>CM062805.1:858446434-859046434 GCA_031772625.1 Pinus tabuliformis
ACGCGGGGCTACAGTCTATCAAATCAAAAATTAAATACGCCGAGGGGACAGCGAGGCAGTATGCGCAGAATATCAGTGGAAACAACCACCAGCCGACTCACTAAGCTTACAGTCAAACATATCTCACCAACTGAGCAGCCAGCACAACAACATTTACTTCTGCATTTATTTCTCCCTGTTTTCAAGATCATTTACTTCTCCTGTAAAGTAGGTAGATGAAGTTATTACTAGATATTATCTCTTTGAGATATTTTGTAAACACTTTTGTACAAATACCTCCCCAAGCGAAGTATTTGGGGTTGGTGATATATTTCTGAGACTGCGCTATAACTCTGAAAATCTTCTAAATACAAAAGCTGTTGGAATCCATTGTTGCTGGACTCTCTGGATGTCGAATTGATGACAGAGGACTTGTTATAGAATTCCTGAATTGTTTTATGGATCAATAAGTTCCTCTTACTTGTGTTTTTCGTTTCTATGTTTACTATATCATATATGTTTCATGATCTTAATAATAGAGAAAAAGAATAACTCAGAATTTGTTTGACTGCACTCTGTGTTCAATCTCTGTTATTGTTAATGTTTTCTTCAGAATTAGCATAAACATGAATTCTTAACTGCTCCTATTTCCCCTGGTTCTTACATCTTGAATATAGCTAAGGAATTCGTAACTGCTCCCTAGCAATAATCATCCCCTTTCCCTCTATCTGCATGATGAAGGATCCTTAATTAACCTTCACCCACAGACTCCATCCCATCTGATTCCAGCTTATGAATTGTTCCATGATTGATTACCTTGCTCTGTAGCACCACCCTCTGTCAAAGAAACCATATCCAGCAGTTCATCCTCATAGACTCCATTAGCCCAATGGACTGAACTTCATAGATTTACACCCATGTTCTATAGAATATCACCATCCAAAAATTAAACAAAACCTTGTACTTCATAACTAGCGTTGGATACCTATACTAATAGGTTTCATATTTCATGATTGGCCAAGGAAAGTCCAAATATGCTCTGCTTTGGTATTACAAAGATCCCATATTTCCTAGAGAACAAGAGGTGTGTAATCTGTTTCAAATATTGAGGACCTTTATTTCAATTTTGTGGATGATTCAACAGTTTAACCTGGATCATGCCATGTTTCAATTTTGAGTTATAGAATAGAGAAAGAAGTCTGTCCAAACTGTTTAATCTTGGCAGACAAGTAGTTTAGGTAGAGAAGTAAAGGTTCCCAACAGCTTAATCTGGGACCTTGGAAGAGATAAGGGTAGAAGTAGATAGAAAAGAATAAAGAAAAAGCCAAGAAAAAAAAAAAAGGCAAGTAAGGGTTTGCAAGCCTAAATGCACCCTCCAAGGAGAAACAAAAAATGTTAGGAAAGTAGCTGGGTAAGCAGTTGTGGTTGCAGAAAAGGTATTTTCACCATTTCACACATGTCAAGAGGTGTTTTGCCAAGGCAAAAATCTATCAATGGACAAAGTGGTGAATTCCATCAAATTACAGCAAGGAGCATGACTAACCTCCCTCTCCCCCTTCATTCCATTACTAACACTCCCTTTCTTTTAGCTGAGATTTGTGAAGAGAGATCATGGTTTTATGATGGTTCTTGTTCTTTCAGAAGCCACATTTCTTGTCTAAGATCTTTTCATTTTGATCTACTCTCAAAACTAAATCAACTTTACATAAACTCAGTAAAGTCCCCTCATTTGCTCCCCTCATTCATATTAACCTCTAATTCTACTATTAGCTCCCTTATCTTACCCTCCCCTAATAATACTAACACTATGGTGTATAAAGCCCCAAAATCTTGTAAATACTCCTCCCCTTGGCATTATAGCCATATGCTCTTCAAAAGGAACCAAAGAGACCTCTGGTCACCTTGGTGAACCTATCACATCCCATTCCCCCTTGCTACAAGCCAACTCGCTCCTCAAACCACCATTTGCATTGAAAAACCCTTGTAAACCCTCTTTTACCCCTTAAAACCTTTGCAAGAATTACCCAAAGTCAAAAAAACACCGCCTCTGGCGTTTCCAAAGGGTTAGCGCGCAGTTTGATTTTATGAAAACATTGAAAAAACCATTAAAAAAAACCCGCAACCCAAAAGTTTTCCGCCCACATATCACCCGAGCATGTTGTTGCTCCGCCCCCACCGTCGGATCAAGGCCCGAAGATCCGACGATCCACGATGATATCGGAGCAGCCCATGCAGCCGTCCTTTACCGCCCGAGAAGGTGACGTTGCGTCACGTCAGGGCCTCTCTACGTGTCAAGCAATAAGGTCTCTCGGAGCCAGGCCTGACACTTTCAGCGCCGTACTCAAACCGCCCCGAGAGACCGTAGCGGTTAGCCTTAACCGTAACCGCTACGGTCCTAACCGCCATCTGTCTTCCACTAATGCTTCGCCACGTCATTTCCGCTTGTCCTGCCCCTGTTATTCGTCCACCTGGCCGCTGACATGGCTGCCACCTCATCGCCCCCATGGACCAACAGTGTATTGACACGTCACCCGATGACGTCAGCTGACGTCACTTGACCTTGACCCACCAATGATGTCATGCTGACGTCATCACTAAAAAAGCGCCAAAATCATAAAAAGCCCATATTAAGCCAAAAAACGTCTATTTTTCCATTGTTTGTGCGTTTCTCTACTGTTTTTCTGCATGAGTGTTTACGTCCAAATTTTCGCCAACCTGCTCGATTGACGAGGCGACCTCCACAGCTCCAACCGTGCACGCCCATGCGACCTCCGTTCGTCAATTAACAGGTATTTACCGTTTGCTGCCCTCCATACGCCTGTTATTGAAATAAAAGTTACTCAGAGGGCTAAGGACAATAAAAATTATTTTTTCACCGGCCATTTCCCTCTGCACGTCCACATTTGCAACTGTGAAATCCCTAAAACACCAGCTGAGCCTTAATACCTGTAATTTCGCTCAAAACCAACATTCACTGCGTATTCCCGGCAAATGTCTGGTTAAACTCAATTCACCCGCTAAAAGAGGACATAGTGAGACCATAGAGAAGCCCTGCTCCTGAAACAAACAGTATTTCAATTGCTGTTGTGTAAATTCCTCCTCTGTTATCTGAGATACAAACTGTTTTTACAGAAAATCACTTCTATTCCGTGTTGCTTCCATTAAACCATCCACCTGCAATTGTTGAACTTTGAAGAAGATCATGGAGACTCCCATTGCTCTCAACATTAAGCCCCTCAATGCCCCTCACCAGGAATTGGAGTGGAAAGCCCTGGGAGATATGGATTACCAAATGCTGGACTGGTTTCTTATGGGCTCCAAGTATAATATCCAGATGCTGAATGAGTTGAAAGCCCAGCACCTGAGTGGAGCAGACATCTAGGGGATTTGGGACTCAAACCTGCCAATCTACAACCTCCCCCAAGTAAATACCTATGCCAGAATGGTCTACAGCTGCCAGGAATGCTATGACCCAAATCAAAGAGCTGTCATCAGCCCCACAGGCTCAGTCCTGTTTCCAGATCACCCCAGAGAGTATTAATGAGATGCTGCACTTCCATACTGCCAAGCAATTGACCCCCCTCAATATGCAGAATCTGATAAAGAAAGGGAGCAAGCTGTCAGGTGACCAAATCATTAAGATTAATCAGCTATTTGTAAGACCAGGCTCTGACACCATCAGAACCCCTCCTATTGGGTATCATTATTTGAATGAATTGGGCAGGATGTTAGTGGATTTAATCAGCTATGCCCTAGGATTCAAGGGAATGGAGGATGTGGATGAAACCATAAATAGCAATGCTGTCTCTATTCTCTCCTGGTAAGCCCCCAGCTGTGCATTATGATTATGCTACATACATTGCAGATAAAATCCATGACCAGTTTATGAACTTAAAGAGAGAAAGACTATTCAGGTATACCTCATACATATACCACCTCTTCTTGTTTTATAACAATCACATCTCTTTTCCTTAATCCACTATCAACCCCACCTCTCTTTTCTTTAAACCAACTCAATTAAGTCCAAGTCTGTTTTCCTGGACCTCTGTTTTTCATCAATCACCTACCTCTCACCTTATACATACAAACAATTGAGTTCATACTTATTCATTTATCAGCCATGACAGTACTGCTAGGTGCTCCTCCTCCTCACTAGAACTAATGACAAGACATGATAGTTGAGAATATCTCCATTTGAATAAGTCCTACAGCATTGGGAATTGTGTAATACTACTACCGAAACCATACAGTCATCAGAATATATGCTGTGAGTTGACACCTTTTAGATTGCCAAGGTATGTCCCCATGAGGCTTTTTGCCTTGGAATATTTCAGACAGTTTGGCAACTCAGACTACCTGCATTTTCAGAGCAAGAACAAGAAGTCACAGCTAAAGGTAAGGAGCCAGCTGGGTCCTTTCCTATATAACAGAAAAGAGGAGGGATGGAAAGAGGCAAACACTATCCTGGAAGGCCTCAGACTGCAAACTAGTTTTGAATGGATACCCTATGACCCCAATCATTCTATCTCCCTCAGGAGGATAAAATACAAATTGGGTGGTTATGCACACAAGAGACAACCTGAGATTGAACAGTATGCCAATGCCTTAAGCTGGGAAGAGGGTACCTTAGAAGAAGAAATAACTACTGAAGAGCTTCTAGAAAGAGAAGCTAGAAATATACAAAAGCAAGCTGACTTGGAAAATTGTGGATAGGTTCCTCATTCATACAGAAGACAGCTGGGAGCAGCTACTACATCATCAACAACACAGCAGCAAACTGCCGAGAAGGCACCGCGGACAGCAAGCAAAGATAAAGGGAAGCAGGTGGAACAGCCACCTCCATTGACCGAAGAACAAGTGGATACATTGCTACAGCAGCAAGAAGAAATGGAGCAGCAGGAACAAGGGCAGCAACAAGAAGAGGTACAATATAGTGAACAGCAGCCCTTGCAGCAAGAAAAAGTGATTGATGCCCCAAGCTCCACAGAGCAACAGGCTCAGACAATAGTGCCTCCTAGGGCAGAGACTACTGTTGATACCTCGGTCCTCCAAACCCCACAAAAGGAGGACTTAACCAGGAAAAGAGATAGAGAGACTCCCCTGACTTCATCCATCAATCGGGGAGAGAAAAGACAAAGACTAAATGACTTTCCAGAGGATGACATAGCAGTGAGGCAAGCAATGGGCATGGGCCCACCCAGTGGAGAAGTTTCAGCCAGTTCATTCCAGCATGAACATGATAGAGCTATAGGAGGAGAGGTCAGCTCCTCCAGCCAGCACAGAGAAGGACAGTCAAGCATCAAACAGCAATTTATTGACATTAAGAGGAGAAGTGATCCTATTAAAGTACAGCTGTACAATCATTTGCTGAACCTGGCTCCTACCAATCAGCAAAGACTCATGTCTGCCTTTGATGTAAGTGAAGGCAAAATGATCATGAGTCACTTCATGCCCACAACTCTGCATCCCCAATCTACCTCGGATTACCTAAGGACCAACATGGAGGTTCTGGCCAAAGATATACACCCTATGGATAAAATCGAACTGCATAAACAAACTGGTGAAATGGTGTATGCCTCCCTGGCAGATGAAACATTGGAAAACTACAAATTGAAGAGCAGCCTTGATAATACAGCCTCTCAGCTGGAATTGGAGAGAGCATCATCACAGGCCAAGGACAACAGAATCAAGTCCTTGGAGGAGGTAATTATAGAAATAGGACATGATCCTAAAGATGTTAAAGGTATCCAACAACTCTTGAAGCTAAGGGATGCAGACATGGCGGCCTTAAGAAAGAAAATCAAGCTCCCAGCTACCATCCATCCACAAACAGACGAGGTTGCCCAGCAAAGGCAGGAAAAGGATGCTACGGATTTGATGATATCCTTATACAAGGAGCTGGTTCGGACTCAAGACCAGCTAGGACAATCAGAAGCTGCAAAGGCAGCATTACAGACAGCATTGAAACAGAGAGAAGAGGGCCAAACTTCCCAGCCCCTCCGGAAGTAATCAATCTTGAAGAAGCTACTCCAATAACTACTCTTCCTCCTCAGCAGACGGGAACTACAGCACCATCTACAGCAACAACTACGCCAACAACAGAGCAGACTCCTAGTCTGGATATGCAGAAGTTGCAAGCTGAGATCCGAGTTCTTGAATCCCAAATGAAAGAGCTTGATGAAGTCAAAAAGTCTTTGACTAAGGTGAATGAAAGATTTGATAAAAGCAAGCAGAATGAGGCAGCAAAGGAAAGAGAAATAAAAGCTCTAAAAAAGAGAATAGCTGAACTAGAAAAAGAGCTTGCACTAGAAAAAGTAACAGCAGAACTAAAAGCAGTCCTCTGGGGTAACATTGGGCGGTCCATCACCAATCAGTGGCAGTATATTGAGACTATGGATGAGCAAATAGTACTCATTACCAAGGCAAACAGGGAAGTACAGAGAGCTAGAGCAAGCTTGGGCCACATGCCAGATGCTGCCAGCAGAATGATCACTATTTGAATAACAAAACTAGCTCTCAACTAGCTACCATGGGAATTACTAACAGGACTGAAACAATTTCAGTAGCTAAAAGAGTCTTGACACTGAGAAACCTAGTTGGAACGCTGGAGAGAAGAACACAGGATATGCAGACCGAGATCAACAAATTCCTGGACAGATTTGTGGCATTACAAAACAGAGGCCTCCCCAGCATATTAAGCAGTGTAGGAAGGCTGCTTACCCTGGAAAAATTACATCAAAAGGGTTGATGCACATGCTGCAGCACAAATAGCAAAACAGCCCAGTACCTCAGCAGAAACAGGGCCAGCATCAGGGCAGAATTTGTATGATAGGGTGGATAACCTGTTTTTTATCATGAATGAAATTGATCACCTGTTTGATACACCACCAAATTTCTTTAAGTATACAGAAGCAGATGAGACTATGGGGGCAATCATAAATCATCAATTGCCCACACAGGAAGAATGGAGGAATTTGACACAGGTAATCTTATCGGGCCCGAACCTGTAGCGATAGTTTTTCTCCAGTTTATGAACAGTCATGCACAGGCAGAATTTTGGTGGATAAAATCTACAAGGAAGAGAGATGCTGAGCCAACTCAGCAGGGCTATTTACTCACCACAACAGCAATCACCATCACAAGGTAGCAGACCCAAAATACAGCGCACAAGCCAAAAAGTCGGGTTCTCCAGCATTTGATCAAAGTATCCCGACCGACTTAGCAGCTCCCAAAGGCCAAAATATCTTCTGACAGAACATCAAGACGCCTTTATCTTGTATTCAATGCTGTAATAAATTTCTTATAATAATATCTCAAAAGTTGGTGAGAACATTAAGTCTGAGATAACGTAGAACTCAGATATTTTTTTGTAAAATCGTATGTATATATTCGCCCCTGACTGAAGCTTAAGGGGTTGTTGGTATTTTCATTTTGGGCATCTCATTTGCTGTAAAATTCTCAGAGAAATAATACAAAGGGTGAATGGAATTTCCGAATCTTGGCGTACCTTGATGCATGATGATGAATGGTGAATGTTGCAGGATTCCAGAGTGTTTTAAAAAACAATAAGTCTTTCTTAAATCTCTGTGTTACATGTTTTCGAGTCTTTTGTTCTCTTTCATTGTCTAAATGTTTTACACTTAATAGCAAAGTAGAGAATAGTTCCAGGATTTAATCACTGATTACCCTGAACTCAATCTGAGCTATTATCTATGTTTTCTTCAGATACAGTGAATGAAGTGTAATTCTTAATTGCTGCACTTTAAAACTATATCTTTTACAGTGATAGACATCCCCAGGGATTCAAGTTTTGCTCCTGAGGCATCTATCTGTTTCTCATACCTAGTTTGGTGGAAATACTTGAATACTTTAGTGAAAATTCTTAATTGCTTTCACTGGTTTTTTCACCTGTTTGTGTTATAAATCAAAAATTTTGTTGTATGAAGTATCCAAATGGCCCTGTAAGTCTCACCAATTCACCTCAAGGTTTCTAGACACCTACAGCCATAGACTCCATTGCCCAATGATATTTGACTCTTTGAATACTACATCATAAGACCTAAAAGAAACTCTTCAACCAAAACATAAACAAAACCTGTGCATAATAGCTAGCCTAAAACCCTATCATAAACAGATACAAATCATAAAGAGAGAGCCCTCTCTGATCACAGTTTGGCTAGAAACAGTGATCAAAAGATTGGTTAGTGGTTACCCCGGCCGTATTCCCTTGGGAGTCATAGGGAACAACCTGGGTGTTAACATAATTGGCGACTCCACTGGGGATTCATAAAGATTTTTCAATTACTATCTATCTTCCGAAGCTACCATCAAGCCTGAAACTAGCCAAGAGGCCTTAGAACTGTTTCTATAATACAGGGACAGCTTTAGGGAAGAGCTAATTAGGGAATCTTCCTCCTAGCTTTGGAACATACATAGCCATTTCAAAATTTTCATCCAGTCCTTGCATATATAAACTTCTTGTACAAATTCGAAAGAAATTAGAAGCTGGCTCCCAAAAGAAACCCAAGGCACACTAGGGCAAACCCTGACCCTAATCAACCTATCATTGTTGATAATCCAAATACCATTCCAAAGAACATTAGGAGACAGCAAAAGCAGGAGAAGCCTGCTGAGTCAGATACAATTTCAGATCAGCCTATCTGCATTCCCACACCCTGCAAAGTTCTTTTTCGATCCTCACCTAGTTCCCCTAGTTCATCATCAACACCTCAAAGTCCTCTTCTCCCATCTTCACCATCTGCACATACTCTTTCAACCAGTTCCCCGCTTGTTACCCATACCATTAACCCTGTCACACCTGTAATCCCTGTTGTCCCATTTATTCCTGTCAACCCTGTAAATCCCATAAACATGGCTAACAGGTATGCACCTCTGCAGATACCAGCTAATGCTCCAGCTCTACCCCAAGATTACCAAACCAAAATCTCATTTTTTGACTCCCATGGCCCTTTGACAGCTGTCCAGCATGCTAAGAAGATGCAAGACCACTTTGAGACCTATGAAATAGATGATAACAGCGTCAGGATGAGAATTTTTGTTCAAAGTTTAACTGGGGATGTTAGAACTTGGTTCAGATCCCTCAATGCAAACTCCATTGCAACACCTGATCAGCTTTACGAAGTTTTTGCTGAGAGATGGGAGAAGAAGAAAGATCCTCTCCACATACTTGGTGAATATAATACTATTAAAAGAGGTCCCCAAGAAACAGTTTTGGAATATTGTGCTAGGTTTAACAATGTATATAATGCTATCCCCCAGAACTTAAGGCCCCCTCCTGATTTGGCCCTGTATAACTTCCCTGACGGTTTTGATTCTGATATGGCCTATCAATTGAAAGAAAGAGATCCTCCAACCCTTGCAGAAGCTCAAAGGGTTGCAGTCACGGTAGAGGCTAACCTAATTGCCAAAAGAAACAGGGCAAAGTTGGAAAAGAAAGCTGGCTTCAGAGAAGAGCCCTCAGGTTTTGATCAGAAGCTGGATGCAATACTAAACAGTATGAAGAGATTGGGTGAAAGAGTGGAATCGGTTGAAAGAAAATCATCATGGGAAGCATCACAAAGCAACCCTCCTAGAAACCCAAATTTTAGGAGAAATCAGAACCCAAACATAGGAAAAACAAGTGCTGACCAAGATATTAGACCCCCTTTTCAAGAAAACTATGCAGAAACTTCCACAGACAATCAGCTCAATGAAGATCCTGAAATCAACTTAATAGGTCTGGATGGTAAAAGCCATGTTTTCTTAACACAAGAAGACCATGAGGAGGATGAAAGCAAAACATTCCAAACTAAAACAGGAGAATCCTTTGACTTTAAACAAGGATATGATACTGCTGTCTATGAAGTCCATAAACAATACAAACTAAGGAGTAGGACTGTAAATGTAAATCAGCCTGAAAAGATAAAGGAGAAACAACAGTTTAAAGAAGCATCAGTCACAGAACCTAATGATAAAACAAACTGGCCTACAAAAGAAGTAATGGTTGAGGAGGTTACTGAAATACCGTCACCACCACAACAGCCCATGGCAACTTTGTCCTCTCACCCTGATTCAAATTTTACCCCTCAAAACATGAGTAAAAGGGGCAGGTCTCTAAGTCAAGATGAAATCCAACAAGAAGATTCAATGAACAAAGAAAAGACTACTACCCGTGACTCTAAAACCCAAGTTGACAAACCTTTTGACCTAGGCACAGAGATTGGCAAGCTAAAAATAGCAATTCCTCTCTCAGAGCTAGCCAAGCATGACATATACAAGCAACAGATAAAGAAATCCCTACAGCTCACCAATAGCAAAGATGATGTAAATGTGCTAGATGACACTCCAGAATTACTGTTTGGCCCAGAGGTAGATGGAAAATCAGTAGTCACAGGGTTTTACCTTTTTACGTCAGCTTGCATATACATGATAAAATACTGCACAATGCAATGTTTGACTCAGGTGCCTCTCATAACCTGATGCCAAAAGCAGTCATGGAAAGATTAAACTTGGATATAACAAGACCATACAAAGACCTGTTTTCCTTTGATTCTAGCCAGGTCAAATGTTTGGGCCTAATAAAAGATTTATGTGTGTCCCTGGTTCAATATCCCAACAAGACCATTCTAATGGATGTTGTAGTTGCTGATATCCCACCCAAATATGGGATGCTGTTATCAAGATCATGGGGAGCCAAGCTCCAGGGCTCCCTGCAATTAGACATGTCATATGCAACTATTTCTGTCTTTGGGCAACCAAAAAGACTTTATAGGGAAACACTCATGAAGTATATGGTCAGCAGTGAAGAGAAGCCTCAAAATTTTCCAATATACACTGTTCATTCGGACATAGACTCCTTCATCCTCTTCAATGACAGCGCAGACCTCTCAAACAATGACATTAGGACCGAAACACTCACACAAGAACAAAACATTGATCAGACAAGTAGCACCTGCCAAACATCAATCAGCCCAACAATACACATTAACCCTCCTCTAGTTGTCAAAGATTGTCAAAAAAGTGATGAAATTGTCCTAGAAAACAAATGGGAAAAGAAACCCCAACTCATGCTCACATTGCCATCCCATGAACAGAATTTTAAATCTCCTGTTCAGCAAGACATCCTGTGGGTCCTAGAATTTGATGGCTCAGTTAACAAGCTAGGAGCAGGAGCTGGAGTGTGGATACATAACAAAGAGAAAGATTATGCAGAAGGCAGGGCTTATAGATTGAATTTTAGATGCACTAACAACATGGCAGAATACGAAGCTCTGTTGCTCGGTCGCAAACTAGCAAGGTCATTACAAGCTCCTAAACTCTCCATCATGGGAGACTCTGACCTAGTAATTCAACAAGTGAAAGGAAACTTTGTCACCAATGACAAAAGATTGAGGTCCTACAGATCTGCTGTAATTGAAATATTAGAGACCTTCTCTGAGTATGTTATCACAAAAATTTCAAGGGGTCACAATCTCCATGCACACAGCTTGGCAACGTTTGCCAGCACCTTCAAATTTCCATTAGAACCCAATAACTGTTTTACAGCCGAGGTCAAATACAGACCCTCTATTCCAAACAATGTTAAAGAATGGCAAGTATTTGAGGATGGCATGCAAATAAACAATTTTTTAACCTTGCAACAAGAGTTCACAGGATTAAATATTGATATTGATGGAGCAAGTCAATCACAAATACTTGAGTCAGCAAGTCAATCACAAATACTGTTTCAACAGTCTGCTCACCCAATGTCACCTAGAACAGCAAAACAATTACTAAGTCCAACTATTTTCAACAATGAAAACATTCAGCAAATTCACCAAATTGACTGTGAAGAGATGAGCAGCGCTGAAGCTGAAAT
Organism: Pinus tabuliformis; assembly: GCA_031772625.1. Lineage (NCBI taxonomy): Eukaryota > Viridiplantae > Streptophyta > Pinopsida > Pinales > Pinaceae > Pinus > Pinus tabuliformis. The sequence continues at coordinate 858,458,271 of CM062805.1, forward strand.
CATACAACTTAAGGACAATTTCCTTCCAGTAGGCCTTACCCCATTAGAAGACATTTTTGATTCAAATGATGTCCCCAGGAAACCAAAAATGCAGCCATTAGATGCAGCAATTGAAGAATGCAACATTGGTACCACTGACAAGCCTAAAATAATAAAACTATCTGCTGCTTTGCCCCCTGATCAAAAACCCAAATACATTGATCTCTTTAAAGAGTTTCAAGATGTTTTTGCTTGGGGTTATGAGGATCTAAAGTCCTATGATACTTCTGTCATCCAGCACACCATTCCCCTCAAGCCTAATCAAAAACCATTCAAACAGAAATTGAGAAGGATCAATCCTATGCTCCTTCCTTCCATTGAAAAAGAATTACATAAAATGTTCAAAGCTGGTATCATAGCACCAATCAGGTTCTCGGAGTGGATTTCAAATTTGGTCCCTACAAGAAAGAAAACTGGTGAGATTAGACTTTGTGTAGACTTAAGGAATTTGAATCAAGTATCACTCAAAGATAACTACCCTTTACCCAAAATGGATCACATTCTTCAAAGAGTAGTAGGGGCTTCAAGGATATCATTGCTTGATGGATTCTCAGGCTTCAATCAAATCCTAGTACACCCTGATGACCAAGACAAAACTGCATTTACAACCCCATGGGGAACTTTCAAGTATGTGAAAATGCCCTTTGGATTGAAAAACGCAGGGGCAACGTTTCAAAGAGCAATGGACATTGCTTTTACAAAAGAGATTCATGACTTTTTGGTCATTTACTTAGATGATCTAACACCCTTTTCAAAATCTGACCAAGAACACTTGAAACATTTGAGACAGATTTTCATAACATGTAGGAAATATGGCATTTCCTTAAACCCCAAGAAGTCATTATTTGGCTTGGAAGAAGGGAAACTTTTAGGACACATTATTTCAAAAGATGGCATAAGAATTGATCCAGATAGGATACAAGCTATCCTACAAATGCCTCATCCAAGGAATGTCAAGGAATTGCAAGGATTCTTAGGGAAAATCAACTTTTTAAGAAGATTCATCCCAAATTTAGCAGAATTAATCAGATTATTAAACAATATGCTAAAGAAAGATTCAAAGGTCAAATGGACTGTCGAAGCAAAACAAGCCTTTGAAAGTATAAAATTGGCCTTGACTCGAACCCCGGTGTTAACCAATCCTCAGTTTGACAGAGACTTTATCATTTTCTCTTTTGCCTCTCAGCATACCATTGCTGCTGTTTTATTACAGAAAGATGACCAAGGGAATGAGAAGCCCATTGCTTTTTTCAGCAGAGCTCTTAGAGATGCCCCTTTAAAGTACCAAATAATGGAGAAACAAGCCTATGCTTTGATCAAAGCTATTAAAGACTTTAGGATTTACATCCTTTACTCCCATGTTATAGCTTATGTACCAAGTCCTATTGTCAAAGACATTCTCACCCAAGAAAACTTAGAGGGTAGGAGAGGAAAATGGATTGCCAATATACTAGAATTTGACATTGAAATAAAACCCACAAAGCTGATAAAAGGGCAAGGTTTGGCCAAATTAATGACAGAAGCAAATTTCCAAGCCTTAGACATCAACCAACTGGACAGTGAAACAGAGCTGGCGACTCCAAAGATCAATGTAGCCTTTGAACAATCTCCTTGGTACTCTGACATCTGTTATGTGTTACAAAACCTGTGTGCTCCCCCAGGACTGTCCAGAACTAAGTGTAGGTTCCTAAAAATGAAAACATCTAGATTTTGTGTGATAGATGGAAACTTACTTTGGAAAAACCATGAAGGTATCTTGCTGCACTATCTAATAGAGAATGAAACTAACAAAATCATGCAAGATTTCCATGCTGGAGACTGTGGTGGACATTTGTACTGGAAGTCCACTGTGGACAAAATATTGAGGGCTGGTTATTACTGGCCCACCATGTTCTCTGATGTTAAGAAATTTACAGCCTCATGCCACAAATGCCAACTGTTTGAAGGCAAAAGACAGTTGCTGCCACTCCCTTTGAAGCCCATTGCAACAGAGAGACCTTTCCAACAATGGGGTTTGGATTTCATTGGGGAAATTCATCCCTCATCCTCAGGCCAACACAGATGGATTTTAACAGCAACAGACTACTTCACCAAGTGGATTGAAGCTGCCCCATGCAGACAAGCAAATGATTCAGTAATTATTCAGTTTTTGGAAAACAATATACTGGCTAGATTTGGCTGTCCAGACAAGATAATAACAGACAATGCTGCTGCTTTCAGATCCAAGAAAATGGTGAACTTCTGCCATAAATTTCACATTACTTTGGGCCATTCTACAGCTTACTATCCTCAAGGAAATGGCCTTGCTGAATCATCAAACAAAAGTTTAATAAACATCATAAAGAAAGTGCTGGAGGAAAACAAAAAGAACTGGCATAAGAAACTAGTAAATGCTTTATGGGCAGATAGACTAACAACAAAAAGATCTATTGGGACCAGCCCATATGAGTTAGTCTACGGATTAGAAGCCAAATTTCCTTCATCACTAGGAGTGCCGGTTATGAAACTTCTGCAAGAGAGCCAAGCAGAGCCAAATGATATGCAAAGGAGGATCAATCAGGTAATCTGTTTACAGCAAACTAGAGAACAAGTTTTCAGCAGAGCGCAGATATTACAAGAAAAATTGAAAAAGGCCTTTGATAGGAGAACCAAAGCAGAAGATTTCAATGTGGGGGACAAAGTCTTAAAGTGGGATGCAAGAAGAGAAGAGAAAGGAAAACATGGAAAATTTGACTCTTTATGGAGAGGACCATTTGCTGTCCAAGCAGTACAAGGTAACAACACTTACTTCCTTAAAAGTCTGACTGAAACTGACTTGGATGAAGGTCCTGTCAATGGCAGGATGCTGAAGCACTACTTGGACTATTCCCCATGAATGGAAACTAAGGATTCATTGTATATATGCAGATGTACATATTGTTTTCTATTTTAGATTGTAAAATACAATTTTTCAAGTGATTCACCAACCAGCTAGAGGCAAGTAGAATCAGAGGTCTTCCAAGAAAGAAGCACACAATTTTGACACGTTTTTGCAGCAAACTTCAAAGATTGGGATGGGCAGTCAAAGAACAAGGCAATCTGACCTGCTGTTCTTGGTCTTTCAGAAGAAAAACCATCCCCATGTGGAGCCACTGTTGGATACCTATACTAATAGGTTTCATATTTCATGATTGGCCAAGGAAAGTCCAAATATGCTCTGCTTTGGTATTACAAAGATCCCATATTTCCTAGAGAACAAGAGGTGTGTAATCTGTTTCAAATATTGAGGACCTTTATTTCAATTTTGTGGATGATTCAACAGTTTAACCTGGATCATGCCATGTTTCAATTTTGAGTTATAGAATAGAGAAAGAAGTCTGTCCAAACTGTTTAATCTTGGCAGACAAGTAGTTTAGGTAGAGAAGTAAAGGTTCCCAACAGCTTAATCTGGGACCTTGGAAGAGATAAGGGTAGAAGTAGATAGAAAAGAATAAAGAAAAAGCCAAAGAAAAAAAAAAAAGGCAAGTAAGGGTTTGCAAGCCTAAATGCACCCTCCAAGGAGAAACAAAAAATGTTAGGAAAGTAGCTGGGTAAGCAGTTGTGGTTGCAGAAAAGGTATTTTCACCATTTCACACATGTCAAGAGGTGTTTTGCCAAGGAAAAAATCTATCAATGGACAAAGTGGTGAATTCCATCAAATTACAGCAAGGAGCATGACTAACCTCCCTCTCCCCCTTCATTCCATTACTAACACTCCCTTTCTTTTAGCTGAGATTTATGAAGAGAGATCATGGTTTTATGATGGTTCTTGTTCTTTCAGAAGCCACATTTCTTGTCTAAGATCTTTTCATTTTGATCTACTCTCAAAACTAAATCAACTTTACATAAACTCAGTAAAGTCCCCTTCATTTGCTCCCCTCATTCATATTAACCTCTAATTCTACTATATAGCTCCCTTATCTTACCCCTCCCCTAATAATACTAACACTATGGTGTATAAAGCCCCAAAATCTTGTAAATACTCCTCCCCTTGGCATTATAGCCATATGCTCTTCAAAAGGAACCAAAGAGACCTCTGGTCACCTTGGTGAACCTATCACATCCCATTCCCCCTTGCTACAAGCCAACTCGCTCCTCAAACCACCATTTGCATTGAAAAACCCTTGTAAACCCTCTTTTACCCCTTAAAACCTTTGCAAGAATTACCCAAAGTCAAAAAACCCGCCTCTGGCGCATTTCCAAAGGGTTAGCGCGCAGTTTGATTTTATGAAAAACATTGAAAAAACCATTAAAAAAAACCCGCAACCCAAAGTTTTCCGCCCACATATCACCCGAGCATGTTGTTGCTCCGCCCACCGTCGGATCAAGGCCCGAAGATCCGACGATCCACGATGATATCGGAGCAGCCCCCGCAGCCGTCCTTTACCGCCCGAGAAGGTGACGTTGCGTCACGTCAGGGCCTCTCCACGTGTCAAGCAATAAGGTCTCTCGGAGCCAGGCCTGACACTTTCAGCGCCGTACTCAAACCGCCCCGAGAGACCGTAGCGGTTAGCCTTAACCGTAACCGCTACGGTCCTAACCGCCATCTGTCTTCCACTAATGCTTCGCCACGTCATATCCGCTTGTCCTCGCCCCTGTTATTCGTCCACCTGGCCGCTGACATGGCTGCCACCTCATCGCCCCCATGGACCAACAGTGTATTGACACGTCACCCGATGACGTCAGCTGACGTCACTTGACCTTGACCCACCAATGACGTCATGCTGACGTCATCACTAAAAAGCGCCAAAATCATAAAAAGCCCATATTAAGCCAAAAAACGTCTATTTTTCCATTGTTTGTGCGTTTCTCTACTGTTTTTCTGCATGAGCGTTTACGTCCAAATTTTCGCCAACCTGCTCGATTGACCGAGGCGACCTCCACAGCTCCAACCGTGCACGCCCATGCGACCTCCGTTCGTCAATTAATAGGTATTTACCGCTTGCTGCCCTCCATACGCCTGTTATTGAAATAAAAGTTACTCAGAGGGCTAAGGACACCATAAAAATTATATTTTCACCGGCCATTTCCCTCTGCACATCCACATTTGCAACTGTGAAATCCCTAAAACACCAGCTGAGCCTTAATACCTGTAATTTCGCTCAAAACCAACATTCACTGCGTATTCCCGGCAAATGTCTGGTTAAACTCAATTCACCCGCTAAAAGAGGACATAGTGAGACCATAGAGAAGCCCTGCTCCTGAAACAAACAGTATTTCAATTGCTGTTGTGTAAATTCCTCCTATGTTATCTGAGATACAAACTGTTTTTACAGAAAATCACTTCTATTCCGTGTTGCTTCCATTAAACCATCCACCTGCAATTGTTGAACTTTGAAGAAGATCATGGAGACTCCCATTGCTCTCAACATTAAGCCCCTCAATGCCCCTCACCAGGAATTGGAGTGGAAAGCCCTGGGAGATATGGATTACCAAATGCTGGACTGGTTTCTTATGGGCTCCAAGTATAATATCCAGATGCTGAATGAGTTGAAAGCCCAGCACCTGAGTGGAGCAGACATCTTGGGGATTTGGGACTCAAACCTGCCAATCTACAACCTCCCCCAAGTAAATCCTATGCCAGAATTGGTCTACAGCTGCCAGGAATGCTATGACCCAAATCAAAGAGCTGTCATCAGCCCCACAGGCTCAGTCCTGTTCCAGATCACCCCAGAGAGTATTAATGAGATGCTGCACTTCCATACTGCCAAGCAATTGACCCCCCTCAATATGCAGAATCTGATAAAGAAAGGGAGCAAGCTGTCAGGTGACCAAATCATTAAGATTAATCAGCTGTTTGTAAGACCAGGCTCTGACACCATCAGAACCCCTCCTATTGGGTATCAATATTTGAATGAATTGGGCAGGATGTTAGTGGATTTAATCAGCTATGCCCTAGGATTCAAGGGAATGGAGGATGTGGATGAAACCATAATAGCAATGCTGTCTCTATTCTCTCCTGGTAAGCCCCCAGCTGTGCATTATGATTATGCTACATACATTGCAGATAAAATCCATGACCAGTTTATGAACTTAAAGAGAGAAAGACTATTCAGGTATACCTCATACATATACCACCTCTTCTTGTTTTATCAACCAGCCACCTTCTCTTTTCCTTTAAAGCCACTCAATGCCCAAGGAAGTCCAAGGTCAGTTGTGTTCTGGACCTCTGTTTTTCATCATACCTCTGTGTCACCTTATACATACAATGAGTTCATTGACTTATTCATTTATCCAGCCATGACAGTACTGCAGGGTACTCCTCCTCCTAGACTAACCGATGACATGAGGAGAATTCTCCATTTGAATAAGTCCTACAGCATTGGGAATTGGTACTTCTACCGAAACCATACAGTCATCAGAATATATGGCTGTGAGTTGACACCTTTTAGATTGCCAAGGTATGTCCCCATGAGGCTTTTTGCCTTGGAATATTTCAGACAGTTTGGCAACTCAGACTACCTGCATTTTCAGAGCAAGAACAAGAAGTCACAGCTAAAGGTAAGGAGCCAGCTGGGTCCTTTCCTATATAACAGAAAAGAGGAGGGATGGAAAGAGGCAAACACTATCCTGGAAGGCCTCAGACTGCAAACTAGTTTTGAATGGATACCCTATGACCCCAATCATTCTATCTCCCTCAGGAGGATAAAATACAAATTGGGTGGTTATGCACACAAGAGACAACCTGAGATTGAACAGTATGCCAATGCCTTAAGCTGGGAAGAGGGTACCTTAGAAGAAGAAATAACTGCTGAAGAGCTTCTAGAAAGAGAAGCTAGAAATATACAAAAGCAAGCTGACTTGGAAAATTGTGGACAGGTTCCTCATTCATACAGAAGACAGCTGGGAGCAGCTACTACATCATCAACAACACAGCAGCAAACTGCCGAGAAGGCACCACAGACAACAAGCAAAGATAAAGGGAAGCAGGTGGAACAGCCACCTCCATTGACCGAAGAACAAGTGGATACATTGCTACAGTAGCAAGAAGAAATGGAGCAGCAGGAACAAGGGCAGCAACAAGAAGAGGTACAATATAGTGAACAGTAGCCCTTGCAGCAAGAAAAAGTGATTGATGCCCCAAGCTCCACAGAGCAACAGGCTCAGACAATAGTGCCTCCTAGGGCAGAGACTACTGTTGATACCTCGGTCCTCCAAACCCCACAAAAGGAGGACTTAACCAGGAAAAGAGATAGAGAGACTCCCCTGACTTCATCCATCAATCGGGGAGAGAAAAGACAAAGACTAAATGACTTTCCAGAGGATGACATAGCAGTGAGGCAAGCAATGGGCATGGGCCCACCCAGTGGAGAAGTTTCAGCCAGTTCATTCCAGCATGAACATGATAGAGCTATAGGAGGAGAGGTCAGCTCCTCCAGCCAGCACAGAGAAGGACAGTCAAGCATCAAACAGCAATTTATTGACATTAAGAGGAGAAGTGATCCTATTAAAGTACAGCTGTACAATCATTTGCTGAACCTGGCTCCTACCAATCAGCAAAGACTCATGTCTGCCTTTGATGTAAGTGAAGGCAAAATGATCATGAGTCACTTCATGCCCACAACTCTGCATCCCCAATCTACCTCGGATTACCTAAGGACCAACATGGAGGTTCTGGCCAAAGATATACACCCTATGGATAAAATCGAACTGCATAAACAAACTGGTGAAATGGTGTATGCCTCCCTGGCAGATGAAACATTGGAAAACTACAAATTGAAGAGCAGCCTTGATAATACAGCCTCTCAGCTGGAATTGGAGAGAGCATCATCACAGGCCAAGGACAACAGAATCAAGTCCTTGGAGGAGGTAATTATAGAAATAGGACATGATCCTAAAGATGTTAAAGGTATCCAACAACTCTTGAAGCTAAGGGATGCAGACATGGCGGCCTTAAGAAAGAAAATCAAGCTCCCAGCTACCATCCATCCACAAACAGACGAGGTTGCCCAGCAAAGGCAGGAAAAGGATGCTACGGATTTGATGATATCCTTATACAAGGAGCTGGTTCGGACTCAAGACCAGCTAGGACAATCAGAAGCTGCAAAGGCAGCATTACAGACAGCATTGAAACAGAGAGAAGAGGGCCAAACTTCCCAGCCCCCTCCGGAAGTAATCAATCTTGAAGAAGCTACTCCAATAACTACTCTTCCTCCTCAGCAGACGGGAACTACAGCACCATCTACAGCAACAACTACGCCAACAACAGAGCAGACTCCTAGTCTGGATATGCAGAAGTTGCAAGCTGAGATCCGAGTTCTTGAATCCCAAATGAAAGAGCTTGATGAAGTCAAAAAGTCTTTGACTAAGGTGAATGAAAGATTTGATAAAAGCAAGCAGAATGAGGCAGCAAAGGAAAGAGAAATAAAAGCTCTAAAAAAGAGAATAGCTGAACTAGAAAAAGAGCTTGCACTAGAAAAAGTAACAGCAGAACTAAAAGCAGTCCTCTGGGGTAACATTGGGCGGTCCATCACCAATCAGTGGCAGTATATTGAGACTATGGATGAGCAAATAGTACTCATTACCAAGGCAAACAGGGAAGTACAGAGAGCTAGAGCAAGCTTGGGCCACATGCCAGATGCTGCCAGCAGAATGATCACTATTTTGAATAACAAAACTAGCTCTCAACTAGCTACCATGGGAATTACTAACAGGACTGAAACAATTTCAGTAGCTAAAAGAGTCTTGACACTGAGAAACCTAGTTGGAACGCTGGAGAGAAGAACACAGGATATGCAGACCGAGATCAACAAATTCCTGGACAGATTTGTGGCATTACAAAACAGAGGCCTCCCCAGCATATTAAGCAGTGTAGGAAGGCTGCTTACCCTGGAAAATTACATCAAAAGGGTTGATGCACATGCTGCAGCACAAATAGCAAAACAGCCCAGTACCTCAGCAGAAACAGGGCCAGCATCAGGGCAGAATTTGTATGATAGGGTGGATAACCTGTTTTTTATCATGAATGAAATTGATCACCTGTTTGATACACCACCAAATTTCTTTAAGTATACAGAAGCAGATGAGACTATGGGGGCAATCATAAATCATCAATTGCCCACACAGGAAGAATGGAGGAATTTGACACAGGTAATCTTATCGGGCCCGAACCTGTAGCGATAGTTTTTCTCCAGTTTATGAACAGTCATGCACAGGCAGAATTTTGGTGGATAAAATCTACAAGGAAGAGACAGATGCTGAGCCAACTCAGCAGGGCTATTTACTCACCACAACAGCAATCACCATCACAAGGTAGCAGACCCAAAATACAGCGCACAAGCCAAAAAGTCGGGTTCTCCAGCATTTGATCAAAGTATCCCGACCGACTTAGCAGCTCCCAAAGGCCAAAATATCTTCTGACAGAACATCAAGACGCCTTTATCTTGTATTCAATGCTGTAATAAATTTCTTATAATAATATCTCAAAAGTTGGTGAGAACATTAAGTCTGAGATAACGTAGAACTCAGATATTTTTTGTAAAATCGTATGTATATATTCGCCCCTGACTGAAGCTTAAGGGGTTGTTGGTATTTTCATTTTGGGCATCTCATTTGCTGTAAAATTCTCAGAGAAATAATACAAAGGGTGAATGGAATTTCCGAAGCTTGGCGTACCTTGATGCATGATGATGAATGGTGAATGTTGCAGGATTCCAGAGTGTTTCATAAAACAATAAGTCTTTCTTAAATCTCTGTGTTACATGTTTTCGAGTCTTTTGTTCTCTTTCATTGTCTAAATGTTTTACACTTAATAGCAAAGTAGAAGAATAGTTCCAGGATTTAATCACTGATTACCCTGAACTCAATCTGAGCTATTATCTATGTTTTCTTCAGATACAGTGAATGAAGTGTAATTCTTAATTGCTGCACTTTAAAACTATATCTTTTACAGTGATAGACATCCCCAGGGATTCAAGTTTTGCTCCTGAGGCATCTATCTGTTTCTCATACCTAGTTTGGTGGAAATACTTGAATACTTTAGTGAAAATTCTTAATTGCTTTCACTGGTTTTTTCACCTGTTTGTGTTATAAATCAAAAATTTTGTTGTATGAAGTATCCAAATGGCCCTGTAAGTCTCACCAATTCACCTCAAGGTTTCTAGACACCTACAGCCATAGACTCCATTGCCCAATGATATTTGACTCTTTGAATACTACATCATAAGACCTAAAAGAAACTCTTCAACCAAAACATAAACAAAACCTGTGCATAATAGCTAGCCTAAAACCCTATCATAAATAGATACAAATCATAAAGAGAGAGCCCTCTCTGATCACAGTTTGGCTAGAAACAGTGATCAAAAGATTGGTTAGTGGTTACCCCGGCCGTATTCCCTTGGGAGTCATAGGGAACAACCTGGGTGTTAACAACTAGCTTAATATACTGTAAAACAAAGCTAAATTATAAAGAGAGAGCCCTCTCTGGGTGCAGATTGGCTAGAACCTGCATCTAAAATATTGGTCTATGGTTACCTCGGTCGTATTCCCTTTTCTACAACTTTTGGGAACAACCTGAGTGCTAACATTATTGGCGACTCCACTGGGGACCTGAATAATTGTTTGTTACTGCTGTCTATTTTCTAAAGCTACAGATGGGGCCTGAAGTTAGCCAGTCAGCCTTTGAATCTGTTTTTGCTATGCAATTACAGGAGTAAATAAAAGCTACTTCAGTCTATCTCCAGTCTAGTTTTAGGCTTTGAACAACTATCTCAAATATTTGATCAGTCCCTTGTTTCAATATATCTACAGGAAAATTCAAAACTCCTATATCTTAGGCTTCCTAGAAAGATACTGTCAAAAGTTGTGTCCTTCAAAATATTTCAAGAAAAACCAAAAAATATATTCAAAAGCCAGCACCAAAGAAGAAAATCCATTACACTAGATCAAATCCAGATCCAAATCCCCCACCTATCTTTGAAAATCATAATTTGATCCCTAAGAAGCTTAGAAGCCAAGAAAGTCTAGAACATTCTGCTAGTTCACACTTTGACACACCTCAGTAGAACCCTATCCAAATTGAGCTTACTACTGGAAAATCACAAGTCCTTTCTACCATTACTATTGCTTCTCCAAGTTCACCATCAGCACTTCAAACCATATTCTCCACTCTCCCATCCACAACATATATTTCCACTGTTATCCTTATTCTTCCAGCTGTTACACTTTCCTCTGCAAATATGGCAAAACATATTCAGTTTAGAGAGATCTATTGAACAGACTATGGTCACACATTTGAAAGATCAATTCTTGGCACATGAGACATATTTCTAGTCACAAATGAATTTCATTGAAGAAGTTCCAAACATGTTCACATCAGAGGATACTGACAGATTGGGACAACCAAACACAAGGGAGGAATTGATGAAGATATTGAAGGAATGTGAAAAGAAGAAAAGTCTAGGCTCAGATGGTAGGGGCTTGAACTTTTTATTCACTTCATTGATTTGATGATCCCAGATTTGTTGGCAGTAGCTGAAGAATCTAGGATTCATGGGTTCATCTCAAGGGCCATAAATGAAAATTTCATAGCATTAATCCCCAAAAGGGTAGAACCAAGAACCTTTTCAGATTATCGCTCCATATATCTCTACAACTTAGTGTACAAAATGATATCAAAATTGATTGCAAGTAGGTTGAAGTTGGTGTTGTTGAAGTATATTATAGGGGACTAATTTGGTTTCTTAGAAGGTAGGCATATACAAGATGAAATTGGTACCGCCCAGGAGATGATGCACTCTATTAAATCATGGAAATAAAATGCTTTCCTTCAATGCACAGGAGTACTAGAACACACCAATTTCAAATAGAGGGATTCCAACAGGTGCAATGGGGGACTTACATCACCAAAATTCCACAATAAGTACTGACGGGATGCAAACTTCGAAGCTCTACTCATAAATATCACTGTTTGTGCATAACCAAATTCATTCACACAACATATAATATTTGTTTAAGTTACAACGTTCAATTCAACTCTTAGCGCACAATAATTCACTTTCAAACGCATAGTAGAGCATGACACCTCCAACCACTTTCATTGATATGCTCCCCTACAACTGCCTGCAAATCCAGGGGCTATGCCTCAAGATTATCAAAGCAAAATCACCTATTTTGATGGTGCTGGCACTTACATAGCACAAAAACATACCAAGAAAATGACAGACTATTTTGAGAATTATGAGATCGATGATGATGATGTGAGAATGAAGATATTTGTTCAAAGTTTAACTGGTGATGTAAGGACCTGGTTTAGGGCACTCCCCGCAAACACTATTGCTGATCCAGAATCCCTTTATCAAACTTTCTTGAACAGATGGGAAAAGAAGAAAGACCCTTTACATATCCTAACATAATATGAAAACTTGAAAAGAGGCCCACAAGAAATTGTTCAAGATTACTGTGCTAGATTTAGTAATGTATACAATGTTATCCCTCAGAATCTTAGACCTCCACCAGACTTGGCCTTGATCAAACCCTGATGGATTTGATTCTGACATGGCTTACCAACTTAGAGAAAGAGCTCCTCCAATCTTAAAAGACATGTAGAGTATAGCGGTCAGTGTAGAGGCCAATCTAATTTCTAAACGAGCTCGAGCTAGAGCTGAAAGGAGGACATCTTTCAAAGAAGAACCTTCTGCATTTGAACAAAAATTGGATGCAATTATTAAAGGAATAGATAGACTGGGTGATAGAGTAGAAACAATTGAGAGGAAATCCTCTTGGGATGGTCAACCAAGTAATGCCAAAAGAAATCCAAACTTCAGGAAAAATCAGAATCCCAATACTGGAAAGGTTGGTCCTGACCAAAACATTAGGCCTCCATTCCAAGAAAACTATGCTGAAGGTTCAACTTCTAGTGAGCCAACATAAGACTCTCAAATTAACTTAATGGGTCTAAATAGTGAACAACAAATCTTTTTGACCCAGGATGACCAAGAAGCTCATACTTTTAATCAATTCCAAACCCAATATGGGGAATCATTCGATTTTAGGGAGGGATGTGATACAACCATCTATGAGGCCCACAAGCAATATAAGCAGAGAAGTAGAACAATAGATGTTCATGAACCCAATAAGCAGAAAGATGACAAGCAGCCTAAAAAAGAAAAAGTTAATACCCCCCTTATACAACTCTCTGCTATAACAGACCTCAACCTAAAAAAACCAAAAGTTGAGGACATATCAGACAATCAACCATCAAATAGTAAGGCTTCCACTTCCTTTCCTCTCAAAGAAAATGCAAAGGAACCTTCTGAAATTGATTTTGGAGCAGATTCAGCTCATAACAGCACTCCTGATAAAGAAAAAGGTATTGAAAACACAACAGAAAGAGAAAACCTTGCTGCCCGATATTCAAAAATGCAAACTGAAAAACCTTTCAACCTTGAGACCGAAATAGGCAAGTTAAAAATAGCCATTCCATTGTCCGAATTGGCTAAACATGATGTCTATAGAGAACAAATCAGTAGGTCACTACAAATTTCAGAAAACAGAGATGCAATAAATGTCCTAGATGACCAACCAGAATTAATTTTTGGCCCTGAAGTAAATGGCAAATCAGTAGATGGAGGAGTTCCTCCCTTTTATGTAAGTCTGAATATTCATGACAAAGTACTTCACAATGCAATGTTTGATTCTGGAGCTTCCCATAATTTAATGCCCAAATCTGTGATGGAAAAGTTGGACCTAGATATCACCAGGCCATACAAAGACTTGTTCTCTTTTGACTCTAGCCAGGTCAGATGTCTAGGGTTAATCAAAGATTTATGTGTATCACTAGTTCAATACCCTGCCAAGACAATTTTAATGGATGTAGTGGTAGCTGATATCCCACCAAAATATGGAATGCTTTTGTCCAGATCTTGGGGTGCAAAGCTCCAGGGATCTTTACAATTGGACATGTCCTATGCTACCATTTCAGTATTTGGCCAGCCAAAGAGATTGTACCAGGAAACTTTGATGAAATATGTGGTCAGCAGCCAGGAGAAACCCCAAAATTTTCCCATCTATTCCATGCATTCTGATATGGACTCTTTCATCCTATACAATGCTGAAATTTGCCCTCCAACTAGTGACAAGGTTTTAGCATCAACACAAGAAAGAGTCATAAATGAAAAATCTAATGTTCAAATTCAAGAAATTTCTGTGACCAATGATACAACAGACACACAAGGGAAACCACATGAAACTGAAAATCCAAATCTGCCTACTAAACAAAATTTTAAAACGCCTGATACTGGCTTCACAAAGGAAATTCTTTGGTACTTAGAATTTGATGGATCAGTCAATAAGCTAGGAGTTGGGGCAGAAATTTGGATACATAACATGGAAAATGATCATGTTGAAGGACACACATACATGCTTAATTTTAGATGCACAAATAACATGGCTAAATATGAAGCCCTCCTACTAGGACTCAAATTGATCAAAGGTCTAGAGGCAGTTAGGGTATCAATTTTGGGAGACTCTGATTTAGTTATTCAACAAATGAAAGGAAATTTCCTCACAGATGATCTCAGGTTAAGATCTTATAGAGGGGCAGCAATTGAAATACTCAATACTTTTCTAGAATCACAGCTTGCCAAAATTCCAAGGAATCACAATTTGCATGCTCACAGTTTGGCAACATTTTCTAGCACTTTTAAACTGCCATTTCAGTCGAATCATCACTTTACAGCTGAAATTAAACACAGACCAACTGTACCTCACAATGTTAAAAACTGGCAAGTGTTTGATAATGACATTCAGATTAATAATTTCCTGACCTTAAAAGAAGAATTTTCCAGCACTAATATAGACACAGGCACTGTTGGTGAAGTTGATCAAATAGACAAAATTGAAACTCACATTTCAGCTGAAACAACAACTCAAATACTACATCCAACAAAATTTACCAGCAAACAGTTGCAAGAGCTTAAAGAAATAAACTTTGATTAAAATGTTGGAGAAGAATCTGAAGTTATTGATTTAAAGGATAATTTTTTACCCACATGATTAACTCCCCTGGAAGACATTTTTGATTTTAATGATATTCCAAGAAAGCCAAAAATGCAGCCATTAAACGTAGAAATTGAGGACTGTAACATAGGGACTCAACAAAATCCTAAAATGATAAAATTGTCTAAAACTTTGCCTCCTGAACAAAAGATGAAATATATTGAACTGTTTAAAGAATTCCAAGATGTTTTTGCATGGAGCTATGAAGATCTCAAGTCCTATGATACTTCTGTAATTTAGCATACAATACCCCTCAAAGAAAATAAAAAACCTTTCAAGCAAAAACTTAGAAGGGTTAACCCTATACTCCTTCCTCTCATTGAAAAAGAAGTCAAGAGAATGTACTAAGCTGGCATAATTGCACCCATTAGATTTTCAGAATGGATCTCAAATTTAGTGCCCACTAGGAAGAAAACAGGAGAAATAAGGCTGTGTGTTGATTTGAGAAATCTGAATAAAGTCTCTTTAAAAGACCACTATCCCTTACCCAAGATGGACCACATTTTACAAAGGGTAGTAGATGCATCTAGAATTTCACTGTTAGATGGGTTTTCAGGCTTCAACCAGATTTTAGTTCACCCTGTGACCAGGAAAAAACAACTTTTACAACACCTTGGGGAACTTTCAAGTATGTAAAGATGCCATTCGGACTCAAGAATGCAGGGGCAAATTTTCAACGGGCCATGGACATAGCTTTTGCTAAAGAAATTCATGATTTCCTGGTCATATACCTAGATGATCTCACTGCCTTTTCCAAATCATATCAGGAACATTTAGATCATCTCAGACAAGTGTTTTTAATCTGCAGAAAATATGGTATATCACTAAACCCAAAGAAATCATTATTTGGCCTAGAAGAGGGCAAGCTGTTAGGTCACATCATCTCCAAAGAAGGCATTAGAATAGATCCAGACAGAATACAAGCCATTCTGCAAGTTCCTCATCCTAGAAATATCAAAGAACTTCAAGCTTTCCTAGGGAAAATCAATTTCTCAAGGAGATTCATACCCAACTTGGCTGAATTAATCAGACTGCTGAAAAACATGCTGAAGAAAGATTCCAAAGTCAAATGGACAATAGAAGCTAAACAAGCCTTTGAAGAAATCAAAATGGCTTTGACCAAAACACCAGTCCTTACAAGCCCTAAATTTGACAGAGACTTTATAATCTTCTCATTTGCGTCAGAACATACCATTGCTGCTGTTTTGCTACAGAAAGATGATCAAGGATGTGAAAAACCTATAGCCTTATTTAGCAAAGCACTGAGAGATGCACCTTTAAAATATCAAATCATGGAAAAATAGGCTTATGCACTAGTAAAAGCTATTAAGGACTTCAGAATTTATATCCTATACTCTCATGTAATAGCTTATGTGCCAAGTACTATGGTCAAGGATATTCTAACTCAAGAAGGAATTGAAGGCAAAAGAGGCAAATGGATAGCTAACATTTTGGAATATGACATTGAAATTAAACCTACAAAGTTGATAAAGGGACAAGGATTAGCTAAACTTATGACTGAAACCGACTTTCAAGCCCTTGAAATCAATGAACTGGATAATGAACAGGAGATGGCAACTCCACAGATCAATCAGTCCTTTTTACAATCACCTTGGTATGCTGATATAATTTATGTATTGATCAACCTGTAGGCTCCTCCAGGGTTATCCAGAACTAAAAAGAGATTTATGAAAATGAAAGCCTCAAAATTCTGTATTTTAGATAATGTTTTATTTTTGGAAAAATCATGAAGGCATTTTGCTGAGTTACTTAATAAAGGATGAAACTAAAAAAGTGCTGAAAGAATTTCATGCAGGGTACTGTGGTGGAAATTTGTACTGGAAATCAACTGCTGATAAAATCCTAAGGGCTGGATTTTATTGGCCCTCCCTGTTTGCTGATGTAAATAAATTTGTAACTTCTTGCCATAAATGTCAGATCTTTGAATGCAAGAGAAAGCTTCTACCTCTACCCCTCAAACCAATTTCGATTGAAAGACCATTTCAACAATGGGGTTTAGATTTCATTGGGGAAATTCACCCTCCCTCTTCTGGCCAGCATAAATGGATTTTGACTGCCACAGACTACTTCACCAAGTGGATAGAAGCCATCCCTTGTAGACAAGCTAATGATTCAGTGATCATGCAATTCCTAGAGACCAATATCTTGTCCAAATTTGGCTATTCTGAAAAGATTATAACTGAAAATGATGCTGCTTTTAAATCCAAAAGAATGATCAATTTCTATCACAAATACCACATTACCCTAGGCCATTCCATAGCCTATTACCCTCAAGGTAAAGGTCTAGCTGAATCATCCAATAAAAGCCTGATCAATATCATTAAGAAAGTACTGGAGGAAAACAAGAAAAACTGGCATAAGAAGCTTATCATTGCACTTTGGGCAGACAGATTGACTACAAAGAGATCCATTGGAACAAGCCCCTATGAATTGGTTTATGGCATGGAGGTTGTATTCCCTTCATCTTTGGGACTCCCTGTGATAAAGTTGCTGCAAGAAGTGCAGGCAGAACCCAATGACATTCAGAGAAGAATAAATCAGACTATTTATTTATAGTAGACTAGAGAAGAGGTGTATCAAAGATATCAAATTCTACAAGAAAAACTTAAGAAGATATTTGACAAGAAGACTAAAGTAGAGGATTTTTTCATTGGAGACGAAGTACTGAAATCGGATTCCAGAAGGGAAGATAAAGGAAAACATGGGAAGTTTGACTTCCTATGGAAGGGACCTTTTATTATTCAGGCTTCATAAGGAAACAACACCTATTTTTTGAAAAGTCTGGTTGGTACAGAAGTAGAAGATGGACCAGTTAATGGTCGAATGCTGAAGCATTATTTTGATCCAGTTTGTTGATATGTCAGGACTCTAACCTGTACATAAAAATGTTTACTTTCTGCAGTTTATTACAGCAATAAAAATGGGAACCAATATGTAGCAAATTTTGAGCAACAGTCAAGGAATTGTTCTACCTTTTTGTGTTACCTTTTTTAGTTTACCAGAAATTGAAGAAAAGACTTGGGCGCTATAAATAGGAGAAAAAAAATTCAAATAAAGTATTCAAAACAGAGCTGCAATTGTTTGAGTGAGCTCATGAGAAATGTATATATATTGTAGAGATACAATTTTGTTTATCTACAGCAAAGGGGAAATTTCAGAATGCAGCAAGAATTGAATATAAGGCCATTTGACCTACTGTTCTTGGCTTTTCACTAGGAAAATCCATCCCCAAGTGGAGCTAGTGTTATGCTCCTATACCAATAGGTGTTATATTTCATGATTGACTGGTGAAATCCCAAATATGTTCATCCTTTCCATGCTGCAAAGGTTCCATATTTTGAAAAAAATAAAAAAATAAAAAAATGAAAAGAGGGTATGCCCTAAAAGAAAGATCAAAGGGAAAAAAGAATGAAATGGTCAAAAAGAAAAGAAATGAACCCCAAAGAAAAGACCAGGAAAATGTGCTAGTCCAAAATGCCACTACTATTCTATTTTTGCAAAGAATTTCATTGTGTGCAGTTAGTTGACTTTTGTCACAGTTGATGGATGGCCAAACAGCTCAATATTGGCCAAGTTCATATTTAAATTTCTTGTTTTAGAGATAGAGAACAAAATCTATCCAAACAGTTCAAGCTTGGCAGATTAGTAGTTAGGTAGAGAAGCAAAGGAGCTCAATAGCTAAATCTGAGCCCCTGGCACAAATAAGGGCAGACTTAGATAGGATGGCAGTTAAAAGAAAAGAAGAGAGTAAGGGTTCGCTAGTTTAATGCACCCAAGGAAAAGGAAGAAAAAATGTTAGGTATAATAGGCTGGGTAGGCAGGTTTGATGTTGCAGAAGCAGGCTTATGAGTAATTTTGTCTTTCAAAGATGATTCATCTTATTACTATCATAAGTTCCATGGCAACTATGTGGTGACAGATCAAATGAAGCATGTATAACTTCCTCTCACTCTTCTCCCAAAAACACTTACTAACCTCCCTCTAAAGAGATTGGGATCTGCTCAATACTCCTAGATCACTCCATTTCATGAAAAAGTTTAAGTGAAGTCACAACTTTGCTTAGGCACAAAGCCACATTTCTTGTGTAAAATCCTTTTTCTTTCCCTTTTTCCTAAGTTGTCAAACTTTATGCTTAGCGCATTCAATTTCAAAATCCATATTAACTCTTGACCTATACTATTTAGCTCCCTAGACCTATTCCCACTCCCGTACTATATTTATAATAAAAACACCCAAAAAAATTAATATCCCCCGCCTCAATTTACATATAAACCATATCACTTTGTTTAAAATTGGGAAGTAATGGTTCATTTGGAGCTCATTAATAACCCTCCGCTGTAAATCATTGGGATTTGTTTAATCTCTGGTTAATCAAATAACCAAACCCACAGACCTAACCAATGAATTAACCCTGAAATCATTGAAAAACATTTGATTTAATGGTGGGTCCCCACGTCATAAGTCCTCTGCCAACTCCATTTACCTCCAGCCGTTGGATCTGGGCCTCCCTATCCAACGGCCTAGATCCATATCGCAACCCCCTCTGTTGCCAAGGTTTACCGCCCGGGGAACAGTGGTATTGCCTCCCATACTAGGGACAGGTGGCGCCCTCCCGGCATGATTGCTGCCCTCCCCACCAAAACCACCTTAGCACAAAAGTGGTACGGGCCAATACCGCTTACCGCTCCCACTGCCCCCCCCCCCCCCCGCTGACGTCACCTCTGCGTCAGCGCCACGTAACCCTTCAGTACCCTTGCTACACGACAAAATACTTCTTCATGCTGAAGTCATCCGACCGAAAAGCGCCAAAAGCCCGCCAAATTCAAATTTTTGTTAAAAAGACGCGAAAATGTCATTTTTGCTCATTTTTACTTATTTTTCTCTACAAAAATATTGCATGTGGTTTACGTCCAAAGCAGCTACTCGACCATACAGTTCGCCACCCAGCCAAACAGAGTCCACAGTTCTGTCCTCCAGCTCATCCCGCAACCTGCAATCTGCACAGTGCGCTATTAAAGATAGGTATTTACCTTAATTTTGTTTCCAAACCCTGTGAATTTCAGTTTTCTCTGCAAGTTGTCCAAAGGACCCAAATTCGAGTTCAATTCACCGCACTACCTTCAAATAAGCGCACCAGAACCACTTCTCTTTTACCCGTTTTCACCGAAAACCCTGCAAATTTCATTTTTCTCTGTAGATTTCACCCAATGAGCTAAATTCAAATTGACTTTGGTCTGTAATTCCTAGAGAAAAGCCCCAGAACTGTTGTTTTTCCTATTTTTGCTACAAAAACCCAAATTCCAATTTGAAAATCACGGAAAATTGAGCAATGGAAGCCCCTGTGACCCTCAATGTTGCTCCCCTCAATGCACCTCACAAAGAGTTAGAGTGGTTGCCCTTGGCTGACATGGATTTTCAAATACAAGACTTAACTGGTTACAAAAGCCACCTCTAAGCATTCTGTGAAATTAGGAATAGTCACCTAAGCAAAACTGATCTCTATGGGATATGGGAATCCAATCTGCCCAGATACTACCTACCCTCAGTAAATGTATTCACAGATGTTATCCACCCGTGTTGTGCCAATTATGAATCTACTCTGAGAGTCGCTATGACTCCAACTGGAACTGTCCTCTTTCATATAACTCTTGAGTCCATAAATGAAATGCTACACTTCAAACCCACTCAGCCTCTGGCTCCTCTTTCTATGGGATTCTTGCTTGAGCAGGGCTCTAAACTGCCCAATGCAGAGATAACCCATGTTGTTCAAACATTTGTGAGACCAGATTGCCAGCCGAAAGAGCCACCTCCCTTTCACCATGTCTCGTTCAATGAAGCTAGAAGATTCATTATTGATATGATATCCTATGTCGTGGGATTTAAGACAAGTGAATATGTTGATGAGACCATCTTAGCTCTGTTGTCCATGTTTACTCCAAGATTGCCTCCTGCTGTCAAATATGACTTTGCTACTTTCATTGCCAACAAGATCCATGACCAATTCATGAGTCTAGAAAGAGAAGGAGTCTTTAAGTACACATCTTATATATATCATCTGTTCTGATATGATCAAACAGACAGTTTTTAGTTTCCCGTCAGAAAATTGGATTCTAAAGGAGAAAGGAGGTCTGTGATCTTTTGGACCTCAGTCTTCCATGAAGTCCATAACTCTCCTTACACTTATTGTGAATTCATTGATTTGTTTATACATCCGGTATCCTCTCTACTGATGAGAACTCCTCCTCCTAGACTCTCTGGTGATATGCAGAAAATTTTACAGCTCTCCAAAAGCTACAAAATAGGTTACTGGTATTTCTACCAGAATCACACTGAAATCAGAATATATGGCTGTGAGTTGTGCCCTTATACGCTGCCTAAATATGTTCCTATGAGACTGTTTGCTCTAGAATATTTCAGGCAATTTATCAATTCAGATTTAACTCACTTTTACAGTGAAAGAAAAAAGTTTAGCTGAAAATAAGAAACCAGTTAGGCCCTTTTTGTAGGAATTTACAAGGTAAGTTCCTCAGAAAGAATACCAAGAGGACACCGCTCACAACCAGATCACAGATCAATACACCAGTATTTTTGACGTGGTTAAAACCCTCAAAGAGGGAAAAAATCCACGGCCTGTCCCAACGTGGGTACTACAGGCAATTTATTAATCAAAGAATGAAAATTTACATAAGCTTCTCTCATGCACGGATTACCCGAACAATGACCCTCCATGTGCTTTAAATAGAACTCATGGACCAATTGGGTGTTAAGCCACGGATCAAGTGTCAGTAATACCGAGGAGAGAATGAACCGTCGGATCACTACATATCGTGACCGTCGAATTGTAAGTTACAAAATGTACAACGGTAAAGAAACACACTTTACCTAACTCTACACTAGACCAAGTTGAACTTAACTATATCCTATGTGTCGGAATATCCTAACATCCCCCCTTAAGAACAACTTGGGATAGGATTGAAGGATTTACAAATATGACACAATAGGAGAAGGAAGGAGGCACTAGAGCCTATCCCCCCTTAGTGACAACTTCCTGAACTCCAAGCATATATCAAAGTTTAGTGAACTTCGCCTCTGTGAGAACCTTTGTGAAGATGTCTGCAACCTGATCATCTGTTGGAAAATATTGCACTTCAAGAACATGGTCATGAATGAGCTTTCTGATGAAGTGCATGTGTAGTTCAATGTGTTTGCTGCGCTGATGCTGGACTGGATTTTTGCATAGCTGAATGGCACTTTGATTATCACACCAAAGTGTGGTTGGATGCTGCTGCTCAAAGCCAAACTCTGATAGGATCTGACGAAGCCACAAGGCTTCCTTACTAGCTTCCATGGCACCACGATACTCTGCTTCTGCTGACGAAAGAGAAATGGCAGCCTGTTTCTTACAAGCCCATGTAATAGGTCCTGAACCAAGAGTGAAGACATAACCGACAGTAGACTTCCGATCATCAGGGTCACCAGCCCAATCAGAATCAGTGAAACCAACTAACAGAGGAGCTGCTTTGGCACTGTAATGAATCCCAAACTGTACTGTACCTCGAACATAACGAAGTATTCTTTTAGCTGCTTTCCAATGACTTTCACGAGGGTTTTGCATAAAACGAGCAACAAGGCCAACAACAAAGGAAAGATCAGGACGAGTATGGGTTAAATACAAGAGTTTTCCTACAAGTTGACGGTATAAGGTAGCATCAACTTCAAGAGAAGTACAAGAGACTGAAAGTTTGACTCCAGACTGAAAGGGAGAAGGGGCTGGCTTACAGTCTTCCATGTGAAAATGACGAAGAATATCACAAGCATACTTGGACTGGGAAAGGAAAATACCCTCCTTGGATTGCAAGACTTGAAGACCGAGAAAATAGTGTAAGTGTCCTAAGTCTGTCATTTCAAATTTCTTTTTAAGGCTGGACTTCACATGGTTTATAAGGTTGGGATCACTACCAGTAAGAATAAGATCATCAACATAAAGAACAAGGATGATAAGAGAGTTGCCCACTTTCTTGGTGTAGACAATATTGTCAGAATGACACCTAGAAAAGCCAGATTCTAAAAGAAAGCTATCCATTTTGGCATACCAAGCCCGAGGAGCTTGCTTGAGGCCATAAAGGGATTTCTTAAGTTGACAAACAAGGCTGGAGTCTGTTTGTATGAAGCCAATGGGTTGTTCCATATAGATTTCTTCCTGCAAGTCCCCATGCAAGAAGGCAGATTTAACATCCATCTGATGGACTTCCCATTTTAAAGAGGCAGCAAGGGAAAGAACAAGGCGGATAGAGTTCATTTTGGCAACAGGGGAGAAGGTTTCAGTGTAGTCAATGCCTTCAACCTGTGAAAAGCCCTTAGCAACGAGACGAGCTTTATGTTTATCAACTTTCCCATCTGGTCCATACTTGGTTCTGTAAACCCATTTACATCTAACAAGTTTGCGTCCCTTTGGTAGAGGAACAAGATCCCATGTATCATTTGTCATCAATAAATGATATTCTTCATTCATAGCTGCTTCCCAATGTGGATGGCCTGAAGCTTCTGCAAAAGTGTCAGGATCATGATTTACTGGAGCTTGAGCCAGTAAAGAAGAGGCTCTTTCAAACTGAGAACGTGTACGTCGCTGATCTGTAGGATCACCGGCAAGATCACCTGCTGCATCCCGAGTAGCACAGACCCATCTTGGAAGTTGAGGATCCTGAGAAGGTGGGGGAGGATTATCATCCTCGCTTTCATCATCTGAAGAAGAAATGTTTTCAAAAGTAGAAGAGATAGGAAGAGGTGGCACATCCGTCGGACTAGGCTCGCAGGCCGATTTATTTTCATCAAATTTTACATCTCTTCTAATGATAACATTTTTGGACTTAAATGGAATAAGTCTATAACCTTTTACATCTTCAGAATATCCAACAAAAGTAAATTTCTCACTCTTAGGTTCTAAAGCTTTATGCTTTTCATCTGGAATATGGGCCCATGCTTCACTTCCAAACACACGAAAGTGACTTACATCTGGTTTAATGGAACTCCAAGCTTCTTCTGGAGTGATATTCTCTAGAACCTTAGTAGGAGTGCGATTGATTATATAATTTGCACAATTAATTACTTCGGCCCAAAAACTAAGACTGAGTCCTTTGGATTGCAGCATACAATTAGCCATTTCCTTTAAGTTGCGATTTTTCCTTTCAGCTACACCATTTTGTTGTGGAGTGTATGGAACAGTATGTTGCATTTGAATTCCATTTTCGGTGCAAAAGTTGATGAATGTGTTGTTAACATATTCTCCACCATTATCAGTTCTTAGCTTAAGAATTTGATGTCCAGATTGTTTTTCAACAAAGGCTTTGAAGGCCAAAAATGTGTTAAATACTTCGCTCTTGAGTTTTAAGAAGTATACCCAAGTGCGTCTGGAGAAATCATCAATGAAAGTTAAGAAGTACTTGCAGCCAGAGAATGAAGCAACAGGAAGAGGACCACATAAATCACTGTGAACAAGCTGTAAAGGGGCTGAGGCGTGCCAAGAGGCACGTTTGTCAAAACTGTCCCGATGATGTTTTCCGAGTACACATCCGGAACAAACACCATCTCTGCAAAATACCATAGGAAGACCTGTCACCATATTTTCTTTACATAGATGCTGAAGGGAGCGATAGTTTAAGTGACCAAATCACTCATGCCAAAGTTTGCTCACTTCATCATTATGAGCAACAAATACTGAGGGAAGATTTGATGACCCAAAGTTGTGAAACTTATACAACCTTGTGGAATCATCAGCAAGACCAGTAGCTAGAATCTGTTTAGGATCTTTTAGATCCTTGATTACAACATCATGAGGTGAAAATTAAACAATTTTACCTTCACCTAAATGAGTTATCTGATAGACAGATAGAAGGTTGTAGGATAAGGTTGGAACACATAATACATCATTAAACTGACCATTGTCTAGATGAACAGTTCCAGTCCCTACAACATTAAGAGATCTATCATCACCAACATATATATTTTTGGTGTTACAATCATTTAAAGAAGAAAACATGGTTTGGTTTTTGGCCATGTGATAAGAGGCTTCAGAATCAATGAGCCACTCATGAGAATGAGAAGAAGAAGAAGATACATTTAATGCATAACCAGACTGAGATGATTGACAATGACATGCAGAAAGTGCCATTCCGGAAGTTGAAGTTGAAGTAGGCTCCACATGGATGTTATGTTTCTTCATTGCGGCTTCCAAGGCTTCCATCTTCTTAAAGCATTTAGATTCTAAGTGGCCATCTCGATTACAAAAGTTACAATGTCTATCAGTCTTCTTCCATTTGTTTTTATTGGTCTTATCATTTTGCTGAAATGATCTTTAATTTTGAGGCTGAGTTGGTTTAGGACCATTCTTTTGAGGATATGACTTCTTAGGATTCTTTGAATTTGGTTGCTGCTGGGCGGCTAACGCTTTTGTGGAAGAGTTTCCAAGATTAAGAAGACCAAGGTGTAAGAGTTTTTCTTGTTCTCTTATTAAGGAATCACAAAAGGAGTCAAAGGAAGGGGCCTTGTAGTCTTTTCCTTGACAAATGAAAGCTTCCCTTGTAGAATGGAAAGTGGAAACAAATACAGAGTAGGCTGGTCCCAACTTAGTAAGGATGGAATAAATAAGGTTACCATCTTCTTTCTTAACTTTAACACCTTCCAAGAGATATCTAAGGGTCTTGAATTTGGACAAGAAATCTTCAATGCAAGAAAAATTATTAGGATCCAAAGTAACCAACTCATTTTCAAGTTGATGGGCTCTAATTTCATTTTTAATCCCAAAAACTTTAGCGAGTTTTTCTAATGCTTCATGAGGAGTCTCAAGTTCTGCAATGTGGAATCTAAGATCAGGAGAAATAGACATCCCTATCAAACCACGTGCATGATCTTGTCTATTTTCCCATTTTGCAGCCCTGTCTTCATCTTTTGGTTTCTTCTCTTGGTTTGTGGCTATTCTGAAGAGACCTTTACTTCTAAGTAAATCTTCCATGTAGGCTACCCATTGGAAGTAGTTAGTGCTGTCAATAATGACTTGGCATGGACTTTCCATTCTTTTAAAAAAAAAATGAAGCTGAAGATGCTGAAAGTAAGTGTTCCAATGGATAGATCTCGAAAAATAGGCGGTTTTAAAAAAAACGGCTCTGAAAAAGGCTTCCGGATGAAGAAGTTATGGCTTTTTGAAAAACAATTGTTGACGTTACCGGCAAAGTGCGTGAATGTGCGGGAATGAAAAAATCCGCCCCCACAAAATGGAGACTTGAACCCAAGACCTCTACTCTCTTAAAATAGCTTTGAACCAATTGATCTATACAAAAAATTTGAGAGAGAGAGAGAGAGAGAGAGGGGGGGGGGCCTTGGTTTGCGTGCTTGCCTTGAGAAAACTCTTTTTCCCTACAAAACACAAAACACAAAACCCAACACGAATATGCAAAGAAAAACGAACCTTGCGGCTCGAAGTTAGCTTTAGCCAAAAAACTAGAAATTTAAAAAAAAAATCTCAAAGTTAGCTTTAGCCGAAAAACTAAATATTTTTCTCAATGTTTCTGATTTTCCGAGATCACACTAAGGTGTAGGGAAAATAGCATACGCATGAGAAATATCCTTCCTTTCTGTTTCTGATTTGCCCAGATCGCACAGAGTCGTAGGGCAAAGAGCATACGCAGAAATGAAAGGTATAGATCCGGTTAAAAAAAAAGGCTAAATAAACCGAAACCGAAATAAGCAGAGAGAAAATAACAGTAAACTGCAAAAAAACACTGTATACCTCCCAATCTGAAAAATGACGCAGCTAGGGCTACCGGAAACCTTTTCGCGTGAAACGAAAGGGGTTCCTCACTGGAACAGATGCTCTGAACGTAACAGAGCAGTCCTCTTGGCCCGAAAGCAGTCAGAAATAGCAGATCTAGGAAACGACAGCCGCATGCAGTTCTACCGGCTTCAGATTTGGATCACCAACGGACGCGGCCCTCAAATAGCTCTGATACCATGTAGGAATTTACAGGGTAAGTTCCTCAGAAAGAATGCCAAGAGGACACCGCTCACAACCAGATCACAGATCAATACACCAGTATTTTTGACGTGGTTAAAACCCTCAAAGAGGGAAACAGTCCACGGCCTGTCCCAACGTGGGTACTACAGGCAATTTATTAATCAAAGAATGAAAATTTACATAAGCTTCTCTCGTGCACGGATTACCCGAACAATGACCCTCCATGCGCTTTAAATAGAACTCATGGACCAATCGGGTGTCAAGCCACGGATCAAGTGTCGGTAATACCGATGAGAGAATGAACCGTCGGATCACTACATATCGTGACCGTCGGATTGTAAGTTACAAAATGTACAACGGTAAAGAAACACACTTTACCTAACTCTATACCTAACTCTACACTAGACCAAGTTGAACTTAACTATATCCTATGTGTCGGAATATCCTAACACTTTTATCATTAACAAAAAGGAAGCATGGCAAGACGCTGATAAAATATTGGGGGAACAACTCAAATTGAAGAAGAGCTTTTGGTGGGTACCCTATGACCCAAATGGCTTTATCTGTGAAAGAAAAGTAAAGAACAGGCTATCAGCCTATAAACATTGTAGGATCCCTGAAATAGAGAAATTTGCTAATCAAGATGAGTGGATAGAGGGCACATTGATAGAAGAGCTTACCGAGCAAGAGAAAATGGAACAAGCTATGAAAAATATGGAAAATACTCTTGACCTGCACTCTTTTGGACAGGTATTTTTCAAGTCGCCTCAGCAAACCGAAGTAGGTACATCATCTGCTGGAACTTCACAATAGCCTGCCCAAGAAAGCACTACACTAGCTGCAGGGACATCAAAGGGCAAAGAAGTGCTAGATACAGAGCTGCACCTAATGACGAATCAACCAACAACATCAAAGGAAAAGGGCCAAGGGAAAATTCCTCCTGTCAGACCAAAGCACCAGAGATACCAACATTACAGACTCCTCTAAATGAGGAAAAGGGCAAGAAGAGAGACAGAGAAGAGACCACACTTGTCAGTGGACCAAAAGAGCAACCAGGGGCAAAAAGGCAAAGAATAAATCCTCTACCAATAGAGGAAATTATTGAGGAAACCACAGAAAGCCCAAGAAGTGAGAGGGAAACCAACCCACAGACATCCCCAATAATAGAAACATCCACCAACTCTCACAGGCAGGAATTGGAAAGGCAGCATAGTGTGGAAGTTTCATCCACAAGGCCGCAAAGCAAGCAGGGTTCTGATATCAAAAGAACATTCACAGACATCAAGGCCCACAATGACCCATTGAGGCTGCAACTTTATAATCAATTTCTCAAGATGACCCCCGCCAACTGGCAAAGGTTAATGTTTGCATATGACATTAAAGAAGGTAAAATGATCTTGAGCCACTTTAAGCATAAAGTGCAATAGCCACAGTCAGCAGCTGACTATATTAGAATAAATCTGGAGGTCCTTGCCAAGGACATTCACCCTATGGACCAGATTGAGCTACATAAGCAAACTGGAGAGATGGTCTACTCTACATTGGAAAATAAGGCAATGTTGGCTTATAAATTGCAGAATTCATTGAACAACACATCTGCCCAACTAGATTTGGAGAAGGCACCTTCTTTAGCCAAAGACAACAGGATAAAGTCCTTGGAAGATATTATCATTGAGCTGGGACATGATCCCAAGGATGCCAAAGGAATAAAAGCATTGATAAAGAAGAAGGAAGAGGACATTTCTGCCCTTAGGAAACAATTGAAGCTGCCTACTACTATGCATCCACAAACTACAGAGCTTGTACAACAAAAAGCAAAGGAGGACATGATGGACCTACTTATGAAAATGATTGAGAGATTAAGTGAGACCGAGCAGGAATTGGAGAAAGCATTACAAGAAAAGCAGGGAGTGTTGACCTCCCAGCCACCTGAAGTAACTCTAGCAATTACAATTGCCCCTCCGACATTTATAACAGCAGTGCCTCCCACTGTCCCAACATCAGCAACAGGTACTTCAGCAACAACAACAACAGCAAGCAGCAGCACTACCATGACCACAGAGAAGCTAATAAAAGCCATGGAGGAACTAAAACTCCAAGTGTCAGAATTGAAAGAGACCAAAGAGAAATTGGCAAAATTAGAAGTGAGTTATGACAAATCCAAAATGACTGTGGCAAAAAAGACAAGAGAGGTGAAAGCATTAGAGAACAAGGTAAAAGCATTGGAAAATGACCTCTCTTTAGATAAGCCTCTGGGAGAAATCAAAGGCATTTTGTGGGCTAACATCAATCAATCCATTTTTAATATATGGAAATCTATTCAGGTTATATATGAGCAGATTGACTTGATAGTAGCAGCCCAGGTGGAAATCCAAAAGGCCAAAAATTTATTGGGACATATGCCCGAATAGGCCAACAGGCTAATCCATTTTTTGAACACTAAGACTAGTGAAGAACTAGTAGCACTAGACATCAGAGACAGGACAGGCACCATTCTAACAGTCAAAAGAGTTTTGACCATGAGAACCCTGATGCAGAATTTGGAGAGGAAGAGCCAGGACATGCAAGTGGAGGTAAATTCTTTTATAGAGAGATTTGCAGTTTTACATGAAAGGGGCTTGCCAAGTCTGTTGGGAAGAAATGAGCGCCTGTTAAGACAAGATTTGTACACGCATAGGTTGAATAAACATGCTGCTGATCAACTAACTCCATCATCAAGTACTTCAGGAGAGAAGGCCCTTCCATCTGGCCAAACTCTCTACAACAACTTGGAAAATCTATTCTATATTGAGCATGAAGTGAAACATCTTTTTACAGTCCAGCCTAACTTCTACAGGTACACAAACACTGATGAGACTTTCAGAAAGCTACAAAGACATCAATTATCAGAGGAGCATTGGTGGCAAAGCATGTTGCAAATTCTATAAACATATTTCTGGTATCTTCTATATCCTTGGTGGATCAAAAGTCTTGGTACTAGATACCATAAAGTGGAGAATAGGAATGGATAAGAGTCACGCGGGGCTACAGTCTATCAAATCAAAATTAAATACGCCCGAGGAAGCCGAGGCAGCAGCGCGAAATCAATGGAAACAACCACCAGCCGACTCACCGAGCTTACAGTCAACATATCTCACCAACTGAGCAGCCAGCACAACAACATTTACTTCTACATTTATTTCTCCCTGTTTTCAAGATCATTTACTTCTCCTGTAAAGTAGGTAGAATGAGTTATTACTAGATATTATCTCTTTGAGATATTTTGTAAACACTTTTGTACAAATACCTCCCCAAGCGAAGTATTTGGGGTTGGTGATATATTTCTGAGACTGTGTTGTAACTTTGAAAATCTTCTGAATACAAAAGCTGTTGGAATCCATTGTTGCTGGACTCTTTGGATGTGGAACTAATGACAAAGGACTTGTTACAGAATTCTTGAATCGTTTTATGGATCAATAAGTTCCTCTTACTTGTGTTTTCCGTTTCTATGTTTACTATATCATATATGTTTCATGATCTTAATAATAAAGAAAAAGAATAACTCAGAATTTGTTAACGTTTTCTTCAGAATTAGCATAAACAGGAATTCTTAACTGCTCCTGTTTCCCCTGGTTCTTACATCTTGAATATAGCTAAGGAATTCTTAACTGCTCCCTAGCAATAATCATCCACTTTCCCTCTATCCGCATGATGAAGGATCTTTAATTTCCCTTCACCCATAGACTCCATCCCATCTGATTCCAACTTATGAATTGTTCCATGATTGATTACCTTGCTCTGTAGCACCACCCTCTGTCAAAGAAACCATATCCAACAGTTCATCCTCATAGACTCCATTAGCCCAATGGACTGAACTTCACAGATTTACACCCTTGTTCTATAGAATATCACCATCCAAAAATTAAACAAAACCTTGTACTTGATAACTAGCCTAATATACTGTAAAACAAAGCTAAATTATAAAGAGAGAGCCCTCTCTGGGTGCAGATTGGCTAGAACCTACATCTAAAAGATTGGTCTGTGGTTACCTTGGCCATATTCCCTTTTCTATAACTTTTGGGGAACAACCTAAGTGCTAATAGGGTGGACCAATAAGGAGCCAACACGTGGCAAGCCCAGAGGCCACCACGTGGCGCTGGATTGGTGTGGCAAAATTATGTTGGGTCAGGAGGGATCGAACCCGTGACCTCTGGCGGGCTAACCAAATGATTTATTGACTCCACTACATACTGTTACTTAGCATTACATGGCCGCTATATATATTTAAATGTTAACTGTTTACGAGTTGGGGCTAGACCGCCAGCGGTTCCGATAACCCTAGTCACATGCCACT
This sequence comes from Pinus tabuliformis, assembly GCA_031772625.1. Taxonomy (NCBI): domain Eukaryota; kingdom Viridiplantae; phylum Streptophyta; class Pinopsida; order Pinales; family Pinaceae; genus Pinus; species Pinus tabuliformis. The sequence continues at coordinate 858,489,686 of CM062805.1, forward strand.
GTTTGCGCCAACAGTTACGTTAACTAAACGGTCACCTTAACCACCGCCCGTTAGTTTTCTCACATGCACAGTTTTAGCCAAAGGTTACAGTCAGCCGGTGGTTTCGCTTGGAGAACTTCCAAATTTGGCACAGTTTGCCAAATTTAGCTCCAGATAACTGCAGTTAGCTGCAGCTTGCCAGATTTGGTGGAGTAATTCTAGGAGAGACTAATTAAATGAACTCAAGAGGCAATTTTCGACCTAAGGGAGTGAGGCAAGAGTCTACCTAGGCTAATTTGGGCCTTCTGAAGCCATTGGAATAGTCCAGAGAAGCTGAAGAAGCAACCTTCAAGGAGATTTTCATTTAAAGAGATTTTGGAGCTCAGGGCCACCAGGGGTTGGAGGCTGTTGCAGGAGATACTAGTATCCATTCTCAGCAAACAAATAGTCGTTCCTAATTGTAATGAACCTTATAAATCCAATGAAGGTTTTTTCAGAAGCATTTGGAGACTTCTAAAGGCTGATATGCTGAAGGGAAGTTTTAGGTAGCCCAGAGCCAACCGTGGAGGAAGGCCTAGATTGGGGATGCAGTGCTCATTTTGAGCAAATGAAAAGTCATTTATTGATGTCAGATATGTGCTAGAGATAGTAGAAGAGGTTTCAGAGATAGTTGAAGAATTCTGAAGGATTTAGTGCCATCAAGAGGCTCAGGGAAGCTCAGTGCACCGATTGAAGGAATCAAGTCTAAGGGATCTTAGATCTGCTTGCACAATGAGGACAACCATGACAGGGATGTAGATGGTTTTCTAAGCCCATTGGTTCAGTTCAATTACCTTTGGAGTTGAGTGTGGAACTTGTAAAAGAAACTTTTCCATAATCCCAAAGAGCCAAGTCAAGTTGACAAAAGCTCAAGGAGACGTAGCCCACGATTTTTGGGTGAACTCCTATATTAAATTTTCTGTTATGTGTTGATTTTTATTTGATGCATTATATGACTGATATATGTGTTTAATATCAGAAGAAACAAATCAACTTAAAGCACTTAAACAGTTGAAAACAAACAAAGACACACACCTGTTTCAAGTACTTAATTTCGCAATTGTCAACATAAGCTAGATCTTATTTTTTAAGCTTTGGAGTGGGAGCTTCTTGTAAGCATGAAAAGATGTTTATACCCTCATTTAAGATCAGGTGGTACCATAGCAGGATGCTTGATTGATAGAGCAACCTATTTGCTTGTTTGACTTGAAAGGTGTTTAAACAGTACAAAGGATTTCACTGTTTGATTATTTGTAAACTGACTATTGTTTGAGTTTGCAAAGGTGAAGGGAAAACTACTGATAGCTAAGTCCAGGAGAGGACAAGAAGGAAGAAGGGCTGAAGGCATTCTCCTTACCCCAAGGACCTCAAGGAAATCCTTGAAGCACAAGAGGTTTGATGCAAAATGGTTGTTTGAATAAGAGTTTGACTATGCAGTCATTTGGTTCAGTCATTTGATTCAAGAATTTGTTAATAGATTCTGAATTTTGTTGAAGTTATTTTGTTCATTTTTATAATGAAAACTTCCACAAGTGAGTCCTCAAAATCTTCCTCCTTCACAAGATTCTTTGAAGAAGGCTTGCAGCAAGAATTTTTCATTATGATGAATATGGTGAGAGAAATGTATGAGGATGAAAAGAAGAACACTAAACTTTGAGAGCAGTTGAATTCCCTGAAGGAAGAGAAGTAGTTGCTTTCTGACCAATTGTAGGAAATGGAAATCCAACTTCATATTTCAAATATGAATTTGGAAATGATGCATGAGTTGGAGACACAACTCCTTGTTTCCAAAGAAGCCTCAGCCAAGTATCAGCTTGAAGAAGAGGTAAACAGTTCTAGTTTGTCTTCAAATTCTTATAAGAATGTTTATGTTGGTTCTTTTGAGAAACATACAAGAGGCATGGGGTCCAACTTAATGTCAAAAATGGGATATGAATGAAAAGGATTGGGAAAACATGCACAAGGTATTGTTGAGCCAATAATGATTGAGGAAAGGCCTAAGTATTTGGGTCTTGTATATGGACAATCTTATCGAGAAAGTTCCAAAGAAGCCATGAAGGCAATTGAAACCGTTCCTAGAAGGAGTTTCATTTCAAGTTACCTACCTCAAGTTGGTAAATATTGTATTCTTGGGGAATGCAATAGTTTGAAACATACCTTGCAAGAAGAAGGTGTGCATAAGTATGCACTTGAACAAGAGATTTGTGAATTCTCTAAAACCATTAAAGGAGTTGATGGTGTTCCAAAGGGAGCTTCTTCTTCATTCGATTCACCTCCTCATGAAGGTAATAAAGGTGAAAGAGAAAGGTATAAATCTGATGTAAATCATATTTCCTTTGATCATGTAAAGCATGGTAAATTTCCACATAAGCATTGGAAAAGAATTGCATGTTATTTTTGTGGTTTGATTAACCATAGTGTTTATAGATGTTGGAAAAGAATGGCCACATACAAGAAAATTTTGAAGGAAAAGAGGCAAGAAGCCAAATGTCCATTGAACAGGGAAAAATATGCTATCAAGAAGATGAACATGTGTTGTAATTATTGCCATAATCAAGGACATATTGCTGAAAGGTGTTGGACTTTGAATCCAACAATGCTTCCATGCAATTTGAAATAGGTGGAAAAAGAGTATGGCAAGAATGGAAAGGAAGTTTCCATCATTGATATGTGTCAGGATGATCCACATGTTGACGTTGATGTGTAGTTAAAGGAAGCGCCTTTGATGTGGATTGGTAAGAAATGGTAGGAATTCTTATCCAATTAAAGTTGCATGTCTTTTGATGTGAAAAGAAATGTATCAAATCTATTTGAATTTTCTTTTCTAATGGAATGCAAGTTGCAGGATGGAAAAGTAGAGTATGAGACTCACTTTATTGTAGTGAAAGTATATTCATTTCAGCTTTGAAAGTACATGTGCATGTGATCGAGGATCTTGTACTTAAGAGAAAGTTGAAGGATGAAATGCATGCATGAGAATGATATGCATGAGCACATGGATGATGATGATTTCCTAGTATTTTGAACATGTATTTGTGATTACCTTGAAGGGTTGATTACTTTGTTTTAAACATGCATGTAATGTAATATTGACTTTGGAAAAGTTGATTTGATCTCCAAAATTGTAAAAGGGAGATAATGATGAAGTGTTTCATCTTCGTAAAAGATTCGTTAAAATTCTTTTTGTACATGCTTGACTTGAAGGGTCAAATGTTTGAAAGGCATGATTTTTGTTGACTTGTGATTTAGTCGGTCATTTGTAAATAAGATGTAAAGACATTATGATGATTCACATGATGTGAAAATTGTTTCTTTTGTTGAATTTATTTCATCAAGTTCTTTTCTTCTTTCGACATTGTCTACAAAAGAAGATTTGCAGCAACAAAAGTCACGATAGTTACCTTTTTTACTTTTTCATGGAAGTGGCTTGGAAGCGATGTTCAACTACCTTCTGTAAATTCGAAATGAGTTCAAGGAAGAAAGTTCTTAACAGGAGGACAAGCACATCTAGGAAGGGAAGCATCGAATACCTTCATGTTTTTGTTTAAAGGCACTAGCCATGCAAGGCAAGTGTATGGAGGCTGAAAGAAGAGGGTGATGTACTCTCATCTACTGTTCAGATCAGTATATTAGTCTTTTGGGGTCCAAAAGATTCCCAATGGGGAGGAGTGATCAGATATTGATCCAGGACTTCAATGATAGCTCAAATTTCAAAGTGTTCGAAAGAGTGTCAAACCTGAATGACCGAATAGATCTCGTCTTCCTGATTCCGGTGCCGTGAATGGTTTGAAAAACCGACACCGTATGGAGGAGTTATCGCATTTTGAAAATGTTTAGTAAACTGCAATTTTCAAGAATAATTTGATTTTTGGAAATATTAAAAAAAGAATATTCAGAGGAATATTCCTTGGAATATTCTATGGAATATTCCTTGGAATATTCTATGGAATATTCTCTAGAATATTCTTTGGAATATTCCATTTGGGTGGACCAATCAGGAGCCAATATATGGCAAGCCCAAATGCCGCCACGTGGCCTTGGATTGGTGTGGCAAAATTATGTTGGGTCAGGTGGGATCGAACCCGTGACCTCTAGTGGGCTAACCAAATGATTTACCGACTCCACTACATACTGTTACTTATCATTACATGGTCACAATATATATTTAAATGTTAACTATTTACGGGTTGGGGCTAGACCGCCAGCGGTCCCGATAACCCTGGTCACATGCCACCATTTGCGCTAGCAGTTACGTTAACTAAACGGTCACCTTAATCGCCGCCCGATAGTTCTGTCACATGCACAGTTTTAGTCGATGGTTACGGTCAGCCGACAGTTTCGTTTGGTGGGATTCCAAATTTGGCGCAGTTTTCCAAATTTAGCTCCAGATAACTGCAGTTAGCTGCAGTTTTCCAGATTTGGTGGAGTAAATCTAGGAGAGACTGATTAAATGAACTCAAGAGGCAATTTTCGACCTAAGCACGTGAGAAAAGAGTCTACCTAGGCTAATTTTCTCCTTTTGAATCCACTGAAACAGTCCAGAGAAGCTGAAGAAGTAACCTTCAAGGAGATTTTCGTCTAGAGAGATTTTGGAGCTCAGGGCCACCAGGGGTTGGAGACTGTTGCAGGAAATACTAGTATCCATTCTCAACAAACAAAAAGTCGTTCCTAATTGTAATGAACCTTCTAAATCCAATGAAGGTGTTTTTAGAAGCATTTGGAGACTTCTAAAGGCCGAGATTCTGAAGGGAAGTTTCAGGCAGCCTAGAGCCAACCGTGGAGGAAGGCCTAGATTGGGGATGCAGTGCTCATTTTGAGAAAATGAACAGTCATTTGTTGATGTCAGATATGTGCTAGAGATAGTAGAAGAGGTTTCAGAGATAGTTGAAGAATTCTGAAGGAGTTAGTGCCATCAAGAAGCTCAGGGAAGCTCAGTGCACCGATTGAAGGAATCAAGTCTAAGGGATCTTAGATCTGCTTGCACAATGAGGACAACCATGACAGGGATGTAGATGGTTTTCTAAGCCCATTGGTTCAGTTCAGTAACCTTTGGAGTTGAGTGTGGAACTTGTAAAAGAAACTTTTCCATAATCCCAAAGAGCCAAGTCAAGTTGACAAAAGCTCAAGGAGATGTAGCCCACGATTTTTGGGTGAAATCCTAGATTAAATTTGCTATTATGTGTTGATTTTTATTTGCTGCATTATATGAATGATATATGTGTTTAATATCAGAATAAACAAATCAACTTAAAGCACTTAAACAGTTGAAAACAAACAAACACATACACGTATTTCAAGTACTTAATTCCGCAATTGTCAACATAAGCTAGATCTTATTTTTTAAGCTTTGGAGTGGGAGGTTCTTGTAAGAATGACAAGATGTTCATACCCTCATTTTAGATTAGGTATTCACATGGGGATCTATGTTTCCAGGAAATGTGGGTTCAAGGACAGGTACAGGGACGGGTGTGTCAATTTTTGAAACAAGGTATGTGGGTTCATCGAGGGTATATATATATATATATATATATATTACAATTTATAAAATATGTTATGTGTATATATATATATATATATATAACATACATATATATATATATGTATGTTATGTATATATATATATATATATATATATATACATAACATACATATATATATATATATGTATGTTATATATATATACATATATATATATATATATGTATATATATATATATACATAACATACATATATATATATATATGTATGTTATATATATATATATATATACATATATATATATATGTATATATATATATATACATAACATACATATATATATATATGTATGTTATATATATATATATATATATATATACATAACATATTTTATAAATTGTAATATATATATATATATATATATATATATATATATATATATATATATAGATATAGATATATATATAATATAGATATAGATAATATATATATATAATTTTGAAATATTTAAACTTACAAAAAGAAAAATAAATCATTTAAAGACTTAAACATGAACATTCACTTTGAAATTTCAAATTTGATATCAAGTGGAAATTGAAATTTACATATTGAAATGAAGACAATAACTCCCTTCAAGAAGAAAACCGAAGTGTGTTATAAAATCAATATATATATATATATATATATATATATATATATATATATATATATAAAGAACTTTAAACCATAAAAAAACATTCCTCACATATGGATACTATTGAATAAATAACTTAGTATCAAAATGTTGTGTTGAGTGTGATGAAACATTTATATTATATGGGTATTAACATTGCGGAGAAATTTATCAGAGCGAAAGAAACACAAGGAAATTATCAAATTCTTAAGATAATGAAACATATTTTTTTAAGTGCATATATCCTTCAAGTTTCAGATGACTTGTACTGAATGGTATTTCTACATTTTTTTAAATTCATATATCCTTCTTAGGATGACTTGTACTTAATGATATTTCTGTAAAAGGATTCCATATTTCAACTACAGGCATGCATTACTAATTAGTGTTTATATCATTAAGAAATAAAATATAGGAACTAATTAATGGTAAAGAAATTTAAAAAACCTGTACTTTTGCAATGATGGGACTTTAAGACCTCAAAACTTTATATTTGAAATGCTTTACTAAGATAGGAATTTTGATAAAAATCATGGCAAAGAGATTAAAAATACTTGTACTTATTTCGAAATGATGGGAGTTTAAGACCTCAAAACTTTAAATTTGAAATGTTTTACTAAGATATGTTCTTTTTCTTGCTCGATGCCACATAAGAACCCATAACAAACCCATTTTGGGGTTTGGTGAACCTGTTTAAGCAAATGAACCCAGAGCGCAAGTATTGAGTACTCGGTTCTTATGGGAAGAACCCGGTTTGTGTGGGTGCATCTGGGAAGTAACCTCTCCAACACCCAGTTTGTGGGAACAAGAACCTGAGACTAGTTTGTGAACCCCACCCTCGAGTTCGCGAACCCGTGCTTCAGAGATGTGGATTGTTCGGTCGATAAATTTCTTGGAACCCCTTCATGAATCAATATATCACTATCCTTCATGCATGAAACATTTATAAATGTACATATGTATAATCACCGTTGGATTATAGTTATCCCTGTGTTGCATGGTTTGAGTATTGGAGGTTCTTCAGGAGTCACCAATCCTATAAAAAAGGGTATTTGAAAACATTGATGAAACCAATGTGAGGAATTTCCATCCATGATGAGGGAATTCTTGTAGGCTTGAAATATTATCATTCATGTGCCTTGAATTATGGTTTATACCTATAACCATACTTAGAAAGTGGATTTCCTATTTCCCTGAGGAGTGATGATATCCTTATAACCCTTTTGGCATGATATGCCTTAGAGTTACTCTTATAAGCTTGATGTGCATGTTTATTCTTCAAGAGAGGACTTTGGCCCTCTGGGTTGAGACTAAGTTGTTTCTTGTGAGACACTTAGGATTAAAAGGACTCAAAAATCACAAGAGGCTGAAAGGGTAGGTCCTTGTCTTGAATGGACAACTCTCTATTCGAAGCCATGTATTTCAACGCTTGAGAACCCTAAGGAAGAAATAGGGTTCTAACCTTAGGAGGGATAGCACCAGTGCATGCTTAGCAATCCTTGTCAGAGACCATCAAGCTATGGCATCGATCCAAAACTTTGTATAACCACAATGCATAGGACATGACCGAACTCTTTGCAAATGGATTTAAGTGGCCTATATAACCCAAGCATTGGGTAGTATCCCTGTGACTTCGAACAAGCATATTAATTTGCGTGCACAAAGGGTTTCCCTTATCCTATTTACAACCAAAATCATCGCATCACCATGAAAATAAATAGGCATGAGTAGTCTTTAAATACATACTTATCGAAAATAATATCCTTATCTTCAACAAGGTCCCTCATTCTAGTTCCCATCACCAAGTGCATAACCATGGTTTGTGCACAAGAGTAGGAGTCAGAGTGTTAAATAGCTAGAAGGAAGATCAATATGACACGTCTCCTAATCTCACAAAATAATGCATGAAGGGATAGTCATGACTGACTATGACTGGGCACAGTAAGATCAATAGCATGGAGAATAATGGGATGAGCTGCAACCCATGTATTGGCCGATGAAAGAACTCATTATCACTGCAAAGGGTATACGAGATTGATGAAGGCTAAGGCATAGGCCGAAGTGGGTGATACCATAGCTTAGTACAAGAGGATGCATGGAGCAAGGTATGGAAGCCATGTATAGATTGTAATGGGGATTGTGATCCAATGGGAGGAGTCGAAAATGTGGAGGCATAGGCTTGTTAGTACGCGTAAGCCCAAAGTTCATCCCTCGACAGTTCAACGACAATAGTTTTAAACTAATGTGATATAATTAAGCACAGGGTGTCGTGGCAGGAGAAAGGGTGATGGAACACTATGAGAAAATACCACGTGGAGGAGTGTGGACCCACACTACATGTAATCCTGGAGGGCATTTCCCAGGAGCACTAGGTGGAGCACTCAACTAAAAAGGGTGGGATGACACAAGCTGGGCCATGGAGGCAATCACGCAGGCAAGATGATGAGGTGGAACTCTCTGATTTTCCAGGACTTTAATGGCCATATCTCATGATCCAAAGATTAGATTGTGGTAAAGTATTATATCACTAGAATCGTATTGATGAGACAAACGAAATGACGATGTCAAACTAAGGTTTTAAGTAAGTTGAAAAGATAAAAATTTTTAGACCCCATTTCCATCCACACCTTGGATCTTGGGTTAGCGTAGTAACCACCTCCTATTAATCAGTGTTATGATAAGGATTAGGTGGGGGGGTGTTACAGATACCTTCCTTGTAGGAATCCATACACACCAAAAAATATTTTTCTAGGTCTGCTATTCTCAATAATGGTGCATGTGTGAGAAAATGTTTTAATTTCTTAAAGATGGATGCACATTCTTTTTTCCATTGGAATTTAGTTTCTTTTCTCTGTAATGTTGTGATTGGATGTCCAATATTGGAAAGATTCTGAATGATCCTTCGGTAATAACCAACCAACCCTATAAAGGATCTATATTTTGTCACATTTTGAGGATTAGGCCATCCCATAATGGCTTTGATCTTCTCTTGATATATTGTTACTCCTTTGGAGATAGCGTGTTTGAAATAATGAACTTGTGAATATAATAAGTCACACTCGTTGAGATTGGCATAAAGCTTGTGCTCCCTCAGTAGTTGCAACACTGCTGCCAAATGTTATTCATGTTCCTCCTTGGTTTTAGAATATAGTAAAATGTCATCTACCAAGTCTAATACAAACTTTTCTAAATATGAAATTAGAATGTTATTCATTAAACAAATAAATATATATAGACGATTGGTGAGACCAAACAATACCACCACAAATTCATAATGTCCATACCTCATTCTAAAGGCTATTTGGTGAATGTCTTCATCCTTAATTCATACCTGATGGTACCTAGAGCTTAAGCATATCTTCGAGAATACCATGACTCCTCTCAATTGGTCAAACAAATCATTAATTCTAGGACATGTGTACTTGTTCTTGACTGTGGATTTATTCAATTTCATGTAGTCAATGCATAATCTTAATGTGTTGTTCTTTATCTTCATGAATAATATTGGAGCTCTGCAGGGTGATATGCTGGATTTGATATATCCTCTATGTGACATCTCTTTTAGCTGCAATTTTAATTCCACCAACTTTGGTGTGATCATGCAATGAAGAGATCTTGACAATAGTGCCTATCCTAGCAATAATTCAATTAAGAAATCAATTTCTCTTCTTAGTGGTAGTCCTACGATTTCCTTAGGAAACAAATCAACGAGTTGTTTTAAGATGGGGTACTCTTCCATCCCTTATTTATCAACCTCTGATTGCTGGTTTCTTGAACAATGTACCATTCATAACCCTTTTGACTGCACCTTTTCAATTAAAACACCAATATTTTCTGAATCGTCACAAATTTTCTCTTCCCTTGCAGTGTCAATGTTTCCCCTTCTTCACTGAGGAATTTTATCGAATTTTTGTAGTAGTCAATTTTGGTTTTGTGATTTAGTAGCCATTCCATGCCAACAAACATGCCATATGAATCCGATGGAAATAGGTTAAAGTATGCACATGTCTGCGTGATGTTGATCACCATTGCAGATGGCCTCACTACGTCCATGACTCGCCTCTTGTTCCCCATTACTAGTTGGACTAGTCATGAATTTTCATGGGCTATATTCTATAATTCACACTTTTCTGCAACCCTTGGACTAACAAAACTGAAATTAGAACTTCGGTCTATCAAAATTGAAATAGCTTGGTTTTCTACCATACCTTTCATCTCAATCACTGATGCTTGGTGATCAACCTACATGTTGTCAAATGTGGCATAGATTTGTGGCATGCTCTGAGCCACATTCTTCATTGTCTCTACTTATTGAACATTTTACAACCTTATACCATTCCATTGTCACTGAGGGAATTCCTTTGTAAGTGGTTTTCCCCATATCACTAACACTATATGGGTCCTCTCCTAGGCCCCTCAGTTTCCTCTCTTACAAGCTTAGAGAGATGGTCTTGATTAATAATAGTGGATTTCCATTTAATCGCACCCCTTATAGGAGTGGTGAACCTCATATTCCTAATTGGCTAATGTCCTATAATTTTCTGCCCTTTTCCTCTAAATCTAGGATTTCCCTTTTCCTTCTAATCATTTCAGTGTTGATTCATATGCTTGTACTATTCATAGAAACACTTTGTTTTTCAGATGGTGTCCTTCAAATTTTATGGCTCATAAAACTCTATTATGTCCCTAAATTCCTATGGAACCCACTAAGATACCTTTGGATCTTTACCTTCTAATCCTTGAGGTAAGGAACATACCTCAACAACTCTAAGAATCTAGTTGTATATTCATTAGTTGTCAGCCACTAGTTTGTGCTCACAAAATTCCTTGGCCTTGTTATTGTAGTACCTTTTAGATAAGCGTTTTTATTGGAAATATCTCTTAAATATCCTCTAAGACAACTCCTTTTATTTAATATTCATGATATTCTTTATGTATTCCCACTAGATATCAAATTTTTCCTTCAATTTGAATATGGCCACTCTTGCTTTCATATTCTTAAAGTAATCATGCACCCTGAAATACTTCTTCATTCCTACTAACCATGCTTTTTCTTTCTCTACCTTCTTCACCTCTCCATCAAATGTGGGAGGTTTTTCCTTAATTATTCTAGCAAGAATCCTTTTTATTTCCTTCTTTTTTTTTGTTTTTTTTGGAAATTTCTCTTAGTTGCAACATTGGATAATTTATCATAACTATCCATCCTCCTCTCTAGAGTACTTAATGGAGTTCCACCTCTCACTGTATCCTTACTTACATACCTATGCCTTTTCTTGGATTTGTTTCCTTCTACACCATCAATCTTCAGTTCATGCTTCCAAATTCCTAACGAGCCTTGCTTGTATTTATAATTTCCAAGGTGGTTGGAACCTAGCTCATGCTTCTTCTATATTTGAAAATATGACATGCTCTGTAGTTTAACTACATTTACTTCAACTTGCTTCTCACGAGCTTTGAAAATCTTCTCATTGTCAGCCTTACAACCTCTTAGCCTAGTCCTTAAAATCCTGAGAATTTCCATGCCATAAGAGAGCCTTCATCTCTAATATTTCCAGCTGAATCTTCTTCTTGACCATGCTGGGATCTATCAGTGTTGTACTTCACTATTCTACTTCTCATCTCTTTATTGGAAATTGTTAGCATCAAGTTTACACTTTCATTTCAAGGCAATGATATCAGTCCATATTTTGCAAGGTCATAACTATGTAAAGGAGGTATTGTATTCATTATAACGTTTGTTAAGCCTAGGGAGATGTTTTATTACAACTCTTTTACCTAACCCTAATTCTATGCAAAATTTCTCTTAGTGATTTGACCTATAGTAAAAATTTAGATTGCGCTACGAAATGCTTTTGTAGTGCTTTTAAAAAAATTAAAACTTTTTTCTGACCCGTTAACCCATCTTTTTTGAGCACTCAAGTGGTGATTTGTAAAATATTTGTCCTCCACCTGCATGATATGGCATGTTCAAGCATTTTTGAGCCCAATTGAGTCATTGAATATCAAACCCTAGTTTTCCCTATTTTTCTTAAAACATGTTTTTCTAACAAACCCAAATTTGTTGTTTTCCTGTGCAGAAAGAGGGCTAGTTATTTTGCAGTCCCTTGTTAAGTTATTAAAAGGTAAATGAAGGTGTTGCAGGTCTTGGAGCTTAGAAAAATGGGCCGGTCTGGCCATGTGAAGAGGTTCGATCTTGATGGAATGTACTTCAAAGTGTACCCTGAAATTCTTGATCTTTTCAGAAGTGCAATTTGGGAACCATACTTTCAACATTTTAATGGGTACAACCTCAGCTGGTGGCATGAATTTGTATTCTCTTTTGATGGTAATACAACTAGAATCATGAGATTACAGTTCCCTACCACAAAAGAGTCGATTGTTGAAGAAACGAGTTTGCCAACAGAAGGTGAAAGGTGGTTCAAGAAGTAGAGCTTGTTGAATGTGGATTTGAACTTGTTGAAAAATGTGCAACAAGAAATGTTAAATTTAGAATGTGCTAAAAATAGACCTGCTAAAAATAGCAGTTTGTCCAGTGAGGTCATTGGCCACATTGGTTGAGAGGTGAAACTGCTAAAAATAAAAAGTTCTAAAAATAACATTTCTGGATCCCTTCCTATTTATAGCAATCCCTAGTCTATCTATAGGAAGTAAAATTATTTTTGGTCCTAACAGCAGTTGGAAATATTAATTAATTAATTCAGTTGAGTTAATTAGTTAAGGAAATTCGAATTTGAAGTCTTTGTGAGCATGCACATGAGTTGTCCAGCTGATTGAGGAATTTATCCTTAATTTTTTCCGTTGATTGAGGGAATAAGTATGAGTTCTATAATGAGAGAATCAATTGACTTAGTTCTAACTAGTCAAGTCCAGTTAGATTATTTTAACAAGTTGTTAAAATAATAAAATATAGTTTGTTAATGCTTGCATGCATGTGAAAACTATTATTTTAGATAACTGAGAATTCACTCATGGATAACTGTTGCATGTTAGTTCTGTCAGAGCCCCAGTTGAGATCAGATGTGGGACAGTGTACTATCAGATGCTTGACAATTTCTAGTAAGTGGTTTTTGCATGGTTGAGGAACTAGTGTCCTCAAGGATTACGTAGTTGGTCCATTGGTTAACTTGTTATGTTTGGAATTAATTGCATATGATTTTGCTATTATTTCCTAAGAAAACCGCGCAAGGAAATAGGGATTGGACCATAGGTAAAGCATTTATAGGTCTTGGTTGGTTCATGAGACATATCTTCATATCTTCATAGTTTATTAAGAACTGAATAGCTTGAGAGCTAATTCTTTTTGTATTGTGAAGAGGATTTCCACTTGATTGATAATACATGGTTGGGGTTTTATGCTGGTGCTTTCCCCTGGATATATCTTGTGTTATGTGTGATTATTTCTCTTGATCAATTATGCATATTTCTACTTGATGTTGCTCATGAATTCGATTATGCTTCCGCTTAATTTTTTGTAGAAGTATAACAAGTATTATGCTTTAGGACATTGCATATATCGGTTTGTTCTACAGGTGAAATTTCTACAGAACTTCTTCCTAAAAGAAGACTGCCAAAACTAAGAATGGGATGCAGGGATCCTCCAAATAAAACTGAAACCTCAATGTGTTGGGTTGTGTTATATTCTTTCCACGACTAGCCCACGTAGTTAAGCAGGGGGGGGTGTCGCAGGGGGTTTGAGGGATGTAGGTAACCCCACTCTATGGGGTTCGGGGTAGCACCCCATAAATTTTTGTTTTGGAACATATGTTAGGTTGGGCAGACCCACCTATGGTTTTGTGCATGATTTTCACACATGTTTTTGGACGCGATGGTTTTCGGTCCATGGTTTTGGACGTGATGGTTTTTGATCCATGGTATTGGATGCTTCGGCATGTATAAATATGTATTATAACATTGAAAGGAACATAATGAAAAATCAAGCTGGTAGTCCTAGTTTTGGGATCCAGGGGAAAATCTCTATGTATATGTGTTTTATGTGTTATGCTCTCGCATTGTTTATTTATGTGATTTTAGAATTCGTATGTAGGTAATTTCTGTATCTGGTTAAAACCTACACAATGGGCTACTGCACTTAGAACTGTCCATATTTTCTCTTATGAAGGAAAGTATTGCAAAGCTTACCTATACCACATGAGGTTTCTTTGTCTCTTAGCATGTTTTAGGAAATGAATTTTTCATACTTCCTACATCAAAATTTGTTGAAAATGTGCACTAAGGCAAGGAAGAGACCTGAATTACAAGCTCATGATATTTTTCATCATAGTCTTATTAAGATTTTATATACACATGAGTTGAATAAGAAACTGGAACATAAGTAAAATAAGACAAAGGAACCCAAACCCACCTATACCTACAAGATCAAGAAGAGGCTAAAACATAATTTCTCCTCAAGATGTAGCTCATGAGACCAAAGGAGAATCTAGCCAACCCTAGGTTGAAAGACATGAGGAGGTCCCTGTGAAAATGCTAGAAGTTGAGGTTGAGGTTTATGAAGGATGGACTAGAAGCCAACAAAGAAATTTAGTAGAGGAGGAAATAAAACAAAAAATATCAAAGAGTAAAAAGAGTAAACAAAAAATTAAAATAAAATATGAGGATGTCAAGAGTGTTAGAGTTTTGGGCAAAAGGCCTCACAGTCGGCCTACTAACAAGCTAAGGTTTAAATTCAAATCCAGAATGAATCCTAAGTACAAAGAAGCAGTCATCATCCTTGATGAAGAAGAAAAAACAGAGAAAGCTTCAAAATGTAAGAAAAGACAAAGAAAAACAAAGTATGCTGAGAAGAACAAAGGAAAAACCCTAAAAACTGATAAAATCTCACAAAAGCTAAGTAGGAGGGTGACAAGGAGTCAATATAAGCTAGACATCCTTGCTCAAGTTGCATAGGACATATGGATGTGATCAATTGACTTAAGGGGAAAAATATAGTATAAACCCTATTTTTTATTACAGTAAATCCTAATTTTGTTATAGAAAACCTTAATATATATTTAAAATTCTAGTTTACCATGGTTAAATTATCAAGAAGTAATTATTTTGAGTATACTATGGTAAGATATTAGATATTTTGGTGGATTGAGGAGTACGAGTCAATGTGAGGAAAGAAAGAAACAAAGAGGGAAGACAATTACACAGTTGGATTTTATGAAAATTATAATCATTGTCTGTGTGTTTCGAATGCTTCAATTATTCCATTTACCAAGATCAATAGATTCTAGCCAGTGATATAAAGATTCAAGAGATAGTGTATTTTAGTATGTATCTCTGTGTTTTTTAATTTCTCCTTCAATAATCTCATAACTACATTCCCTCTAAATGTTTGGAAAAGATAAATTAATTCAAAATTCATTTTGTTCTTGATGCTCTAAGTTAGGTTTTCAAAGGTTCTCATTATGATCTTCTAAAGCCACCTTAGGATTCATTGTGCATGCCCTATAGTGGTGGACTATTTTTCTTCTTCTTCATCCATCTACAACAAATGAAAAAGGTCTAGGATTTTCTATCCACCTTGCCTTTATCAATCCTGATTAGACAACCAATTATCTTGGTAAACCTATATAAACCCTAGCTATTTGACTCCATCTCCCAATGAGTTATTGATTTCAGGCCCAACCAAACCCTACATCAACATAACCGATCTAAAGATATAGCTATAGTGTGAAGATAAGAGAGAGCCCTCTATGGATTGAAGGGGCTAGCCTTCAATCTACAAGTTGGAGTGAAAATGTTACCTTGGAAAATTATCTCCTATAGCTAAGAGAAAATTTTTGAGAGCTAACAGAAATATTGAGATGGGGTGTGGGAGAGTGGGGTTAGGTGAATCAATATTTCATAAATATCAACAATTTAAATAAAAAAAAATTAACCAATAAAATCACATCAAAGGAACACCAAATATATATGAACAATATAATTATATTACAATGGAGGCTACAACTTCAGGTTTACCAACTAAAACTGGAAGGGATACAACCCTAGATATTACTAGCATCCACTGGAAGGAGCTACAACCCTTGGTTGACTAGCATCCAATAGAAGGAGGTAACAACCTCTTGAAGGAAGCTACAATTTCCTTCCTTAGCACCACCTTGAAATCCTCTAGAATAAAAGATAAAATAAAATCTCTTTGGGATCCCATACTAGGGACAATGGCCTAATTAAAACAATATTCAAAATTTCAATACTATCCCTTTGCAACGTCCTCTATGCAATAAATAAATTTCATACCTCAGATCATCAATATAAGCATCCTTACTTGTATTTTATTTGTCTTACAAGTTATTCAATTGTATGCTCAAAAATATACTCCACGACTTTATTAGAGGGGATGCTTCAAGGCTTCTATTATAAACCAATATCTACTTCGACAAGACTTATATTAAGGTCCTCTATAAGATATCTTAAAGATTTGTTCCAAAATACCAAGGGTCTCCAAATAACTACTTCAGGATTTGCTCCAAGAGTCTCAAATTCACCTACAACATGTCACCCTCACTAGATGCCACATTAGCATCTAAGGCATGTCACTTCCACTCTATGTGCCATGTAATTTCTACCTGACATTCTCATCATTTGGGGTTCACTTGCAATGTTTTGTCAATAAAAAATGTTGGTATGGAAAGGGCATGATGCCTTTCCTTGTTTTGGTATGGAGTGGGGGGAGGCCCACAACCAAGCACTTGCTTCCACATCATCGATGATAAACCATGATGGTTTCCCCATTTGGTTAACTTTTAGATGGGCCTAGGCACCCTCCTGTCATAGATCTACCTAATGAACCTTATTCGATGTCTCTAAACCTTCTTGGAAATTTATATTTGCAGGGAAGTCCAGATCCAACCAAATTCCTAAGTGGTTTCCTATGTGAAACCACAAACACCTAAATGCTTGGATTCCCTGGTGCGCCTTGAATGGCACAAATGCTCAGATGCCTTGGTGCATCCTGGATGACCCAAATGCTCAGATGCCTTGGTGCATCCTGGATGGCCAAAATGCTCGGATGCCTTGGTGCATTCTGGATGGCCCTAATTCTAGCAATGGTCTGAATTTTGGAAATTTTTTGAATGGGTCTAATTGCTAGACTACCTTACTATAAAACATTCTTTATATGCATTTGTTTGGGAGTTAGAATAAGTGTTATATAACATTGAAAATATCTCTGAAAAGGCTATCAAACTAGACACTTTTCATGCTCATTAGAAAAAGGAAGCTACAAGGAAAGTCCAATATCCCCTTGAACTTGACATCAATAACAACACTTGACATGAATTTACCAACACACTTAACAATCTTCCCCTTTGGAACTAATGGAAACACCACCAAACATTGCTTGTCATTAATGGTCTTGGGTGTGACTCCGCTTATCATTTTTCTCATTCTTCATGTCCATGTCTTCTCACTCTCCCCCTTTGAAATTAAAGGCAAAGGGTATTTTTCTCATTCTTCAGGTCGATGTCTTCTCACTCTCCCCCTTTGACATCAAAGGTAAAGGGTTATTTCTACTTAAACTACATTGACTACTCATCCTCCCCTGTTCTTTGTTGATGCGATACAATTGAACACATGCACATTATTTTCTATTCCAAGAAGCCAATTTATGTGAAATAAATTTCAAATTACCCCCCTTGAACAAATGCTACAACTCTTAATTTTGTAGCTCAGCCTGAACATTGATCTAGGTGGATATTGGTGGCCATCCGCCTATTCCACTTGGACCCCCACCGTTGTTTCTTTCAGTTTTTTAGTTTCCTTAATTGTAGCACGATTTACTATTTTTAGCATTTTTTCGGGTCTTAAACTTTTGGAGCCGTTTTGAGGCCCTAAACAATGTTTTTTGGGAGATCTACTGCCAACGATATTTTTATAAAATCGTCTTTTCCATCATATTCCTTGGAGAGATCTGTACAACGGAGTATCATGCACATCAAATGGAGAAAATATGACTGTTGTAGGGAAAAGTATCCGACTTGGATGACCCTATCCCACTCTAAGGGTGACAGTTCCTTAGCAACAACTGTAAAACAAACTACTTAAGGTTTACTTCTTTATGAAAGCAAAAGAGAATGGAGAAAGCACTAACCGTTGCCTTGCGCTTAATGTCGAATCCAAACTCTTCTCTTTGGCCGCTTGCTCCTAGCTCTTTGTTCTTCTGCTCGCCCAGCTACGATGAGATCCTGCAAAATAACAAAGAAGGAAACTACAAGAGGCATGCAATCATAACTGGTTCATGGATTAGTGTAAACCAAACATGCAATCATCACAATATATAATTGAAACAAGAGCACATAGAAGAACCTCAATAGCTTTTATTAATGAAGAAATAAAGGTTCTGAGAGTATTACAACCATTGAAGGCTCCAACCCAGCAACACCTCCCAGCAGAAAGAATTGCTCTTCTTCACCTCTCTCAAACAATCACCCAATAACTCAATAGTGAAACCAACAGCATATCATTACTTTGCACAAAATTCCAGCCTCCTGAGCTCATAGGAGAGAGCTCAATATATAGATGAATTGAGAAAGGATGAGTCAGCTTGCAACTGATGTGTAGCTGCCTTGTGTCCTCTCTCTCTTCAGTTAATCTTTAGTTGATCTTCAGTTCTTGAGTCCACTTGGAGAACTTTGCTTCCACTTGGAGAAACAGAGCCTCTGACTCATCACAAGGCGAAATACCTGATCCAAGTGTCATTTTTGGAAGATTCCAAAGCAATGACTCACTGTGCCACTTGTCCCTTCTCGCTCAGCGCAGGTGGCCTTTGTCCCACTTGCTTTGCAACGCAGGTACACCATGGAGCAACTGAGTTTCAGCGCAGAAACCTAGTGGAGCACCTGCTTTGATTTCAGGATTGCTTGTTTTTGAGTGTTTTCAGGTGGAGAACTGATCTGAGAGCTGTTGGTTTGCTGACCTTGTTCCTCTAGGGGTAGGAACATCATGTTTAGGGAACTTTGGATCCCTTGGATTATTGACAATTCATGCTTGTTGCTGTAAGGCACAAAATTGTCTATAACAGATGCCCCCTAAAGTATGAGGTCGTTTATCGGGTGAAATGCTTTATTGAGAGGATCCGAAGTTCATTCAATCTGCTGAGAAGTGTCCTGTAATAAGATACAATACAATACATTATTTTTCATACATTTTTCATGATCTAGCTGAGGCGGGCATTCCCATGCTCAGCTTTATAAATACATTTTGGTACATAGAACAGACGATCGTCTGATTGTAGACTGATAATTCTCTGCTGAAATTATCATCCTTTGAGAAGGATGATCATCTGCTGTAATGGTGTACATATCAAATGTCTTTATGTCCTGAATATATATCGCAGCCCGGATGGATGAAACTAGATCCGGGGTCTTCAATCTCTTCCGATCTTCACTCGATGTACAAGTCGATCCATGTGAGAATTTCTTGAAGTCGAACATGGAAAGACATCGCTTGATTACCGGTCAATGATGTAAACCGTTAACAAGCGCGAGAGGAGTCACCGATAAGGATGATGACCCTCAAGGTACGGCAGTACAATCCACATGGTGGGAATAAAGGACTTGGCGTCGACCACCATGCAAAATCTTCTGGTCGAAGGTCATTGATGTATACCTGTCGCCGGAAGTGAGAAACTTGCCATTGAGGCATGCAAGCTTCAAAGCACTGAGGGGGGTGTTCCTAGATCAACTCCTTGGATAATGAGCTGATGTCGACAAGGAGCGATCCGTCAAAGGAGGGCCTTAATGAATCCCACATCAGTGACACGGAACGGAGCTAGTGATTGTGATGAGGTGAAAACAAACTGTGATGTATGATTCAGGGTGGCGGTCATGAAGTGGATGAAGGATAATGTATGGCAGTGGGTGGAACACGGTTGACTCTTTACAGAACCACATCTCTTGAACATATAACGACACTGATGTGATGGATTGGTAGCATTACCCCAATTGTGGATGGTGTGGCGAAGACCATGGTTATGAGACCGGTGAATGAAACAACCCAACCCGATGTGATACGGAGGACAAAGTGTCATGTTCAAGAGCGACTTGCTACCATTAATGCTGTGAGGTTCTCCCAATTTTTCCCCAGTCATTGCTGACCAGTACCTCTTTATTTTTGTCAAGCTTGAGGAGGATAACATATGCTTGTTCTATAACCTGCCCTTCGGGCAAGCCCATCGCTATGTTTTAACGAGCCTAGCGATAGGGAAACTCGTTCTCGTCTAAAGACAAGTTTGTCGCTATTTAATCATTTTAACGAGTCTAACGACAAAGAAAACTCGGTCCTTTTCATTTTTAGAGAGTCTGAAAAGGTACGAAAAGTTAACTCCAAAATTCCTTTTTCGTCTTCTAATCCCTTAAGTCCGAAAAAGTATAAAACAATACAGAAGGGATGAATTTTCGATTTCTTTAACGAGCCGAACAAAACAAGCGCTCGATCTTTTTGTGTAATAATCCCTCAGGTCCAAAAAGATTAAAATCTAGAGGAGGGATAGCTCTTCTTGTCCTTTAACGAGCTGGAAGGCCAAAACTCGGCAAACTTTTCATATTTTACGAGTCAGTGAAAAGAGCTCAAAGAAGACTCGTCTTTTGAGGAACGAGTGATGAACAGGGATAGCAGCAGATTCCAGGTACAGGTTGGAATTCTCCAATCACGGCAGTGTCACAAGGATGGCTAAGTGAAATCACTCTTCGCAACTGTTCCTCAAAATGGGTAAACAAACATATGGAGGTGAACGATTGGCCAAAATGAACGGATGGAGGTGATGGCATATAAACACGACCAAGGGCTTTTAATATGGCTTTCAAAGGTTACATTTCTCGAGGTTGTTTACCGATTCATTTTTTCTGGATGAGCTTGAACTGTAGGGAAAGATTGCTCACAACTTGTGTTTATTTTTTAACGAGCATGAACTCTGTACAAAACTGCTCGATTCTTGCGTTTATTTTTTAACAAGCATGAACATTGCTAAAACTGCTCGATTCTTG
Source organism: Pinus tabuliformis (assembly GCA_031772625.1). Classification (NCBI taxonomy): domain Eukaryota; kingdom Viridiplantae; phylum Streptophyta; class Pinopsida; order Pinales; family Pinaceae; genus Pinus; species Pinus tabuliformis. The sequence continues at coordinate 858,510,846 of CM062805.1, forward strand.
CGTTTATTTTTTAACGAGCATGAACATTGCTAAAACTGCTCGATTATACCAGTCTTAATACAAGGAATGCTTTAGGTGAGGTAATCTTATTTAAGGAGCGATACCTCACTAATTACTCCAATTTGGCAGGTTTTAACTTTTGCCCTTCATCCTTTCTTTATGCAAGCTGGAAACGGCTAATCCTACGAGTTTAACGGGTTAGACCTACAGGTTTAAAGGGAGGACCTAAAAATTTACAAAAAATAAATAGTCGTCCCGTGCTTGCACTCTAAAAGGTTTGCATGCCCCCAGGTATAAAGTATAATTTCAAGGCTCTTCTTCTCCTCTGTCCCACCTTTGTTTTTCTACTTGTCGTCTTGCTATATTTTTAACGATACTTGTCTTCTCGTTATTTTTCGGTGCCGATGGTACTTGTCTTCCCATCAGTTCACTTTTTGATTTTTGCAAGATCGCAACAGATAAAACATTGGTGTTACGAGGGAGAGGTCCTCTTACTTATTATCCGAAAAATGGTTTTGTTTGCTGCCGCAAACTAAACTCTCTTTTCGGCGATGTCTATCATTAGGTTGCTAAGGATGGTGACTACTTGTTGCAGCAATTTCCTCTCTTTCTTTGAAGACTGCCCCTACTTCTCTTTTAAAACATATTGTTTTAATGGGTGAGGCTTGACATTCAAAGATGGTGCCTTCTTGATGCCACAAATAGATCCCCTCCTTAGGAGAGCCCACTTCTTTAGAAAAAGGGAGCGATTCTTCCGCTTCAACATAACTTTGACAAAAGAATTTTATCCTAGAACAACCCTCTCTTCCTTTTTTGGACGGGGTACGGACTAGTCCATTCTTCTGCGGAAATTAACTTTATACCTAAGGTTTTCTCTGCCCGAGGCAGGCCAGGGTGCATGCCCCCTGGGTCCCCATTCTTTTCTTCTCGAATTACTCGCATTCATCGGGAAGTAGAACCGGGGGCGGTGGCATTCCTTGAGTGAATAAACCGTTAAGGGATGGTATTTGACTATTTGCAATGCGTGATCCTGGAAATGAAAGTTGGTCTACGAGCTTGACCATTCTTCCTTCGTGCGGAAAACACATGACTCTAAAGAGCGAGGACACTATTGCCTCCATGCAATATATATAGTCTCGTCCAAGGAGTAAGTTATATGCCAAGGGTCCCTGGACGACCATGATGTTCATATGAACTGTCTTCCCTTTCAATGTAACTGGAACATTGGGGAGAATCCCTAACGGGTGACTGGTTCCTTTATCAAAACCTGATAGATTTCTCATCTCAGGTAAAAGCGCCGGGCAACCCAGTGCTTTCCAAGCAACAGAGGAAAGGATACTCACAGATGCCCCTTCATCAATGATAGTTCCAGCCATCACCATTCTGTAGATTTGGACTATGATTCTGAATGGGATACTGGCTGGTAACCGGGGTCTGCCTAGTTGATTCCAATCAAAGGATAAAACTAGGTTGCTTGGTGGTGGGACCGAATATACGGCCGGATACGACCCTGACGATGTTCCTTCCTGCGATAAAGGAATGGGCGCATTGCCCTGATGCTCATCAGAGTCTGTGTTGATGAAAAGAATATGGACGGTGTCATCCTTATCCTCTTCAGTGAGGGTGTCATTTGAAGATGGGTCTTCAATGACGGGGTCATTGGAGGATGAAACCTCTGAAGGAAGAACGGGGTCGACTGCCGTTTCGACCTTTAGACTTTTGTCTGTTCTGGATTCAGTAGGTTCATTTTCAATGACCGACACTTCAGCTGACCACTTGAGCGGGTTAGCTGGATTTTCAACTACCGAGGGATTAGGCGCGAGTTTTTGGTATCCAGGAGGAAGTCGTAACGGTGAAACCGGACGATCTTCCAAAACTCTCTTTGCCTCATCTAAGAATGGACATTTGTGGATGGCGTGATCGCCTTCACACAATATACAGGGTGATCTTGGTCTCCCTCTTCGTCCTTCACTCTCGCTAGTTGACGGACTGCAATCAACATGACTACCAGAGGTTGATGCTACCGGATTGTGCAACCTTGGGGACCAGTCCCTTAGTATCCGGGGAATACAGGGACAATCACGATGGAAGTGGGCCCCTTTGCAAATGACACATGGCGATTTAGGCCCGGTTGGTGCAGTGTGTGGGTTTTTGTCAACTGTCTTTTGCTTGCCCCCAGTCGCCTTCGCCATAGGCCCCTTCTGCTTCTTTTCTCTCTTCTTCTTTTCCTTCTTCTCCATGGGAGGCTGACTTTTGCCGGCTCTTCCTTGTGAAGATGAAGGATCAGAGGAAGAATTGTAAGAAGTGGAAGGCTGGTGGGTAGCTCTAGACTGTTCTGACTGTTGATTCGACTGCTCAGGATTAGTGGCGATCTGGACTACATTAGTTGAAAAGAGCCATACAGGTAGGCCAATTGTCAATCCTGGAAGTGACAATGTTGCCATATGAGGCGCACCAACATCTCCCCAAGAGGAGAAGGGATTTGGACTTCCACCAAGGTTGTTTCCTTGGTTGGTGGGCTCCATACTTTTCAACTGAAAGATCAACGTGGGAATAACAGGTGATTATGTTCCGCTTAAAATAAATTTTATTAACGACGCTTTTAGACACAAACTTGCTTTTTCATGTTTTAAGAGTCGAGAAAAAGCTAAAGATGACTCTAGTCGCCTTCGATGTTTTGACGAGCCCGAAGTGACAAATGCTCGGATGGACTTTTTCAGTTATAGAGTTTGAAAAAAGCCAAAAGAAACTTCTCTGGAGATCTAGGCAGAGGGTGTGCCAAACTTTTCGCGAAACCACAGAATACGTTTTACGGTACGGGTGGTCGATCTTCGTGAATGCTGTGTTCACTGCATCGCGATCGGTAGGGCGGCCGACACGGCTTCCTATGGATAAAGGATAATTGCCTATAGGGGTCTCCCAATATATACGCGACAGTACGTGGGAGCACAAGTCCGTATTAGTGCACCGACTCTCAGGAGGAATCACCCACCTTCGTAGAGACCGACAGTCACTATGTTTAACGACGCCGGAACATGTCTCTACCTAGACCTCTATGTGTTTGCGTTATGTTACAAAGCGTTGTTATGTAAATTGGATTTATTTTAATGTTGATCTTGCTTATCAGTTTGCCTTTAAGGATCACCACGAGATGTATATAACAAATTCCTGAATGCAGTCTAAGATGAGAAGCAAACTTTTCAATCTTTCAACTTTGAAAACCTTAACTACTGAGGGAAAAGAAAGGCAAATCTTTTCACACAGATCATAGAGCACACACTAAAATGAAAATCTTTCCTAAATCGTCAAGCACACAGTCAAATGCAAAATGCACAATGCATGTATTTTCTTTTCCCTTTCTTAATGTGGATGGATTACAAAAAGAAAGTGGTCATATAACTTTGATTTCGATTTAAAGCGACAGTAAACAAGTTTGTCCAAAATCAAAAGACACCTTAAGATTCACTTGCTTAATCACTGGAAATACATGAACTCAAACCATACTAACGAAAGTAAAATGACTAATCAGCTATGGACAGCAAACAAGCTAACTCTTTAGACCAGCAAAATGCCTAACACAGGTTCAGATCTAAAAGGCCAAAAGCATGACTAGTTTACTTTTCGTTATGGGAAATTGTAAATGAGTAAGAAATACAAAGAACAAGTACAATTTCGTTATATAACAGAGGCAGAATGATGGCAAGTAATATTGGTTTCAAAACAGGCACAAGACTGACACCTAGCAGCAAAACTAAGTGAAAACAGGCAAGAGAAAGGAGGAAACCCCAAATGCACTAAGCAAATTTGGGCCAACGCAGGCTCTGCACAGCCAAACTGGCTCTCAGCGCAGGTAGCCCCTTCGGGACCTGCGTTGCAAAGCAGGTAGCCTGTGTACTACCTGCTTTGGAAAACGAGAATTGCGTTTTCACAGTTTCCGGGTCATAATTTTCTCAAAAATGCACGGTTTTTGCTCAAATCAGAAGCAATCAGTCAAGCACATTCAAAGGGATGATTAGGAGGGTGCAAAGCTATCACTAAGAGCTTACAAGGATCCTTGTAGATCAGCTCTTCAAATCATGAATTTTCTCAGAAAATGAGCAAGAGTAGCTGCCCTCTACTTCGCTTTTGATATAGTCAAAAGCTTTTCGATTTGGTACTCTTTTGTTCAGGAAATGAATAGCAAAATACTACAAACACAATCAAATGGATACGATCCCCAGTGGAGTCGCCAGTTTGTTGTAGGGAAAAGTATCCGACTCGGATGACCCTATCCCACTCTAAGGGTGACAGTTCCTTAGCAACAACTGTAAAACAAACTACTTAAGGTTTACTTCTTTATGAAAGCAAAAGAGAATGGAGAAAGCACTAACCGTTGCCTTGCGCTTAATGTCGAATCCAAACTCTTCTCTTTGGCTGCTTGCTCCTAGCTCTTTGTTCTTTTGCTCGCCCAGCTACGATGAGATCCTGCAAAATAACAAAGAAGGAAACTACAAGAGGCATGCAATCATAACTGGTTCATGGATTAGTGTAAACCAAACATGCAATCATCACAATATATAATTGAAACAAGAGCACATAGAAGAACCTCAATAGCTTTTATTAATGAAGAAATAAAGGTTCTGAGAGTATTACAACCATTGAAGGCTCCAACCCAGCAACACCTCCCAGCAGAAAGAATTGCTCTTCTTCACCTCTCTCAAACAATCACCCAATAACTCAATAGTGAAACCAACAGCATATCATTACTTTGCACAAAATTCCAGCCTCCTGAGCTCATAGGAGAGAGCTCAATATATAGATGAATTGAGAAAGGATGAGTCAGCTTGCAACTGATGTGTAGCTGCCTTGTGTCCTCTCTCTCTTCAGTTAATCTTTAGTTGATCTTCAGTTCTTGAGTCCACTTGGAGAACTTTGCTTCCACTTGGAGAAACAGAGCCTCTGACTCATCACAAGGCGAAATACCTGATCCAAGTGTCATTTTTGGAAGATTCCAAAGCAATGACTCACTGTGCCACTTGTCCCTTCTCGCTCAGCGCAGGTGGCCTTTGTCCCACTTGCTTTGCAACGCAGGTACACCATGGAGCAACTGAGTTTCAGCGCAGAAACCTAGTGGAGCACCTGCTTTGATTTCAGGATTGCTTGTTTTTGAGTGTTTTCAGGTGGAGAACTGATCTGAGAGCTGTTGGTTTGCTGACCTTGTTCCTCTAGGGGTAGGAACATCATGTTTAGGGAACTTTGGATCCCTTGGATTATTGACAATTCATGCTTGTTGCTGTAAGGCACAAAATTGTCTATAACAATGACCAAGTCACAACCCCGAGAAGTTGGCTGTCCAACTAACCCCAACGAGGCCCATAAAATCTTGGTGTTACATTTCCTCGGGTTAGAGTTTTGGTTGTTTAGTGTTTTCTCTTATTGTTCAATAATAAAAATTCCCTTGAGCCTCATTGTAACGCAGTTTAGAGGCATTTAGCCACCACATCTCTTCTTAGAGATAAGCTACCATCGCCCGAGCTAGTTTATTTCCATTTCTGTTTGTAAGCATATTTCAATATTTTATACTAATGAAATAAAGTATTATTTCTGTTGCATCTCTGTATTTATGGTTATATTTGTAATTTGTTGCATTCCTGTTTAAATCTAGATCAAACATGATACTAGGTATCAATAATCGTTTCATTTCATCGTTATTCTCATGCAGCTAAATCTCTAAAACTTGACATGTGTTGAAGAGTTTCCATGCCCCATACATATAAGAAAATTGAGTTGAGAGAAATTTCACTCCAAATTGTTGTCTTAGATACTCAAATGGCTTCTAGGAAGATGTTTTGTGAATATATCTATCATTTATTCATTAGTGGGTACACATTCAATCCTAACAATTTATTAACGACCCAATCTCTCAAAAAATGATATTTATTAGGAATATGTTTTGTTTTTGAATGCATTATAGGATTTTAGGAAATACTAATAGAACTAGTATTATCACATGTAATTCAAATGGGGTCAGCATTGATATCCTTGATAATTTTTTAATCCATAGTATCAAAGTGAAACATTTAGCCACTGTTATGTACTCGACTTAAGCTATAGAAAATGAGATAGAGTTTTTATTTTTACTACACCATGACAATAGGAAATTACTTAAAAGGAAGGTTGAACCATTTTTCCTCTTCCTATCATCATTACTTCTTGCCCAATCTGCATCTATGTATGTTGTTAGAGTGAAATATTTACTCCTTAAATACCATAGGCCATAATAATAACACCATTTATATATTTGAAGATTCTTTTTATTACATCCACATGACTCTCCTTGGGGGTTGACTGGAATATAGTAACCAATCCTACCACTTGCATTATGTCAGGTCTTAAGGCTTATAGATAGAGGAGGCTTCTATTCATTGACCTATATAGAATCTGATTTTTAGCAAGAGATTCATCATCCTTGCTCAATTTTCATCCATTGACCATAGGCGTGCTAACCAATTTACAATCTTCAATGCTAAAATTTATTTAAGCATTTGGCTTGAGATATGAAAATACCTTTGTATGATTTGGCAACTTATAAGCCAAGGAATAATGGAAATTCTACCAACATGGACATCTCAAACTCCCTTTGCATATATTATACAAAATTTGACCCATTTGATCCACATCTTTACCAAATATAATATCATCCACATACATAACAATGATGAGTATATTCTAATTATTAGTTTTAATATAAATATTACTACATGTTGTGCCCCTTTAAATCCTTTCTACTGTAGATATCTATCAATATTTGAATTACAGGCTCTTGGTGTTTTCTTTAATACGTAGAGTTCTTTCTTTAATCTACATACCTGATTTGTATCTCTTGACAACTAAAATACCTCTAGTTACTCAATGTACTCTTCCTCTTCTAGATCACCATCGAGAAAGTATGACTTGACATCCATTTGATATACTTTGAATTTTCTATGACACACAAATGTTAGAAATATTCTTGTTTCTTATAGTCTAGATATAGCAAAAAAGGTTTCTTCAAAATCTCTGCATTCTACCTATGCATACCCTTTATAGATCAATCTGGCTTTATTTTTCGCTACTTGTCCATATTCATTCAACTTGTTTCTAAAGACCCAATTGGTGCCAGTTGCATTTTTCCCTTTTGGTCTAGGTACTAGTTTTCATGTGTGATTTTTCTATATATGTTCTAATTCCTCATTCATTTCCTTGACCCAATGCTTATCTTCACTAGCTGGGTCAAAACATCGGGGTTATACTTTGGACAACAGTGCTAGATTTGCATGTCTGGGGGTGTAAATTAATTTCCTTCGAGTCTAAAATACCAATTATTTATTTCTAAGTATTTGAATTTTAGGATGAAATATTTGCACATGCATGGATAGAGTTTTGCATTGCTGATATGCCATCTATTCTTCTTCTTCATCTTTATTTTCTTGTACTTTGTATTCTATATCTGCACTTTCTATCTCATTTCTTTTTCATGCATTGTGGCTTTTTTGTTTATGGCAATGCTTCATCTACCCTTACATCAAGACATTCCACTATGATTCCTATTCTTTTGTTGTAACACTTGAATCCTTAAAGATTCCTTCATTATTTCTATAGTTAAACTTTCCCAGATTGTCCTTATTCCTCTTTATATAGTACTTGCTTAGAAAGACTCTTACATGCGTAACTGAAGTTGGTTTTCATTTCCACAACTCATAAGGGGTATTATCACTATTTTCTCTAAGTTTAATTCTTTTTTATTAAGTAAATTGTTTGAGATACTTCTCCCTAAACAATGTTTGGAACTTTTTCTTCATCCATTATAGCTCTCACCACGTTTTTTACTTATATGTTCTTTCTTTCTACTACTCAACTATGTTGATGGGTTTTTTTATACTGAGTATTGTCTTCTAATTCCATGCTCCTCAGAGAATTCTTCGAACTCATTGGAGCTGAATTCTCCTCCTCTATTATATCTTAAACATTTTATCTTTAGGTCCATTTCATTTTCAACTTGAGATTTGAAAATTTTGAAATTATTAAGAGCTTCTTATTTTTCTTTGAGTATCATGATTCATTTTTCTCTTGTATAGTCATTAATAAAAAAGATGGAGTACCTATATCCTCTTAAGGTTTGTGTTCTTGTAGGACCACATATATTTGTATGAATTAGCTCCAATGAACTTTATAAAGAATTTTCTTTTATCTTGAGGTGGACACTTGGTTACTTCCCAAACTGACATGATTTGAATATGGAATCATCTGGTTTTGATAACTTTGACATGCCTCTTATTACTTCTATCTTGTTGATTTTTACCAGGTTTTAAAAAATTACATGCCCCATTATTCTATGCCATAACCAACTTTCATCCATTTTACTCATGAAACATTTTTCTTTGGCTCCATCAAATACATACACATTTTTTGGACTTCTAATTACTTTTTCTATCACTTTATAAAATCAACTTTCCTTATTTCACATTACTTAGAATGAAATGTAATGTCATAACCTTGGTCACACATTTGACTTACACTAGGAAGATTGTGCTTCAAACCATCAACATATAAAACATTTTGATCCTTAGTCTTTTCATTGAGGCTGGAAATATTTTTTTCTTTTATCTTTTCTGGTGCATTATTTCCAAATGTGACACTTCCTCCTCTATCTCCCTTTAAAGAGATAAATTTAATCTTGTCCCTTGTCACGTGCTTAGGACACCCACTATCAATATACCATTTCCTTTCTTAATTTTGGGTGTATAATACCAATCCACATTCCTCAATTTTTTCTAGTTTCTTTTTCCATCTCTTTGTGGAAATTTCTTGTTATTAAAATTTCTTAGGAAACTGCTCTCTGGGAGGATTAATGAATCTACTTCTACATTGACTTTATTTTTGCCAAAAATTATTACAATTATAACATTCATTTTTATCTAATAAAGGAGAAAATGAATTATTCTTTCTAGTGCATGAGTATCTAGATCTAGAATTTGAAAATTTACTAGATCTAACATTTTCATTTTTGATAAATTTATGGGCTCTGCAATTTATAGCCTTATGTCCAAAATTATGACATGACTAAAAATGTCCATAAAATATATTTAGGTACCTGAAGTTGTACAATATTTGTGGAGGATTCATTCTAATGAACCTTTTTTTCTATCTTGCAGATTCTTAACTTTTGCTCAGGAATCATTCGTAGAGTTGATGGGATCATTTATTTTTTAATCCTTCTTTTTGTCAATTTATTTTTTTACCTCACTAGGTATTCCTTTGAAAGCATTTTCATAGCAAATGGATTCTTATTTTTATGGGAACTTTGTGCTTGAATCACCTTTTAAGCTCTCATGGGATTTTCTGTAACCTAGACATGGTTTGATTGTTGGAGATATTTGAATGTTGAGGATGTTATCTAGTGTTATGAGGTTAATATCCATTTTAGCCTCATTTTTTTTTCTCTAGATAATTTCTTAGAGAAGCAACCTTTGCTTCTAATTTTCCATATTTCTTCTCCTAGTTTGTCATCTTATTTATAAGGATCTCTCTCTCTCTCTCTCTCTCTCTCTCTCTCTCTCTCTCTCTTTCGCTCTCTCTCTCTCTCTCTAGATATATACAAAACTAAAATATTAATTTTATTGATTTACTTTAATTTACTTAATATGATTCACTAACATAAAATTTAGTATATAGATATACATATGAAATCACCACTCTTCATTATTTTCCTATATTTATTTTAGATTATATTCTCTCTCTCTCTCTCTCTCTCTCTATATATATATATATATATATATATATAAAACTAAAATATTAATTTTATTGATTTACTTAATATGATTCACTAACGTAAACATTATTATATAGATATACATATGAAATCACCACTCTTCATTATTTTCCTATACTTATTTTAGACTATATTTTAACGATAAATAATTTAATAAAAAATATCATAATTAAAAACTTGATAGATGTGGATGCCCTTAATCAATATGAACCATTACAAGCTTCTAAAATCATATATATAACCAAGGAGGAAAATAATTTATTATTGAGTGTAGATTTCATTTATTTTATTTTTCGTAGTAAGTGGATCTCACTTCTTCTTATTGTACCAAAAAATGAGAGCTAAATGGAAAATATCTATAAACTATTTAACTAACACAACCACATTTACTAATGTCATTGTAATACGATGATAAATTTCATTTTCATACGCGATTAGCATATACAAGGTGGAAAATGTTGTTGATAGATGTATATCAACCATATTATTAAATGTGGTTGTGCTAGTTAATAGCCAAAGGGTGTGGGGTGAATCATTAACCATGGATAACCAATGAGGTTGATCATGGTTGACGTGGTTGATCGATGTTGAAGAGGGTTTACCAAGGTTGATCATGGTCAACCATTAGCGTATCAATTTATTATTGTTACATCAATCTAATAATGTTACATTAATATTGACATTATTACATTATTACACTATTACATTAATATTGAACGTGGTTGATCATTTCCAACCATGGTTGAAAATGGTTCATTAATATTAATTATAGTATTAGATTAATTTTGCTAAATGGTTGCATTAATGTTTGAAGTGAGTTGATGGGGTTGGTCATTGTTCACAAAGCTGACCATGGTTGAAGAGGGTTAATCATTGTTGGTCAAGATGGACCATGATTGACCTCAGTTGACCATGATTGATAATGATTACCATGGTTGACCAAGGATTAAGACGAAATATTATGGTTGACCTTGGTTTATAGTTTTTGTCAACGGTTTACCATTGTTACATGGTTACAATAATGTAACATTAATGTTGACCATGGATAACCATGGTCAACCATGCAATCTTACATTAATGTTAATGCTAATGTTATTATGATGCTATAAAAATGATTACATTAATCATTGAAGAGGTTAATGGGGTTGAGCATTGTTGGTCAAGGGAGACCATAGTTAACCTAATTTAAACATGATTGACAATGATTACAATGATTGACCTCAGTTGAACATCATTGATAATGATTACAATGATTGACCTCCACTAACCATGATTGACAATGTTACCATTGTTAATCTTAGTTGACCATGATTAACAATGATTACCACAATTGACCAGGGATTAAGGGGAAGATTATGGTTGACCTTGGATTACCATGTTTTATGAGGTTGACGAAGGATGAAGAGTGTTGACTATGAATTGACATGGTTTACTAAGTTTGACCATGATCAACCATAAATATAACAATAAAGCTTCCCTGGATGATGGAGCTTGGCTCTTGTTTGTCAGTGTGACCTTGCTAGATCCTCTATGCATGCTTTATAGTGTTTGGACTACTGGGGCCTTCCTTGTTAAACTCACGAAAGGAGTGTGTTCCCAAAGACAAGATTTTATCCATGGTTATTATTTCTTCCTTTTGTATATTTTCCTGAAAATCTAGTTCTCTTCAACGCAATGGTTGCTGCATGATGTTACTTCCAAATTCTAAGATTCAACTCGTGAACTCTCCTACATAACAAAATCATCTCGACATTTGGGATGCCATGTACTTCATTTATACTCTTTTGTTAGTTCCTATCCTCTTTCCTAGTGAGTTGTGTGTTTTCACTTTTAGTACTGGTGGTGGTTAGGCTTTCACCCCTTTCTTGCTGGTGACAAAGACTTTTCTCTCCTATAGATTCCCCTTTCTCTATTGACATTATTTTGTTGGTGGAATTGCTTCCCTTGCGACCTTCTATTTTCCAAATTACCTCAAGCCTATCGTTTTCTGGTTCTTTCACCCCCCTCTGCTGAGGTCAATGTCCCGATTCAATTGTTTAGAAAGTTCTTCCTCTCTAGTCCACCCACATCCTAGTTCTAACAACCCCTCTTGATTCATTGGCCTTTTTTCACCCCCTCGTGAAGTTTTTGTGTCACACTAAAGGGTTTATATTCGCAAAGGTGTTGCTTACCATTAAAAGCAAGCCAATCTAAGTAGCACATGTACAAGGCTCTAGGTTCAAGAGTCAAGAACTCATCTATGGGAACTCACCCCATCCCATTTCAAGAAGAACTCACTTGTGCTGAAAGGGAAGAAGACAATTAGAGATGTATGTAAGATTCGGAAGTGCAATAATTCACTCCAAGATAAAATATATTCAATTTTAGATGTATATAAAAGTTCACATAGAAAGTTTTAGCGCCCAATAATTTCTTTTTAAATAAATGAAAATTTCACTATATTTATGAATGAATTACCATGTGTTTGAAATTTGACACGAAATATCATCCAAAGTATATTCAATTATAGTATATCCATGCAATGCTTACAATATGATATATCTCATATGAAATCATTTTTAAATTGTTTATGTAATAAGTGCTCAATTATAGAATTTCGTCTAATACATAAAATTTATATTATTTTTTTAGTTTGATATAAATGAAATTGTTTATATATATATATATATATATATATATATATATATATATATATATATATATATATATATATATAACTTATTAGGAAAGTATTTCATTTTTACAAAATGAAATGAAACTTTAATAAATTTATAATTATTTATTTATTTCTAAATAAATATAATTAAAAAAATTAATATTTTTATTTTGTTTTATAAATTTTAAATGATAGGATTAAATATAAATATTATATTTTATATAATTGCAAGTTTTAATTTCTAATTTTTAACTCTACATAAAAAAGTAATTTACTATGATCATATATTTTAATTAGAGAATAATAATACTAGTATAAATATATTTTCACAATATATAATAATATAATTTATTTTCTATTTTTAATATCAATATTTAAAATTGATAGAGATTTTGATTAATATTCAATTGATGGTGAATAGGTGTACCGTTAAGCCACTCAATGCAAAAGGTTACTAATTCAAAACTCAATGGGTATTACCCAAAAAAGTATAAAATTATAAAATTTTAATAATATTAATATATTTTTGCCCACGAGACTTTGGATTGGTGGTGAATGGGTGCAGTGTTAAGGCAATCCTTGCGATAGGTTGATAGGTAATCACCCACGGGGGATTTGAACCAGTGACCTATCGCAAGGATTGCCTCAACACTGCACCCATTCACTGCCAATCCAAAGCTATTCCTTGATGGGGGTGGAAAACGAGGTAAAGCAGGACGTTGGGGAGAAACCTTCCACCCCACCTCATTAGAATTCATTTAAGAAGGGGGTTGTTATATGGAATCTATGACTGCGGAATGAAGTATCTTCCCTAGACCTAGTGGCCTGGTCTAAAACAACAAAAATCAAAGACTATAAACTTCTCCTTAGAGAAATTGGAGATTGGAAAGATCCTTACTTGTGATTTGTCACAAGCTCTTCTCTCCTCTTGGCTTCTAAGCTCCAACCGTAGCTCCGATCACTATAATTAGAACCTATACAAACACATAACACAAGCCAAATATCTACGACATCTATGTAGCATTATCCAATCACTCTATTAAGTGGATCATCATAGCGTTGAAACACATGTATATATACATAACATAACACATGTAGGAAACGATATATTCTTTGTATTAATATGAAAGGGAGATAGTTTACAACAAAAAGTAGAAGTTGATCTTGTAGAGATCCTCCCAAATTGACTTGTCCTTCCTTGCCACAATGTACACATCAAGGTCACCCTAATGCATGGGAATGATAATTCTCTTATGATCAAAGAAACAAGATAAAGGTATGATTAGTCTCCAAAATCCAACCTCTAACTTGTGGATGGTAGTAAATATATAGGAGATGATGGTAGTTTAGGAATTCTTATCCATTTACCAATCTAGGCTTGAGATCCACTCTTGATGGGAGGATGAGCTCAAGGGAGAAGAGGTGAAAAATCCAAGGTAGGGAAGATAGGATTCGAAGTTCTTACCCAAGGTAAATGGTTGTAACCACTCTTGGAAGCTTTTGGAAGAGGAAGCTTCAGGATTCATTTTTTTTCCTTAATTTCTAGAATTAGTGCACCCCTAGCAAGGGACAACCTTCTCTAATTAGAGAAGGTGAAAAAATGACAACCTGTTGCTAAATGCAAGTCCATAAAGGGCCAGGGTGCACTGAGCATTAAAATCATTAGAAATGAGGCATTTAAGCTAAAAAACGCAGGGATTTGGGAGAGTCATGCTTAGGGATTTATTTAGGGATTTGACAACGTGTTAATGGATGTTGGTTGATCCAATTTGTAGGCCTATTGAATAGTTGTGACAAAATGGCCTATAACAGATTCCCTCCTAAAGCCCAAAGTTAGAAATGGAAACTAATGACTGAAGTGCTTTACCTTATGAGAAGTTCGAATCAAGAACAACTCGTTGGATCATAATTAGTGATAATACATTTTCATCATGATATCTTTTTTGAGGGAGGCATACCCATACTCAACACGTAAGCTAATATTACATGTACAATGATCAAGAAGTCATGTCCACTTACGATGAAGTGTGGATCCATGGATGACTATATGATCATAGCCATCATTCTTTGTAATCTTGCATTAATCCTGAAATCGTAACCCAGATGGATGGAATTAGTTCCAGGGTCTTCTATCTTGTTCTCTTGATCATCCAATGTATGAGTATAACCATGTGAATAAAGAAGCTGAAGTCAAATGGACATGGAAAACACCATATGATTACCTGCCAATGATGGAAGTCATTAACAGACTTGAGAGAAACCACCAACATTAATGTCTCTCAAGGTATTATAGTACAATCCGTATGGTGTGAAGGACTGATTTGAAGTTGAACACCACAAAAAATATGTTGGTCGAAGGCCAATGATGAAAACATGTCGCTGAGAGTGAGAAAAATTTCCAGTGATGTTTGCAAGTCCCAGGGTACTGAAGGAAGTTTTTCTAAGTCAACTTCCTAGATAATGAGCCGATGTCAACAAAGAGTGACCTATCGCAGGAGGTTCTTGATGTATCTCCCATCAACGAGACAAAACATGTATCATGATTTGAGAAAGAATGATGCTGATGTGGAACTGGTTCATAAATGATAGACATGGAATGAAGGATTAATAATATCGTAGCAGATATCAACTAAATGACTTCTCTTGAACACATCAACAACACTAAATGAAGTTGGTAGCATTGACCCAAAATCGAAAATGAAGGCTTTGAGATGGTGTAATGAACAAAATAAAAGTATATTTCCCAACCCAACAACCATGGAGATGAAGTGGAAGAGTTTCATGTTCAAGAGCGATTCACTGGCATTAATAGGTAGAGTATCGCATTTTCCCAATTTCCCAATTTCCCCAATCATTGCTGGTCATTACCTCTTTATTTTTTAACAAGCTTGAGGAGGATAACATATGATTGATTTGTAAGTTCATCCTTCAGATGAATTCCTCTGAGTACTTTTAATGAACCTTGAGAAGGAGTGGTTTTGCCCCATCACATTCAACAGGTCCATCAATGTTTGGTGTTTTTACGAGTCCAACGAAGATCTAATTTGACTCCTTTTTCAGGTTTAGAGAGTTTGAAAAAGAGGCGAAAAATAAAAATCCAAAGGTTCCTTTTCATAAATAGTCTCTTGAGTCTGAAAAGGCAAAAAATGATACTCAAGAGAACCTCTTAGCCATGTTTGACTAAGGTATTCATTTTTTGTAACTAGTCTATCTAAGACTGGAAGAGGGTTAAACTTATACTGAGTATACATATTTTCCTTTACTTTAACAAGTTCGAAAATAAAAGTGCTCAACAATGTTTTCATATTTAGGGAGTCTGAAAAGAGATGAAAGAGGACTCCTCCTCAAGGAACAAGTGGTATAGAGGGTAGCAACTGGTTTTGGTTATGATGGAATGGCTCAAAACACGTAAAGGTCAAGAGACTAGTGAGTAAGACCACTCATCACAACTGTTCCTTAGGAAAGGGTAAACAACCAAGTGAAAGCGTATGCTTTTCCAAGATGATGGTGACGATGGAAAGAGAAAACCAAGGTTCATATGGAAAAAAATGGTTTGATAAAAATGACAATCACGAGAGATAGGATGAGAATGGTTTCATTTTTACACAAGCTTGAAACATGGGAAATATGCTCCCCAAGCTTCATTCATTCACCTAAGTAGATTTCTGGTTACTGGGTGGATGGAAAGAAGGTTCATTTATGAGATCAAGTGAAAGACTTGGCTGGGAATTTAAGAGATATAATAAAAGACTCGAATTGGAAGGGGATTTGTTTCATTTTTTAATGAGCTTGACATAGGAAAATAAATATTCTCAAGGAACTTTGTTTCATTTTTTAACGAGCTTGATACAAGAAAAGGAACTCTGCTCTGGGACCTTGTTTCATTTTTTAAGGAGCTTGACACAAGAAAAATAACTCTTCTCCAGGAACCTTGATCATGACCTCCAAGAGGCCATGGATTCCAACCAGTTCTCATCATATGGGAGGACAACACTAGGGAAGGGCACGTAAGGAGGAAGACGATATCTTGGCAGTCAATTCCATTTAAAGGAAGTGACCAAACTACTTGGAGGGGGCACCGTAGGAAGGAGAGAACGACCCCCTTGTGCTATGAGAATAGGATAACTGCTCCCCTGTGCTATAGGAACTGGAGGACTACCCCCTCTGCCTTTGGAATAGGAGGATTCCCCCCTAGTTCGTTGGAATCTGAAGAAATGAGAAGAACATGAGTAATATGAAGTTCACTCTCTATGGGAAAGGTTTGATCAACTAAAGGTGGATTCGATTAAACTATTTTCTCAAACAATGGTGGATCAGAAACAAATTCATGGGATTCACATTCAGAGAGAGTGGGATTGACTAGAGGCGGATTCTGATCAATAACTTCATCTACTAGTGAAATATTAGGGGAAAGCTTCTAGTAGCCAATCAGAAGTTGCAGTTGAGAAGCAATGTGGGTTTCCAATACTTTTGAGGCTTCATCCACATAAGGAAAAAGGTGAATAGGATGATTCCCTAACCTACATGGAAACTTAACTTTACCATTTTTTCGTGAACCTTACTATCACTAGTCGACGTGTTAGAAAATTATATATTACAGAGCAATGGAACACATAATATATAGAAATATAAGCATACAAAACACATAAAACAGGAGAGACATAGATATACATGGTTCACCCAATTTAGGTTACGTCCATAGAGAAACAACCAGTCCTTCCTTTTATATTATCCAATAACCTGAAGAGATACAACCTACAACGGATCCGTTGTAATTCCTTCTTCGCTCTCACACAATCTCCTCTCTCTTTCTCACTCAGAATACAAATCTACATATACACAATAAAATTCCATCATATATAGTGAGGGGTTGCCTTCTAGGGCAAAACACCCTAAATTAAACATAACTTCTACCATCATATCTCCGCCTAATGAATGGCCCAGATTGACTATGAAATTACAACATTTTACAAGGAAATTTTACATCTATTTTCAGCTTCGGGGGCACTGCCCCCGATCCCCTACCAAGGGGGAGGGGGCTCCTAAAGATCCTTGTCACCCCCCCGACCCCCCTTGTAACGCACATATTACGGGCGACGTTTCCGCCACATTACGAACTGGGTTCCAATGTGGCGATATCTTTGAATACAGAAGATAATCAGGCTCCACACCCAACATGGTGGTTTGTCAGTGACGTGATCTTTAGAAGATGATGACAAAGGCTGATGTGAGACTGTGGACGTCACTTCTAAAACATTGGGAATATCAGGACAATAACTAAGAAAGTGGTCACCTTTACATAACTTGCAAGGGAATTTAACTTTGCAGCACTGATTGGAAGGTTCCTCCATACTAGTTTCATGGGTAGAAATGGTTGCTTGGTTGCCCCCCTGTTTATTTTGCTTCTTCTTATTCGTGCTTTTCTTCTTCTTTTTAGCCTCTTGGTTACTAGAATCAAGAATTTCACTAGGTGAGGAGGAAGAAAGGGATGAAGATACAACATGTGAAGAAGGCAAAGGTTCAAATTTAGGATCAACTTGAGGTTGATGTTGTTCAGGTGGAGGATAACTTGGTTGAGGAGCAGTTTGGACATTCAGAATCATAGGGGTCGAAAACAACCAAACTAGAAAACCATTGGTAAATCCAAGAAGGGACAATGTTGCCATATAAGGAGAACCGATATTTCCAAATGAAGGAAAAGGACTAGGATTCCTGTCAGAAGGGTTTCCTTGATTGGTATACTTAAGAACTGTTTCCATTACTCTCAATATAAGATCTACTAAGGAGTTGTTCCATGGAAAGGATGTTGTTTCATGGTATATTAATTGATTTTAGAAATTAAAGACACAAAATAAAGATAAAAATGGGTAAACTAGGAAAAAAGGATTACCAGGTCATTGTGAACTGCAATATACAACCTTGGTGAACTAATGATTTACATACATGTAGGAAATGTACTAGAATGTTGTGTTTTGTGTATCACACTGTACAAGGTGGATGAATTGGTTACCTATGGATGAATAACAACCTAGATAGAACTTCCAAAATATACTCGAATGTATGTGGAAGTGCAGTCCATAATAGTGTTTTCTACTACATAACCATTCAATGATAAAATTCCCTTATAATTATCATGCGTGGAGAACCATCTAATATACCCGAAGGTACGTGGAGAACGATCCTATACACTTATGTATGTGGAATGGGATATCAACCCCAGAATGCAATGATGGAAAAAAATGAAAGCTCCTACATTTAAATACGTCGGAACACGTCTCTAGCCTAGACTTCTATGTGTGTCGTTAAGTTTCAAATTCTAATTAGGTTAATTGAGATGAATTTTAGAGTTTATCTTGAATTATGTTTCGATTTCAAGGCTCAAAACTTGATGACACCTGAACACACCTATGATGCAACTAATATGACAAAAATAACCCTTTTCATTTTCCTTTTAAAAATGAAAGACCTAAATAAGTAGGGGAAGAAGAAATCATTCAACAATTCAACAAACAAGCGTTGCAACAATCGATCCCCTCAACTTCACTATTCCAATCAGAATCAAAGCCCTATATGCAATGCAAGTAATTGTTTTTATTTTATTTTATTTTAATGTTTGAAATGCAAAGGAACATACGAATGCAACTTGATTGTTGATGAAAATGAACCACACAAACTTTAATTATAATTTAAAAGTTTCTTTTCAAATTCAACAATCAATCTATTCATACAAACCCAAATTGACATGAAGAAAGAAAGAACGAAACAAAATATTATAAAAAAGGTGACAACACTCATAAGTGATTAACACTCATACACAATTTAGACCCCCTCGACGATTGAGGGGGATTTTTTTGTTGTTGTAAAAATGAAAGAAAAAACATGTAATTTCACACAAGGGATTGGCTTTACATAGACACGAACACACTCAAAGACACAAGGAAAACAAGCTGGACCAAAGAAAATCAGAGAGAAAAGCATATAAAGGCAATTTGTTTTGCATGAAACAAGGGTCAGTGCGAAGAGGCTACCAGTGCTCTGCAATGCAGGTACAAAGAAGGCTAGGGTGCTTTGCAATACTCTATCAGTAGACCAGGGGTTGCGTTGATAAAGTAAAAGGGATTTTCTGATACAAAATTCAACTGCAGCTCAATGAAATTTCTTCCTAGGGTCAATTCAAGATGAGTGAGGAACTAGAGGTATGTTCAAGAGGTGTAAAAATGGATAAAACCAAGGAAACCACTAAGGAAATGAATCGATCCCCACTATGGTTGTAAATTTGTTATACAAAATCTACGACTACTGAAAGAAGTATCTTCCCTAGACCTAGTGGCCTAGTCTAGAACAACAAAAATAAAAGACTATAAACTTCTCCTTAGAGAAATTGGAGAATGGAGATATGCTTACTTGTGATCCATCGCAAGCACTTCTCTCCTCTTAGCTTTTAAGCTACAATCGTAGCTCCGATCACTATAATAGGAATCTGCACAAACAAACAACACAAGCCAAAGATCTACGACATCTATGTAGCATTATCTGATTACTCTATTTAATGGATCATCATAGCATTGAAACACATGTATACAAATATAGCATAACACATGTAGGAAAACAATATACTCTTTGTATTAATATGAAAGGGAGATATTTTATAACCAAAAGTAGAATCTGATCTTGTAGAGATCCTCCCAATTTGACTTGTCTTTCCTTGCCCAAATGTACACCTCAAGGTCACCCTAATGCATGGGAATTATAACTGTCTTATGATCAAAGCAAAAACATAAGGGTATGATTAGTCTCCAAAATCCAACCTCTAGCTTGTGGATGGCAGTAAATATATAGGAGAGGATGGTAGTTTAGGAATTATTATCCATTTACCAATATAGGCTTGAGATCCACTCTTGATGGGAGGATGAGATCAAGGGATAAGAGGTGAAAAATCCAAGGTAGAGAAGATAGGATTCAAAGTTCTTATCCAAGGTAAATGGTTGTAACAACTCCTAGAATATTCTGGAAGAGGAAGATTTGAGGTTCTTTTATTTTTCCTAAATTTCTAGAATTAGCACACCCCCAACAAGGGACAACTTGATCTGATTAGAGCAGGTGCAGAACTGAGCAACTTGTTGTTGAACACAGGTCCCTAAAGGGCTAGGGTGCGTTGGGCCTTAAAAGCACTAGAAATGAGGCAGTTAAGCCAAGAATTTTAGAGATTTTGGAGAGTCATTCTTAGGGATTTGTGTACGGATGATGACAAGGTGTTCATGGATGTTGATTGATCTAGTTTGTAGGAAGATGGACCAGATGAAAAAAATGGCATATAACAGATTGCCCCTAAAGCGCAAAGTCATAAATGGAAACTAATGACTGAAGTGATTTACCTTGTGACAAGTTCAGATCAAGAACAACTGGTTGGATCATCATTTTTTACAATAAATTTTCATCATGATATATTTGTTGAGGGTGGGATACCCATACTCATCACATAAGCTAAAATTACATGTACAATGATCAAGAAATTGTCTCCATTGATGATGAAGTGTGTATCCATGGTTGAATGACTATATGATCATATCCATCATGCTGTGTAATCTTTCATTAATCCTAAAATCATAACATGGATGGATGGATTTAGATTCAGTGTCTTTGATCTTGTTCACTTGATCATCCAATGTACGATTCTAACCATGTGAATATAGGAGTTGAAGTTGAACATGGTAGACACCATATAATTACTGGCCAATGATGTAAGTCAATAAAAATGCAAGAGAAACCACTGGTGATGTTAATGGCTATTAAGATACTATAGTACAATCCTTATGGTGTGAATGAATGAGTTGAAGTCAAACACCACACAAAATATGTTGGTCGAATGCCAATGATGAAAACATGTCGCCAATAGAGAGGAAACTAGCCATCGATGTATGCAAGTCCCAAGGTACTAAAAGAAGAGTTTCTAAGTCAAATTCTTGGATAATGAGTTGATGTCGACAGGATGTGACCCATTGCAAGAGGGACTTGATGTATCCCCCATCAGCGACACGAAACACGTATCATGATTTGAGCAAATATGATGTTGATGGGGAACTGATTAATGAATAATAGACATTAAATGAAGTCTTAAGAGTATCATAGTAGATATCAACTGAATGAATTCCCTTGAACACATTGGTGACACTTATTGGAGTTGGAAGCATTGACCCAAAAATAAAAATGGAGGCTTTGAAATGGTGTGATGAACCAAAAGACAAGCAAATTTCCCAACTCAACAACCACGAAGATGAAGTAGAAGAGTGTCGTGTTAGAGAGAGATTCACTATAATTAATAGGTAGAGTATCCCATTTTCCCAATTTAACCAACCATTGCTGGTCAATACCTCTTTATTTTTTAACAAGCTTGAGGACGATAATATATGCTTGATTTGTAAGTTCATACTTCGGATGAATCCCTCTGAGTAATTTTAATGAACCTTGAGAAGGAGTGGTTCGGTTTCGTCATGTTCGACGGGTCCATCACTATTTGATGTTTTTACGAGTCCAACAAAGGTCTAACTCAAATCCTTTTTCATGTTTATAGAGTTCAAAAAAGAGGCAAAAAATAAAAATCCAAAGGTTCCTTTTCTTAAATAGTCTCTTGAGTCCGAAAATCCAGAAAACGATACTTAAGAGAACCTCTTAGCCATGTTCAACTAAGGTGCTCATTTTTTGTAAATAGTTTATCTCTTTCTGGAAAAGGGATAAACTTACACTGAGTAAAATTATTTTCATTTCCTTTAACGAGTTCGAAAAGACAAATGCTCGACAATATTTTCATATTTAGGGAGTTTGAAAAGAGATGAAGGGGGACTCCTCCTGGAGGAATGAGTGGTACAGAGGGTAGAAACTGGTTCCGGTTATGATGGAACTAATAAAAAAATGTAAAGGTCAATAGGTTGGCTAATAAGACCACTCATCACAATTGTTCCTTAGGAAAGGGTAAAACAACCAAGTGAAAGTGTATGATCTTCCAAGCAGACGGTGACGATGGAAAGAGAAAACCAAGGCTCATCTGGAAAAAACAGGCTGATAAAAATGGAAATCACGAGAGATAGGATGAGAATGGTTTCATTTTTACACAAGATTAAAACATGGGAAACTATGATTAAGACAAGTTTGAAAGCCCCCAACATAATGACTCAATTTGAGGTACATGCCCCCAAGCTTCATTTCATTCACCTAAGTAGACTACTGGTTATTGGGTGGATGAAATGAAGGTTCATTTACGAGATCAAGTAGAAGAATCGACTGGGAATTTACGAGATCTAATAAAAGTCTTGAATTGGAAGGGGATTTGTTTCATTTTTTTAAAATATTGATACAAGAAAATAACTATGATCAAGGGACTTTGTTTCATTTTTGAACGATTTTGACACAAGAAAAGGAACTCTGCTCTCGGAACCTGTTTCATTTTTTAAGAAGCTTGACACGAGAAAAAGATTTCTGCTCTGGGGACCTTGATCATGACCTCCGAGAGGCCATGGCTTCCAAGAGGTTCTCATTAGATGGGAGGACAACACTCTGGAAGGGATACATATCAAGGGATCTAATGGAAAGATCATGTTCTAATGCTCCCAGTAAATGATGCACTACATCACCTACTAGATGGTCAATAGACGTGGGCATGGAACAATTTTCCACATAATTAATTTATGGTGAGGGAGATACCAATTGCATATAAGGACCATTTATGGAAGCAGGTTGATTGGGAGTCAAATTAGGACTAACGAATGAAAGCTGGTCAATGGTCACAATTCTTTCTTCATGTAGGAAACAAATCACACGAAAGAGTGAAGAGACAAGAGCTCCGATATCGTAAACATAGTCATGCCCAAGGAGAAAATTAAAATCAAAAGGGACTTAGACAACCATCAAATTTTTATAGACAATATTTCCTCCCAAAGTAATAGCAACTCAGGAAGGATCCCTAATAATTGATTGGTTCCTTTATTAGAAGCCAAAAAATTCTAGGTAACGGGCACAAGCAATGGAGAACCAAAATTTTTCCAAGTAGTTGAGGACAAAATACTAATTTTTTCTACTTCGTCTATGACTATGCCAGGTAAGGGGAAAAGTTCTGATACCCAGTCAAAAGTTGTGGTTGAGAAAAGTAAGGTTTTCCAATACTTTTGAGGATTCATCCACATAAGGAAAAATGTGAATAGGATGATTCCCTTCACATAACCTACAGGGAAACTTAAATTTACCCTTATTTACTTGAACCTTATATCACTATTTGATGGTTTGTCACCAACATGATCTCCAAAAGTTGATGGCAAAAGCCAATGTGAGCTAGTGGCCCACGCTTCTAAGACCATTGGAATGCCAGGAAAATATCTAAGAAAGTGATCACTGTTACATAACTTACAAGGGAATTTAACTTTGCAAGACTGATTGGAAGGTTCCTCCATACTAGTTGCATTGGTACCAATGGTTGGTTGGCTCCCCCCTGCTTATTTTGCTTCTTCTTCTTCGTCCTTTTCTTCTTTTTCTTAGCCTCCTCGTCACTAGAATCAAGACTTTCACAAGGTGAGGAGGAAGAAAGGGATGAGGATACAATAGGTGAAGAAGGAAAAGGGTCAAATTTAGGATCAATTTGAAGTTGGTGTTGTTCAGGTGGAGAAGAACTTGGTTGAGGAGGAATTTGGACATTTAGAACCATAGGGGTTGAAAGCAACCAAACTAGCAAACCAATGGTAAATCTAGGAAGGGACAATGTTTCCATATAAGGAGCACCAATATTTCCAAAAGAAGGAAAAGGACCAGGATTCTCGTCAAAGGGGTTTCCTTGATTGTTAGACTCATGAACTGTTGCCATTAGTCTCAAGTAAAGACCTATTAAGAAGTTGTTCCATAGTAAGGATGTCATTTCATGGTCAATTAATTGATTTTAGAAATTAAAGACACAAAATAAAGAAAAGAGGGGTAAACTAGGCAAAAAGGATTACCAGGTGATCAAGTGCTCAAAATTAAAAGTGTCAAAATATTGATAAACTTAGCTTCAGATCGAAGAGCTCGTCATTCTAATTCCAATGATGAGAACGACACTCAAATCCGAGCTCATATACAGAAGTTAGAGCACGTCAAAGTTCAGGTTTGTCTTGGACACATGGCAGGATTGGATGATGTGGCAAGGTCCTTCAGAGAATGAGGAGGTTCCAAGTGGAAAACTGCCATTGGCCCCTGCATGTTGCAAACTGCAATCACATATGGGTCGGCATTAAAAATCAGCCCCATAACAGCCAAGGTGAGATGCGATAAGGCAGGCAGGAAGGTATTCAAGAATCGACCAGAGGTGCAATGCGATGAATCATAATCACAATCACATATCGGCGAAGGGAAGGAATTATGGAAAATTGGCCCCAACATACTCGGGTTGCAATGCGATAAACTCAATTGTAGATCGCAATCACAACTCGCAAGAAAACAAAGACCCGCATTAGGTTATCCGCCGATTGCAAAATATGAAAGGATCCCGGATGTGATGCGACTTTAGGTTCGGTTAATACTCTCGTCGGGTATGCCACATCACAATCACACATCGCCTACCGTGTTCACAAGACCATAAGACTGTCGGGTTTTTAGACTGATTGAAATTTGTGATAAGACAGTCGGCCGACAGATTATGGCCCACCATGACACGAATTTTTCGCCTAGTTAGCACGTTTTTTGTGGCTAATTTGTAGGATCATGCCAGAAATGGGGAAATTTGTGGAGTGAATATTGGGAGAACTAGGAGTAGTCATAACGTCTTCGGTTTTCCACCAAATTGGATGTAAAAGAAGGATAGATAGCCATTTTTGGACATTCTGGACTCATTAGAGTAGGTTTAAAAATCATTTGAGCATTGTAAACACATATTTTTACACTTTTGAACATAATAGAGAGGCCCAAGCCATTGGAAGCTGGGCCAAGGAGACGTAACCCAAGAGGGGTGAACTCCTTTATCATGTGATTGTTGTAATGTGTTTTTGATGATGTTTTGTACATGTTTATGTTTTTGTTTGGTTTCTAGTTTATGTTAAAATTCTCATAAAATTAACATAGAAAATCTTCATTTTACTTGCAAAAATTGATGAATCCTTAAGCATAATGAAAGCATTTTGTTTATAATTTGAGGAATATATTATCACTACAAAATAATATTCTAAATCAAATAACTAGGTCACCATGAATTGCAATATACCATCTTAGTAAACCAATGATTTACGTACGTGTAGGAAAGATCCCTGAATGCTATGTTCGATGTATCACAGTGTACAAGGTGTTCGAATTAGTTACCTATGGATGTATAACAAACTAGGGTGGAATTCAAAAATATTCTCGAAGGTATGTGGAAGTGCAGTCTGTAGTAGTGTTGTCTAATGCGTAACCATTCGATGAGAGTGTTTCCATATACTTATCATGTGTGGAGCACCATCCTATATACCCTAAGGTACATGGAGAATGATCTTAAAAACTTACGTATGTGGAACGAGATATCAACCTCAGAATGCAATGCTGGAAAAAAATGATAGTTCCTACATTCAAATACACTAGAACACGTCTCTAGCCTAGACTTCTATGTGTGTCGTTAAGTTTCAAATGCTCCTTATGTTAGATGAATTTTGGATTTTATCTTGAATTATGTTTCAATTTCAAGGTTCAAACCTCGATGTCACCTGAACATGCCTATGATGTAACTAATATGACAAAAATAACCCTTTTCATTTTCCTTTTAGCAATGCCAAACCTAACTAAGTAGGGGAAGAAGAAATCAATCAACAATGTAACAAACAAGCAATGCAACAATCGATGTCGTCAACTTCACTATTCCAATCAAAATCAAAGCCCTATATGCAATGCAAGTAATTATTTTTCTTTTCTTTTCTTTTAATGTTTTAAATGCAAAGAAACATACAAATACAATTTGATCACTGATGAAAAGAAACCACACAAACTTTAATTGTAATGTAAAAGTTACTCTTCAAATTCAACAATCAATCTATGCATTCCAACCCAAATTGCTAAGATGAAAGAAAGAACGAAACAAAATCTTATCAAAAAGGTGATGACACTTAGAAGTGATTAACACTCATACACAATTTAGCCCCCCTCGGCGATTGAGGGGGCATATTTTTTTGCCAAAATGAAAGACAAAATAGGTGATTTTACACAAGATATTGTCTTTATAGAGACAAGGACACACTCAAAGAGACGAGGAAAACAATCTGGAGCAAAGAAAATCAGAGAGAAAATCATAAAAAGGCATTTTTTTGCATGAAATAGGGGTCAACGGAGGTGCAAAGAGGCTACTGGTGCTCTGCAACATTGGTACAAAGAATGTTATTCTCTTGACCTACGAGAAATTACAGAATACAAATTATGCGAATAAATACAACCCAAAACACAAAATAAAATAAGAAAAATGACAAGTATTTTATTATTCAGAGATAAAAGAAATGTTCACTTGCCTCTTTGAGGGGGCAACCTCTAGAAGAGTAGAGCTCGATTACAAAATAAGACTCATTGATCTTTCCCTTATAACTATGACTATTTATAGCTAAATGACCTTAAATAACGAAACGAATAGTGTTCCTTTGCATAACATGGGTCAACCACTTTATTTATTAATTATGGCCCATTTGCAACGAGCTGTGGCCCCTTTCTTAAATGCGGGTTAACCACTTACAATTATTAATATGAGCTTTATTGACTCTTTAAGTAACTATGAATATGACTTGACCTTATTGGGTGTATTACATAAATAAAGGGGTTAGGGTTGGACCCTAACATTCCCTCCCCCATCAAAATAAACCCTGTCCTCAAGGCTGAAGTTGCGGAAACTGTTGAAGAATAGTGGTTGGTTACCAGGTCGCATATTCTGGAGAGCTGTCTTTCCACTTGACGAGGACTTCCTTGATCGTGCAGCCGTGCAGATGTCTTTCACGAGTATCAACGACCTGTTCAGGTTGGAGCTAGAGTGAACTTTCCTCATCCAATTTGGGTAAACTGGTTTGAATTATGCAATTGTTCCCTACCACTTTCTTGACGCATGATACATGGAACATTGGATGGATTTTTGAAGTTGGTGGCAAGGCCAGCTTGTAGGCTACTGATCCAATGTGCTGAAGTATTTGATAAGGTTCGTAGAATTTTGGAGCTAGTTTCTGGCATCACTTTTCTTTGAGTGTTGTTTTCTTATATGGTTTCAGTCGTAGGAATACCTGATCCCCTTCTTGAAATGTGCACTCTGAATGATGTTTGTGACACAGTAGAAACAATGGTTCAATAATAAACCCACTTTTTTTTATCAAAATGACCCAACAATCACCCCACCGAACACCCCTTTTTATTGAATACTATGCCTTTTGCTTTCGGAACCCAAAGGCACGTGAAAAGGTTTAAAACAATGCTTTTTCCCTTTCGGGACCGAAATACCCTTGAAAATGCCAAAAAAACGCTTTTTCCCCTTTTTAAATAAATATTAGTGTTAATGTCGTGGATCAGGATTTGATCGATCGGACAGTCAGGATTTAATCGCCTTATCGGCGATCGGCAGTCACAAGGCCCTTATATCGGTGCTTCCTTTTGGTGGAGGTCTGATGTGATATTGCTAATCGCTATCAGCGATTGCAATACACCCACTTACGCTTTATTCCTCCTGCTTCGAAGTGCCGATGTGATATGTCGGTAATCGCATATCGCCAGGGTTTGGGGACAGGCCTGTGACATGCGCTGATCCGATTGAGCAATGCGATATATATAATATTACCCGGACCCGATAAGTCCCAAAAGCGGCATTTATATTATTTCAAATCTGGCTTGCCAAATCCGCTAAGTGTTTTGCGCGATTTCTCTGTGTAAATGGGATTTTCGCTTGCGGACCCAAACTACACCAAATTTGTCTTAACCATGGGGTTTTCTACTGTAAAGTATGAAAACACATATCTAGCATCAAAACCATTCGAATACAGAGAAAAAACAAGCATTCGAGGTCTCCACGGGCTGTTTATATAATTATGCCCACAACACTGATTTATTCACAATAAACAAATTACAGAGTCTCGGCCTTAGGCCTAATTACACAGTTAACGACCTCTGTCTCAAAAAAATACAATCCACTCACTATCTCCCTACACTCGCTCTACCCATCATCCTCTCTCATTACATTTTTCCTCCTCTTTATCCATCGATTAACACTCCAACCATATCTAACAACAAATCTCTATTTTTAATAGATCTAACAACAAATCTCTAACTCCTAGCTCCATGCTAACAATTTCTATCTCTGAATCTAAAATAAGACAGTGTCTAAATTATTGCAATAATGAATTACAACTGATTCCTTGAGAGATCCAACCCTCTTAGTAAAAATTTACTTTTGACTAATCAGTAAATGAATTCCAACTTGTTTAGCCACAACATGTGAACAAACTTTTACATTGTTGGCTAAGTCCAGATGCTCCTGCATCAGACTCCTGGGGAAGAAAAGTATCCCCCTTCAAAATTTCAGGACTTACTCCATACTTTTGTAGTATTGCTGCTGTCAACCAGCTAGCATCCTCCACTGGCTGTCCTTTCCATTTGACTAGATACTAGAAATAAATCTGTCCTTTGGTTCTTTTGGATAGTCTCTTCTCCAAAACAGCTTCCACTTCCTTCTTTGTTGTCTTTGGCATTTGTTCTTCCCAGTTCACAGTTTGAACTTCATCCCCTGTAGCTTCCTCCTGCAACTCTGTCTCTGCCTCTTTGTATGGATACAAATCTGCAACATTAAAAATGGGGGATATTCCAATCCCTTCTGGCAACTCAATCTCATATGCATTGGCTGAAAATTTTCTTACAATTTTACAAGGTCCTATCTTTTTCATTTTCAGTTTGTTGTAAGTTTTAGTAGGAAATCTCTCTTTCCTCAAATGCACCATCACTAAGTCTCCCACTTGGAATTATTTCTCTCTTCTTTTCAGATCTACCCTCTGTTTGTATTTGTTGCTGCTTTCCTGCAATTTTCCTTTGACTTCTTCCTATAATCTCTGCATTTGTTCTGCAAATTCTTCAGCTTTTGCACTCCTGGTTTCCTGTTTTCCTAAATTCCTGAGCTCATACACACCTCTTGGATGCATTCCAAAGACAATCTGAAATGGACTCATTCCAGTGCTTTGGTTTGGAGTATCATTGTAAGCAAACTCAGCTTTAGCTAGTGCTAAATCTCACTATTTCAGATTCTGATATACTAAACTTCTTAATATATTCCCCAAGCTCCTGTTCACTACTTCAGTCTGTCCATCTGTTTGAGGATGTTATGCTGAACTAAAACTAAGGTTAGCCCCCATTTTCTTCCAAAGAGTCCTCCAGAAATGCCCTACAAACTTGGTATCACGATCAGATACAATACTTACAGGTAACCCATGCAATCCTACAATCTTTGAAAAGAATAAATTAGCTATGTGTGTTGCATCACTAGTTTTCCTACATGCAATGAAATGTGCCATTTTAGAAAATCTATCTACTACAACATAAATGGAATCATTTCATCTCTAAGTTTTTGGTAATCCCAGAACAAAATCCATGCCAACTGCATCCCACGGTCGGTCTTGTATTGGCAATGGCTGATACAATCCTTCATTCCAACTCCTTCCTTTTGCATGCTGACATATCCTACATTTCTCAACAAACTTCTTAAAATTAGTTTGCATTTTTAGCCAATAATAAAAAGCATTCACCTGAGCGAAGGTTCTATCTTGTCCAAAATGACCAAATAATCCTCCACTATGTTTCTCCTTTATTATGTTTTCCCTCATGGAACATTTGGGAATACACAACTTGTTGCTTTTAAATAATAGGCCTCCTTGAATGAGGTAGTCTAACCACTAACTTTTGTTATGGCTCATTGGATTCTGAACTGTTGTGTAGATATCTCTGAAATTTTCATCATCCTTGTACATTTCAATCATTTCCTCAAATCCTACAACACCCACTTTGAATTCTTGCGTAATAAAACTTACCTTGCTCAATGCATCTAGTACTTTATTTGACTTACCACTCTTACGCTTTATTAAAAAAGTAAAACTTTGTAGAAATTCTACCCACATGGCATGTTTTTGATTCAACTTCGGCTGGTTATTGATGAACTATAAGGCATGATTGTCTGAATATAATATGAATTCTTTTGGCAGTAAATAATGTCTCCACTTTTTCAAAGCCTGCACAATAGCATAAAAATATTTATCATAATATGAATATTTCTTCTTAACATAATTCAATTTCTCACTGAAATATGTTATCGGCCTTTGCTCCTCACTCAGAACTGCGCCAACTGCATCTCCACTAGCATCTGTTTCTACTTGAAAGACTTTCTTAAAATTAGGCAAAGCTAAAATTGGCTCCTCTGTGATTTTCTTCTTCAACAAATTAAAGTTTGTGTCTGTTGCTTTTGTCCACTGAAATGGTTGATTGATCTCCTTGATTGTCTCAAGGATTGGTGCACAAATTTGACTAAAACCTTTGATAAACTTTCTGTAAAATCTTGCAAGTCCATGGAAGCTTCTTTCCTCAAATATGCTTCTGGGAGTAGGCTAGTTCCAAATTGCTTGGACTTTATTTGGATCCATCTTCAAGCCTTCTTTGGAAACTACAAATCCCAAGTAAACCAGTTCTTCCTTCATGAAACTACATTTCTTCAAATTTATTAGTAGTTTCTCTTTCTGCAGAGTTCTTAGGACCAACTTAAGATGCTCTAAATGCTCCTCTTTACTTTTACTAAAAACTAGAATATCATCAAGGTACATAATAAGAAACTTGCTTGCATACTCCTTTAAGACTTCATTCATTAATCTCATGAACGTGTTGGGTGCATTAGTGAGCCCGAAAGGCATCACTAACCACTCATACAATCCACTGTTTGTTTTAAAGGCGGTCTTCCATTCATCGCCTTCCTGGATCCTTATTTGATGACATCCACTCTTCAAATCTATTTTAGTAAAGTATCTAGATCCACTCAAACAGCCCATTAAATCATCCATGCTTGGCAAAGGAAATATGTACTTGATTGTGATCTTGTTGGTAGCTCTGGAATCTGTGCACATGCGCCATTCTCCTCCTTTCTTTGGACTGAGTATGGTTGGTACAACATATGGACTAAGACTTTCTCTGATCAACCCCTTATCCATCAGCTCCTACACTTTCCTTCCAACTTTTGCATTATCTTGAGGAGTTAGTCGATATGTTGCTTTATTTGGCAAGCTTTCTTCTGGTATTAAGTCAATGTGATGACTAATATTCCTTATCGATGGTAATGCATTCGGCAACTCATCCACAATAATATCAGAAAAATCATCTAACAACATTTTAACTTCTTCAGGCAAATCATTCCAGTTTGTGGAAGTGAAAATTACATTTGGTCTTCCCACAATAGCAAAATGCAACTCCTCATTCTTCACTACTTCCTATAGCAGCTCCTTTCCACTTATCAGCATAACACTACTTCCAAGTGTTCCTTTGTCAGGATCGTCCTTTAATGGCAGCAATGTGTGTTTAGTTACATCTTTCTCCGAAGTATAAGTGTTTCTCCTTCCGTCATGAATAGATTTTTGATCAAATTGTCATGGTCTTCCTAGCAATACATGGCATACATCCATGGGCATTACATCACATAATATCACATCTTTATACGTACCAATTTGTATCTCCAGCTTGCATTGTTCAGTCACAATAATCTGATGTCCCTTCTGTAACCATGATACCTTGTAAGGAGTAGGGTGCATGGTATTTGCTAGTCCGAGCTTGTCCACCATATCTGTAGAAACAAGATTGTCAGTGCTTCCACTATCAATTATTACTTTGCAACACTTACATTTTGATTTACAGGTAGTTCTAAACAAATTCTTCCTTTGTGCTGGTTCTCCAATCTCTAGCTCTGCTCTAAGCAAAGTCCTTCTCAATAACAATGATTCACCTTCTTCAGGGGGTTCTTCCTTTTCCATAAGTCGAGGTGGTTCTGGCTTTGCCTCAGCCACATTCACATTCCTCTGACTTGCTGATTTATTATGAGGACAGTCCCATGACATATGTCCTCATTCTCCACATGCATAACACCGAACATCTCTTCCTCACCCTCTTCCTCTGGGCACAAATCTTCCTCTGTTAGATTCTCCCCTCTCTGGTGGTCTGCTACTTGAGCTTCCTACTTCATGTTGATGTTGTTTTCCCCTTGGTCTGGTAGTTCCCCTAACTCTTGCTAAGCTTTTCCCTCTATTCCTTTGGCTCTGTTTCCTCAATATCCTCTCTTCTACCTTCAAACTCGCTTGATAGGCATCTTCAATAGTTTTCAGACTTAACAAGCTAATTTCATCTTATATATCATACTTTAAGCCATTGATATATCTAGCTACCTTTTCCACATCATCCTCTACATGGCATGCTCTAATATTCAATCTATAAAGCTCTTATGCATATTCTTTAACAAACATTCCTTTTTGCCTTAAATTTTGCAATTGTTTAAAAATATTCAAATGATAGTCTTTAGGCAAAAACTTGGCTTTCATTTTACTTACCATTTTGTCCCATAGCTTGATCTTGGACTTCCCTTTCCTCGTTCTTGATGTCTGTAACTCGTCCCACCAGATAGCTGCATGACCCCTCAATCTGGTAACTGCAAACTTCACCATCTTCTTCTCCTCAACCTCTTCGTATTCAAAGTACTAGTCTAAGGATCTGATCCAATCCATTAGCTCTTCTGTGTTCAAACTCTCCTCATACATCGGAATTTCTGCCTTAGGTTTTCCTCCTACTTTCGCCAACATCTTGATGACTTTGGCAGTTTCATTGTCTTCCTCTACTACCTCCTCTGTAGGAGATTCTTTTGAAGAACTTTCCTCTCCCTCATCAGGTGCTCTTCTCTGGGCAGTCTCAATTGACTCCATTCTGGTACACAGACTCCATACCTCTTCTAGTAGGATAGAATTTGGTTCAGGTCTTCCTTGACCAATGCTTCTCCTTGGCAGCATTTTCACTACAAACAATCATTTCTTCTGCTCTGATACCACAAATGACACATTGGAAACAATGGTTCAATAATAAACCCACTTTTTTTATCAAAATGATCCAACAATCACCCTGCCGAACACCCCTTTTATTGAATACTATGCCTTTTCCTTTCGGAACCCAAAGGCTTGTGAAAAGGTTTAAAACTATGCTTTTTCCCTTTCGGGGCTGAAATACCCTTGAAAATGCCCAAACAATGCTTTTTCCCTTTTAAAAATAAATAATGTGTTAATGTGGCAGATCGAGATCTGGCCGATCGGACGGTTAGGATTTAATCGCCTTATCAGCAATCGGCAGTTGCAAGGCCCTTATATCAACACTTCCCTTTGGCGGAGGTACGATGTGATATCACTAATCACTATCGGTGATTGAAATATGCCCACTTATGCTTTACTGCTCCCGCTCCAAAGTGCCAATGCGATATGTCAGCAATCACATATCGCTAGGGTTTGGGGACATGCATGTGACATGCATCGATCCCATTGAGCGATGTGATATATATAATATTACTCGGACCCGATAAGTCCCAAAAGTGGCATTTATATTATTTCAAATCCGTCTTGCCAAATCCACTAAGTGTTTTGCGCGATTTCTCTATGTAAATGGGATTTCCACTTGCGGACCCAAACTACACAAAATTTTTCTTAACCACGGGGTTTTCTATTGTAAAGTATGAAAACACAAAGCCAGCACCAAAATCATCCGAATACAGAGAAAAAACAAGCATTTGAGGCCTCCACGGGCTATTTATATAATTATACCCACAACACTGATTTATTCACAATAAATAAATTACAGAGTCTCGAACTTAGGCTTGATTACACTGCTAATGACCTCTGTCTCAAAAAAAATACAGTCCACTCACTATCTCCCTGCACTCGCTCTACCCATCATCCTCTCTCATTACATTTTTCCTCCTTTTTATCCATTGATTAACACTCCAACCATATCTAACAACAAATCTCTATTTTTAATAGATCTAACAACAAATCTCTAACTCCTAGCTCTATGCTAACAATTTCTATCTCTGAATCTAAAATAAGGCAGTTTCTAGCTTATTGCAATAATGAATTACAACTGATTCCTAGAGATATCCAACCCTCTCAGTAAAAACTGGCTTTTGACCAATCAATAAATGAATTCCAACTTGTTTAGCCATAACATGTGAACAAACTTTCACATTTTTGGCTAAGTCTGGATGCTCCTACCTCAGTTGGTCAGCCTGTTGCTTCATTCAATTATGAGTTTGATGGAGATTATCATTGAGACGAGCTAGCATGGCGACACGGTTCTGTAGGATTTGATCAACTAATTGTACCTTAGATCATCTAGGGAAATAAGAAATAGGTGAAGGTGGGATTTGGCCATACACTGCTTCATATGGAGTCATCTTGGTGGCTTCATGATTGTTAGTATTATACCACCATTTAACTAAAGGTAGCGACTATACCCATTGATGCTACTTTTCTGAAGTGAAGCACCTTAGGCATGTCTCCAAACATTTGTTGACTGCTTTAGTTTGACCATCAGTTTGGGGATGATAAGCAGTATTTAGTTGGAGTTGGGTGCCTTGTAGCTTGAAAAGTTCTTGCCAAAATTGGCTAGTGAAAGTCGGGTCACGATCAGGCACAATGGAAGTTGACATGCCATGTAGTTTGAAGATCTGGTCCATGAAAGCTTGAGCCACCAAAGTGGGGGTAAATGGGTGGGGTAGAGCGCAAAAATGAGCATATTTAGAAAGTCTGTCCACAACCACCATGATGATGGATTTGTTGCCCAACTTTGGGAGACCAGTAATGAAATCCATAGAAACATTCGTCCAGATGGAGGTAGGGATTGGAAATGGTTGCAATGTTCCTGGTAACTTGACTCTTTCTCCTTTGTGGAGTTGACACACATCACATTTAGCTACAAAAGTAATAATGTCATTTTTCATTCCTGTCCTGTTGGGCATGGGATCCCCCAAAGGCAAGTTTTGGGGCTTAAAGCCCAAGTTTTAACTAAGTCCAATGTAAAGACTCCATGATTTGTGGGCACAGAGCGCGAAGTTGTAATTAAGTCATAGGGTTGTCCGCCCTCACTTTTGTAATGTAGTGTTGGCTTGAGAGTTCTACCCATGGTCCACAAACCATGGGATTGTATAAATAGAGTGAGGCTCTAAGTGTAAAGGGAGATGGAAGAAATCAATAAAGAACAAAAGATCTAATGAGGAAGCATTGAGTCTAAGTGTAAAGTTGAGTCTTTGGGTAGTAGAGTAGGAGAAGGCTCTGAAGCTGAGTGCGTAGAGGCCTAGTAGTCCACAGCTGAGTTCGCGGACCCCTGCAGCTGAGTGCGCAGGGAAGGTGGAGTATGTAACCGATTGAAGCATTAATAAAGAGAAGTTTTACATTATTTATGTGTATCTTTTCTTGTTTTATGCATTGAAGTATATTGGGTATGAATTACAAGTTTACTTTTTATTTGTTGCACGAACTTATATGAATATGTTGAATAAGTGAATATAAGATAAAATATCTATTTACGCGAAGATAGCTAACTTTTATAAGAAGATAAGTAAGATTTGTGGCGTAACTTGGGGAGATAGTGCAGATCGCTGCTTTAGCAGTGCAAAGGCTCCTCATCCCCTGGTTAGGGTTGTGTGAAGGTGAGTATAATAGGGTGCGAAGGCCTCGCGGGTTAGGAAAGTGTGCAAAGTGACATGTGTGAAGGTATCCACAATGGGACTAAATCGACCCTGTTAGCAAATTATATATTACATATAAATGGAACAAATAAAATATTGCAGAAATATAGACGCAGAAAAACACATAAATCAAGAGAGACATAGATATACGTGGTTCACCCAGTTTGGGCTACATCCACGGAGAAACAACCAGTCCTTCCTTTTATATTATCCAGCAAACTGAAGAGATACAACCTACAACAGATCCACTGTAATTCCCACTTCACTCTCAATATCCTCTCTCTTCCTCACTTAGAATACAAATCTACATAGACG
Source organism: Pinus tabuliformis (assembly GCA_031772625.1). Lineage (NCBI taxonomy): Eukaryota > Viridiplantae > Streptophyta > Pinopsida > Pinales > Pinaceae > Pinus > Pinus tabuliformis. The sequence goes on from CM062805.1 coordinate 858,547,344, forward strand.
CAATACAATTCCCTCATATATAGTGAGGGGTTCCCTTCTAGGGAAAAAAACCATAAATTAAACATAACTTCTACCGTCAGATATTTTCCTAATGAACAACCCAGATTGACTACGAAATTACAACATTTTACAAGGTAGCCGCCCCCCTGTTCCCCCCTGCAGCGAATATTTTACGGGCAGCATTGCTGCCCCATTACGAATTGGGGTCCAATGCGGTGATACCTTTGAATACAGAAGATAATCAGGATCCACACCCAACAGAGCCCTCAGACATCTCAAGGGTTCTACCTGTACACAGAGACCCATGCAAATTTCGCATCTTTCCCTACTGAGCTATACGAGTGGATAAGCTAGTAGATAGCCAAGGAAGGTGGAAACTCGACAATCCTATTGTGTGGACCCCAGAGTTGTGCGTAGATTGGAAGCATCAAAGGATAATATTGTGTGTTGTTTATCACTGGCTCAATCAGATTATAGGAGGATTCATTACTGAGTTCGCAGTAGATACTTCAGTGAGCTATAGCGAGGTAGAGTGACGCTTTCTCAAAGGACCGCGAGGTAAGTACGTAAAGTCTCTAAATACTTGGATTAAAATGTTATTGTGTGAAAAGAGGGTCATGCAATTACATTGATGTCCGGAGCCACGCAAAGTGGGAAAACTAACAGAAACGAAGGAAGTAAGGGACCAGAGAATAACCCTTTGATTTCACCTCCGCGAGGGGATGAGGAAGAGCTCACGAAGGTCTCCTTGCAAAGTTCGATTAATTTGATAAGGCAGAGGATTCCGCATGTACCACCCCCACCCAAACCACCACCAGCATCATCGCCTTCACCTCCATCTTCGCCCGTACCACCTCCACCACCACCATGAGTAAATATGGCAAGCGTGATAAAGTTGCCTGTGTTCAAGGGAGTAGGAAATGAAGACCCGGACCAGTTTTGGTTCGTGATAAGAGCCATATGGGAAGCGTAGGGAGTTACAGATGACAATATAAAGAAAGCGACACTGGTCAGCGCTCTACAGGATTGTGCACTGACCTAGTATATTAAGCATTTTAATGACAATCTGAATGCGGGGATCATGGATATCCAAATTGCGTTGAACAGAAAATTTAGCAGGGCAAAGTCAGAGGCACAGTCGATCATTGGATTCAAAGATATCACAATGCTACCAGGCGAGACTCCTTGGGAGTTGGATCAGAGACTGAAGTGCACAATTCACGAAGATAATATGACTTTGACGGATGGACAACACCGCAAATGTTTTGTAGCATCACTTACGCTGCATTTGAGGAATGTGCTATCACAACAGAGTAATGACTCAGGTAGTGGCCTTGGAGATCACGATGAAGTTGCATGAGACCCTGATACAAGATCCTAACTTGGGAGTTCAGCAGATCCACATGCAGTTGAAAAACTTATGCCTTGAGATGTAGAGTCTAAAACAGGACAGGATAGCTTGACCAAAAGTGTGCGAAGAGGTATGGTGCATTATATGTAAGGGTCAGGGTCATGACAACGACCACTACCTTGTGTTCACGAATTACCTCGCAGGAGGAGGGCCAATGTCGTTAAGACCAGAGGCACAAGCAGGACCTAGTGCAGCGCCTACTTTGTGGTGCGCGATTTGTCAAATAGGAGGAAAGCATGCTACAGACAACTGCTATTTGTTATAGAAGTACAGATAGAATTCACAACAGTTGTTCTATAATTTTTGTAGATCGGTTGGACATGATGAGTGCATCTGTAGAAGCTATGAGATGATGATGGATAGGACCCCCACCTACAGAGTTCAAGCCGAAACGCGACCCCTTGACCAGAACACAGGAATGGCGCGAACCAGATTTCAGGGGTGCGGGCAAGGCTGAGGTGGGGGAGGACCTGTAAGAGGTTGCAGACAACTGATATGCTACAATTGCAGAGGGCCAAGACATTATGCCCGTGATTTTATGAATCCAATGCGTCCATCATGTCTGTACGGTACCTTGTTTGATCTCGAGATGGAGGATTGTCCTACATTGATAGCTAGGTTGTGCAACAAGGGAGCACTCCAACCTCCCCCAACTCAGAACCGATAGATGATGAGGTCTGAGCCACGCGAAGGAGATCCAAATGTGAACATGGTGCTCCGAAATGGAATTACGACAGGAGATGATAAAGGAAAACAAGTCAAAGATAGTACTTGGGTTCGCAAGGCTCCAACGAAAGAAGCAAAGTTTTATTTGGAGTGCGCTAAGGAAACCTTCATGGAAGCTAAGAATAGCTTCGCTGATGCCTCCACTTTAGGAAGTAAAGATAGATCGAAGCCAAAAATGGACCCATCTATGCTTACGACATTCCTAGAAACATGCATGAAGCTACTGCACGATAGTAAGGTTGTAAAGGGATTGCTTAAACTCATTAACAGATGCACTGGGACCGTGCCATGAGAGCTGCACGTAGTTCAGAGGATTGGAAAGCATGCGATGAGGATGGGAAGAGAAATGAGGTTGACCACGCAGATTGGAGAATATGAGATGGACCAGGTAATTCTAGACCTAGGGTCGGACGCGAATGTTCTGTCGAAGCAGACATCGGAGCACATGGGAAGGCCTATGCTATAATGGTCTCATATCCAACTACAAATGGCGAACTAGCAAAAGATAATACCTATGGGGAGATTGCAGGGGATCACCGTGGATATTGAAGGGGAAAGCGCGCTAGCAGACTTTGAAGTGATAGAGATTGTTGATGACAGCAATCCCTACCCCGCACTCTTAGGAATCGATTGGGCCACTAACATGAACGGGGTAATTAATCTAAAGAAGTGCAAGATGATTTTTGAGAAAAAGTCTCTGCGCGTAGTCGTACCTTTGGACCCTACAAAAGGATTGTACTACATAGATTCGGTGCACGACTATGAGAGTGAAAATGATTTGGACTGCATCTACAAGATAACCACGCGAGAGAAAGACTGGGTAAATCCCACCGCGGATGGACGAATCTCATGGGACGACGAAAGATCTTGTATGTTGAATTCGGATGAAGAGATAGAGCAATGGAAGAACCAATTACATGAGGTAACCACGCTGAACTATAACATGATGACAAGATCACTACACTGCATATCGACATAAGTGAGATATTTTCCTACTTATGATGGATTAGGTGAGGTAGATGCTTTATTGGACATATTTGAAAGGGAGGTGCTGGAAAAGTAGCATTTCCAGGCTTTGAAGTGGGTACTGCGTGCTACGCCTGCGAGGTGGTGGGGTACGCACAAAGGAAACTCTAAGCACTGGCGCGAATTCAGGAGGATGATGCGCATGCATTTTGGGAAGCCTAAGATGCGATTAACAGAAAAATACAATGGACGGGATGGTCCACGCACGCATTTTTCCAGGTGGGTACAAGCATATGGTAAACAACCTACGCGGATTCACATGGACTTCGTGTTGGGGAACACTGTCAATAAGCATGTGTTGGGAGGGAAATTGCGTGACTGGTCCCTCAAGTTGGAACGACAGAGTGTGGAAAGTGTTAGTGTCAGTCTTTCCAGCCTTCCTCCAGTGATCAAATATGCTCTTGCAAAGTGGTCTCAGAGTGTCAAGGTCAAATTTTGTCATTTCAAAGAGTTTTCAAGCAAAATTTGGTCACTAGGCATTAGGTCTAGTGTTTGCTTTCACTCCTTCTAGAGTTGTCCAAATGTCGTTTCATGTCATCATTCTGCTGCGTCTATCATCATTCATAGGGTTGTCACTATCATGTCAAGTTTCATTGCGTCATTTTACACCTTGTTCATGCTTCAGTTGCACCTAGGCAAGGTCATTTCCCTCTCCTAGGGTTTCGAAAGCTAATTTCTCTTGGACGGTCAAATCATCGGCAAAAATTGTATCTAGATGTTCATACACCTTCCCCGATCCTTCATATACCTTATTAAATTCTTCCCATCCATTAAATCCGCCAAATTCCTCATTTTCGCACAAACCCTAGTTTCTAGCTACAACCTGGCAATTTTCTAGGTTGGGCCTATGTTTTGCCCTTTTGGACCCATTCCCCTCACTCAATCTCTGAGATTCCACTTTCCCCTGCTTCCTAACATTCCTCCCTACTCTCAAAAATTTCCTCAAGAATTTAGAAGCCTCTTATCCCCTTCATTTCGCTTCATTTCGACAAACTCCCTTGTTCCACACATTGGATAAGTTTCACTCAAAAGATATTTCAGAGCAATAAAAGATGAATTTTGGAAAACTGAGAGAGGTTTTTGTCCATAACATGCCAAAGAAGAAAAACCTCCTTCACTTTTGGCACAGGTGTCATGGTTTTAGAGAAATGTCAAAATTACAATCGCCAGATCCAAGGAGGTTCGCCAAGGCACTAAAATGACGGAAAAGGCCCGATCCACTCCAAATTTTGGCCAAAGCCCCTTTGAATGAGCATGGTACTTTATTGGGGACTCCCAGCTCAAATTTCAAGAAATTTGGAGAAAATTTTGTCAATTGTGAATTTTTTGTGCCAAACACAGGTTTTCTCCACCAACGGCGCGCGACCTTTTCGTTGGGCAACTCCTTTTTGGGAAAACTCAACATTTTTGGATTTTTCTTGCAAAGATACACTTGCTCAGCCATTTCCAAGAAATTTCACCAAGTTTTGGGCCTCCAGAAAGTCAAAAAACAAGCAAAAAATGACTTTCTGCCACATTTTTGACACACAGGAAGCAGTCTTGGGAGATTGCAATTTTGGAGGGGCAAATGACCACCAAATTCAAAAATTCCACTTGGGTTGGAAATTAGACATCCAGAAATTTCCAACAAGCCTACTTTTGCCTCATTTTGACACCCGGAAGTGCCTCAAAAGTGCCTCCAAAGGCGCGCGACCCATTCAGGAATTGCGCGCGACCCATCAGGCAGTTTGCACAGGAATTCAACCTACAGCTCAGCAAAACGCAGTTTTGACTGGATTTGACTTTTTGGAGTTGATTTTCATCCTCCTTGTTGTAAATTATGTAATTTTATGATATTTTGAAACTTATTTATCTCTTCTAGAAGATTCATTCATAAGATAGGCAAAAATTTATTGAATGAATTGGTTTCCTAGCTTATAGAGGCAAGTTGTTTTGATTGCCTAGTTTTCAGTGCTTAGTTTAGAATTGGTTGAAACAGCTCCTAGGATAGTGAGCTCGACCCATAGAGGCAAGGAAAGGTGTTATCTTGCCTATATTATGTATTTTCTTAGTCATTTTCAGAGGTTGGAGAGGTTGGACTCTTGAGGGAGAAAGCTCTATTGTATTATTCATTGTATCTCTGCAGTTTTGGCAAAGGAAGAAAGACCAGGGTTTTGTAGTCCTTTTTGGGATTCTTGTGGTTACATGTATTGATTGTGTGTGTCTCTTTGTACTTGTAAATTTGTTATGTGATTCATCATCTTACTTTTCCTTCTGCAAATTAGGCAAATGAAGTGTTAAAGTAGAATTCATGATTGCCATGCTCTGCTTTTAAGTTTGCTTAATATTTATGTTTTCATCTGTCTAAAGAGAACCCTTGAAGGTTTCTTGCTCTCTTTAGCTCCTCACCGGTCATTCCTATCCATTCACTTAATTCAAAGGCATCAGTACAGTCTCCTACCTTGCCCAAAAGAACCCCCTGCAAAAACTGTGTCCAATCCCCGCACCCAAAATTGCCTTTCCCCAACTTTCCACCAAAACCCTAAAAATCCCAAATCAAACCTTTGATCAGTTTACTAGCCTAAAATCAGTGTTTCCTCATTAGTTATCTCGCCCGTTGAAGATCCCTACCGAGATAGACCGGAGAGAGCCCTCTCCTGCCCCGTAGGGCTAGCTACGAGGCTAAGTGGTTTGATGTTGCCTTGAAGTTTACCTTTATCAGCCTGAGGTGAAATTTCAAGCGCTAACAGAAAGAACGAGTGTGCAGAAGGTTACCCACGTAGAAACATTTAATGAAGTCTTCGAAGCACTGAACAAGGTATATAATGCACAGTGAAGTGATTGGGACTTGTGCATACCAGCAATTTGGTGGGCTTATCGGAAAACGTGCAAGAAACTAATGGTACAGACACCTTCTAGGCTGTCCTATGGAGCAAACGTTGTAATACAGATGGAGCATATTATGCATAATCCGTGCATAGCAGCGCCCATGGATATGACAGTTCGCGGAGCCTTGGAAGAAGGGATCGTGCAGCTGCACAAAGAAGAATGCTTGGGACTTGATGAAGAGATCCAACCAGGTAATCTTAGGCTCCAAGAACTCATGAATGAAAGAGCTCAGTAAAGGGAGAAAAGTGCTCTGGTGGATGTAGAAGTCAAGAAGCTTGAGGAAGGAATAAGGAAGGTTTTTCTCGATAAGAAAATTGTGGTAATAAAACAGGATGCACACGATTACGTTGACCAATTTAGGGACTATCGATGAGATTTGATCAGCTTGATGCCTTGGATTACACTGTATATTACTAGAGGGACCATCGATGGTGGTGTGGTGTAGATGTTGAAGTGCGTGACGCAGACAGTAAAGATAAAAGGCAGATTTTTTTCAGGAAAAATGATTGATGGTCGGTTGAAGCCGTATACAGGTGGTTCAACCACCTGACTAACTGTGGGAAGCACAATCTTAGTGCTCCAAGCAGTTGAAAGCAGGCACGGGACTATAAACTACTCTACCCGAGAGCTGCGTGATGTCAAGGTTACGTGTAGGAGTGAAGTGTCACGGGGTTCGTGACAGCGTAAGGGTAGCTACGCTGCCGCGCGGGTTGGCGGGAAAGTGATTGTTATAGTCACTATTCACGATGTGATGCTTGGTTTGAGACCAAATGGAGTGGGTGGTAGGCATTTAAAGCGAGATTTAAGGGAAAGATTTGGGAAAATCTGCTTCCAAGGGAGCCTTAATGGACCAGATTTGGGGGGAACGATCAAATTTGAATTCGAAAGATACTATAAATTGCAAAGGGTTTCCCATCAAACAACACTTGGTCATTTGAGAATTGAGTTGTTGTGAGCCCAGAGTATTCTGAACTAAGACCTATTTAACCTGTGGATAGCATTGTTTGAGCACCCGGTTGAGCAGTTGAGAGATTTTTGGACAAAAAAATGGCAGCATCTGAAGAAGCCAGGGAAATCGGAGAAACGACTGCCGAAGAGGCCGCGTGGGCCATGACAGGAGAGGATGCCCCTAAGAGTTCTGGGATAGTTTCGAAAATCCATAAATCACCGCGCACGATGAGGCCTAAGAAAGATGAGCAACCCATGATTCTGGTGCACATGTCCCCTTGAAACCCACTGAGAACTAAATTGACGATGGAGGAAAAAGGGAAAGCGGTTAATTTGGAAACCGATGAGGAGGAGGAAGACCTTGAGGATATCTTGATCGAAGAGGATGAAGATGAAGACATGGAGGAAGAAACTGAGGGTGCACACCCTCCAAATAGGCTTCCCATGTATGTTCCTCCGTGGAAGGGGAAGGAAAAGGTGCCCAAGGACTTAGATGAGAGCAAGAGCTCTTTGCAGACTCCGCTCCTACCGGACGATATCATTTTTGAAGGAGCACACCTAGGATGAGTGCCGAGTTTGAACTTCGAAGATTGGGATCTCACTGACCACGAGAAATTCCCTCACTTGGTGACTGCGCAGCTCATGAAGTCGAAGAAAAACACCGCAGTGGGAGTCATAGAGTTGGAGCCATGCAAGTGGTTACGAGGAGTCAAAAAGGCAGGGTTGTTGAACTTGCTCTGGGTGCCGTATTACCATCGCACCCCAGTGACTATCTTTTTCATCAAGTAGCTGCTCTTCCTGGTGCATGATGGGTGTTTGTGGCTGGAGGAGCCCATCCTCATCACGGACCACCTAATCCATAGAATTACCCGACTCCCTTGTAAATGGAAAGACCCAAAAGACATTTCGAAGGGTAAAAGCAGTGATTTGGCCATAGCAGAGGCCATGAAAAAGAAATATAAGATGGAGAATAAAAGGAGGGGCTACACGATCTCCAGTATCAACAACAAGGTAGTCAGAGTTGTGACTTAGATACTGGCGGGTAAGGTCATGCGGAAGTGCCGCGCGGATGAGGTGCCCGTGCTGGTGGTTGCACTTGCCAAGCAGTGCGCATAGGGGGTCCAGTTTAACTGGTCTGAATTCTTGTGCAAGGATTTCTTGGAGAATTGCTGCGAGGCACGGGAATAGGGGAAAACCTTCCAGTATGCATGGCTTTTGTTGTCCATAGTGCTAGTGGCTAGGGAATTTCCTGAGGACAACCAGTTCCCCACAATTGCGAGGGATATCCTGTAGGCCGCAAAGTACGCTTCCCTGTGGGCCACTAAATATGTGAACCAGATCCAAGATAGTAAGATATTCTGGGTGTTCATGGAGATGAACATCAAAATGGGGATTAACTGCAAGCCGCGGCTATCGCCCACTATCTACAGTAGCCTACAAAGGTTTGCGGAGTTCAAGGCGGACTTCCACCATGTCTAAATTAAGGCGCGCAAGGACCCCACGAAAAATTAGAATCAACTACCATACCTAGCCATCAATGATGTTATCTTCGATGTATTTGAGGTGTGGCCACCTGAGTGGTGCACTCAAGCCACCTCTGCGATGGAACCAGAAAAGTCTGCTGCACAGCGAAAGAAGGAGGAGAAAAACTGCGGATGGCGCAATTGGCAGAAAAGAGAAGAAAAGAGGCCACAGGAGAAGCACAGAAGGCAGCAGAGAAGGAGCGTGAGGGTTGGGAGTTTCTTTCACCTGATCTAGAACAATAAATGGAGATAGAGACAGAGGAGGTTGGTGTGGACCTATAAACAGTGATGACACAGTTAAAGTGCCAACACCCGAGAGAGCAGGTGGGGCCACGAAAGACGTTGAAAGTGTCTAAGACTTCTTTCAACCTGATCACCCTCACTAAGGGAGATCTGCATGATATAGGGGAGATGGTGTGCAAAGTCACCGCTGAGGCCCTTTAGCAGTCGGCAAAGGAGAATCATATTGTGTTTGGGGCCCTCCGGGCATAGATTCAGGATTTGTAGGTGTGCACTCCCCATGCTGGTACTCTCTCAACCAACCTCACAGTAGGAACAACCGCGGCTGAGGAAATGCTGCGTGCCCGCATGACCAACACAATAGTGTTGCCAGAGGGGGAACTGGTTATAGAAAACGAGGCCAATAGGCCTACAGTCAATGCGTTGAAAGGGGTAGGAATCAAAATGGCTGCACTCCCTCGGGAGACACTCTATGTCCTGCAGGACAGAGTGACTACAGAACTACGGGCTAGGGAGGGCCGCGTGCTACAAGTGTTGAGTGAACAAAGAATCAACATGGAATAACTGATCCTACAACATGATGAGGTTGTGGCATAAAATTAACAGATGGTGCAGACGGTTGAGGAAGCTTGCCAGATGGTCCTTGAGTTGGCCATCCCAGCAGAGGCACCAGCAGAGGTGCACATCCATATGTTATCAGCAGGGGTGCACGAGGCGCGAGAAGAGATGGCGAAGGTTCAGCTAGAGCTGAACCTTCAGATAGCAGAGCTGTGGTTGAACAGTGCTATGAAGGACTGCACCAAAATGTTGGAAGAGTCATTCGAGGTCCTCACCACTCTGCAGGAGGACTTGAGCATGCAACGCTTAGAGACAGAGGTGCGTGAGATACAACAATAGTATGACAACATCAAGGGCATCACATAGACAGTGGCCCTCAAAGAGAGGCTCACGCGAATGCAACAGGCAAAAGCGCTTAAGGAGCAAGTAGATGCAGCACGACACATAGAAGTGGTTTTGAAGGCACGTGTCCAGCCTTGGATCGACGAGGCCTTTGTAATCACAACAAAAATTGAAGGCGAGCTCACGCAGATGCAGGGGACACGGGAGCAGATACAGGGAAGCACTTCAGACACTGCAGTCTCTTAACAACACGTCCTATAGATACAATAGGTAGCCATTCAGTGCAAATGGAATGGATAGCGGAATAATGGTATTCTGATGCAGATACGATGGCAAGAGATCAACAAGATGTTTGATGAGGTTCTGTCACAACCCTATCTACGCCATCATCGATGGGAAATCCAACCGTGTCAGCAATGAAGGTTCATAAACATGGTTGATGAGAAGTTTAGCATAGTCAGAGGGTTACAATTGAGGAATACTGCGGGGCTATATGTAACCATGCTAAGAAGAAATATCAGACTGTGGAGCAAGTCGAGACTACCACGAAGATAACACGTCAGAACAATGCTCAGGCCTACAACAAACTCACAACTTGGGCACCGATGTTTATGTCACCGCCATGAGGTTTTCGTCCTGTGTACCGTCAGATCCAACGGAGTATTATGATATGGAGGTATCTGTGGCATTGTTGGATTGCCATGGGAGTACGACCATTGGAATAAGTTGCATGTTGTCAACGTCATCAGGTTTCAGTCCAATGGGACTCACCACAACATGCAATGGAGGTTACAAATAATGCCATGACGAGCAACATATCGGGCCATGGGAAATGCGCCACGATATATGACAGATTGAAACTTTAGTTTTCTATGTGCCAAAGTTAGAACAGAAATTAATGTTCTATGGGTTTTCCACATCACGGTCCAATAATCAAAGGACATTAACTCCAAATGCACTATGCATTGTAAATAGAACTTAGGATAAGTATTTTGATTAACATGCATTAATGCGCCATTGAACTTAGGATAAGTTTAGAATGGTGGTTTGTCATAAAGGGCTGAGCCATTTCATTGGCCATTTGCTAAGTGGTTAAAACAAATTATGCTAAAAGTAGCATTTCCCATCCTATAAAAAACTTTGAATGTTTAACACAAAATCACACTTGTGGAGAACATAGATTCAGTGTGAGAGCCCTTAAGAGAGTTCAGAGCTCTACTTGGCATAGATTGGTCATCTTGAAGCCAAATTGGGCATGGAGACAAGCAAGAGAAAGACAATTCAGAGAGCCATATTAACATACCATGCAAAGGTGCATGTGTGCATTAGTTGGGTCAATTTGTGTGCAAGAAATCAGCCATATTTTTTTTGATTCATCACTTGTTGTAAGTTGGTTGTCGGAAAGCCGAGTCAGAGAATTTTTCATTGGACAGAGCCAACCATGTCCAAGGACACGATTCAGTTGGATTCTCTTTGTAATAAAATTTCTCAGCACTTTCCTAATAGAATGGACGCTCAATTAAAAGCGAACCTAGAGACATAGTCTAGGAGGGATGAACTCCGTCAACAAACTCAGTTACATCCTTTTAACTGCTACTTATGCATCTTTTACTTTAATGGTTTAAAGTATATTGTCTATTAAGTCATCTCATGCATTTTTTTGAGAAATCATCTTCTAGTTCCATTTTAGCCTCGCACAAATTGAGAGAATGATCTAAATTTTCCGCATTTCAGATCATATTTTGGTATCAGAGAAGGTTCTCATCCAGTGCAGGAATGGAAAAGAGTTCAAAGCAGCTCAAGTAGGAGAAAGATTCTTTGTGGCGAATGGTAAAATATATAGAGAAAGATAAGCAGAAACTCCAGACAAAGGTTGAAGCTTTGAAAAATGATGCTTTGTGATGAATGGTGAAATCTATGGAGGAGGACAAGCAGAAACTCCAGACAGATATTGAAGTGTTACACAAAAGTCAAAGGATAAACAGTCCATCACCTCACAATGCATCTAATAAAAGGAAAAAATGGGTTTACCCTATTTATCTATATGATAGTTCATCATTATCAACCACTTCAAAAAGTTATTCTGTAGAAGAAGCTATCTCATGCTTTTCCTCACCTTCCAAGGAAACTTCTTATGCACCAGCCTCACCAAGAAACGACTTGGAGAAAAACGAGTCTTCCAGTGAGAAGGAAATTGGGGCATTTGAAAGGCATCCCAAAGGAATGGGTAAGAAGCTCATAGAGAAGATGGGTTACCAGGAAGGACAAGGTATTGGCAAGCAAGGCCAGGGCAGACTTTAGCCGATTTCAGTACAGGAGAGGCCAAAGTATGAAGGCTTAGGCTTCGACCAATCGATATGTGACTACTACGGGAAGAGCGATCACATTGCAGATCGATGTTGGTCTCTACATCCTGAACTATTACCGAAAAATATGCAGGACCAAAAAGGTAAGAAACTAAATTAATCAAGCAGTAATTCAGAAGGTGAGTCCTCTAGTCAAAACATTATGGAAAAATTTATAAAGAGGATTTACCCATGTACATTTTTTGGTAGTCATTCTCATTGTGTAGAAGAATGCTAGAAGTAGAAGGCATTTAGCAAAAGTATGGGTGCGGTAAGGAATAAACCATGTACAAATGATGCAGTGCTGCAAGTAAAGAAGCATCCAGGGAAGATTTTACTGGAGTTAGACAAGGACTCCACAAGCTCCAAACAAAGTGCAGGAAATTCCAACAAAAAGGAAGCTAGCAAAAACTCTGAAGAATGAGTTTTCTGATATTGCAAGTTGCGAGGGCATTCGACGAGAAAATGTCCAATGCTACCTCGGGAGAAAACATCAATATCCACAAAGTAAAAGCACTTGGAGCCAAGGAAGGCAAGTCTCCAGATTTGAACTAGACAAATTTCATGCTTTATGTAAAAAGTGTCTATAAAATTTTCAGTAAACCTAGTCCAGTCTGTAACTAGGATCTAGATGCTTTTGTAATTAATACATTTTTACTCATGTTTGTAATAAAAGCTTTTGGAGGACCATTTTTTTTTTTGGGGAGGTGTGATCCAAAATGGATCTTGTAGTTTAAGTCGAAATTTTTCTTAATGACCAAGATGGTCCCATGTAGCAATTTGTCATCGATTGTGTAGAAAATGGGTAGTCCCAGACCATCCTGAAAACAACATCACGTTGAAGTGTCCATCTTTTTGAATTCAACGCTTCTTACAATTTCTCATTTGGACTCCAGGTGATGGAGAAATCATCTGACGAAATTGTGGTGTCAAAGAAGGCGTTGTTGATCATGTGATTTGTTGTAGTTTAAAGGAAAAAACTTCATCTTCAAGATCCTGCAAAAAGAACAAAGGTAAGAAGAAGATTTTGATTAATGGTTTTGACACAATTTATAGTTGGCAAGTTAAAGGTCAAATTATGTTCATGATGTCAAAACATCACCATGCATTTAATACTATGATGGGTGCATGTCGCTATGGTCCAAAACCTATAGTGAAAAGTCATTAAAGGTGGGCGCATTATTAAAACATGTGAAGCTAAGGTAAAAGCGAAAATAGTAATGAGCGCAAATTAAATCCAATGGTGGTTTTTTTTTAATTATTTATGTTTCATTGTAAGACCATGAATCTAAAGTTCTAAGGCATCTATACAATGTATTATAGTGATGCATTAAAACTATATCAGAACAAATCAAATGGTTATGGTAAGGTTTGGAGCGGAAATACATTGCAACAGGTATGGCACAAATTGTTTATAAAGTTATAAACTACATACATATCACGGAGTATGAACTATATGCATGGTAGGCATCAAAACTAAGTTTTGTAGAAGAAATGTGAACAAAACATTATCGTTATCGACTACGAAAATATTGTGATAACAAACAGTTATACGCGGAGGTGATGGCCCAATCAGCATGGAGATAGTCCAAATATGGCATGATTCTACCACGAAAGAGAACATGCTATCACCATTGGGAAGTGTATAGAGTCACTATGCCAAGTAAGCATTGAAATCTGGTCAAACCACCAACGCGGATTTGTCAGCCATGCAAATAGAATGGATAGCGGAATAATGGCATTCTTATGTAGATACGATGGCAAGATATCAACAAGCCGTTGGATGAGGTTTTGTCACGACCCAATCTACGCCGTTATCGATGGGGAATCCAACCATGTCAGCAACGAAGGTTCATAAAAATGGTTGATGAGCAGGTTAGCACAGTTAGAGGGTTGTAGTTGAGGAATGTTGCAGGGGTCATATGTTACCATGCCATGAAGAAATATCAGACCGTGGAGTAGGTCGATACTGCCACAAGGTAGCACGTCAGAACACTACTCGGGCCTACAACAAACTCACAACTTGGGCATCGATGTTTATGTCACCACCATGAGGTTTCCATCCTATGTACCATCAGAGCCAACGAAGTATTATGATATGGAGGTATATGTGGCATTGTTGGATCTGCATGGCAGCATGACCAATGGAATAAGTTGCACTCTATCAACGCCATCAAGTTTCGGTCCAATGGGACTCACCACAACATGAAATGGAGGTTACCACTATTGCCACGAGGAGCAACATATCAAGCCATGGGAAATGTGCAACGATATATGACAGATTGAAACTTTGGTTTTCTATGCACCAAAGTTAGAACAACAATAAATGTTCTATGGTTTTGCTACAGCAAGGTCCAATAATCAAATTAAATTAACTCCAAATGTGTTATGCATTGTAAAATGTTCTATGGTTTTGCTACAACAAGGTCCAATAATCAAATTAAATTAACTCCAAATGTGCTATGCATTGTAAACATAACTTAGGATAAGGATTTTGATTAACATGCATTAATGCACCATTGAACTTAGGATAAGTTTAGAATGGTGGTTTGTCATAAAGGGCTGAGACATTTCATTATTTAGTTGCTAAGTGGTTAAAACAAATTATGCTAAAAGTAGCATTTCCCATCCTATAAAAAAGTTTGAATGTTTAACACAAAATTACACTTGTGGAGAACACAGATTCAGTGTGAGAGCCCTTAAGAGAGTTCAAAGCTCTACTTGGCGTAGATTGGTCATCTTGAAGCCAAATTGGGCATGGAGATAGGCGGCGGAAAGAAAATTAAGAGAGCCATATTAACAGAGAATCCAAAGGTGTCTACGTGCATTAGTTGGGTCAATTTGTGTGCAAGAAATCAGAAATAGCTTTTTTGATTCATCGATTGTTATTGTAAGCTAGTCGTCAGAAAGTTGAGTCAGAGAATTTTTCATTAGATAGAGCCAACCGTGCCCAAGGACATGATTCAGTTGGATTCTTTTTGTAATAAAATTTTTCAGCACTTTCCTAATACAATGGATGCTCAATTAAAAGCGGACCTGGAGATGTAGTCCAGGAGGGACAAACTCCGTCAACAAACTGAGTTGCATATTTTTAACTACTACTTATGCATATTTTACTTTAATGGTTTAAAGTATAATTTCTATTAAGTTATCTCATGCATTTTTATTGAGAAATCGTCTTCCAGTTCCATTTTAGCCTCACACACATTGAGAGAATGATATAAATTTTCCACATTTCAGATCAGGTATGATTAGTCTCCAAAAGCCAAACTATAGCTTGTGGATGGAAATAAATAAATAGGAGAGGACCTATAGCCTCTGAAAATACACATGCCATCCTGCATCTAAAAAGACTTGCCATATGTCTAGATTGTGTCGAACCTGCACCGTGTTTTCTAGTTCGTGCCTAACGGCTTACTTGCCCATTCTATAGTTTCTTAGTAGCAATAATTGGAGTAACATCAAGACCGTTGAGTATGAGTATCAGTAGGCAAATTTGCGGTGACAAGGTTGTGATGAGCCTCATCATTGAGTAATTTTATGGACCTTAATTGGCCTTAATTCACCTCCTAGCTTAGTCAAACCAACTATTCTCACAACTTATTGCATACTTTTGATTATATTTTGTTTATGAAATGAGTTAGAGTTGGACATTTGGCTTTTTGGTCTAATGTGCACGTAATGCAGGAATAAAGGATAAAAGCAAGGAAAAATGCATGTATAAAGGATAAAATCAAGGAACAATGGCAAAGACCTTCGTAAAACTAAAATGGGACAAGGGAGAGTAATTATAGGAGGTAAATCCTCCTCATTTACTACCCCTCCATTCGAATATTCCTCCACCAGCTCAGAGTGCAAACAACCATCACTTTGAAGACTAGAAGACAGCCGAGCAAGTGAAAAGGACAGTAACTAGTTTTCTTGAGTTAGAGGCCAAGCCTCCCTAATGGGAAGGAAGTTGTTAGAGACTTCATATGTATAGATAGAGAGATTTAGGACCTCAGTAGGATTCATACTTCTATTGTAAAACTCTACTTTATTTCTGAGCCACAAGATACTTGTGACAGTTGTTTTGTAATCCATGGTTTTCATAATGAGAACGAGTTCTGTTTAAGCCAGCTCTGAGTTAACTTAGAGGGCTGAAGCAACCAAAGCTCCTCTTTACTATACATGTATGCTAGCATAGAGCTTTGTTCTGTTTATTTGCTTAAGTAGTTGCACTTTCATTACAACAATATAGCGTAGATTATTCATGGTTTTCCTATTCATTTTCTTCAGTAGCTACATTTGCTATAGTTTACTTCCATTTATGCCTCCTTTCAGTTCACAGGTTAGTTAAGATAAAAAGATCACCATAAGGTTTTGTGCAGGTGTCTCGGCCTCATCTCCTCCCTTTGGGACCATGACTTGTGGAAGAGACCCTTCAGCAACCCCCAAAAACACAAGTTTTTGGTTCTCACACAGGCTATGGAGTTTGTCGTTTGATGCAGTTACTTATTCACCCTCACTAGTTTTCTCTGTCATTTTCATTAGAATCCGCCTTCAGCACGTTCTTCATGCATTGCTTCCTCGTCGTTCGATCCACAACAAACCTTCACAATCACCATCTGATTCATTAGTTTTATTCAACTGCCACCTTGCATGAAGTCCACCACTTGATTTATGAGCTTTAATCTCCACCATCGATCTGCCTCTTGATCCGATAGCTATCGCTTCACCTGTTCACCAGCTAGCTTGGCCAATCTCCATAGCTGATCAGCACCACCTGATCCAATGGCTATCGCGAAATCTCACACGGATTAGTGCACAATTATCCACCCGAGAGCACACGAGAAAAGTGGTTTTCTCATGCTATGTGTCGTGCAGTAAGGCTAATCGCGTGAAATTTCAGAATTACACTTATTGCCTTGAGGGCACGTGAGAAACTACTTATTGCCTTAGAAACTTGCTCCATCATTTCTGTATGTTTCTTTAATCCCTGACACGATCTCCACTGTCCATCTCTTGACTTAATCTCCATGATTAGATCTCGGCCATTCATCTCATGTTAACCTTGTTTTTCCATCCACTCACTTAATCCCTCATGATACGATCTCCGTCATTCATTGCTTCATTAACCTTGTTCATCCATTTATTCTTTTAAGACCCCGTGATACGATCTCATCACTTCATTAACCTTGTTCATCCATTTATTTGCTTGAGACCCCGCGGTAAGATCTCCGTCGTTCATCACTTCATTAACCTTGTTCATCCATTTATTCGCTTAAGACCCTTGATAAGAACTCACCATCCATCTTCTGTTCGTTGATCAATCCAACGATCCCTATGCGTTATTGCATCCTTACGTCCTCCTTTCATTGATTTCGACCTCCGATCACTCTTCTACTTGAAAACCAATTTTGCTTAAGTTTATTTGCTTACACCTTAGTATAATTTGATGCTCTTTACCTCTGCAACTAAGGTAGCAGTATTAGCTTAGTGTTGATTTAGAAATTCTGTTAGCATAGCTATTTAGATGGTTAGTTAGGTTATGGTGTAGTTTAGCATTACATGTTGTTTTCTTCATTACTGTAGTAGAGTAGCTCTCCCTTAGAATAGGTATGCTCTTCTTCCATCAAAGAATTAAGCTTCTTCTAACCCTATAGAAGTCTGGCTTGGAACCCTGGGGTATCTTGCCAGATAAATGTTGAAATGCAACAAGATGAT
This sequence comes from Pinus tabuliformis, assembly GCA_031772625.1. Classification (NCBI taxonomy): domain Eukaryota; kingdom Viridiplantae; phylum Streptophyta; class Pinopsida; order Pinales; family Pinaceae; genus Pinus; species Pinus tabuliformis. The sequence continues at coordinate 858,565,037 of CM062805.1, forward strand.
GGAGCTTAGTGCAAAGGAGTCGCCTTCACTAAGTGGGCCCGCAGGGTATTTTTGGCGCAAAGTCTATTTTTAGACATATGGATCATGGTCTATGAGTTGCATGATGTTGTTTATGGATGATTGGTCATGTTGGGAAAAATAGATGGACTTCTATTTTTGGTTCACAGCGGAGTGATCAGAGTCTATTTTTAGACTGCTAGGCTAAAAATAGAAAAGTCAAATATTATTGTCTCATAATAATATTTGGACTATAAATATTATCTTATCCTCTTGGAGCACTTCAGTTTGAGCTACAGATGTGGCACATGCAACTGTCAGAAGGAAATACGCTTTATTTGTGGGTCAGTTGAGCTATTGCATGCAGGACTTCAGTTAGAACTCAAGCAGTTGAGTTTGGTGGAGTTGGATGTGGAGTTGATGGAGTTGTGTTCAGTTTGACTTGGTTAAACTAGTTGTATTTAGTCTAACTGAAAATAGACTAATGATGAGTTGTTTCACTAATTATTAACTCATAAAGCAACTAAAGAATACATCAATTAACTCAGTTTCATGTCAGTGCATGTACAGTTCAGTGGAGACAGGTGTTAGAGGTTGAGATTGCTATCAGTTGTGACTATAGTTGTGCATGAGATATTGCACAATCAATGGGATTGAGTTATTCCAATGAAGACCGCGCAATGTGGGAAATACCAAGGATATAGCCTGTGCTCACATGATTTTCAGGGTGGGTGATTCTCTTGCAGGATTGTGCAGTGGAGGCAGGAAAAGTAGCGGAGGATATTTGAACCTGTGACTTGTTCGGATCTGAGATAGTTTTGTGTGTAACAAGTGGAGATAGTACTGAGTACTTGTGAGGAGTATTGTACTATGTATTGTTATATGTTCTCAATCATTATAATATACAGATAGTGTGGGGTTTTCAGCTGTATGCTTTCTCCGGGTTACATACTGTGTTAATGTGCACATGCAATTGATGTTTCATTGTTTTAATGCTGCTAAATTGATGATCAACGTAGAGGAGGTTATGTATTGTGCATGTATTCCGCAATAGTGTATAATCAGGATAATCTCTGTGAATAAGTGTCATATTATTCAAAATTTCTACATGGTATCAGAGCTAGCTACTTTGTAGAAAATTTTCTACATGGTATCAGAGCAGGTTGATTTGTAGAAAAAGTTCTACAGGATATCAAAGTGGGATTGATCATCAGATCTATTATTCAGAAGGTGTTTACATTTTATTTCTTCAGGCAGAGTCTGTAATCGGGCCAGGTAGCTTCTGGATTCATCCTTCTTTTGGAAGGTGAGATATCCAGTGAATGCCCATACAGTCGATCTCTGTACAATAAAGACTTTGTTTTCACGAATTTTAGATCAGAAGCGGTTGAGTTTTGAGCTGGTGGAATTCGAGTTTGCAACAGTGTTTTCTTGGTATCAATGTGGCAATGTCTTTCAATGGATTGCGATTGGAGTATGCTCTTGAGGGCAGCTTGAACTATATTGCATGGAAGGACAAGATGGAGGTGGTGTTGGATGATAATGGGCTGAAAGAGTTCATAGAGGCTGAGGTCCCAAAGCCTACTGATACTGCGCAGGTTGATGCTTGGCAAAAGAAGACAACAAAGTGTCGAAGGGTTTTGTTGGAGCACGTGAAGGATCACATTTTGTCCAGCCTGCATGGAAAGGCTTCTCCATACTTGATGTGGAAAGCGTTGACATATCTATTCCAAAGCAAGAGCGACCAGAGGAAGTTGGCACTCAAGGATAAACTCAGAAACATTAAGTGTGAGAATGGAGATAGTATGCCCAGGTATCTCACGAAGTTCACCCAGTGCTGGGATGAGCTGGGAAGTGTGGGGGTGACTGTTGATGATGAGGAATTGGTGAGCTTGGCTCTCCTTGGTCTTTTGAAGAGTTGGCATTCCTATCAGGAATCTGTCAATGGTCGGGAGAAATTGCCAGGATGGGAGAGACTTTGGTCAGATCTTGTGCAAGAGGAGATCAGACGAAGCACCAGAGACAGTTCTTCATCCATGCATGATGAGGAGAACTGTGCCTTAGCGAGTAAGGTGAAGAAGGGGAAGGAGAAGGGTTCTCTTTCCGAATCCAGTTCTTCCAATGATGGGAAGAAGGTTGACAAGTTGAAGGTGAGATGCTTTTGTTGTCATGAGTTGGGCCATTATGCTACTAATTGCCCAAAGAAGAAATCCAAGAAGGGATATGGGGAAGGATCTGAAGGTGAGGCACTTGCTTCATAGTTTGAGTTGGATTTCACACTCTTCTCATGCATGGTTTCATCCATGGTGGGAAGTGGTTGGTTTCTTGATAGTGGAGCTTCTTTCCACATGACCGGTGACAAGAGTTTGTTCAGTACTTTGGAGGAGAAAGATCTCCAGATACTCATAGCGATGGGTAATGATGAGAAGTATAGTGTCTCAGGTGTAGGCATGGTTATTTTTTAGAGGGAGCATGGAGCTCGCCTTACCTTGACTGATGTCAAGTATGTACCAGGACTGAAGAGAAACTTGGTGTCGATCGCAATGCTGGAAGACAGAGGCTATGATGTAGTCTTCAGTAAGGGAAAGGTTTTCCTTAGACACATCATCACTAGATAGGTGAAGCAGATTAGTTCACGGGTCAAGAACCTGTATGCTCTTGAGGTTCAAGATGCATGCAAAGCCTTGAGCAGCGAGGCAACTGATGGAGACTTGGTGGTTGAGAGGGAGCGTATATTACCTCTTAACATGCAGAGCCAGAAGAAGTCTCAGATGATTGTGGAGGAGCCATGATTGGTGCAGTAGCTTCAGGAGGTTGTGGAGCAGCCACAACAAGGGAAGCTGAGAGGAGATCGAGTAGAGACATCTACTCATGCAGAGACCTCCAGTAGGGGGAAACTTCAAGCTAGGTGGGTTGAGGTATCGCATGTAGCCATACCTCCAGGAAGGAGGTGGGGTGATGTGGATTGATCGCCCAAGGAGGAGGGTCAGGATCCTTGAGGTACCCAACCTCTTGGATGAGACCTTGCTACGGGAGCCCCAATGTGGAGTAGCAGGAACTGACTTATTGGGTAGAGACAGATGCGGATGGAGCGGCAGAGAGAGTGATAGTGTAGGGAATCCCAGGATAGCGCATAGCTAGCAGGCTGCAGCAATGCGAGAGGCACAAGTGTTTTTCACAGTGCTAGGTGGCACAGAGAAGTGTGCAATGGTGCGATATGCATGGAGATGTTGCAGTAGCGTAGATGTCAGAGAGGGAGCACTTTTCAGCAACAGGTAGAGCTTCAGCATCAGAATATGTTCCTAGCCCAACAGAGTGGTCAGTTGGGAGTGTTTTTGTTCCAAGTGTTATTGGAGCAAGTGGACTGAGCAGATGTCTTGCATGCAGAACATTCCAGAGTTGCAGGATAGGGATTGCAGATAATCCATATCTTGTTGAGAGGGAGTGTTGAAAATGCAACAAGATGATGGAGCTTAGTGGAAAGGAGTCGCCTTCACTAAGTGGGCCCGCAGGGTATTTTTGGCGCAAAGTCTATGTTTAGACTATGTCTATTTTTAGACATATGGATCATGGTCTATGAGTTGTAGGATGTTGTTTATGGATGATTGGTCATGTTGGGAAAAATAGATGGACTTCTATTTTTGGTTCACAACGGAGTGATCGGAGTCTATTTTTAGACTACCAGGCTAAAAATAGAAAAGTCAAATATTATTGTCTCATAATAATATTTGGACTATAAACATTATCTTATCCTCTTGGAGCACTTTAGTTTGAGCTATAGATGTGGCACATGCAGCTGTCAGAAGGAAATACGCTTTCTTTGTGGGTCAGTTGAGCTATTGCATGCAGGACTTCAGTTAGAACTCAAGCAGTTGAGTTTGGTGGAGTTGGATGTGGAGTTGATGGAGTTGTGTTCAGTTTGACTTGGTTAAACTAGTTGTATTTAGTCTAACTGCAAATAGACTAATGATGATTTGTTTCACTAATTATTAACTCATAAAGCAACTAAATAATACATCAGTTAACTCAGTTTCATGTCAGTGCATGTACAGTTCAGTGGAGGCAGGTGTTAGAGGTTGAGATTGCGATCAGTTGTGACTATAGTTGTGCATGAGATCTTGCACAATCAATGGGATTGAGTTATGCCAATGAATACTATGCAATGTGGGCCAATACCAAGGATATATCCTGTTCTCACGTTATTTTCAGTGTGGGTGATTCTCTTGCAGGATTGTGTAGTGGAGGCAGGAAAAGCAGCAGAGGAGATTTGAACCTGTGACTTGTTCGGATCTGAGCTAGTTTTGTGTGTAACAGGTGGAGATAGTACTGAGTACTTGTGAGGAGTATTGTACTATGTATTGTTACATGTTCTCAATCATTATAATATATAGATAGTGTGGGGTTTTCAGCTGTATGCTTTCCCCGGGTTACATATTGTGTTAATGTGCGCATGCGATTGATGTTTCATTGTTTTAATGCTGCTAAATTGATGATCAACGTAGAGGAGGTTATGTATTGTGCATGTATTCTGCAATAGTGTATAATCAGGATAATATTTGTGAATAAGTGTCATATTATTCAAAATTTCTACAATAAACAGTGACAATAGGAAGTACCTTCACTTCTACTTGTGCATATAACACTGTCACCTCCAAGTTTGTACGAACCCTGAGTTGATAAGTAAAGCTAGTAGCCCTGGGAGTTGCAACATTCTTGTTGCAATACCTAGGCTCATCACTTTTTGGCGTCGTTTCCGGGGAGGTGTCTAAGTAGAATTAATTACTTCTTTCTTCTATTTTCTAGTCTCCAACTTTCTTTTGTTCTACTTCTAGTCTTCAATTTTATTCCATTAGTTTATTTCCGCAAAAGTAATCTAGTAGCTTCCTTTCTTTCATTTGTCATTAGATGTTTTCCTTTCCATTATGAAAGTAATTTATAGCTTTAAATAAAATCTTACAAAAACCAACCCCAAAACATTTCCTTTCATGCCTCGTAGGAATAGGGACAATTCAGGGAAATTCTTGTCAAATACCCCCATTGTATCCAATAGCCAACCTTCTTTCTTCTTCAGTGACGGTGAATTGGAAGACCCTTTAGGTGAGAAACCTTACATATTTGAGGAACCTATAGGGGAAGAAGAAGAGGAAGAACCCATTCCTATTGAACCAATGGCTGAAAACCGAAATGACAGAGGGAATAGAGAGAGAACTGAGGGTGCCTTCCCCATTAGGGAAACCAGTGGGGACACTAAGATGAAGAATATAAGCCCCTCTACTCTACCTCATTTCCATGGCCTAACCACAGAGGACCCTAGCACTTTCCTATTTCAGTTTGCTATTATATGTCGAACCTATGATGATACAGATGATGAGAAAAAGTTAAAACTGTTTCCATCCACCCTCAAGGATGCAGCATTGCACTGGTTCATGGGTTTACCTAGAGATACCATCACAACTTGGGCTCAGATACAATGAAATTTTAACAACAAATATAGGGACTACTGTAGGTCAAAGGACACTAAATAAGATATTTTCAAAATGACCATAGGCCAGGATGAATCCTTAGAAGTCTATGAAGAAATATTCCAACTCAGTTACAAAAGGGCCAGGTGCACACTTGACCTTGAGTCACTGAAGTTGGTCCTGCTTAGAGGAGTAAGGAAGGATCCTCTGGATACCTTACATATGATAGCAGGAGGAGATATCTACCAATTACCCAATGAGGATATTAATACTATCTTTAGAAACCATTCTAGGGCAACCAGGGAAAAGGGTAGGGGTAGTCAACCTATGGCTAGTACATCATCCTCTAACTCATCCATCAAGGGAGAAATTGGAAATATGTTGGAAGATTTCAGAAGTGATATGTTGCAAACCATTTCCTTACAATTGGCCACCATGAACATCAAAAGGAAGCAAGAGGAAGCAGAAAGAGCCCTGGCCATCTTTTGTCCTAGATGCACCAGGAGGCATCCTAGGAATGAATTTCCATTGAACTGTATTAATATTTTCCCAGTTTTTGAAGAAAACCACTCCATAGACAAGTGTCCTTCTTTACTTGGACTCGAAGCTATATATCAAGGAGCTGAAGGGGTCACTAAGAAGCTTTTCTAAATCAACCAAAGGAGACCTCCTGGGCCTAGACCATACCAGCAAGGTATGCAAGGGTCATCCCATGCATATTACAACCCCAACCAAACAACAACTATACCTTTTGGGGAACCCCCTGCTCATCCTTCCTGGTCTACACCCACTCCTTGGTCCTATGCATCTCAGTATCATTCCCAGCCAACCATCCAGTCATTTCAACCTTATGTTCAACCACAACATCAGTCGAATACCCCACCCCAGGGGTGGAGGCCCCAATTCAACAATGTTCCAGCCCTATTGCCTCCACCACCTACCCAACCACAACTATTGCACTCTGCTCCACCCAAACAACCCCAGATTCCTACCTAGCCAAATCCGAACCCAAACAATAGGCAGGCTCAACAAGCATACAATGGAGAGACATCATACCTAGCTTATGCTGTAGAAGATCAACCTAAGATCTAGGAGAATTCTCCTTGATAACCAACCTCCCTCTCCACATGGGGAGGTTGAGGAAGAAAGAGAGGAAAACAACCTTAAATTAAATCCACCATTTCTTGAGAGATTAGCCCAACCATTCCAACCTACCCGAGAAGAAACTGAACTTCTGGGAGAATTGAAAAATATATGTGTAAAGACCCCCCTTCTCCAGGCAATCAAAGATGTTCCTATTTACAATAAGTTGATTAAGGAGAAGTGCTTCAAGCATCCAGGAAGAATAAAAAGGGATGCCCCTACCATTAATGTCATTGGGCAATTGTCTGAATTAATGTTGGGGCAGGTAATATGTCTGAAATATTTGGACCCTGGAACCCCTGTAGTAGATGTGCACATGAATGACACCATTGTCCCACACACTCTGATTGATCTTGGGGCTGCCATTAATGTGATGACCAAGGACACCATGCTCAAGCTCAACCTCCAAGGGTCATTGAGGAAGACCACAACAGTTATGCAACTTGCAGACTGTTCCACAGTCACCCCTGAGGGAATTGTGGAGGATGTGATGGTATCCATTGACTCCTGGGAGTACCCTGCAGATTTCCTAGTTCTCCAGCCTAAGGCTAAGCTTACTGGTTAGCCTGTCATCCTTGGGAGGCCATGGTTGGCCACAACTGATTCTTACATTAGCTGCAGAGCTGGGAATATGACCATCAAGAATGGGCATATGTCCAAACAGTTAGTCCTATACCCTCCTACTCAAACTTCCCTAGAGCATGAGTTACCTTTATGGTTGGAGGAGGAGGAAGAAGATGAGGTTTATTCTACCCAACTTTATGTTTTGGAAGCAACCATAGGAGGAGGACAACAAGATGAGGATGACTTAATTGAACACCTGCTCCAAAGTCCAACTCCTAGTTCATTACCATTAAAAGAGGAAGTAAGGGAAACCCAGATAAATCATCCAATTGACTTATGCTTGGAAAATTCCAACCCACTCCATGTAAAAACCATAGAATTTGGCCTAGAGAGAACTTTGAAAATTAACTCATCCCTTTCTGCTTTAGAAGAGGAAATGCTATGCAACATGTTGAGAGAACACCTAGAAGCCTTCGCTTGGAGTTATAAGGAAATGATGGGAGTACACGCCTCAATGTGTACTCACCACATATACATCAAAGAAGGTTGCAAGCCAGTCAGGCAACGACAAAGGAGGATGAATCCAACTCTTAAAGACATAGTCAAAGAAGAACTACAAAAATTGCTAGATGCAGGATTCATTTACCCTATCTTAAACAATGAGTGGGTCTCTCCTTTAGTGTTGGTTCCCAAGAAAAATGGTAAGTGGAGGATTTGTGTTGATTATAGGGAGTTGAACAAGGCCACAAAGAAGGATAATTTTCCCCTACCCTTCATTGACGAAGTGCTAGATGGCTTGGCAGGGAAGAAGTTTTTTTCCTTCCTAGATGGATTCAGTGGGTACAACCAAATCCAAATTTTCCCAGAAGACCAAGATAAGACCACATTCACCTATCCTTGGGGTAATTTTGCCTATAGGGTCCTTCCTTTTGGCCTATGCAATGCTCCTGCCACTTTCCAGAGAGAAGTCTTGAGTATTTTTGCTAAATTAGTACATGATGCTGTGGAAATCTATATGGATGAATTTACACCTTATGGCTGTGATTTTCAAGAGGCCCTGAATAACCTAGGAAAAGTATTGCACAAATGCATTGAAATGAACCTATCTCTCAGTCCAGAAAAATGTGAATTCTTAATGACTTAAGGGATCATGCTAGGTCATTCAATATATCAAGAAGGACTTCAGGTGGACCCAAACAAAATAGCAATCATCTAAAGGGTCCCACCTCCATAAAAGAAAATATATGTCAAGAGTTTCTTAGGGTTAGCTAGATACTACCGGAGGTTCATAAAGGACTTCAGCAAGCTGGCCTCTCCTTTGTTCGAGTTGTTGGCCAAATATTCTGAGTTTATATGGTCAAAGAGCTGTAAAGAGGCCTTACACATTCTAAAGGGTAAGTTAACCACTGCACTAATCCTTAGAGGCCCAAATTGGGCCCTCCCTTTTCATATTCATGCTCATGCCTCACACAAAGCCATAGGAGCAGCCTTAGGTTAGGAAGAGGAGAAATTGCCCTATGCCATCTATTTTATCAGTAAGAATGTGTCAACGACTGAGTTAAACTATACTGTGACCGAAAAGGAACTCCTAACTATTGTGCATTCATTAAACAAATTTAGGCATTACATTACAGGATATCAAACATTTGTGCATACTGATCATGGTGTAATTAAATATTTAAAGGACAAACCAGATGTGAATGCTAGGATTATAAGATGGTTGCTTTTATTACAGTAGTTTAATCTAACTATTGTTGATAAGTCTAGGAAGGAAGTTGTTGCTGAATTTCTATCTAGGATGAATCTACCTGCAGGTGAAGAAGGAATGGTGGATGCCTAGTTACTAGATGAGCATTTGTTTTCTATTTTAGTTCTCTCCCCATGGTTTGTTGATATATCAAACTATCTAGTATCATCACAGTTCCCACCAAACTTGCCCTCCAAAGAAAAGAGAAAGATATTAAGGAAAAGCACCCCCTTCACCTGGATTGGGTGAAATCTATTCAAACTTGGCCCAGATCAAATCTTGAGAAGGTGTGTAAGGGAGAGGAGGTCTTTCACATCCTTTTGACCTATCATGATGGGCATTGTGGAGGTCACTTTGCAGCAAAGAGGACAACGTTCAAAGTGTTGCAAGCAGGATATTATTGACCTACTCTTCATCAGGATGTGAAAAAGTATATTATTCAGTGTGATCAGTGCCAGAGGATGGGAAAGCCTACTCCAAGAGATGAAATGCACCTACAACCTCAAGTGACTTTCGAGCCATTTAACAAGTGGGGCATCGAATTCATTGGGCCTATCAACCCTCCTTCAAAGCAAAAACAACACATCATTATGTGCACTGATTATTTGACTAATTGGGCTGAAACCAAGGCAATTAAGGTATAAATAGAAGAGAAGGTGGCTAAGTTCCTAAGGGAGAATATATTCTACAAATTTGTGTACCCTAGAGAGCTAGTCACAGGCGAAGGTAGCCAGTTTACCTTCAACATTACTGAAGAACTGCTCATCCATCACAAAATCAAGCATAGGACCTCCACTCCTTATCATCCATAAGCTAATGGGCAAGTGGAGGTGACCAACAGGGCATTAGAGAACATCTTAACCAAGGTAGTGAGCAGCAGCAGGAAGGATTAGGCAGAGAGACTAGTTGAGGCCACATGGGCCTATATTACAACATGGAAGACCACAACTGGATTTACACCCTATGAGCTGGTCTATGAGAGAAATGATTTGTTGTCCATTGAGTTTGAATATAACGCATTGAGGATGGAAGCCCAACTAGATTTGGATCTTAGTCATGCACAGAAAGGAAGGTTGTTACATTTGAATGGCTTGGATGAATTCAGAATGCAGGCCCTCCTACATACAGAGATAGTTCACCTTCAGAGGAAGATATGGCATGATAAACACATTAAGGAGAAGCAATTTCAAGAGGGATATTGCGCATTGTTATATGATTCAAAGTATAAAGACTTCAAGGGTAAGCTAAGGACAAGATGGCCTGGACCTTATGTGGTGGAAAGATGCCATGACAATGGTTTAGTGAAAATCAAAACTATTGATGAAGAAGCCATTCCATTGCTAGTCAATGAACACCGATTGAAAATGTACAAGAGGCCTTTATCAAAACAAGAGTTCATAGACAATATCAATAAGACAGTAATGATGGTGGAGCAAGTTCCAACACCTCCCTCATCCAGACACTGAAAAAGAAAAAAGAATAAGGATTCAGGTGAAAACCTCCATGAGGTGCCTGAGTCCCATCTTTGGGTTGAAGATCTTGTGAGGCACCCAAGGATGAGAAAAAATGAAGAAAAAAGAAGATCTCTGGGTGAAACCTTCCTTGAGGCGCTCAGGGCAGATATCTAGGGTGAAAACCTCTTTGAGGCAGCCTAGGTGTTTTTAAATATATATATATATATATATATATATGAAAGAAAAAAACATAATTGTTATTTTCAAGTGGGTGAGAAAGACAAGCAAGGAGAAAAGAAGAGATCCAAAGGGAACCCTCCCTCACATATATTCATCTCCTCCACTCATTACCATGAATCCCTCCATCAAACCCATTGTTTTTCACTTCATTACTTCAATTCAGGTCAAGATTGTGTTTTCTAGCAGAATCACCTCAACCATTACCATCATCCCTGCATCCACATACACTCCTACTCCCTCTGTCCATTCATTACAGCATCCTCACAGCACCATCCAACAACATGACCAATAAATTATAAGGGAGACACCAAACATTTCCAAGTGGTAATCCAAGAGCTCCACAGCAGCAACAACATCAAATCCAGGAGCTCCACAACAACAGCAACATCAAATCCAAGAGCTCCATAGCAGCAGCAACATCAAATTCAAGAGCTCCACAGCAACAACAACAACATCAGATCTTCAGTCATAGACACCTACAAAAGCTAATAAACCATCATCAGACAATAGAGGAGGAAAAATAATGACCATCAACAACACCTCTAATTTTTGGCGATTGCAGCATGGCATCAAGATAGGTAAGTATCCCACTCACTCACTCATATGCATCATTTGATCAAAAGTTGTAAAGGTTAAGAGGTAGTTGGTTTATAAGTGAAAGGGTGGCAAAAATGAAATTCTTTAATAAGTCAAAAGAGAATGGAAGAGTCCATAGATACAAAATTGTTATGGCAACCATTTGAGAATGCTTTAAGAATTAAGACTTGGGGTAGAAACAACAATTCACCAAATACTCAGCATACCCTATTTTCTGATGCATTCACTCATAGAATCCAACAACAGAGTAAAGAAACAGAATTCCCAATAGTTGGCTCACCATGGGTTGATCAGGATCCTCATTAAGGATGCCCTCCAAAGCCTCAGGATCCCTATAAAATGGTCAGTCTTTAGAGACTTACCAATAGAGGATGACATCAAAAACCTCACCTATAGTGTTAGTCCTTCTGTCAGTAAGGAGGAGGAAAAATAGGAAGAAGAAGATACAGAGTTAGATAGGGATGAGATGGATGAAGAAGAAACTAATACAGAGGAACATATAGAGCACAAGGAGGATGATGCTTAAATAGAGGAAGAAACTGATGGAGATGAGAAAGAGTAGCAAAAGGAAGAAGATACGAAAAGCAGAGAGGACAGCTGCAGGACAAGGAAAACCATCTAGCATGTATGGCCAGCCTCTCCTTGGAGGCCATCTAGTGTAGGATTCCAGCTAATTCCTATGCTCTTTACCTTAGAGAGCAATGGCTGCAATTTCAGATTAAAACACTAGCACAAAGGGGCACCATGCCATTTCAGGACTGTAGGCAGTTTATTGATATTTGTGATCAAAGTGCACTAGAAGATAGGGCCAAAATGGCTAAGTTTTACTTGCATAACATGGCCCTCACAGACATGAATATTTCATCCTAATGCAAAGCTAGGAGATCTACAATTAATGGCTTTGGCATCATGTAGGAACCATGAGAAATCAAGGGTTGTAGAGATGGAAAGAATATTGGCCAAAGAGAAAAATGAACCTTCTTTCATTAGAGTTGAACAATCAAATCCCATGGCCCTAATCAGCACCCATAATATAATTGCAAATGATCCTCAGCTGCCCCTAGATATCTTGTTGCCCAAGAGCAAGAAATTTCACATTTTGAGGATATGTTTAGGTTGCTAAAAAATGATAATATACATGTGTGCTAAACGAGATGGAAAACACTACCACACAGCTTGAAAATCAGAGAATATCGCTCCCCCCAAACATTGAGAGAGGCACTCAACAGGGCACCTATGTATAAGCAATCAATGCAAAGGTTGAAGGTTAATTAGATAGGCCTAAAAGTCAGTCCACCACTACTCCTAGGGATGCTAGAAGGGAGGAAAGAAGCCAAGGAAAAGAGACAGTGGGAAGAAGTAGAAAGGAAAGTAGGCTTCTATAAACAAGAATAAGAGACCACAGTAGAAGCATGGGATGTCACAGAGGCTACCAGAGCCATGAAGGACATGGACATTGACTAAGTTGCTCAGAGGATGAGCAACACTTTCAATAGGGGGGTGATCATGAGCCTCATCATTGAGTAATTATATGGGCCTTAATTGGCCTTAATTCACCTCCTAGCTTAGTCAAACAAACTATTCTCACAACTTATTGCATACTTTTGATTATATTTTGTTAATGAAATGAGTTAGAGTTGGATATTTGGCTTTGTGGTCTAATGTGCATGCAATGCAGGAAAAAAGGATAAAAGAAAGGAAAAATGCAGGTATAAAGGATAAAAGCAAGGAACTATAGCAAAGACCTTGGTAAAACTAGAAAGGGACAAGGGAGAGTAATTATAGGAGGTAAATCCTCCTCATTTAATACCCCTCCATTCGAATATTCCTCCACTAGCTCAAAGTGAAAACAACCATCACTTTAAATACTAGAAGACAATTGAGCAAGTGAAAAGGACAGAAAACAGTTTTTCTTGAGTTAGAGGCCAAGCCTCCCTAATGGGAAGGAAGTTGCTAGAGACTTTAGATGTATAAATAGAGAGGTTTAGGGCCTTAGTAGGATTCAGAATTTTATTGTAAAACTCTACTTTATTTCTGAGCTGCAAGAGACTTGTGACAGTTGTTCTGTAATCCATGGTTTTCATAATGAGAATGAGTTTTGTTTAAGCCAGCTTTGAGTTAACTCAGGAGGCTGAAGCTCTTGGGTTAGGGCCTGACCCAAGCAGCCAAAGCTCCTCTTTAATGTACATGTATGCTAGCATAGAGCTCTATTATGTTTATTTGCTTAAGTAGTTTCATGGTTTTCTATTCATTTTCTTAAGTAGCCTTATGGTTTTCATTGTTTATTTACTTAAGTAGTTGCACTTTCATTACAACAATATAACATAGATTATTCAGGGTTTTCCTGTTCATTTGCTTCAGCAGTTGAATTTGCTATAGTTTACTTCCATTTATGCCTTCTTTCAGTTCACAGGTTAGTTAGGAGAAAAATATCACCATAAGGTTGTGTGCAAGTGTCTCAGCCTCATCTCCTTCCTCTGGGACCATGACTTGAGGAAGAGACCCTTCAGCAACCCCAAAAACACAGGTTTCTGGTTCTCGCATGGGCTATGGAGTTTGTCATTTGATGCATTTACTCGTTCACCCTCACTTGTTTTCTCTGTCATTTTCATTAGAAACCACCTTTAGCACGTTCTTCACGCATCGCTTCCTCGTTGTCTGATCCACAAAAAACCTTCACAATCACTGTCAGATTCATTAGTTTTATTCAATTGCCGCCTCATGCAATCTGTCTCTTGATCCGACAGCTATCACGTCACCTCAACACTTTATGCACTTTAAATCCCCACCGTCGATCTGCCTCGCCTGATCCAACAACTATCGCTTCACCTGATTTCCAACTAGCTTGGCCGATCTCCACCGTTGATCAACCCCGCCTAATCCAATAGCTATCATGCAATCTCGCTCTGAATAGTGCACAAACATTATCTACCCAATAGCACGTGAGAAAAGTGGTTTTCTCGTGCTATGTGTCACACAGTAAGGTTAATCGCGTGAAATTTTAGAATTCTGCCTACTGCCTTGAGGATGCGCGAGAAACTAATTACCGCCTTAGAAACCCGCTCCATCATTTCCGCACATTTTTTTTTCCTGTGACACGATCTTCATTGTTCATCTCTTGACTTCATCCGCGCGATAAGATCTCAGCTTTTCATTGCTCCTGTTAACCTCGTCCATCCATCTCTTGACTTAATCTCCATGATTAGATATCGGCCATTCATCTCTTGTTAACCTTGTTCTTCCATCCACTCACTTAATCCCTTGTGATATGATCTCCGTCGTTCATCGATTCATTAACCTTGTTCATCCATTTATTCGCTTAAGACCCTGCGATATGATCTTCGTCGTTCATCGATTCATTAAACTTATTCATCCATTTATTCACTTAAGATGCCATGACACGATCTACGCCATTCATCGCTTCATTAACCTTGTTCATCCATTTATTCGCTTAAGACCCCGTGATAAGATCTCCATCGTCCATCTTCTGTTCATTGATCAATCCAATGGTCCCTATGCGCTACTGCATCCTTACGTCCTCCTTTCATTGATTTCGACCTCTGATTTCTCTTCCACTTGAAAACCAATTTCGCTTAAGTTTCTTTGCTTACACCTTAGTATAGTTTGATGATCTTTACCTCTGCAACTTAGGTAGCAACATTAGGTTAGTGTTGATTTAGAAATTCTGTTAGCATAGATATTTAGATGGTTAGTTAGGTTATGGTGTAATTTAGCATTACATTTCGTTTTCTTCATTAATGTAGTAGAGTAGCTCTCTTTTAGAATAGGTTTTCTCTTCTTCCATCAAAGAATTAAGCTTCTTATGACCCTATAGAAGCCTGGCTTGCAACCCCTGGGGTCTCTTGCTAGATAAACAGTGGCAACAGGTAGGACCTTCACTTCTACTTGTGCATATAGCATTGTCACCTCCAATTTTGTACGAACCCCAGGTTGATAAGTAAAGATGGTAGCCCTAGGAGTTGCAGCATTCTTGTTGCAATACCTAGGCTCATAAGGTTGTGGTAGTGACGGGGTGTGGTGATAGTGAAATCCGGGAAGATAATGGTGAAATATGGAAAAATACATAGTGGATTATAGTAATAATGAGTGATAATTATGTAATTGTTTCACAACATTGGAAAGGACCATCCATTAACACAATCATACTTATTTTAGTCCCAATGCATATAGATAACTGTGCGAAGTATGGTGGGGGTTGTGGAGTGTACACACTAGCACGGGTTCAATAGTGGTAACGACAAGTCATTACTACATTTTAATTATTACATCTTTGTATTTATTATAATACCTCCCCCCAACTAAGCGATGACCATTGACGGTCATATCGAGTCATGTCAAATGAATTATTGATCAAATCCACAAAGTTGATCGGGGATGTACCTAGCGACTTACATTGATGGAGTAACAACAACAAAGGAGTAACAACATCAGAGGGAGTAACAACACCCGAGGGAGAAACAACACCCAAGGAGTAACAACATCAAGGGGGATAACAACACCCGAGGAGTAACAACACTGCTTGAACACTTAGTCGGAATCGCCACGAATGGAGTAGCAACACTAGAGTTCTAGTAAGAAAAAGAATGATAGAGTAGTAACAACATGTATATATATATATATATATATATATATATATATATATATATATATATATATATATATATATATATATATATATATAATTTATTTATTTATTTTTAGGTTAAAGGTGCAGAGGAAGAGTTCTCTACACTAACAATTTCAAAACCAGACTTACCAGAGAAATGCTTAATAAAGGATTCTTTAGAAGTTGGATGGTGATACAGTCTGAGGTGGTGTCCATTTACAAGCATAGGAGTGTGTGCCTCATCAATTGTTATCAGTCTAACAATCTTGTTATCAAACATCATGTCAACTTCATATGGTCCCATCCATCTATAGTAGAGTTTTCCTTCAAAATATTTGAACCGAGAATCATAGAGAAATGCCCAATCTCCTCTCTGAAAAACCTTTTTCTTAATAAATTTTTTGTGCCATTTAGTTCGCTGCTATTGAGTTGTAGCAGTGTTTTGGATAGCTACAAACGAATTTCATCCAACTCATTTAATTGTTCCAATTGGTGTTTCTGAGCTTCTGAAAGATCCACACCTACTTCAAGGGTTGTCCTGAGTGTCTTAATTTCGAATTCCATCGGAAACAAAGGGGATTTCCCATAGACAAGCTCGTATGGTTAAAATCCTGTTGTGTTTCGCCATGTTGTTCTATACGCTCACAGTGCCTTAGGAAGTTTTTCAGCCTAATTTCGGTGATGGTTTTCTATGGTCTTTGTAAGAATATTTTCCAATTCCTTGTTTGTACTCTTGACTTGACCATTCGCCTGAGGGTGATATGGAGATGTTACCCTATGCTTGATTCCATATTTCTTCATAAGTCCTTTTATCAAATGTGATGTAAACTATGCCCCACCATTTGAAACTATCTCTCTAGGAGCTCCATATCGAGAAAAAAATTCTTCAAATAAGAAGTCTGAGACAACCTATTCTATTGCTTTCACAACAGCCTTGGCCTCTACCAACTTTGTCACATATTCTGTGCAAACAAGAATGTGAACTTTCTGATGTGAAGGTGGATTGAATGGTCCAATGAAATCAATAGCCCATTTTTCAAAGGGCTCAAGATCTAGTTGAGGATGTAATGGCAGCTCATCTGTTCGACCAAGCTGACCCATCCGTTGGCAACTCTCGCAACCTCGAACATATTTCCTTGCATCACAAAAAATAGAAGGCCAATAGTACCCCATTTGAAACATCTTATGACTTGTCCGCTTCTCTGCAAAATGTCCCCCACAGGGGCCAACATGAGTAGCTTCCAGAACATCATAGATGTCATCCTCACTTATGCAGCACCAGATTTGTTGGTTGGGTCATGTATAAAAGAGATATCCTTCTATCCATGAATAGTGGGCACTATGATGGAAAATCTTTCATTGTTCTTTATATGGTAGGTGTTGAGACACTTTTCTTGTAGCAAGAGAGTTAGCAATATCTGCATGCCACAGAGTGTGAATAGAAATTGAAAAGAGATGTTCATTTGAAAAACTATCCTCTACAATTGTACCTTCATCACTAGTATCCATCCTAGACAGGAAATCTGCAACTACATTATCTTTCCTTGGCTTATCTACAATGGTAATATCAAAGTCTTGATTTAACAACAACCATCTTGTAATACGACTAAGGGTTATCAGTTTATTCATTAGATACCTGATAGTTGTATGATCAATGTGCACAAAAGTAGGATACCCTATAATGTAATGTCGAAATTTATTAATAGCATAAATAACAACCAATAACTACTTTCAGTTACCGTATAGTTAAGTTCATCACGAGTCAAGTTCTTGCTGACATAATAGATCACATACAGTTTCTTATCTTCCTGTTGTCCCAGGACCACCCCTACTGTTGTTTAAGAAGCATAGGTAGAGATGTGAAACGAGAGCTTCCGGTCAGGACCACGTAATATTAGAGCTTTACAAACTGGTTCTTTATTTCCTTGTAGGTTGCTTCACATTCATCTTTCCACACAAACTCTACATATTTAGGTAACAATTGAAAAAGTGGGAATGTTATCTTAGAAATTTTTTCTATAAATTGCTTGTAATATCCAGCATAACCAATAAAGCTATGTACCTTTGTCAGTGTCTTAGGTGTAGGAAAATTCAATATTACCTCTACCTTAGCAGGATCAACCCAAATTCCTGTAATTGAAAGCACGTGCCCTAGCACTATTCCTTCCTTCATCATCATATGGCATTTTATTGTACTAAGAGAAACATGTGTTTGCTTACATATTTTAAGTACTTTCTCTAAGTTTTTTAGACCTTATTCAAAAGAATCCCTGTATGGACTGAAGTCTTCCATGTAGATTTCAACACTATCATTGATTAGATCAGAAAAAAATCCCTAATATTTCCCATTGAAAGGTAGCAGGTGTGTTATAGAGACCAAATGGGAGGAATCGGTAGGAAAAGGTTCCCCAAGGGCATGTGAAGGTGGTTTTATCCTGATCCTCAAGAGCTATTTATATTTGGTCGTATCTGCTGAATCCATATAGAAAGGAGAAAAAATTATTTCCAGCTAATGTATCAAGGACCTGATCAATAAAGGGTAAAGGGAAAATGATCTTTGAAAGTCACTTTATTTAATTCCTTACAATCCACACAAATCCACCACTTGCCATTCTTCTTAGGAACAATGACCAGCGGGGAAACCCATTGACCATCTGATATCAGATAAATAAAACCCACATCTAATAACTTCTGTAATTCATTTTTGACAATGTTTTTTAAGGCTTGATTCATTCTTCTCTATGGCTGCCTAACATGTCAACATTCTTCTTTAATGTATATGTGATGAGTGCATAAATCAGCAGGGATGCATTTCATATATTATACTCACAAGTAAAGGCTTCTTTATGTTACTAAAGGACTTTCAGTAACCGTTTGGTTTGGGAAGGGGAAAGGTCGGGATTAATATTCAACATTTTCTCTGGTTTAATTTCTACAAAAATATTGTCAGAGGGTACAATTACATGAATATTTCCAACTTCTGTTTCTAGTTCCATATCTTCTTGAACACTACAACTCATTACAGATTTAATAACTGGCGAGTTGGGTCAGAAATGAAGTTGGGACTGCTGAGAAAGGTGCTAATGGCATCATCCTCTATTTCATCCTTGAAACAAAGAGCCTCACTGATGGTAAGGATAGGTCTAACTTCTTCATTCTCAGATTTAGGCTCTTTCATAGGTTGAGATTTTGGGATCAAGGTAAATCATGGTTTATCTGGTGAGCTTGGTTCGACAAGGGGGTAGAGGATACGATTCTTTGTAACTTCCCCATCGGATATTACCATGTTTCCAGACCGACACCCAATGTAAGCATCTATGGTCGCAAGCCAAGGTCTTCCTAAAATCAAAGGATGTCCACAATTGGGGATTGAGTATGTAAAACCAAAAGATCAATAGGTTATTTCCATGAGTCTACTAAAATAGTTATATCTTCCAACTTCCCTACCAATCTGCCAATTCTAGGACAGTGGGAGTTGGTTTAAGTTTTCACAAACCCATGGTAATCACAATTGCAGAGGTTATAACGTTAATTTATGCCCCCAAATCTACCAGTACACTTGGGATATTAACCCCATTAATATGTAATGTCATAATCGAGTTCCCTGGATCCCCATATTTAATAGGTATAGGCTTCCCCAGCTTTATGTATGATAGTTTTCCCATAACATGAATAGTGAGTGGATCCTTTGGTTTTCTGCCAGGTTTCTTAGAACAATATTCTTTAATTGTTTTGGCATAAACAATACGTCCTTCATAGCC
The DNA here is from genome assembly GCA_031772625.1 of Pinus tabuliformis. NCBI lineage: Eukaryota > Viridiplantae > Streptophyta > Pinopsida > Pinales > Pinaceae > Pinus > Pinus tabuliformis. The sequence goes on from CM062805.1 coordinate 858,584,629, forward strand.
TAAAGTAACAGGATTTTGACAAATAAAATCTTTAGTTCCCCTAAAAAGTCAAATTCAGAATGAGTACTTAGTTTTCTCAATGATAATATCTCAAGATAAGGTGAACCAGTCTAACATCCTCTAATAACAATTGTTTGTGAAGGGATTTATTGTTTCATAGGAATTTGTATTGACTCATCCCCAATTGTTATAGTATAATCTCTAGGTTCTGGTTCTGAGACTTCATCATCAATATGTTCAACAATTATTGGTGAAGTTTGAGTATTCACCACCAGACTGGATTGGAGATTCAATTTGTTACATTCCACGGTGGAAATACTATATGTAGAGAGGTTGCGTGTCTCAACTTGCTAAACCCCTCTATTGTTTGGATTTGGATTGGATTGAATAGGCAATCGTGGATGAAGAGGAGGATTATTGGTGGACGCATTAGAAGGCAAATGTAGTTGTTGTCATGGCATAGGTTGTGAGAATTGTCTTGAAGGAGGAGGAGGAGGTCCACACCAATTCTGGGACCATGAAGGGTTGGACTAGATTGAGGGTACCATGGTTGTCAGTGCATTGGACATTGATAAGACTGTGGCCATGAGGGTGAAAAAGGTACATACTAAGGCCCAAAATTCAAATATTAAAATACTGAGAAGGGTCTTGAGGCATACCTTGTTTCATGTTATGTGGCCGTGGTTTTCATGGTTTCTTTGATCCCATAAAATACAGTTGATCTAATTCTTCATTTGTTCCCTGAAAAACTACTTTCATCCCAGGAAGAGATGGATAGGTGCTAATGGAATGACTTTGTTCACATATCACACAAGTCTCGATGGAATTCAATGGGCATTCCTTCAGAGGGCACTTCTTCCTGTATTGAGGGCAAAAAATGGACATAGCCTTATCTGAATCTATTTGCTTCTGTTTCACCTACAAAACGTCTAGCTGTGATGACAATGTGCTCAGGATATTGGTTCTCAAGTTGTCCAGCAAGTTCCCATTTTCTACTTTTGTAACTCCACCGTTGGATGTCTTGAGAGTTTGAATCCTTTGCTTATGCCTTGCTGCTCCTCGTGAACACTTGATACACAATTTGCAGATGGCATCAAATTCCTCTTGTGATATGTATCCTTTTCCTACTACATTCAAAAGTTCCAAAGATTCCTCCCTTAGTTTCTGGAGGAATATTATTTTCAAGATATTCTTATCCAGATCACAATGGCCTAATCTCTGCAAACTATATTGAAAACACTCCACAAAGTTCTCCATGTTCTGATCCTATTTCTCCATGGTCTTAAATATTTCTTCCTTCACATCTCGGGATTTGCAGTAGTCTTGATATTTCTTGAGGAAAATCATCTTCATATCGTCCCATGTAGTGATAAATTCCCCCCTAAACCTATAAAACATCTCAAAGTTGTTCCCTTCAAGGTATCAAGGAATATATTCAATTTCTCAGCATCATAAATATAATCATACCCCCAACAAACAACGTCAAATTAAAAAAGGAACGTGTCTGGATCGTCAGAAGAAATACCATGGAAATTAGGTAATGCTATCAAAGGAGCAGCCTCCATAGGCGCATCACCTCTGATATCTATAATTGGGAATTCAATCAAAGAAGTTGCAGGAGCCATGAATATCTTCTAATGTTCACTTGGAATCTCAACATATTCTATCTCTAGTTATTCTATAACAAGTGGTTGAGGTTGTTCTATAACAAGCGTTTTGGTGTAGATAATTCCCTCAAATATTCTTCCTCTGAACTTGTAGTATGAAGTTCCTCAAATCCTTTACTTTCTACTTCTTCCCTAAATTACACTTTTGTTATTGGGGAAGGTTCTAGTTGTGAAACTGATTTCCCTCTAGATCTCACATGAGATCTCACCCTAACAACAACTCATGATGATGCTCCTAACTCAGCTCTTGAAATGATCTCTTGGATGTAGGTATTTCTTCCTAGATCTCTCCCTCTTCTTTTCAGGGGTCTTCCTCTACCCCTTTTATTTGTATCTCTTTTCATGTAATCAGGAAATAAAAGAAAAACATTCAAGCAAATTGAAATCTGAGGACCTGGAGCGGGGTGAGGAATTCCTTCGCTAGGACAAGTGTTATAGACATTTTTGGGCATTGCAACCCCAAGCATGAAATGTGCATAAACCAAGGGCTCCTAAGTCCCTAAAAGTGTTTTTCTAACCCCTAAAGGAACAAGGTCAACTGATTACAGCTTCTACCAGAAGTTCTCCATGAAAAACTGCTTAGAATTGGTCAAAACAGGATCATTTCAGCTGCTCCATAGGCAAAGTGCGTTGCATCTCACCTAAACACACTGTGTGGGTGTGTTTCATTTCAAAAATCCCTTCTATGGGGTGCGATGGGTGGGAAATGACAAATGGCAGTGTCATTCCGCGAGGTGGAGAGGCAATGGAAGCTTCCAGAAACTTCTCCTGTGACACTTGCCTCTCTGAATTCGACCAAGGATGAGTAAGAGATCATCAATCTCCAAGTGGAAGCAAGAACTATCAGAGGGAAGACACTAATCAAATCACAAGCTGACTCATCTCCCTTACATATATCTATATATGGATCCCTCATCCCAGAGATCCAGAGGCTAGAATTTTGCATATTGTAAGGAACTGCTGTTGGTTTCTTGAGACAAACATCAGATTGTTGGGTGATTGTTATAGACATTTTTGTGCCTCGCAGCATGGAGCATGAAATGTCAATAATTACAGGGATCCTCAGTCCCTAAACATGTTGTTCTTACCCCTAGAGGAACAAGGTCAGCAAACCACAGCACTTCCTATCAGTTCTCCACCTGAAAACACTCAAAAACAGGCTATTTTTGGATCATGTCAGCTGCTCCACTGAGCATCTGTGCTGAATGTCAACTGCTCCTCCTTGTACCTGCGCTGAAAGTCAAAACCAATGAAGGCTACCTGCGCTGGGCGAGATTGGCCAAGTGGCACAGTCATTCTGCAAGGTGTCAACTGCCCAGGAAGCTTCCAAACTGACACTTGGTTCAAGGAATTCGCCCTATGATGAGTAAGAGGTACTTGATCTCCATGTGGAAGCAAGGATCTCCAAGTGGACTCAAGAACTGAAGTTTAACTGAAGAGGGAGAGGACACAAGGCAGCTTTAGGTCAGTCTCAAGCTGACTCATCCTTTCTCCAAATCTCCTATATATAGAGCTCTTCTATGAGGTCTAGGGGGGCTGGAATTTTGTGCAAAGCAAGGAAGTGCTGTTGGTTTACAGTTAGAGCTATTGGGTGATTGCTTTTATAGAGGAGAAGAGGAGATTTCTTGCTGCTGGGGAGGTGCTGCTGGATTGGAGCCATTTATGGTTGTAACCTTCTCAGAACCTTTTTCTTCTATCAATAAAGCTTTTGATGTTCTCCTATATACTTGTATTGCAATGATGTATTGTTTTTATCTGTATATTTGATCCATTCTAATCCATGCATCAGTTATGAGTACATGTTTCTTGTAGTTTCCCCTTCTTGTTTTTGCAGGATCTTTGTGTAGCCGGGCCGGCAAAGGGAGCAAGGAGCTGGGAACAAGAGGCAAAGAGAGAAGACAGGATCGACAAAAGCGAAAGACATCGGTTGGTCAATCTTTTCTTCCTTCTCTGTACTTTCATAAAGGAAAAATATCAAAGCTTTACTTTCAGTTGTTGCTAAGGAACTATCACCCTTAGAGTAGGGATAGGGTCATTCCGAGTCGGATACTTTTCCCCACAACAAACTGGCGACTCCACTGGGGAACTAGTATCTTGTTGGTTTATTGTGTTTCTTGCTATTCATCTCATAAACAAGGAGAGCACCAAATCGAACTGCAATTGAGTCCTTCAATTGCAAAGTAGAGGACAACTGCTCTGGCTCAGTTTCTGAGCAAGTTTATGATTTGAAGAGCTGATCCACAAGGACTCTTGTACTCTTTGTGATAGCTTTTCATCCTCTTGATCATCCCTTAGCTTGTACTTGACCTATAGCTTTTTATTTCAGCAAAAACAGTGAATTTTTGAGCTTTTTATGACCCGGAAACCCTTGTAAACGCAACTCTCGTGTCTCAGTGCAGGCTGCCCAAAGGCAGTCTGCATTTCAGCGCAGGTACTCCCTTCGGGAACTGCGCTGAAAGTCAGTTTGACAGACCAGAGCCTGTGCTGGACCAGTTAGCCAGTGTCTTGCTGAGGTTTCCTACTGAGTCTTGGCCCTGTTTTCACTGTTGTTTTGCTGCTGATTGCTTGTCATTTGTACTTGCTGTAAACCAACTTTCCTTGACATTATTCCGCCTCAGTTGTGTGATGAAACTGTGATTGTTCTTTCAGTATTTCTTGTTTCAGTTACAGTTTCCCATTGTGAAAAGCAAACCAGTATAGCTGTGGCCTCTTAGATCTTGAACTGTAAAAGTGTCGTCGTGATCTTAAGAGCTAGTTTTATTACTGTTCATGGCTGTTTGAGTTTGTTTGTTTTTCATTTTATGGTTTGAATTCATACATTTTTAGTGTCGAAACAAGTACCTGTAAGGCGTCTTTTGATTTTAGACAAAACTTGTTTGTTTACGCTTCAAATTGAATTCGAAAATTATACGACAGTTTCCTTTTTGTCTTACATCAACATTAAGGGAAAAGAAAAGAAATACATGCATCTTGCATTTGCATTTTTGATAAGTTTGCGTGATTGATCTAGGAGAAAGTGCATTAGTTTGTGCTTTGTGGTCTGTTTGGAAAGATAATGTTTTTCTCTCCCCTCAGTAGTTAGGATTTTCAAAGCTAAAAAGATTGTAAAGCTTGCTTATCATTTTAGCTGCATTTAGGAATTTGTACCAATACATCTCGTGGTGATCCTGAAAGATAAACTGCTAAACAAGATCAACTTAAAATATATTGAATGAATCTAAAAACGCTTTGTAACATAACGCTCACAATAGAGGTCTAGGTAGAGACGTGTTCCGGCGTCGTTAAACGTAGTGACTGTCGATCTCTACGAAGGTGGGTGATTCCTCCTGAGGGACGATAGCACTAATACGGACTTGTGCTCCCGCGTACCGTCGCGTATATTGGGAGACCCCTATAGGCATTTATCCTTTATCCTTAGGAAGCCATGTCGGCCGCCCTACTGATCGCGATGCAGTGAACACAGCATTCACGAAGATCGACCACCTGTACCGTAAAACGTATTCTGTGGTTTCGCGAAAGTTTTGGCACACCCTCTGCCTAGATCTCCAGAGCAGTTTCTTTTGGCCTTTTTCAAACTCTATAACTGAAAATGTCCAACCGAGCATTTGTCACTTCGGGCTCGTTAAAACATCGAAGGCGACTAGAGTCATCTTTAGCTTTTTCTCGACTCTTAAAACATGAAAAAGCAAGTTGTGTCTAAAAGCGTCTAATAAAATCCATTCAATACGGAAACCTAATTCCCCTTTTTGTATTTTAGTTGATCGAGTAATCCGCAACCGTGGAGGAAAGTCAATTAGAACTCCGTCGTTCGAGGAGACTCGCGAGTCAACCGTCTTTGTCTCCGGAATCGAGAGTAGTACGGACGAAGCAAACTCGCTTGACCGGGTCAAAATCTCCCATTAAAGTTAGAACAAAAGTTCCAACTACATCTGAGATTCTGGTCAATCCTAATATTTCTGGAATCCCTGCCTCTATTGAAGAAGTTCAACAGCGACAGAGGGACAGTTGTACTGATCCTAGTCTGAGAACAAGTACTTGCATAACTGAACCAGTTCCATCTGAAACCGGTCCACAGAGTCTTGTTGCTCAAACAACTGTCGCTGTCGAAGCAACCCCTTCTTCGGCACTAGAAATCTTTTACGGACCTGACGGTCTTCCTCTTCCTCCTGGTCTGATTGCAATAGAGGAAATCGTAGAGGACCAGCAAGCAAATACTCCAACTCATTTTGGAGTAGGCATCACTCTTTTTCCTTCTGCATCAGAAGTTTGTCCATCGCCAGTGGAAGTTCCTGTAGAATCGTTAGGCAGTTTATTGGATAGACTTAAAATGTCTGAGCAACCGTCGACATCTAGGACTGTGCCAAATGACACAGCGACAGCAGAAGCTCCTGCTGTCACTCCGACGATGTTTGCCGGCATACCAGCTGTCCCGACTAGCTCTCAACAGCTAGAAGGAGTCCACCCAGGGACTATTATGACAACTTGGTCTGTTCCAGTTTGTTCTTCCGGTATAATACCCGGTAATTCTTATGTTGAAACTAGACAAATTGATCCCTTTGGAAATCAGTTTGGACCATCCAGTCCTCAAAGGCAATCTATACCCTTGAGCTCCGGATTGTTACCGTATGGGGGGCAATATGCCCTTTCACTTCCCCCTCCGGGGGGATACCCATACGGCAGTTTTCAACAACATTCAGGTTTGACTGAAGTAACGACGAGTGGTTGGGTACCTATGTTACCCCAACAACCGAGAGTTGTATATTCCATGCAACAGTGTGTACCTATGTCTAGTATCCCGACGACGCCAGCAATTGTAACCGTGTCGCAAGTTCAATCGATGCCTGTTGTATGTCAACCCCAAGTTGTAATGCAACATCCCATTGACCCTGCAACACAATCACAATCGCCAACTGCCGGGACGACACAGATACAAACGGGAACCATAACCCCGCATCTTGGTCCGTCGGTTAGTATCGCACAGCAAAACATGGCTTCGCAGCCATGGATGGTGCAATACCAACAACCTCAGTTTCAACAGGTGTACCAGGGATCTGAGCAACAGATCTTTGCAAGTAGTGGGCAACCCTATATTCAGAACGGGTTAAATCAACCACTTTACAGTGGCCAAGCCCACCAGCCATATCAGTCCTATCAACATCAGTTGCATTATGCTGGTATGCAAAGGCCTACTGCTCAGGCGATTCCATCGTATCCTGGGTACGCCTCGCCAAACCTGAATCAGCAGTTGCCATTCGTGGCGACTCTAGAATTACCAGATTTACATCGATTGACGAATGATCCAATCGCCTATGCCCATTGGTGGCCAGCGATTCCTCACAAACTTCCTTCGGACATTCCTAAATTCAATGGAAATCCTGGCGAAGACCCGTCGAATCATGTGATGACTTTCCATCTGTGGTGTTCGTCGAATACCTTGAATGATGATTCGATAAGGCTTCGCCTTTTCCAGAGGACATTGACTGGTCCGGCGGCTAAATGGTGTATTGAATTACCTAGAGCCTCTTTCAACAATTTTAGTTCCCTAGCCACGACTTTCTTAACACACTTTCAGTTACCTATAAGGTACGAAACTGGAACCGAGATCTTAACCAATTTCAAGCAGACAACGGCCACACATATATCAGATCATATACATGAGTGGCGTCGTCGTCGCAGAATGGTAAAGACTTATGTTCCAGATCAGCTTTTAGCTGAGTGGTTTATAAAGTCGCTTCTTCCTGCTATAACAGAAGATGTGGCCAAGGGAGGCGTCGTAACAGAGGAGCAAGTTATTGCTCGTGCCCAGTATTTAGACTTAGTATATACTCAGTCTGGCACGCTCTATGACAAGATACCTGACGCCCCTAGACCGTAATTTTCAATTCCTCCCCCTCCTGGATCAAATAGTGACTCTCATGCCGGCGATGGTGTGATTGGCACTGCAAATGCAAAGTCAACACGGGATTCGTCTAAGAAAACCCGTAAGACTTCGAATCAAAATGCAAATGAAGAACTTCTTGCCTCGGAAGTAAGTGCCGTGTCGGACGACAAGGGCAAACAACTGAAGCAACCAGGAGACAAGAAGAAAAAGAAAGGGAGAAAAGGGAAACCCCCTTCGGGGTGTCATATATGCGATGAGGATCATTGGACAGCAGATTGTCCATGCAAAGCTGAGCTTAAAAGATTCTTTAAGAGTCCGAAAACCTCAGCTGTGTTGACTGATCCGTTTCCTAATCCTGGTCAAAATCTGGTTGCTAATCAAAATGCTTCCCGATCCCAAGTGCTTATGTTGTCTACCTCAAAGCAGCAGAATAATGCTTTGACAAGGAATAAAGATTACGGGAATCCATGGCTGTCAAATAACAAGGCTAATGAACAACCTAGTAGTTCGACGACAGCTTTGACCAAAGTTGTGCCACCCATCATTCCTGAACCAATGATAAAGTTGCCAAAGGGAGTAGTACACAAATCGACATTTAATCCTCGTGCCAAAATAGCACAGAATTATAATATAATAGAGGACCTGGCCCAATCGCCGTCTGCTATGTCGACACTTGAGATACCACAAAATTGCCCCTCCCAAGAGCAAACTTTATTATCAGCAATAGGTGGGATTGGCCCAATGGATTCCAATCTTGTGGCCTTTGATCATAGAGGATATGACCCTAAGTTACCAGCTCAACTAGCTTTCCTTATTCAAGTGAAAGCCCTCAACAAAACTGTTCATCGAACAATTATTGATGAGGGGGCATCTACATGTCTTATGTCGATGAGTTGCTGGAAAAATTTAGGCTCACCACCCTTGTCGAAATCGTCAACGACCTTAAAAGCATTTGATGGACGATCATACACTCCCTACGGGATTTTAGGTAACTTGCAAGTTGAACTGGGGGGCAAAACAGTAGAAGTCGATGTTGAAGTAATTGATGGAAACCTCGATTACAACATCCTACTAGGAAGGCCCTGGATATATGCCATGGCCGCAGTCGTGTCGACCTACTTCAGGAAGATTGCATTTCCCTTTCAAGGAGGGATTACAGTCGTCGACCAACAAACTTTCCTCCCCGACAGTTCACAAGTTACGGGAAGCATTCCAATGATCCATAGAAGCGATCATTCGCTTCAAAATATTGGAGTAGGTCTCCTGAAAGACCCTGCCTTAATGGGTACTTTTGCCCTACCGCCTGCAAGTAATCTGGCGGAAGTGGCCACAGTGGAAACCTACAATATGAAATCTTCTATATCTAATGGATTCGGAAGATTCCTAAACATTTTGTCAGCATGGATCGTCGCCCTAATGGAAATACTGTAAATACAGTGGGCACCGAGGACGGTTCTTATCTCATGTCAACCTCGTTAAAAAGTGAAACAAGGAGTCAGGAGGATAGTTCTTTTTCTGTGTCAACCTCATTAAAAAATGAAACAAATCCCCTTTCTCAAAGGTAAACCTTCATTCCAACCACCGAGTTGGATGCAATGAAGCTTGGGGGGCATGCACCTCGATTTGCATTATTACGCTGGGGGCATGCAAACTTATCACCGAGCAGTTTTAGCACATAGTTCATGCTCGTTAAAAAATAAACATAAGATTGTGAGCAGGCTTTCCTTTAGAGTTCAAGCTCATCCAGAAAAAATGAACCGGTAAATAACCATTTGAGATCGTAAATCCATCAGCCATAAAAGCCTTGGTCGTGTTCACCCGTCACCTCCACTTTTCATTTGGCCGATCATTCACCTCCATTTGTGTGTTTACCTCTTTTGAGAAACAGCTGCGAAGAGTGATTTCACCCAGCCATCCTTGTGACACTGCCGTGATTGGAGAATTCCAACCTGTACCTGGAATCTGCTGCTATCCCTGTTTATCACTCGTTCCTCAAAAGACGAGTCTTCTTTGAGCTCTTTTCATCCGACTCGTAAAATATGAAAAGTTTGCCGAGTTTTGGCCTTCCAGCTCGTTAAAGCGACCGGAAGAGCCATCCCTCCTCTAGATTTTAATCTTTTTGGACCTGAGGGATTATTGCACAAAAAGATCGAGCGCTTTTTTTGTTCGGCTCGTTAAAAGTACCGAAAACTCATCCCTTCTGTATTGTTTTATACTTTTTCGGACTTAAGGGATTAGATGACGAAAAAGGAATTTTGGAGTTAACTTTCTGTACCTTTTCAGACTCTCTAAAAAATGAAAAGGACCGAGTTTTCCTTGTCGTTAGACTCGTTAAAATGATTAAATAGCGACAAACTTGTCTTTAGACGAGAACGAGTTTCCCTATCGCTAAGCTCGTTAAAACATAGCGATGGGCTTGCCCGAAGGGCAGGTTATAGAACAAGCATATGTTATCCTCCTCAAGCTTGACAAAAATAAAGAGGTACTGGTCAGAAATGACTGGGGAAAAATTGGGAGAACATCAAAGCTTAATGGTAGCAAGTCGCTCTTGAACATGACACTTTTCTTCCGTACCACATCGGGTTGGGTTGTTTCATTCACCGGTCTCATCACCATGGTCTTCGCCAAACCATCCACATTTTTGGGTTAATGCTACCGATCCATCGCATCAGTGTCGTTATATGTTCAAGAGAGGTCATTCTGAAAGTGTCAACTGTGTCCCATCCACTGCCATACATTATCCTTCATCCATTCATGATCGCCACCCTGAATCATATGTCACAGTTTGTTTTCACCTCCACTAAAATCATTAGCTCCGTTCCGTGTCATTGATGTGGGATTCATTAAGGCCCTCCTTTGACGGATCGCTTCTTGTCGACTTCAGCTCATTATCCAAGAAGTTGATCTAGGAACAACCCCATCAGTACTTTGAAGCTTGCATGCCTCAATGGCAAGTTTCTCACTTCCGGCGACAGGTATACATCAATGACCTTCGACCAGAAGATTTTGCGTGGCGTTCGACGCCAAGTCCTTTATTCATGCCACGTGGATTGTACTGCAGTACCTTGAGGGTCATTATCATTATCGGTGATTCCTCTCGCGCTTGTTAACGGTTTTCATCATTGACCGGTAATCAAGCGATGTCTTTCCATGTTCGACTTCAGCGCAATTCTCACATGGATCGACCTGTACTTAGAGTGAAGATCGAACGAGTTTGAAGACCCCGGATCTAGTTTCATCCATCCGGGCTGCGATATATATTCAGGAAATATAAAAGCATTTGTCATGTACATCATTGCAGCAGATGATCATCCTATTCAAAGGATGATAATTTCAGCAGAAAATTATCAGTCTACCATCAGACGATCGTCTGTTCTATGTACCAAAATGTATTTATAAAGCTGAGCATGGGAATGCCCGCCTCAGCTAGATCATGAAAACAGAATGAAAAATAATATATTGTATTGTATTACAGGGCACCTCTCAGCACTTGAATGAACTTCGGACCCTCTGGATAAAGCATTTCACCCGATAAACGACCTCATACTTTAGGGGGCAACTGTTATAGACATTTTTGTGCCTCGCAGCATGGAGCATGAAATGTCAATAATTACAGGGATCCTCAGTCCCTAAACATGTTGTTCTTACCCCTAGAGGAACAAGGTCAGCAAACCACAGCACTTCCTATCAGTTCTCCACCTGAAAACACTCAAAAACAGGCTATTTTTGGATCATGTCAGCTGCTCCACTGAGCATCTGTGCTGAATGTCAACTGCTCCTCCTTGTACCTGCGCTGAAAGTCAAAACCAATGAAGGCTACCTGCGCTGGGCGAGATTGGCCAAGTGGCACAGTCATTCTGCAAGGTGTCAACTGCCCAGGAAGCTTCCAAACTGACACTTGGTTCAAGGAATTCGCCCTATGATGAGTAAGAGGTACTTGATCTCCATGTGGAAGCAAGGATCTCCAAGTGGACTCAAGAACTGAAGTTTAACTAAAGAGGGAGAGGACACAAGGCAGCTTTAGGTCAGTCTCAAGCTGACTCATCCTTTCTCCAAATCTCCTATATATAGAGCTCTTCTATGAGGTCTAGGGGGGCTGGAATTTTGTGCAAAGCAAGGAAGTGTTGTTGGTTTACAGTTAGAGCTATTGGGTGATTGCTTTTATAGAGGAGAAGAGGAGATTTCTTGCTGCTGGGGAGGTGCTGCTGGATTGGAGCCATTTATGGTTGTAACCTTCTCAGAACCTTTTTCTTCTATCAATAAAGCTTTTGATGTTCTCCTATATACTTGTATTGCAATGATGTATTGTTTTTATCTGTATATTTGATCCATTCTAATCCATGCATCAGTTATGAGTACATGTTTCTTGTAGTTTCCCCTTCTTGTTTTTGCAGGATCTTTGTGTAGCCGGGCCGGCAAAGGGAGCAAGGAGCTGGGAACAAGAGGCAAAGAGAGAAGACAGGATCGACAAAAGCGAAAGACATCGGTTGGTCAATCTTTTCTTCCTTCTCTGTACTTTCATAAAGGAAAAATATCAAATCTTTACTTTCAGTTGTTGCTAAGGAACTATCACCCTTAGAGTAGGGATAGGGTCATTCCGAGTCGGATACTTTTCCCCACAACAGTGATCTAAGCTTTGTATCAGGTGAAGAGGGGCTTCCTTGCTGAGAGGATGATGCTGGGTCAGAACAACTGGTTGTAACTCCCCTTGGCTCTTTCTTATTTATCAATAAAAGCTATTCAAGTTTTCCTCCATACTCTTGTGTAATTTATGTTTGCTACATTTGTATGGTCAATTTACATCTGATCGTAGATTGTTTATGATTATAGATCCATGTTCTCGTATAGTGCTATGCTACTGTGATCTTACAGGTACTTTGTGAAGCTGGACATGCAAGGGAGCAAGTAGCGAAAGACTATCAAGAAAGAGAAGAATCGAACCAGGAGATTAGCGCAAGATAGAGGTTGGCCTTCTTTGTTCTTCTCTATCTATACTTCATAAAGGAAAAACGAAAGTAGCTTTACTTTGCTTGTTTCTAAGGCAGCTATGACACCTTAGTGGGATAAGCAGTTCTAAGTAGACACTTTTCCCTGTAACAAAATGGCAACTCCGCTGGGGACAAATTAGTTTGTTTGTTTATCTTCCTTGTTGTTTATTTGATAAACTTACAGACGGAGTCTGAAGTCGTGCCAGGTAGCTTTCGAACTGCATTTGCTATGCAAATGCAAAGTAGATAAATGCCGCTTAAATCAATCTCCGAGATCTATTTATGATTTAAACAACTGATTCATAAACTCTCTGATTGCCCCTTGTGGTAGCTCTTAAATCCTCCTTAGATCTGCCCCTGATTGTTGCATTACTGATTACCATTTGCTCGGCCAAAACCCATGAACTGAACTGCAAACTGTGACCTGGAACCCAAGCAAAGTCTCGTCTCTGGCCCAGCGCAGGTACTATTCTGAGAATCTAAAATTCAGCGCACTTCCCGAGTGTAGTAGGTGTGCTGCATTTCAAATTCCCTGTGTTACAGGTGCGCTGATCAGACTAGGCATTGTTCAGTTTTGGTTTCTGTGATTCATTCTTTCCAGTTCTATTCATGAATTTTGCTGCCTGTGATCAGTATATCTCTATTTGAAACCCCTTTTCCTTGCTGTTATTCCGCCTCATTTGTACAAAAGAACTATAAATGTTTTTGTGTGTTTGTTGAGTCATTTTCAGTTCTCCTTTGCAAAAAGTAACATAATCGCACTCTCGTCCTTTGATTTGAAAGTGTCGCAAGTGTCGTTTTCAATCATAGGAAAGAGTTTGATTGTTGTAGATAGTCGATTATCCTGTTACTATTGTTTTTGGTCTGAATTTGTAATTTTCCTAGTGTCGAAAACAAGTATTCATTTCCAAATCGTAAGGTGTTGTGATTGCCTCCATTTTTTATTTCGAAAAGAAACTTGTTGATAACTGTCTCTTGAAAAGTAATTCAGATTTGTGCATCAACTTTATTTTTATCATTTACATACTAAGAAAGTCGAAAACAAATACATGCATGTGCATTTGCATTTAGACAGTCTGATTGGTTTGATTTAGGAAAGTGCATTTAGAGTGTGCTCTTTGCTCTTTGTGAAAGGATTCTGTCTTTCTTTCCTTAGTAGCTAGGATTTTCATTGCACAAAGAAGATAAAAAGATTGTTTATCATCTTAGATTGAATTTTAGGAATTATACTACATCTCGCGGTGAACCTAAAAGGCAAACTTCATAAACAAGATCAACTATAAAATAAATTCAATGAATCTAACAACGCTTTGGAACCTAACGCACAACATTTAGAAGTCTAGGCTAGAGACGTATTCCGGCGTCGTAAAGCCTGGTAACTGTTGTTCTCACTAATGGTTGGGTGATTCCTCCACTTTGAGATGATAAGTGCCAGTACGGACTTGTGCTCCCACGTACCGTCGAGTATATTTTGGGAGACCCCAATAGGCTTAATACTTTATCCATAGGAAGCCGTGTCTGCCGCCCTACGATCGCAATGCACTGAACACAACATTCGGGAAGATTGACTGCCGTACCGTAAAAAGTATTCTGCAGTTTTGCGATTGGTTTGGTAATCCCTCTACCTAGATTTTCAGAGCAGTCCCTTTCATTCCTTTTCAGACTCTTTAACGAAAAAGGTCCCTCTGAGCACTTGTCACTTCAGGCTCATTAAAAATTGAAGGCAACTAGAGTCATCTTTTGTTTTTTCTCGACTCTTAAAAATTGAAAAAACAAGTTGTGTCAAAGCGTCTAAAATTCATCCAATTCGGAAACATACTTCCCCTTTATTTTTAACTGATCGAGTAATCCGCAATCGTGGAAGAAAGTCAATTGAAACCCCGTCGTTCGCGGAGGCTTACGAGTCAACCGTCTTTGTCTCCGGAATCAAAGCTAGTACGGACAAAGTGGACTCGTTTAACCGGTTCCAAATCTCCTGTTAAAGTTAGAACAAGTGTTCCAACAACATCGGAGACTCCGGTTACTCCAAACATTTATGGTATCCCTGCCTCTACAGAAGAAGTTCAGCAACCACAGAAGGACAATGGTACTGATCCTAGTCTGAGGGTAAACACTTGTGTCACTGAACCAGTTCCATCTGCAACCGGTTTGGAGAGTGTTGCTCCTCAAACATCTGTCGCTGCCGATTCCATACCTTCTTCGGCACCAGAAATATTCTACGGACCTGACGGTCTACCCATTCCACCTGGTCTGATTTCCATAGAAGAGATTGTGGAAGATCCTCCATCTAGTACTCCATCACAATTTGGAGTCGGGATCACTCTGTATCCTTCTTCATCAGAAGTTAGTCTATCGCCAGCGGAAGCTCCTGTAGAATCACTAGGTAATCTTTTGGATAGACTAGAAATGTCTGAACAACCGTCAACATCTAGGACTGTGTCATCGACAAAGCGATGGCAGAACTCCCTGCTATCACTACAACAATGTTTGCCGGTATACCTTCTGTCCCAACTAGCTCTCAATCGCTAGAAGGAGCCCACTCAGGGGCCATTTCGACAGTATGGTCTGTTCCTGTTTGTTCATCCAGAATAATATCTGGAAACTCTTATGTTGAGTCTCAACAAATTGATCCATTTGGAGGTCAATTTGGGCAGTCCGGCCCTCAAGGGCAAACCATTCCCTTAAGTACCGGATTTCCACCGTATGGGGGGCAGTATGTCCTTTCATTATCCCCTCCAGGAGGATAGCCATACGGGAGTTCACAAAAAAATTCAGGTTATGCTGGAATTACTTCAAACGGTTGGGTACCGATACTACCTCAACAACCAAGAGTTATAATTCAATGCAACAATTCTTACCTATGTAAAATATACCAACTACGCTAACTATTGTGACGGTGTCGAAAGTTCAAGCGCTTCCTGTTGTATGCCAACCTCAGGTTTCTCAGGTTGTAATGCAACAGCCCCTTGACCCTGCAACTCAACCACAATCACCGACTAGTGGAATGACACAGGTTCAAACGGGTACAATTACCCCTTATCTTGGTCAAACGGTTAGTATCGGGCAACAACACATGGCTTCACAACCATGGCTAGTGCAATACCAACAACCGCAGTTCCAACAAGTATACCAAGGTTCTGAGCAACAAATATTTGCAAATAGTGGCTAGCCATATATTCAAAACAGTCAAAATCAACCATTTTACAATGGTCATGCCCACCAACCTTACCATAGTTACCAGCATCAAATGCATTATGTCGGTATGCAAAGACCAACTGCTCAGGAAATCCCATCTTATCCTGGGTATGGTTCACCTAACCTGAATCAACAGTTACCCTTCGTGGCAACTTTAGAGTTACCTGATTTAAATCGGTTAACAAATGATCCAATCGCTTACGCCCCTTAGTGGCCAGTGATTCCGCATAAACTTCCATCAGATATTCCTAAATTTAATGGAAATCTGGGTGAAGATCCGTCGAATCATGTGATGACCTTTCATCTGTGGTGTTCATAAAACACCCTAAACGATGATTCGATTAGGCTTCGCCTTTTTCAGAGGACATTAACTGGTCCGGCAGCAAAATGGTATATTGAATTGCCTAGAGTTTCCTTCGACAACTTCAATACCCTAGCCACAACCTTTTTAACCCATTTTCAGTTACCGATAAGGTACGAAATGGAACGGAACTTCTTACCAACTTCAAACAAACGACGGCCACTCACATATCTGATCATATAAATGAGTGGTGACGTCGTCGTAGAATGGTGAAAACGTATGTTCCCGATCAGCTTTTAGCTGAATGGTTTATTAAGTCATTACTGCCTTCCATCACAGAAGATGTGGCAAAAGGAGGAGTCGTCACAGAAGAGCAAGTTATCGCTCGTGTGCAATATTTGGACTTGATTTACACTCAGTCCGCACGCTCTACGATAAAATACCTGACGCCCCTAGATCGGAATTCTCAGTTCCTCCTCCTCCTAAATCAAACAATGACTCTCATGCCGACGACAGTGTGATTGGCGCAACAGACACGAAATCGACAAAGGCTGCATCTAAAAAGGCCCGTAAGATTTTCGGTCAAAATGCAAAAGAGGAACTTCTTGCCTCGGAAGTAAATGTCGTATCAATAGATAAAGGCAAAGAAACCAAGCAACCCGGGGGCAAGAAGAAAGGCAAAGGGAAGAAGAAGAAACAAGAAGAATCATCACCTGAAAAATCTTCTGCAAACCCTCCTGGAAATAGGAAACTAAAATATCCATGCATGATATGTGATGAGGATCATCGGACAACAAATTTTCCACACAAAGCTGAGCTTAAAAAATTCTTCAAGAATTCAAAAACCTCAACAGTGTTAACTGATCCATTTCCAAACCCAGGAACAAATCTGGTTGATAGTGGAAATGCTTCCCCGTCTCAAGTGCTGATGTTGTTGGTTTCAAAACAACAAAATGATGCTTTGATATCGACAAGGAACAAAGATTATGGGAATCCACAGCTATCGAACAACAAGGATAAAGATCAACCTAGTAGTTCGACAACAACTTCGACAGAAGTTGCGCCGCCCATCATTCCTAAACTGACAATAAAACCGCCAAAGGGAGTAGTACACAAATCGACATTTAATCCTCGTGCTAGAGCAACACAGCATTATAATATAGTGGAAGATTTGGCCCAATCGCCATCCGCTATGTCGACTCTTGAGGTACTAAAAAATTGCCCATCCCAAAAGCAGGCTTTGTTTTCAGCCATTGGTGGGATAGACCCAAAGGATTCCAATCTTGTATCCTTCGATCATAAAGGATACGATCCTCAATTACCAGCTCAACTAGCTTTCCTCGTTCAAGTGAAAGCCCTCAACAAAACTGTTCATTGAACAATTATTGATGAGGGGGCATCTACATGTATGATGTCGATGAGTTGCTAGAAAACTTTAGGATCTCCAACCTTGTCGCGATCTTCGACGACATTAAAAGAATTTGACGGACGAACATATACCCCATATGGTATTCTAAGTAACTTGAAGGTTGAACTAGGAGGAAAAATAGTAGAAATAGATGTTGAGGTAATCGACGGAAATCTCGATTACAACATCCTACTGGGAAGACCATGGATATATGCCATGGCTGCTATTGTGTCGACCTATTTTAGGAAGATTGCATTTCCCTTTCAAGGAGGGATTACAATCGTCGATCAACAAAACTTCCTCCCCAATGGTTCTCAAGTTACGGGAAGCATTCCTATGATCCATGGAAGCCCCCATTCGCTTCAAAATATCAGAGTAGGCCTACTAAAAGATCCTATATTAATGGGAACTTTCGCTCTTCCACCTCCAAGAAATTTGGTGGAAGTAGCATCAGTAGGAACCTGCAACATGATATCTTCTGAAAAGATCTCAGAAAATGATATCGACATGGATCATGCGCGGGTTTTGCCTCCAAGCCCAACAAAAATATTGTAGCAATCAATGTTCCTGGCATCGAAGGCAAACCAAAATCAACGCTCATCAAGCATTTGGATAGATAGGTCTAAGGAATATGGTACCCCTTCAGATCCTTGGTCACGAGTGCATGTCACCGATGAAGCAATTGTTCAATCAATGGTAATTGAAGGAGAACCATGGGATGATTACCACCATCGTTCCCTTCTTCCAAATTATGAAGAAAATACTCCTGATGACCTTTATCATCCTTCAGTTTTTGATTTTATATCAAATACTGTAAACACGGTGGAGTCCGAGCGAAACTTGTCCAACATTGAAGAGACTATCGCCATAAATATCTCGACAAAAATAGATGTTGTAGAGAATATTTATGTTGGCAAATGTTGTTCTCCTTCAGAAATGGAAATATAACACTCTTTTTCGCAAATTCAGAGATGTCTTTTCTTGGTCATAGTGAAATGCCAGGCATTGACTCAAGTATCGTTGAACACGAAATCAAGATGTATCCAGATGTCAAACCAGTACGACAATGGCTACGGCAGGTGCACCCCAAGAAAGCCACTGCCATTAAGGTAGAAGTTGAAAAACTTCTCCATGCTGGTTTCATTTACCCGGTTCCTCTAACCGATTGGGTATCAAATATTGTCCCTGTTATGAAAAAACAAGGAACAATTAGAGTGTTCGTCGATTATAGGGATGTAAATCAAGCTTGTCCAAAAGACAACTACCCTACACCCTTCATCGACCAGATAATTGATGAATGCACCAGATGTGAAATATTTTCATTTATGGATGGATTCTTTGGGTATAATCAAATAAATATCCGCCCACAGGACCAGTCAAAGACTGCATTTATTTGTCCGTGGGGCACATTCACATATCGAAAATTACCCTTTGGTTTGAAGAACGCAGGGGAAACATTTCAGAGGGCAATGAATTATGCCTTCCATGACATCAAAAACATTGTTCAACCATACCTCGACGACCTTCCGGCTCATTTGCGAAAGCGGACTGATCATCTGCAGCATTTAAGAGCGATATTTCTACGTTGCCGACACTACAATATACGACTCAATCCACACAAATGTGTATTTTGCGTCAGTTCTGGTCGTTTACTTGGCTTTGTGGTCTCGAAGGACGGGATTCGTCTCGACCCATGTAAGGTTCAGGAAATCATAAATTTGCCTCCACCTTCAAATTTGCTTCAGATTCAGAAACTCCAAGGGAAAGCAAACTTTCTGAGGAGGTTCATTCCAAATTACGCCGAACTTGCTAAAGGTTATACGCGTCTTTTAAAAAAGGAAGTACCCTTTGTCTGGGATTAGGTTGCACAAGCTTCCTTTGATGCTTTAAAATCATCCCTAATGAAAGCATCATTAATGTACGCTCCTGATTATCAAAAAGACTTTAACCTGTATCTGGCTGCAGCGGATACGACCATCGCAATGGTTTTAGTTCAAGAAGACAACGGAATCGAACATCCTATATATTATTTAAGTAAGAACTTAAATGATACAGAAAGCAAATATTCTTATGTTGAAAAGCTGGCGCTCGCAGCTGTTCAAGCGATACAGAGATTTCGAGACTACGTCCTCTTTCGAAAAACTACCATTCTGTCAGATTGCAACCCCATGACTTATATATTGTTGCGACAGTTGCTGGGGGGAAAATATTCAAAATGGATAGCAATCCTACAAGAGTTTGATCTGGAATTTGTAAAATCCAAGTCAAAGAAAGCTTTGGTTTTCGCAGAATTATTATGCGATCTCCCATCATCGTCCAACGATGAAACATCCAAAGAAACGATCGTGGACGAAAATTTGTTTCTGATATCTTCAAGCAATCAGTGGTATGGGGATATAATCATTTATCTCCAAACCCAAAAATATAGGCCAAATACCTCTCGCTCTGAAAAAAAACGTATTCGATGCCAAGCAAAAGACTACATGATCGTCGGTGATACACTTTACTGTCGTGGTATCGATACAGTTTTGAGAAGGTGCCTCACGCATGAGGAGGCCGAAAAAGTCCTGAATGATTGCCATTCAGGCGTGTGTGGGGGGCATCAATCCGGTTATGCTACAACGCAAAAAATATTACGAGTAGGATACTTCTGGCCAACAACGTTTAAAGATTGCATAAACGCAGTCAGAAGTTGCCATGCTTGTCAAATTTTCGATAGCAAAACCAGAAGACCACTCGTACCTCTGCAGCCAATAGTTGCTGTCGGGCCATTCGCCAAATGGGGCATCGATTTCATGACATGCAACCCCACCTCGACCGGGGGGCATGGGTATATCATAGTCGCAGTTGACTATTTTACCAAATGGGCCGAGGCGATGCCTACATTAGATAATACTGGTGAAACAGCTGCCCTCTTTTTTTTCAATCATGTAGTCGCCAGATTCGGCGTCCCACAAGCTATAGTCACAGATCATGGATCGCATTTTCACAATCACATGATGGTCGAATTAGCTGCCAAACTAGGGTTATCTCACGACAGCTCTACTCCATATTACCCGTAAGCCAACGGACAAGTTGAAGCGATCAACAAGGTCCTGAAGCACATGCTGCAAAGGATGATTGGAGTTCACAAAAGAAGGTGGCACCTAATCCTGTACTCAGCCTTGTGGGCTTACCGAACATCGGTAAGAAATGCAACCGGGTTTACACCTTTCCAACTGGTATATGGCCTGGAAGCAGTCTTACCAATCCAGTGTGAAATCTCATCCCTCAAACTCGCAATTGACCTCCTCCCCGGAACTTCAGAAGAAGAAGCTCGTTTCTTGGAACTAATCCAATTGGATGAAACCTGTCGTGATGCCGCTTTGGCTAACGAAGCCCATAAGAAACGAGTCAAAGCACAGTTCGACAAAAATGTCAAACCTCGTGTCTTCTCAGAAGGTGACTTGGTCTTACTTTATGACCAAGAATTCGATAAATTGGGAGCAGGTAAATTTAAGTCTTTATGGATGGGCCCCTATATTTTTAAGCGAGTGTTAGCGAAAGGAGCCTACGAGTTAATGGATTATGACAGAATTCCACTGGCACAACCTCGTAACGAGTTGTACCTCAAGCGTTACTATGCATAATTCAGTATAGTAACCTGTATGATTTTGTTATGTTTTTTGTTTTCGCTAAAGTGTTTATTTTGGTCAAGTAATCCACTTTTTACATATATTGCAGATGTCAAACCTATTGGAGTCATGTGTTGGATATGCCGACGGAGCGAGTCGTAGTTTGCGGAACCTATCTTCCGTGGCCTGGGCCATTTTTGATCCAAGCAGCGAGTTAGTAAGCTTCAGAGGGGTATGTATTGGTCGATCAACAAATAACATCGCTGAATATAGCACGTTGATAGAAATTCTCTCTGATGCCATCACACATGGTATACGCCGACTGATTGTCAGGCTAGACTGACAACTCGTCATACTACAACTCACTGGTATCTACTCTGTTCGAAATCCAACTATTTATCGCATGTTCCTAAGGGTTAAGATTTTGGAAAGACAATTTGATTTTATTCAATATCAGCATATTTCCAGAAACTTAAACACATTAACTGACTCATTGGAAAATTATGTGTTAGATAGACATTTGCAACATTTATAAAAAGAAGCATACCATCAATATTTGCATTTGGATCATGTAACTTAACTGAAATAAAGCTCCGAAAATCAAAAATATATATATATAACTGTTTATGGTTTACACATAATGTTCTGTAACCAAGACAAAATTGGTCAAATGACCAAAAACTCAAAACGCTAGGGGGCACCCTAGTCTAATGATGCTCGTGATAGCAAGTCACAGCCTGTGCGATCATGCGTAAGAGCCGAGTCCATTGTCTTGGCACACCAGTAGTATGTCGCTGCAACCTCAATGGAAACTCGTCTGTCCTCACATCTGGAATACCAAGAGTGAGGCCCTCAACCTGCTCCTGTAATGCTGTGAGAGTCTCGGCCACATCGAGGTCGCGAAGGATAGCCCTTCCAACAACCTCTCTTGCTGGGGCGGCAGCTGGCACTCTCAGGCGTACTACTGGCCGAATGGGACCAACATCTGCATGAACACATGAGTTTTATTAAGTCTTGATAGAATAAAGCACAAGGACATTATAAGAGAAAAACGATAAATAGGGATATGGTCAAAGAATTTACCAATGGCACCCCACTGTTCGCCAGCCGACAGTACTAAATCTGGGTCACCCCGGAAGTCCATACCAGCGTATGGGTACTCGGAATAAACCATCTCCTGATGATCAAACCACCCGAAGAAGGTATCAGAAAATTAAATCTGAGACTGACCAGCATGCCTAGACATATGGTCGACACATCTCTGCATACGTGGTTCAGTCGGTGAAGGTAAATCAAGTGCAATATACTGCGGTTGCATCAGTGGTATCTTTTCCAAGGCAAAGGTAGTCAAAATAGAACCATACCCAAAGTTCTTCAACCTCCCACTCTTTACCTTGGTCAACTATTCTTTCATCACAAGAAGTACCGCGTCGCACCAGTTGAACACCTTCGGTTGGAGACATTCCAAGGCATACTGCATATAAGATCGGTTGGCTACATGAAGAGCCGCTCCACCAGCCATCCTACCAAAAGTAAACAGAATAGTCCTAAGGGACCTATCAGTGACATCACAGATGATGATCTTGTCGTCTTTACTCGGTTGAGATCCCTCTCTGCAATACCGGCGAACATAATCTCTCACAGATTCACCTCCTCGAGCCGAACCTGATAAAGAGATGGGGGCACCCCGCCTCGACAAGCAAGTCAAGAAATAGATGTCCACTACAGTCAAGGGGATGGATTTGCCCTTGATCTAGAACACCTGGTTGGTAGGATCCCAAGCATCGAGAAAATACTGTAGTAAGTTGATTTGTTGTCTCATGCTAGAAATGCGGAAAAACTTCAGCAAGCCACAGTTCTGCAGTGCGTTTACTGTAACCGGATCATGTAGAGAAAGCATGTCCTCTTCTTCATGTTCACGTTCTCGCCATGTAATAGTCATCTTACTCCAAAGATCTCTTAAAAACAAACAAGAGAAGAGTTAGATCCTGATTTTGGTAAGAAACAGGCAAAATTTCCATCAAAAACTCTGTATAAAATTCCTTCTTTGCGCCCATCGCACCTACAGTAGTGCTCTGGGTGCGTTGCATGTCAGATGGCCAGTAGACAGGCCAACATCCAACGCACCTTTCGATACACAGAGGGTGCGCTGAAGGCAGAGCGAGTTTTTAAAACCCCAGAGGCTCAGGAAAACCAGGAATCAAGCTTAGAATGCAAAATGGAAAGCATGAAATGAAAGAGCTCAAGTTTAGCTCCTACCTGGTCCAGACGGCACCGAGAATTGTCCACAGAATCTCCCGAAATCAGCTGATGAAAATCAAAGGGGGAAAGCACCTCCAAAGCTGCAACAAACCAAAGTTCAAATGAAATGGTAGAATGGGAGGTAAAGGCACTTTTACATTACTTTTTACGTAGTTCAAAGTAAAATATTAGTGTTCTAACTCATTTTTCAAGCATATATTGTTCATTTCTGACTAGTTTGATGAAGCAATTGAAAATACAGTACAATCTTTGAAAGAACAAAGCTATTTATGGTAAAGTCAAGAAGAGACCATTGTATCGAGCAGTTTTAAGACATAGTTCAAGCTCGTTAAAAAATAAACATAAGTCATGAGCAAATGTTTCCCTCCAGTGTTTAAGCTCAATAAAAAAATGAACCGATTTCCCGGTAAATAACCATCGTGAATGTAGTATTTCAGCCTTAAAAAGCCTTGGTCATGTTCTCATCATCACCTCCACTCTGTATTGGCCGATCATTCACCTCCATTTGATTGTTTACCCCTTTTTGAGGAACAACTGCGAAGAGTGATCTCACTAGCCATCCTTGTAACACTGCTGTGATTGGAAAATTCCAAACCTTACCTGGAATCATCTACTACCCATTTTATCTCTCGTTCCTCAAAAGACGAGTCTCCTTTAAGCTCTTTTCAATTGACTCATAAAATATGAAAAGATTGCCGAGCCATTGGCCTCTCCAACTCGTTAAAGGGACCGGAAGTGCTATCCCTCCTCTAAATTTTAATCTTTTTGGACCTGAGGGATTATTACACAAAAAGATCGAGCGCTTGTTTTGTTTTGGCTCGTTAAAAGTATTGAAAATTCATCCCTTCTGTATTTTTTTATACTTTCTCGGACTTGAGGGATTAGATGACGAAAAAGGAATTTTGGAGTTTCCTTTACATTCCTTTTCAGACTCTCTAAAATTGAAAAGGACCGAGTTATCTTTGTCGTTAAACTCGTTAAAATTTTAATAGAGACAAACTTGTCTATAGACGAGAACGCGTTTCACTATCCCTAGGCTCGTTAAAACATAGCGATGGGTTTGCCCGAAGGGCAAATTATAGAACAAGCATATGTTATCCTCCTCAAGCTTGACAAAAATAAAGAGGTACTGGTCAGCAATGACTGGGGAAAAATTGGGAAGAAAACTTGAAGAAACTTTGTTGGTAGCAAGTTGCCCTTGAACATGACACTTTCACTCCGCATCCAAGTCAGGTTGGGTTGTTTCATTCACCGGTCACATCGCCATGGTCCCATCACACCATCCACATTTGGGGTTAATGCTACCAATCCATCATGTCAGTGTCACCGATATGTTCAAGAGAAGTCATTAAGAGAATTCACCTGTGTCTCACCCACTACAATACATTCATACTCCATTCTTTCATGACTGCCACCTGAACCTTAGTCACCAGATCGTTTTCACCTCCGTTAAAATCATTTGCTCCATTACGTGTCATTGATGTGGGATTCATTAATGCCCTCCTATGACGGATCACTTCTTGTCGACATCATCTCATTATCCAAGAAGTTGATCTAGGAACACCCCATTCAGTACTTTGAAGCTTGCATGCCTCAATGGCAAGTTTCTCACTTCCGGCGACAGGTTTACATCAATGACCTTCGACCGAAAGATTTTGCGTGGTGTTCGATGCCAAGTCCTTTATTCACACCATGTGAATTGTACTGCAGTACCTTGAGGGTCATTATCATTATCGGTGATTCCTCTCGCGCTTGTTAACAGCTTACATCATTGGCTGGTAATCAAGCGATCTCTTTCCATGTTCGACTCCAGAACATCTCTCACATGGATTGACTTGTACTTCAAGTGAAGATCGAACGAGATTGAAGACCCCGGATCTAGTTTCATCCATCCGGGCTGCGATATATATTCAGGGAAATAAAGACATTAAATGTACATCATTGCTGCATAGATAATCATCCAATCAAAGGGATGATGGCTCTATCAGAATCATCAGTCTACACTCAGACGATTGTCTGTCCTATGTACATGAAAATGAATTTATAAAGCTGAGCATGGGAATGCCCGCCTCAGCTAGATCATGAAAATGTTATGAAGATAATGTATTGTATTGTATCTTATTACAGGTCTCCTCCTAGTGCGAAAGAACTTCGAATCCTCATAATAAAGAATTTCACCCGACATCAAAAGATTAACGACTTCATGCTTTAGGGGGCAACTGTTATAGACATTTTTGGGCACTGCAACCCCAAGCATGAAATTTCCATAAACCAAGGGCTCCTAAGTCCCTAAAAGTGTTGTTCTAACCCCTAAAGGAACAAGGTCAACTGATTACAGCTTCTCCCAGAAGTTCTCCATGAAAAACTGCTCAGAATTGGTCAAAACAGGATCATTTCAGCTACTCCATAGGAAAAGTGCGTTGCATCTCACCTAAACACACTGTGTGGGTGTGTTGCATTTCAAAAATCCCTTCTATGGGGTGCGATGGGCGAGAAATGACAAATGGCAGTGTCATTCCGCGAGGTGGAGAGGCAATGGAAGCTTCCAGAAACTTCTCCTGTGACACTTGCCTCTCTGAATTCGACCAAGGATGAGTAAGAGATCATCAATCTCCAAGTGGAAGAAAGAATTATTAGAGGGAAGACACTAATCAAATCACAAGCTGACTCATCTCCCTTATAGATATCTATATATGGATCCCTCATCCCAGAGATCCAGAGGCTGGAATTTTGCATATTGTAAGGAATTGTTGTTGGTTTCTTGAGACATACATCAAATTGTTGGGTGATCTAAGCTTTGTATGAGGTGAAGAGGGGCTTCCTTGCTGAGAGGATGATGCTGGGTCAGAACAACTGGTTGTAACTCCCCTTGGCTCTTTCTTGTTTATCAATAAAAGCTATTCAAGTTTTCCTCCATACTCTTGTGTAATTTATGTTTGCTGCATTTGTATGGTCAATTTACATTTGATCCTAGATTGTTTATGATTATAGATCCATGTTCTCATATAGTGCTATGCTACTGTGATCTTACAGGTACTTTTTGAAGCTGGACGTGCAAGGGAACAAGTAGCGAAAGACTATCAAGAAAGAGAATAATCGAACCAGGAGATTAGCACAAGACAGAGGTTGGTCTTCTTTGTTCTTCTCTATCTATACTTCATAAAGGAAAAACGAAAGTAGCTTTACTTTGTTTGTTTCTAAGGCAGCTATCACACCTTAGTGGGATAAGCAGTTCTGAGTAGACACTTTTCCCTGTAACAACGAGAGAGTGGCCCCTAAAAATAAAGCAAAAGAAGAAAATAAAACAATCACAAATTTAAGCTCAGGACCTGAAACAGGGTGACATAAAAACTTCCCTTCCCAAGATGAGAGAGTGGTTCCTATGAAAAAGAAAACAAGACAATCAAAGCAACAAAAATGATCTAATGCTCAGGACCTGGAGCAGGGTGAAAAATTCCCTCCCCAAGACTAGAGATCAGTTCTATGGTCAATATTGGTTGTACTTTCGCGCCTTCGATAGCCTCCCTGGCAATGGCACCAAAATGTTGGTGTTTAGATATGAATCATGCAATTCACCCAATTCCACATTAATTGTCAACCTAGGGCTCTACGAGTTATTTCAAGGCTATCATGCAAAGTATATGCAGGCCACAGTTTCCCTACCCAGTACTGAACATTCAATTATAAACTTAGCAATGTGTAACAACGAGCAATAACTCTAACAAAAAATAATAGTAACAACAAGTAATGATTGTAACATCAATAAGAATAAAAACAAAGAAAAGTCACTGTAACACACTGATAATAATTCAAAACAACAAATAACTTAACTAAAATAAACCTATGCGCACATCTATCCAACATTAACACTTGGCCAAGAGAGTGGGCCCAACTCCCTGATTAGGGCCATGGCAAGATCAAGAAGTCATGAAATGCTTAGAAGGTTAGAATTCCATTAATCAAAAAGAGTATTACAATGTATGTTATTACAGACTCAAAGTTAACATAATTCTCTACGATCTTAACTGTCGGATTTCACAATCCCGTAACTCTACTTATAAAATTTGTTAACAATAACAACTCCTAGAATTACGACAGTTGTCTGCCTACAATTACATAGTGGTTCCTAAAGCAAAACATAATATAAATATAGCAGTGTGTTGATTGAGAGGTTGATCCACCGTTGCAGCTGCTATCTCAAGACAACACTACCAGCTCGATGGTCACCATTCGTTAAACCACAGTCTTGATCATTCTTCCTCCAAATCTGCAAGAATAATTGAATTAGAAAGCCACTTAGGTAAAAATCCCCTATGACTATGCATCATTAATTAATGATTCATAACGACATGACAAGAGGTATACCTGTGCAGTTTAGAATGTAAATTGACCAACAATGGTGTAAAATGGATACATGAAATAGGGTAAAAATGTGGGTAAAAACATGAAAATTCAACCACCAACATAAATATAGCCAAATTTGGTGCAGGGCGTGGTGATAATTAATGAAAATTCTCACAACTTATAAGTTCACATAGGTATGTTAAATTATTATTATTCAAACGAAAGAGAGAAAAGTGAACTCCAGTCTCCTGGTATGATATTACCACACGTACATACAAACATTGCAATGATTGTGACATAAATCAAGATTTTGCAACGATGTGTGAAGGTTTTGATCACCAAAATCAAGAAATCAAGAAAGTTTGGGTGATGGCATGGGTGATGGTGTGGGAATTGTTGCTTCTTTTCTTATTCATTGTAGTGTTCGCAACAACCGAACTGCATGGAGGAGGTGGTAATATATTGATGGAAAACTCCAGCGTCTTGATCATGCACATGCTCCTACCACACAATATGATCATCAAAATCTAGGCAAACACCGCAGATCATATTCTTTCTGGCATCGTCAGTGGGTCATGGTCATTCAACTATCTGAGCTCTTCCTCCTCTATTCTCCTCCCACTGGAGAACAGAGTCACTGATCCAACTGATTAGGTGCTCATCATCTGTGGTGAGGGAGCATAGTCTTTCTATCTAGTATCTGATAATGATGCACATGTTGTAGACGCGCATCGACCCTTAATCATGTTCTTGTGGTCTGCCATGGGATTTTTCATCCATAGCTAGATTTGTCAACTAAAAGAGAATATATATGTTTCAATGGTGGCGTCATCTTCCACCACTACTACTCACAAACTACAATGACTCTTCACACTGTAGATGGTGGCTTCAATGATTTCACTTGTTATCACTCACTCTTCTAAGCAGGGAAAATTTTAAGAACCCCCCCTAAATTTATAAATATAATAAATGGGCGAATCTCCATGGTATATAGGAAAAATGGAAGGCGATTTTATCAATAATATAATATTTATATATAATTTTTTGGCGAATCTCTCACTAGGCATGGCGAATATTTTACTCAATTATAAAATCTTGTAAGATCTTGGCGAGTCTTTCACTAAATAATAAAACTTTGTAAAGTCCTAGTGAATCTTAGCATAGGCTACATGCTAGTTTAACTCCCCCATTTAAATAGGCTACATTCCAGGTGAATACCATGGGTCAATACCATGTGCCATTTTGGTGAATACCATGGGTCAATACCATGTGCCATTCTTATTTTTATTAATTCTAATATTAGGGTTAATAATGGTTTTTTGCATGGTATTAATAACACTCTAGTCCATGGTATTTGTCCCATAGTATTTTGGCCATAGGTTTCACCTAAATATAACCCATTTTTTGAGTGTTCGTAAATATAAGGTGACTTATGGAGTAAATATAAAAAAATGTTTTATTTGTTTACCATACCTCTCGTTTATTTATATTTTTATTAATTTACCATACCTCTTTTACAAATATGGTATTTGGCCCATAGGATTCACTTAAATAAAACCTCTTTCTTGAGCCTTCATAAATAGAACGAGGGTTATGGACTAAATATAAAAAGAGGTTTTATTTATTTACGATACGTCTAGTTTATTTATATTTTTATTTATTTACCATACCTTTTGAGTAAGTATAAAGAGACGTTTTATTTATTTACCATACCTCCACTTTACTTATATTTTTATTTGTTTACACCCTTACATGTATATAAGGTGACTTATGGAGTAAATATAAAAAATGTTTTATTTATTTACCATTCCTCTCATTTATTTATATTTTTATTAATTTACCATACCTCTTTTATAATATGGTATTTGGCCCATAGGATTCACTTAAATAAAACCTATTCTTGAAAATGGGCGAATGGAAGGTTGTAAGTCCTAATTTCAAGGGCTAAATTTACCTTTTTTACCCTCTCCCTTAAAATAAGGTGGGCTATTTGAGGTGATTTGTAAAAATTTACTATGATACAAAATATTCGCCCACTAAAAATTTAATACCCCTTAATTTCGCCGAAGGGCGAACATTCGCCCCTAAAATTATCCTTGCTTCTAAGGCTATGTAAAAGACGTGCAATGGCAACACTAGATATGGTTCTGGATTTTATAATGAAGGTAATTTTATGACAGAAATGGTTGTGGCTCTCACTATCATTCTTTCTCTCGCTTTTTTAAGGCTATGTAAAAGGAGTTTAATGATGGTGATTTTAATGAAAACACTATTTTTGGTTCTATATTTTTAAGGGTTTCCTAAAATACTTAATGATGTTGATTTTAATGACAGGGATGTCTTCAACTCTAGATTTTCTAAGAGTTTATGAAAGACTTATAATTATGATGTTACTAACAACACTCGGTATGGTTGTGGCTTTTCAAGGGGTGTCCACAAGATTTGAAATGATGGTGATTTTAAACACAATATGAGCTTTGGCTCTTGCTTTGGGATTTTTATATAGAATTCCAATGATGGGAATTTTAAAGACAAGACGAACTTTGGATTTATCTCTGGAATTTTTATATATACTTAGAATGATGGTGATGTTAAAGACAAAAAGAGCTCTGGATTTTTTATACAGACTTAAAATGATGATGATTTTAATGACCAGGCTAGCTCTCGGTCTAGCCCTAGCTTTTCTAACTGTATCTAAGAGACATACAGTGATGGTGTTTTTTTAAAGGTATCTAAAAGACTTAGAAGGATGGTGATTTTGATGAAAAGACTAGTTTTGGTTGTGGATTTTCAATATAAACTTATAATGGTGTTGATTTTAATGACAAAACTCACTCTGGATTTTCTATGGATATTTTAAAGATGTACAGGGATGACGATTTTAATTACAGGAATCGTTATCGCTTCCGGATTTCTAAAAGTTTGCTAGAAAACTTAGAATGATGGTGGTGATTTTACTGGCTCCGACTTTCATTGTGGGTGTATTATTATTCAACGATTTCTTCTTAATTGTAAGCTTCCATATGCATATGTATTTTCAATTACATATATGTTAGATGTTTTACATGGAAATAATTCAATTCCAAATGGAAATATATTAATTGGTACCGAATTCTAGCATAATGTTTTCATAAATGGATTCTTGTAGGGTTATGCCTACAATATTTTGCATGGGAGTTGTAACTATGAAAATCACTGGGGATTTATTGTTACAAGTTATCAATTCCCTCGGTATCACTCCTATGCGTTCAATTTTTATTTTTCAATAGAAAGAGAAAGAAGCGAACTCCTTCTGATATTGTGTACATACACTACACACATTGCAACGGTTGGTTTGTTAAGGTGTTGATCACTAAAACTAATTGTGACATAAATCAAGATTTGGGCATATAAAGATCGCTTGAATTTAGGCACCAAAATTGTGATAGAAATCAAGAAATCAAGAAGGTTTGGATATCTTGACATCAGAATCAAGAAAGAAAATATTGGGTTTACTAGATGGCGTGGGATTGTTGCAACTTTTCTTCTTTGTAGTGCCTGTAGCGGAAGAAACGCAAGGCGAAGGTGGCAATATGATGGACAAATTAAGTGTCTCCATAATGCACATGTTGCTTCCATGAAATATGATCATCTTCCACTCATCCAGCATGTGTTTTACGATTATCTTTAATTCATCATCTAACGTGTCCTCTTCGATCATCTGACCCATCATCCAACATGTGTTTTCAGATCATGTTTGGGAAATGCAGGAATCATCAAATTCTAATACCACGGGACTATTGGGCCCACTCCAATGACTATGATAGTAATTTCAATGAGAACTTGGTGCAAACCATTGATTTCAATGTCATCATCATAATCAATTTATGTGATTGGATCAAAATTTCTACAAACACCACAGATCATATTTTATCGGGCGTCATCTAGGGGTCTCGGTTATTCAACTATAAGAGCTCTACCTCCTCTATTGTCGTCTCATTTGATCCACGAAATGGAGACACTCATCAGGTGCTCATTATCTATGTCTAGGGAGTGGAGTCCTCCTATCTGGGAGTTAAAAACAATGCGCATGCGGGAGATGTGCCTGGGCCCTTAACCACATTCCTACGGTCTACCATGGGATTTTTCTTTGACAGTTGAATTAGACAATGAAAAGAGAATATATTTGTTTCAATCATGGTGTCGAATTTTAGCACTACCACTCATAAGATACGATGAATTTTCACACTGCAGATGGTGCTCTTAATGATGGCACTGGCCCTCTCTCTTAGTCTTCTAAGGCTATCTAAAACACATACAATGACAACATTGGATCTTGTTTTGGATTTTATAGTGAAAGTGTTTTTTATAACATAAATGCCTATGGCTAGTGGCATGCATGCTTGCATTATATTCTTCCTTGAAAGCACATAATTTGTTTCATGTTTCTTTATTGAAAAATTATGTTATGGTCCTAACCATGTCATTGACTAGAATTTTATTAATTGGATCTAGAAGGAGATGTTTTGGTACAACCAATATATATAGTGGACAACAAGGCCATGATGCTTTGGAACAAATACATGGGGTGGTTAAAGATCTAGTGGATGTGCCAAAACCCTAAAGAAGGAACATGGGGTCTTAAAGATTCTTTGTGAGAAACATACCACATTTAGTTTTGTATTTTTAAATGTAAGTTTGTATATATGCACACTTGTATGGTGTTGAACACTAAGGATGGTCTAGAAATAAGGGGATGATGAATGTAAATCCCCAGGTTTTAATCCCCAGTTTAATAATTTTCTTTTGTACCCGATGATAGGACAAAGTGCTTATCAGTGCAATAGTTTCAACTATTATTAATAAAATACACCAAAGACTATAGATAACAAGGAATAGAGTTATAAGTGGGTGGCTAAAGAGTCTATACTACTTTATTTATATTTTATTATACAGATATTTGATACTAAGGAAACGTTTGGTTATGTTTTCTTCTTGGAGAGGTCATGTGGCACTTTGAAATAATGCATATTTAGCCTTACTTTTTTGGGTGTTGGGGGTTCATTTGTTCATTATTCTCATTCATTTTTGGTGTTCTTACTTCTTAAAGAGAAGTGTAATTCTACAAAATTGAATCATTTTTTGTGATTTTGTGTCAAATATTATTATTATTCCAACATGTGGAATATGCCTAAGTGCATTATGCATTGGCCTTTTCAATGAAACTATCCATGGATGAGATTCTTTTGAGCTTCTAGCATTGAGATTTCTTGATTAGTGCCACTATAACACTAGATGGAAAAAGGAAAAGAATAAGGGACTCCATTGCATATAAGGGATTCATTTCCTTGGGTTGTGCGAGCTAAATGGGAAAGAGAGTTAGGAGTTTGGGTCAGGGAAAATTTTAGGCGCTAATATTCGCAGGTGGGCTAATTTTCCATGCTTTTTCCAAAAAAAAGATTTGCCAATTTCCATTTTTTTCTAAAATTATTTTCCCAATTTTTATAGTACACCATTATTTTACCTTGAAAATTGCCAAAATATTATATTGACTAATATAAAATCATTTTAAATGTAAATATTTCTACAAAAATATCAACAAAAAATTTACAATTTGCATATTCGGGGCGAGTAAGATTCACCAAGGTTTCTAAACTTTAAGGTAAACTTCCATCCTTAAATTTTTTCTTGGTTTGGATTGCTATTGAATTGGTTGAGTAAAATATTTGTATATATGTCGATTACAATGTGATTGTATGCATATAGACAACTTGTGAGCTAACTCTATGTTAGTGATAGATTTTTCCTATGGATCCATCATTGTATAATCATAGTCTAAGCTAAGGGGTGGCATACTATGTAGAGAATGAATGCACAACAAAACCCTGATGTTAAGTGGAATTTCTAACATTTGAAATTAGTTTGTGACTATTCTTAAAGATGATTGGTCTCCATTTCATCTAAATTTTCTTCTCCATTGTGCTCTTATGGTTTGTCAGTTATTTTCATGAGCATGTACATTTTCTGCATCGTTTTTTACTTTATGGCATAATAAATAATGATAATATATGCACATGTTTACCAAGAAATTGGTCCTTCGAAGTTTACATTGGCATGAGTATGCTTATTTAATGTTGACATCTATTATTGAATTTCCTAGATTTAATTCTCCATGAGAAAGCATTCTACATCTTTCTCCAATAACAAAGACATAAAATCCTCCTCTTGAATGAGTAGAACTGATAAATCCATACATTAGCCTCATGTAAGTTAGGCTAAATAAGTTGACAAGAAATAATGCAAATATATGGTGGAGAAGGAAGTAGGTTAAAATATTTTGAAATATTCTTTTACGAATCTAATCATTGTAAAGGAACAATTGGATTAATGACGACTATACAAAACTTGAGAAAAGCACTGAAAAAAGTAACTAAAAAGAAAAAAAATATTACTAATTTATAACAACATAACTCACCCTTTATAATAACTATACTTTTTAATTTACTAATTTATTAAACTTAATTCCCCAATTAATAATACTAACAAAAAAATTTAACTTACCAAATTCAAATTTCTTAAAACATAATTCAATCCAATCATCCTTTTCTAAAACAATTGAACTCCAATCTTTTAACCACCCACCTTTCATTTCATTTATAAAATGATTATTAAAATAATATAATCTTATAATAGTTGTGAGCTTTAATTATGGTTTTAATCTATTTTAAACAAAAACTATCATGTACTAAATATTATGGTGTTGCGTGAATAGATATTCGGCTAAAGAAATAATTAATTTTATTTGGTGTTTAATTATTAAAACGATCAGGTCAATTGTGTATAAAGATCATAAATATCGCCAAATTTGGTGCAAGGCACTATGAGAATTAACGATAATTCTCACATCTTATAAATTCACATGGGTCTATTCAATTATTGGTCTCATGTCTTAGTCCCCGATCTCATGGAATAAGGCCTTAAGGTCTCTCTTTCTACGCACCTTTTCACCACTTGGCTTGCCCACAACAACCCTGTGTCCCAAGCATCCAAAGAGCATAAGTTCGTGCAAGAAATAATGCCAAGGAGATAAGTGAGTCAAACGAAAGAGAGAAAAACAAACACCTGATGTGATATTACCACAGACATGCATACAAACATTACAATGATTGTGACAGAAATCAATATTTTGCAATGGTGTGTGAAGTTTTTGATCACCAGAATCAAGAAATCAAGAAAGTTTAGGTGATGACGTGGGAGATGTTGTGTGATTCATTCTCATTTTCTTATTCATTACAGTGCCTACAATGACAAACCCTCAAGGTGGAGGTGGAAACTCCAACGTCTCTGCCATGCACATGGTCTTGCCACACAACATGATCATCAAAATCCTGACAAATGACAGGGATCATATTCTGTCGGGCGTCATCCGTGGGTCACGGTCATTCAAATATCCAATCTTTGTCTCCTCTATTGGCTCCCCACTGGAGAACAGAGTCACTAATCCAACTTATCAGGTTCTCATAATCTGTGGCGAGGGAGCATATCAATCTTCCTATCTAGAAGCTAACTATGATGGGCATGTGGAAAATGCACCTAGGCCCTTAATCATGTTGTTGCAGTCTACCATGGGATTTTTCTTCCGTGGTTGGATCAGTCTACTAAAAGAGGAAATATTTGTTTCAATGGTGGCGCCTTATTCCACCACTACCACTCACAACCTGTGGTGACTCTTCACACTGCAGACGTTGGCTTCTATGATATCAATTGTTATCACTCTCACTCTTCTAAGGCTATTTAAAAGAGGTGAAATGGAAACACTAGATATGGTTCTAGATTTTATAATGAACATGATTTTTATGACATAAATGGTCGTAGCTCTAGTTCTCATTCTTTCTCTGGCTTTCTTAAGGCTATGTAAAAGAATTTTAATGATGGTGATTTTAATGACCACACTAGTTCTGGTTCTAGTTCTAGATTTTTTAAGGGTACCTAAAAGACTTACAATTACCTTGATTTTAATGACAGAGTTGTCTTTAACTCTAGCTTTTCTAGGAGTTTCTAAAATAATTATAATTATAATGTTAGTAACATCACTCGGTACAGTTGTGACTTTTCAAGGGGTATCCACAAGATTTGAAATCATGGTGATTTTAAACACAAGACAAGCTTTGGCTCTTGCTATGGGTTTTTAATATAGACTTCCAATTATGGTGATTTTAAGACAAGACAAGTTTTGGATTTAGCTTTGGATTTTTTATATAGACTAAGAATGACAGTGATTTTAAAGACAAAGAGAGATTTGGATTTTTATCTCGACTTAGAATGATGATGATTTTAATGACCAAGCTAGCTTTCGGTCTAGACCTAAGTTTTCTAACTGTATCTAAGAGACGTACAATGATGATGATTTTAATGACAAGTTTGGCTATGGCTATGGATTTTTTAAAGGTATCTAAAAGACTTAGAAGGATGGTGATTTTAATGACAAGACTAGTTTTGGTTGTGGCTTTTCTAGATAAACTTATAATTATGTTGATTTTAATGACCAGACTCACTTTGAATTTTCTAAGGATATCTAAAAGATGTACAAGGATGGAGATTTTAATTATAGGACTTGTTGTCACTCTTGACTTTCTAAAAGTTTCTAGAAAATGTAAAATGATGGTGGTGATTTTACTGGCTTTGACTTTCGTTGTGGTTGCTTTATTATTCAATGATTTATTCTTTATTGTAAGCTTCCATATGCATATGTATTTTCAATTACATACCTGTTAGATTTCTGGCATGGAAATAATTCAATTCCAAATGGAAATTTATTAATTGGTTCCATATTCTAGCGTAGAGTTTTTAGAAACATATTCTTGTCCAGTTATGCCTAAAATATTCTTCATGGGAGCTATAACTGTGACAATAATTGGGGATGTATTGTTATAATTTATCAATTCTCTTAGTCGCAGTCTCACACGTTCAATTTTTATTGTTGAATAGAAATAGAAAGAAGAGATCTCCTTCTGATATTGTCTACATACACTACACACATTGCAATGTTGGTTTGTTAAGGTGTTGATCGCCAGAATTAATTGTGACAAAAATTAAGATTTGGGCATATAAAGATCGCTTGCATTTAGGCACCAAAATTGTGATAGAAATCAAGAAATAAATAAGGTTTGGGCTTCTTGAAATCAGAATCAAGAAAGGGTGTACTAGGTTTACTAGATGGCATGGGATTATTACAACTTTTCTTCTTTGTAGTGGCCACAGTAGCAGAAATGCAAGGCAGAGGTGGAAATATGATGGACAACTCAAGCATATCCATAATGCACATGGTCTTGCCATGCAACATGATCATCTTCCACTCATCCAAAATTTGTTTTCCGATCATATTTAACCCATCATCCAATGTGTCCTCTTCGATCATATGTGACCTGTCATCCAACATGTGTTTGTCGATCATGTTTGGGAAATGTAGGAATCATCAAATTCTAATACCACAGGATTGTTGGGCCCACTCCATTGACTATGAAAACAATTCTGACCAGTGCTTGATGTAGATCATTGATTTCAATGATGTCATCATAATTGATTTCCGCAATTGGATCAAATTTTTTACAAACACTACAAATCGTATTCTATTGGGTGTCATCTAGGGGTTGCGGCCCTTCAACTATCAGAGCTCTACCTCCTTTGTTCTTGTCCTGTTGGATCCATGAACCATATATGTTGATCAGGTGCTCATCACCTATGGCGAGGGAGCGAAGTCTTCCTATATGGGAGCTGACAACAATACGAATGTGGCAGGTACACCTAGGCCCTTAGCCACATTCTTGTGGTTTACCATGGGATTTTTCTTCAATAGTTGAATCGGTCAACGAAAAGAGAATATATTTGTTTCGACCGTGGCGTCGTATTTTATCACTACCACTCATAACCTGTGGCAGATTTTCACACTGCAGATGACACCCTCAATGATAACGTTAGCCCTGTCGCTTGGCCTTCTAAGGCTATCTAAAACACATACAATGACAACATTGGATCTAGTTTTGTATTTTATAGTGAAAGTGTTTTTTATAACAGAAATGCCTACAACTAGTGGCCTGCATGCTTGCATTATCCGCTTCCTTGAAAATGCAAATCTGTTTCATGTTTCTTTATTGAAAAAATATGTCTATGATCCTAACCATGTCATTGACTAGAATTTTATTAAGTAGATCTAGAAGGAGATGTTTTGATACAACCAATGCATATACTTGAAAACAAGGCCATTATGCTTTGGAAAAATACATGGGGTGGGTAAATATCTAGTGGATGTGCCACAACCCAAAATAAGGAACACGGGATCTTAAAGATGCTTTGTCAGAAACATACCACATTTATTTTTGTATTTTTAATTGTAAGTTTGTATATATGCACACCTGTATGGTGTTGAGCACTAAGGATGGTCTAGAAATAAGGGGATGACGATCGCAATACCCGAAGTTTTAATCCCTAGTTTAATAATGTGCTTTTATACTCGATGAGAGGACAAAATGCTTACCAATGTAATAGTTTCAACTATTATTAATAAAATACATCAAAGCCTATATATAAATACAAACAATAGTTATAAGTGTGTAACTAAAGAGTCTATACCACTTTATTTATATTTTATTATAGACATATTTGATATTAAGGTAAAAATTGGTTATGTGAGCTTCTTGGATAGGCCATGTAGCAGTTTTAAAGAATACATATTTAGACTTACTTTTTTGGGTGTTGGGGGTTCATTCATTCATTATTCTCATTCATTTTTGGTGTTCTTACTTCTTGAAGAGAAGTGGAGTTCTACAAAATTGAATCATTGTTAGTGATTTTGTGTCAAACATTATTATTATTCCACCATATGGAAGATGCCTAAGTTCATGAATGCATTGGCCTTTCCGATGAAACTATCCATGGATGAGATTCTTTGGAGCTTCTAGCATTGAGATTTCTTGATTAGTAGCACTATAACACTAGATGGAAAAGGAATAGCATAAGGGACTCCACTACATAAAAGGGATTCATTTCCTTGGGTTGTGTGAGCTAAAGGGGAAAGAGAGTTGGGAGTTTGGATTGCTATTGGACTGGTTGAGTAATTTTTTATAGCCATGATTACAATGTGATTGTGTGAATAGAGACAACTTGTGAGCTAACTCTACGTTAGTGGTAGATTTTTCCTATGCACACATCATTGATGAATCATAATCTAAGCTAAGGGGCGACTTATTATTCAGAGAATGAATGTGCAACAAAATCCTGATGTTAAGTGGAATGTGTAACATTTGAAATTAGTTGGTGAATATTCTTAAAGATGATTGTTCCCCATTTCTTCTAAATTTGCTTCTCCATTGTGCTCTTATGGGCATGTTATCTATCATTTAATGTTGTATGTGTTTAGGAATTGCTTCATTACATATAATTTTGTTTGATGGTTATTTTCATGAGCATGTGCCTTTTGTGCCTCACTTCTTAATTTATGGCATAATAAATAATGATAATATATATGCAAACTTTGACCAAGAAATTGGTCCTTCAACATGTACATAGGCACGGGTATGCTTATTAGAACAATTTGTGACTTTAAATTTATTATTTATTAAAAAGATTTCGCCAACAAACATCAAAGTCAAGCACCCGAGAGATACAAAGCCAAACAATTCGAGGGATCTATTTAAACGAAGAAAAAAACTCACACTTACTTTTTATATTTAAATAATAATATATCTTAAAAGATATAATAAAGATTTAAATAATAGTATATCTTAAAAGATATAATAAAGTTATATGCATAATTTAATATTATTAGATTTGATTAATTATGAAAATAATAAAAATATAGAAGAACAAGAAATTTTAAAATATGAAATTTGTATTTTTTAGTTTAAATTTTTTTTTTTTAATATTTTTTAGTTTTATAAATTTAAAAATAATTTCTTTGAGTGTTAAAAAAATCATATACTATTCATGTTAATTTATTATGGACTTTAATAATTTTTTGATTTTTTAATTTAAATTAAAATAAAATCTAAAATAAATATTTTAGTATAATAATAATATTTATTTTTCATTTTAAATCAATTTCTCATTAGTTTTCATTAATATTAAATGAGAAGCTTTTGAACTCAATAATGCATGTCTTCATATTGAGTGAATTTGCCCTTTCTTTTTGAATTGATTCACTCTCACTAATCTTACCTGAGGAGATTTTGTAAAAGTTAAATGAATATGTTAAAGTAAATAGTAAATATTTATTTAATCAATTTTGAATATTAAATACTTATTTTATTTTTAGATATTAATTTTTTAAAGAAAACTATAAATAAGTATTTTAACTATCTTTTAATAATTATTTGTTTAAATTGATTAAAATCATAAATAAATATGGTAAATTCATGAATGAATAGATTATTTATAATACTAAATTATTTAAGTTCATTTTTTATAAGTAATTATTGATATAAAATTTAGTGTTTAATTTTTATTATTCAAATGGTTTTGGAAATAAAATACAAGATTTTGGGAAGTAAGGTTAGAATTACATTATAAAATAATTATTTAAAATATAATTGTTAATGCTTCTTGTAACAATAAGTTTGTCTTTACCTAATAAAATAATAATGTACCTTTAAAACAATTATCCATCTTACCTAGAAACTTATAGTTAGGTTATGGAATAATATTTATCTAATTCTTTAACATAATAAAACTGTTTATACACATTCACTTTAAGTTGGAGAGGTTAATTATTCAAAACCACGTATTTGTTGTGTAATATCCCTCCCCTTAATAATAAATAATAAATAATAAAAATAATACCTAATTCAACATAACTTCGGAACGAAGTTCCTTAAAGTGGGAGAGTATGTAATATCCCTCCCCTTAATAATTAATAATAAATAATAAAAATAATAAATAATAAATAATAAATGATATTTAAAATATACAAGAAAATAAATAAAAAATAATAAATAGTAATAACTATAGTAAAGCTCTAAATAAGAATAAATAGAAATAAAACAAAGAAAACAATAAAAAAAAATCAGTGAAGCTATCAAAAAGAAGAAAATAAAACAAGAAAGCTAAAAATCAAAAGAAAAGTAAAGAAATAAAACAAGAAAGCTAAAAATCAAAGTCGCATGTAGACACATGGAGTGTGTGCATGTGGTTCCCATCCAATGTTTGCTCTCTTTATTAGATGGTGAGGAGGATGGGAGGCATTCCATCTTTCTGAGATTCTATCTTCCATTCTCTTGGGAGAATGGTGTTCTAAGACTAGGAGTCACTGGTAGTAGTACGTTGATTGAGGGCTCGGGGTGGCCAATTGTAGCAAATCCTTGCACAATTGAGCCTACGGTTGGGTGGAGAGTCGTCCCCAAAACCTTGTTGCGGTAAGCCTACTTCTACCACAGGTAAGCACTATTCATAGTTGAATTTAATTACATGTTTATTTGGCTAGGTAAGTGCCACTCGGATTTAAATTTAATGTTAATTATAAAAGGTAATTAGATATTTATTTTTGGACTGTTACATGGTGGAGTACTTCAAGCTCCCTTAGTCACTAACTAGGTGATATTTGTCTCACATTTGGCTAGATAGACTCAATTTTCCACTACTCCCTTAACATATATTTTAATTTAATTATATTTAAAATAAGTTAATTTAACTATATTTTAATCTAGCACGACACATCGGTCTTTTCCCATGAGAGCATTTCTAAAAGGTAGTTGTACATTTTTTCGAAAAAAACAAAATTTCCATACAAATCTATACAAATAATAGATTAAAATGAACAAATATGATAACAAAGTTTATAAAAAAAAAACCATCTACAAATAGAGTTCTTATTATTTTTGCCTAGCCAAAGATAATGTAATAATGAATTATCTTATTTTTTTTTTACTTTAATTTATTCAGACAATACCTTTGCTTAATCCCAAAGCCTTACAAGCAGAGGCAAAGAAGCTAAAGACAAATTATTTGCATTTAGGGTGCATTCCGTTGGAATCAATCCTTTAATCCACAAAGGATTACACAGTTTTGTGCTTGCTACTGTAAGAGACATGATGCACAATAAATATACAGATTCCATTATTGGCGGAATCGTGGCCCCACTGTCTGATGGTCCAGTCTATTTCGACTGCTTCCCAAATTTCTCTGTATATGTTTATGATGAAACCATTGAGGAAATCCTACAGCTGCAAATCCAAACAATGGGATTTTATATGAAGAAAAAGAGAAATAATATAGCCATACAGACTAAAGCTTGTTTCCGACATACAAATACTTTGTGGCCAGCTATCTGTCATACACCCAGTAGAGACTCCAAGTCCAGTGTTGTTGTCAAAACAGATCCCAAGAACCAAAAGGTTGAACACCTGTTAATCAAATGGGAAGACTTGCAGTTTCCAGAACATTGGGTTGTAAACCATTCTAGGCCTCAGATACCTAGAAATATCACCTCTGCAAATATTTCTGAAAATGCTTCCAGTGCAATCATCTCTTTTCCCCAAAGATCAACCATTGACTGCCGAAGAATTGATGTTGCTTGTAAATATTCTAAATATTATAGAGATCCTTCCACTGTGGATACCGCCTGCTCATCCTTGTCTTCCTGTAGACATAACCAACTATATGAATTAGCTCAGCTTGTAAATTATTCTTCCTTAGAAGTAAAATGTCCAGACTATGAAGATACCATAAATATGCTTATATTAGCCGAACAAAATGTTCACCTACATCATAATCCAAGAATTGGTATTGCTCCTCCTTCTACTTCCATAAATTCATGTCCGAATCCCAAATGCTCTGATATTCCGTTCCCACATGAGCCAGAGCCAGATTTAGACCATGTCCTTATGATACATATAGTTGAAGAAGAAGATCCTAGACTTACTAAGATGATTTTTCTGATGAGACCATCAAAACCAAGATATGGGCTAGGAAAACTTGAGCAATCACAATTGATTCCAGAATGCAGATTTAAACAAATTCCTTATGATTGTAAAAAGCCGGCAGTAATGGAAATGTATAAGTTCTTTTCACTTATGGATGGATGTCTGAAGTCAGAAATTAGTGCAAAGTGGATGAAAGACATGTTGAATTGGGATTTGTATACAAATCCCCAGGCAGAAGAATTTGACCAAGCATACAATCCTGAACAAAAGAGATAGTTGGCAACAGATGGGAAACATTATATGAA
The DNA here is from genome assembly GCA_031772625.1 of Pinus tabuliformis. Taxonomy (NCBI): domain Eukaryota; kingdom Viridiplantae; phylum Streptophyta; class Pinopsida; order Pinales; family Pinaceae; genus Pinus; species Pinus tabuliformis. The sequence continues at coordinate 858,627,485 of CM062805.1, forward strand.
AGCAAATAACACTTAGATATCTTTCTATTCATGGAAAGATAAGGTTGCCCCTATAAATGTTTTCACTGGAACCACCTCTAGTACTACAACTGATAAGCATGGGTGGACTGCACTTGATGGGTCAAAAGTAGAAACTCCTACTACATTTCCTCCTTATAAAGGAATCATTTTAGGAGAAAAAACTAATGCAGCCAAAGCCATTCCTCTGGTCCAAAAGGATGACAATGCTTTAGGCATTGATGGAAGAATCCAAAAATCCAGTCAACAATTAAATTGGACCGACACTGCTATCAAAGGCCTGGAGATGAATGTAGCAAAAACAGAAGATGTAAAGAAGCAGATAGATGTTGTACAGTCTTCATTGAATAGTGTAAATAGTTGTTTGAATAATTTGCATTTTGATTCCAGCATGACTCACTCTTATACCAGAGAATCAATAAATAAGATAGAAGAAGTAGGAGAAAATTTAGTTGGACACATAGGTGTAACTAAGACTCTCCTTACTGGCTTAACAACAAAAATTGAAAGGATACAATTGTCAAAAATTGAAAAGCCAGTTCCAAATTCTTTTCTGGTAAAGAGAAATATTAAGATTGAAAATCCTGTGAGAAATGTCCAGAAATTTCCTCTATTGTTTCCTAAAGAAATTGCCTCATCATCAGGAGCTGATGAATCAGAACATATCAGTATTGCTTCCTTATTCAAGGAAATAGAGGCAGAAGCAGAAACAAAAGAAAGAAGGCAGGAATCACCAGAAACACAGATTCTTCCAATCTATGAGCCTCTGGAGCATAGATTTACTAGATATTCTGCTCCTGATATTGAAGGAAAAGGGAAAATGCCTGAAGCTCATACTTTCTTCCCTGATTCTCACAGAGAATGGAACATAGATAACATGAGCATTGGCCAAATACGCCAAATGATAGATTTGATGTATACTGAATATAAGCTCATGTGTCTCAGAGGCAAATCTGAAATAGATGCTTGCAGAACCATCATTCAATGTTTCACAGGTACTCTCCTCAGGTGGTGGGAGACTGAATCCTCTCCTAAACTCATTGAAACAATGGAAGTTGAAGTTCTCAAAGATGAGAAAGGAGATGTTATTCACAATCCAGATGGCACTGTCATTAGTAACATGATTGGTGCACTGACATCAATGATTCTAGAGCATTGGTGCGGCAGTGAGACAGAGATAGCCAATAAACATGAGGTTATTCTGATGAACCTCAAGTGCCATAAAATGTCGCAATTTGATGATTTCCATAGAGACTGGATGCAACGGATCTATGAGGTAAAAGACTCCAAAAACTTGTTATGGAAACAGGTATACCTTGCTGCTTTACCCTCTAGATTTGTTGATTATATCAGAATGCAAGAGATTTTTCAGTTACCTTTTGAATCTTACACATGGGGTGAGATATATTCTCATATTACAAAGACATTGGTGAGTCTTTGTACTAGTTCAAAGGTTAACAAGTCTCTGGAAAAATTATCAAGATTACCAGATAAAAAGTCCATCTGCAGCAAGTATGGACTCACAGTAGATGATCCTTTGGTGAAGAAAAGAAAGTCCAGAAAGAGAGCCAAAAGAGAATTTAAAGAGACTTTCTATAGAAATAAAAAGAATTATCCAAAGGACAAGAGAAGGTATCTTGCAAAAGATAAAAATCAGAGATATAAGAAGAAGGGTTATTACAGATATGTTCCAAAGACTCATTACTACAACCCCTCTGATATTCATTTGCATTCAACCAAACAAGAAAAATGGAATAAAATCACTTGTTGGTTGTGCGGCCAGAATGGGCATACAACTTCCAGATGTCCCCAAGGAGAAGAATCAAAGCTCAATAAAGGAAAGAAAACAATTGTTTATGCTCAGAAGTCCAAGCAAGTCAAGCAAGAACATTCAGGACCTATTTTTTGTCTCAGATGCAAATCCAAGACACATGTCACAGAAAGATGCCCAAATCTTTCCATCAGAGATACAGCCCAGCAACACCAACTAGAAGAATCTTCTCTCGATTCTTTTAGCACTACATCAGAAGAAGAAGTGCAGGTCTATATGGGCCAGTATTCTGAATCAGACTCATCAGAATGCCCATGCTCAGATTCAGATGAGTGTGCTTGTCATGCTATATACAGAAGTGATCTTGAGTATTACACCAGCTCCAGTGAAGAAGAAGAAAATTTTAAGCCGCCAAAAGAAAAAGTTCTTATGGCATCTACTGAAGAAGAAGCAGAACTGAAGATTTTATCCCAAATAAGGGCAATGGAAGAAGGAGATATGAAGAATCGCCTGATTGAAGCATTCACTGACCAGCTCAAGAATAAAGCAGACCTTGTTAAATGTGAGAACTAGTTCATACCTTTCAAAATTCAATAATTAAACCAAGCAGCAAAAAATGCTAGCTATACAATTAGTGATTGTTCATTTAATTTTTTCTCATTAATAATTATACATTAAATAACAATTTTTATAAAAATTAAAAAAAAAAACCATTATACCTACACTTCATAGTTCATTATTAATACCTCATTATTAATACCTCTGTACTATGTATACCTGTAGGTCATAACTCGCATTAATATATTCGTACCGAGTTTTACGGTTTAGTTAGTGTACCAGTGCAGCTGAGTCAATTCAAGTGATGAAATAGGCAACCAATAGATCCCATGCTATTGGGCCATTAATGCCCACTCCATCTTATGTCTATAGCATGGGATTCGTATGCACCACCATGCCATACCCATCCCCCATGGCGTAAATGCAATGCTGCGTAAACAACCGAGATTTCCGGCTTTCCGAGATTTCCGGCTTTGCTGCGAATACCATTGAGATTTCCGGCGCCGCGTATCTACCACGTTATAAATTTCCCGCCGTCCGAGGGTTGAATTTCCCATTTAAAAAACAGCGAAAGGGCGAAATCATGGTATCCATTTCGGCATCCATTTCTGCGTCTGCGTTTTGAAACCAGGGTCCATTTCTGCGTCTGCGTCTGCGTTTTGAAACAGGTAAGTTTATTCTGTTAGCATGGATGCCTTTTCAATTTGTTTTTTTCCATGATGAATCTACGATGCACGATTTATAATTTCAGGGTTTATACATGAATCTACACTTGAAATTATTCGACCCACTTACACCGTATTCCAACATTTTTGTCCATTGGTAAAATTGGTTAGAGTAAGGGCAAAGACGCGTGAACACATTATCGCTGCAATTACTACATTTTGATGGTTCAAAATGTGGTTGAAGACAACGGAGGCAGATTTAGCGAAATTATTGCTTCATATCGCTAGCTTCATATCGGAAGCTTCATATCGCTAGCCGTTGCATGGTAGTTATCTATTTAAACGTGACTGCAATTGGAATCTGGGCACAAAATTGTGAACTGGGGTTGCAATTAGATTTTGTGTTTTTTTATTTTATTTTGCTTTGGTCCTTTTACTTTTTCACTGGTTATTTGCTTTTGCTATATTCCTGTTAAATGGATTCTTGTTTGTTTTCTATGGTGTACTGCTGCTTTAGAATTTCTGTTTATGAGTGATGGGTCCGTGTATCTGGTTGTCTTCAATGCTGTCTTTTTTTTTGGTCTTGTATGAAGCGAGTAGAACCTGTATGCGGGTGGATTTCTTCGGTTTTGCTTTTATTCTGGGTTTGAGTGATTCCTGAGGAGGGCAGGTAAAAGACTTGTTTCTAAATTATATTCTACGATGCACGAAATTAACGAAATCTGTTGAAGTATTCCAAGTTTTTGTGCTTTCATTATATATGAAGTATATTTATAATAATAATATAAGGAGATAAAGTTATAAGTTAATGACTTACAAATATATGTAGAGTAATAGATTTTTTTGGTGGACTATCAATAAATTATTTTTTTAGTATCCAAATTTTATCTACCCATAATGATGTAAGCTAAACCAATAACCCTAAGTAATGTAAGTTTTTACTTATTCAAGATATAATTTTGTTTTTTTAATTGAACACTACATATTTGTGAATGAAAGTTTATAGCTAGCCTCTTAAGAGAAACGAAGTGTGACATCGTTTTTAATTTGTTTTTTTATTTTTCACAAGTCACATAACTTAAGTGGTCCATAATCCACACATATTTTTTTACTAACCAAAGCATTTTTACTTCATTAGGAGTGGGACTTTGAACAAAGGGCATCAAGTTTCAAGAGCTTTTGTTCATAGTTTATTTGAGCTTACTTTTTCACACCATAAGTGAAGGAAGACACATAAAAGCAATCATAACTTGAACAAACTAAATTTCCCCACAGGGGCCATAAAATAATTTATTTTGTACAAATTGAAATATGTTCCGAAAATACTCTTGTTAATATCTAAATGGAAATTTTGTTATACTAAAATGGAAATAATTCACGTATTTGTCATTGAGATTTTGAAATTTGTTACCAAATGATATAGAACCAGTTATGGTTTATTAAGTTTTATGTCTTAGGAGCCAAATCAATGTTCTTAACATTTATTTATAAGTGGAGAAAAAAATACAACTAACACATTTTAATAAAAGCACACACATATTGAATAAATAAATAACCTACCGAGTTCATCAAATGTACTGACAAAAGTAGGATTCTAATTCTTACAACTAGCCGCAAAGTTTATATCAATATATATCAAAGTAAAAAAAAATTACTTCCAAAGCTTGTGTTTTTGAAAAACAATATGTTTGATTAGAAAAGTTCAATGAAACTATTGCAACCATATAAATTAGATGACTAGTAAATAATAGATATCAATTCATAATCAATAACAATAGACACTACTTTAGCATATCTCATTTTATTAAGATTTAAAAAAACATAAAACCCAACTAATCTATAATTGTATTTCCCTTCGACCCCTTCCACCTCAACCACTCATCACAAGTTGTACCATGAGACCAACATGGTGACACCACCTCCACAAAGACATCATATGTCATACATGGTTAGTCTAAATTTGTATGAAATCTATAAGTTGATGAATGACCCAAATATTACCTTTACCAAAGTGGTTTACCTGAAAAGTATAAAATAGCTACCTAAAAATGTGATTGCTATTCTTAGTGATATGCATTAATCAAGACCATAATATCTACTCAAACCAAATTATTTTCGATGCAATTTTTATAGGTATTTGAAGAATGAAGAAGTGGGAGAGGATTAATGAGTTGGAAGTTGAAGACCCGGAGGATATGATTGAATTTTCAGCAGAAGATTTAACATGGACAGAGATTAATGGGGACCAAGTTGCAATTATTCCATATTGTCGACTTGATGATTTTATAAGAGGAGAGGAATCGAGTGAACGGGCACCCACTCAATTTCTTCTTGCTTCTCAACGAAGTAAAAAAGCAGAGGATATCGGACAAACATATTTTTCAACATATCTGGAGTACATGATGTGAGTCTTTATATCTTTTTTCAATATATGTATAATTATTTTCAATATGCATAAATTTTATATCTAATTTGTTGTAAATGTTTTATATATAGTTATTGGTGTGCATATGGTCCGAAGTGCAACAACAGAATTATGAGTGCATCCTCAGATCAAAACAAAAAACACAATCAACGTGAAAGTATTAAAGTTGGTTGCCAATGTCACTTCATTGTGCGGCGACTTCAACTTAGACCAGATGATGCTGTAATAATATATATTGCATGTAGGCATATTGATAAATCCAATGTTGTTTGTCATGGAGAAGATGCAATCGGTAGGCCTATGAGATTCAATTATGCACCACATTTAACAAGGGATATGCGATCTATTGTCCAACATTTAATCCAAAGAGGTTTTAATGTTACAATGATATGGGATAAGTTCATCTCTGATGTGAAGGATGGATTCGGTGAGTTATACACAGGGACCTCTCGAGATACATACATGACAAGACAAGATATATTAAACATTTACAATGATACCATAAGGCTAGAGTATGTTAAAGATCAAAGTGATCCAATCAGTGTAGAATGTTGGTATAAGGAACACGCTGAGAGCTTTTTCTTCTACCAGAAACAAGATCTTGCTGAAAACATCCCTTTTATCATAGGCATACAGACAAAGTGGATGCGTTCAATGATGCTAAAATATTCTCACAACAATATAATCTCAATGGATTCAACATTTGGTACAAATAAGTACGGGGTGAGTACAAAATTACCCTAAATCTAATTCATTTATTCAACACCATTTTAATGCTTCTATCTTATATAAATATAATTATGTACTTTGTTTGTAATGTAGTATCAAATTTACACTTTAATGGTCTTCGACAAACATCACAATGGGGTTCCAGTAGCTTGGGTGATATCATCACGCAATACTATAGTTGATATTTGTAAATGGATGTCAACTCTCTTTGCCATTGGGAAGAAAGAGCAACCAGATTGGCATGTTAAAGCCTTCATTACAGATGATGCTACTGCTAAAATTGAAGCATTAAGGTGATGTGTTTATTCTTTTTATAAGAGACATAAAAATATTCTTAATGTATATTCTCTCTAAAAATTATGTTATTCCAGGTCTTCAATCAACTGTACAATATTATTATGTGTGTGGCATGTTCGTCGTGCATGGTTGAAGAATGTTGGAAACAAAGTCCAAGGAAGGGAAAACCAAATCCAAATTTTCCGTGCTTTAGGAGAAATCATGCACACATGTGCAGATGATGAATCTGTAAAAAAGGCAGTTGAAAATTTATTTGAAGGATTCAGTGACCATACAAAGTTTTTGGAATATTTTAAAGCAACTTGGTTAGCCAACAACAAAATATGTAAGTTTCTTATAAGTGGCTTTAATGACTCTTTTTTGCATGTCATATGTATAGTTATTAATTCATAACCAATAAATTTCTTTCTACAGATATGTGGGCAAAAACGTACAAAAATTTTCCACATTCCAATCAAAATACAAATAATGCAATTGAGTCTTACCATCGGTATATCAAGCAGAGGTACCTAAGTGAGAAAAACAATGCATGCCATAGGCGGGTTGATTGGTTGATTTATGTGTTGTTGACAAAGGTTGTATTATATTACAATCATATGCAATGTTTAAAAGAAGCTGGTTTTGTACGACCCAGAAAAATTGAGGAACAGTTGAATTCATCCAGGTGTAGAGCTAACCAAATCCCAAATGAAGATTGTGTGCCTGATGAAAAGAGTAACAACGATTATTGGGTTCGTAGCCAAAATAACAATACTCGTGATATTTGGTACAATGTCATATATAAAGATTCCACTCTACACTTTTGTAATTGCAAGTGGGCCTTAAATGGAAACATCTGTAAACATGTATTGAAAGTTGAGATGTTGGCAAGTAACATTAGCTTGGGTGAAAATGTATTCCCTAATGTCACTAATCCTACTACAGAAATTCCTAGAATTTTATTTGATTTGAATGAGTCACCTATATTGGGCCCAGAAATCCAAACAGAGCTTCTACCATGCTTTGATTCTCCTCCCATTCTAAATTATCATAATGAAACAAGCAATGATAATTTAGATAATTTCTCATATAATGTTGAAACGACCAATGTACGACCAAATAGTGCATTATTTGAAGATGATGAGATGAAACGTGTTAACTCATCAACTCATGAGAAATTGAGATCCATAATACCTACAAATTTGGAACAGGCATATGCATTAAACAACTTGTTAGACAAAGTATGTCAAGAATACAACAAAATGTTTTTCAATACTATAACTCCATCCAAGATCACTACCAAGAGAAAACATAGTTTCTTGAGCCCAGTCAATAAGAAAAGGTGTTGTGGTCACAAGTCAAATGCAGGGAAAGATAAACTACAATTTGAAAGGGTTGGACGAGTTCGTGCAAAAAAAAAGAGCATGAATGAACAGCTGGAGTTGTCTTCTCAATGACAAAGAACTGTGGACCACATGCCTGAGTTAGTGCAACATTCTATTATACACAAAAATGGTAAATCTGATGTTATGCATTTTTTCATGTGAAATATGATATACTATCATTTGCAATGCATAGGCATAACTATATGAACTTTTTTTGTTGTTACAGTTGACAGGCCAACTTGTCGACTCCAATTATTTGATGAGCATGTCGATGAAAGAAACTATAGCATTGGGAGCACTTCTCCAATCAGTACTATCCCAATTCCCTCCCCGAGGGTGCTTCCCCCTATTGTACAACCAATGGGGATGTATTGTCGGACACACCCACCACCTTTTTCCTTCATAAATTCTCCCATGCCTATAACCGACTCCCCAAACCCTTCCCAATTCCCACCCCTCCCCTTTAACCATCTGCCCTTCTCATTGTTCCAATCATCCACCCTCAACATTCCAATTTCCCCCCCTAGGGTGATCGCTCGCCCTAGGGTTATTCCCACTATCGTACAACCAATAGGGATGTATCATCGCCCCAACCCACTACATTTTTCCAATTTTTCTCCCACCATGCCTTTATCCATCACCCCTGAACCATGCCTATATCCATCACCAAGTGCTCCACCATCTACCCAGGAAGGGCAGTCTTCTCCATTGCCTTAGATCTTCATGGTGAGAATGAGTAGTTGACCAAAAACTTATCATTAATTAACGAAATTGATTATATGCATTTTGGATTTTACAACTAATTGGTTATTGAATTTTTGCAGCAATATCACTTTGGAAATGCACTTGGGAGTGCCAAGAGTGGCGATGGTGACTTATACACCCAATTTCTAGATCAGTCGTGAGGCGGCATTTCCATAATGTCATTCATGGGCATGAACTTCCATTATCTATGTTGGGAATGAAGTTCCATTTTGTAGAAAAGAAAAATGTATAACTAGACAAATTTGGAATACAAATACATGAATTTGAACTTGTGTGTATGACAATGTCTTCATTGACTTTTAAATTCATGATGTGGATTTGATGTTATATTCTATCAATGTTACATCAGGTTTGAGGAATGTAGTTAGAATGGATTTATTTGTTTCATGTACAAGTTATCAAGTTTGCAAGTTAAGTTACTTTTATATTTATATCTTACTCAATGTTGCACGCATGAAAAAACATATCATTACCAAGGAACTTTGCTTAGTTATAATAATAGATGTATCATGTACATGAAGAGAGCATATATATGGATTTAGATTTATTTTAATTTTTTATTTATGAAAAAGAAAACTAAAGTTGAATTTATGAAAAAGAAAAGTACACTATACATGCCATATAAGAAAATCTGCAAAAATAGATAATGATTTGAGCCTTTACCACTTAACTACTAACATTTAGAGATGAAAAATTTATTGATAAGTGGTGTAGTATTATTTAAGTTTTATTATATATATATATATATATATATATATATACAATTCCTTTATTTATCTTTGGAGCCCTGTAACATAATGTACACAACTCAATGCAACATAATGTCTTACCTAAATTCCATTAGGTAGAAAAAATTAAGTATCCTATTGAACTTTACAATACCTTATAGAATATGTGCCACATGTCAAGTTTAGGTAGCTCAGAGTGGATAGAGACAAAGAGAGCACAATTGAGAGGGTTTACATTTTGTAATAGCCCATGGATCACATGTCTCAGGTAACTACATAGATAATGTCTTCTCCTTTGCACTTGCATTATTTCAATTCGAGATAAAAGAGGACATAGTAGATTCACTTTTCGAATGAATTTTCTTTTGAAAGGGTTTTCCAGAAAATAATTGGCATTCATTGTGGTTTGTGAGTGATTGTGAATACTTTTCTTTATTTTTCACATTTAATTTATTGCATACATAAACAACAAAATTGGTAATAAGGGATCTAGAATCTAAAGGAATTAACCCTTCATAGTATAGATTTATATTTAAGTAACATATATGTTTTGATGGACTATCTAGTGGAATTTCCACTAGATAGTTTATAGATCAACTATGGTTAAGGACCTAATGTACATGAACAAGATAAACAACATGGATGATAAGAGAATCCCCAAAAAAAATTTGAACTCTATCCATTACTATCAACACCTTAAGCAAAGATGGCATCAAGATGATGTGTTGGTTAAATCATTAGGGAATATAGCAGGATGTCATCCTACCCATACGGACAATATTAAAAATATAATTGTATCTAAATTTAAAGAGGATTTGTGGTGCAAAGAAGAGTTAGACATTAAAAGGAAGCCAAGATATTACGAGGGAGTAACTCGGATTCTAAAAGATCAAAAATATCTTTTAGTTCTAACTAGTATAAAAAGAAATCAACATTACTAAAACAAGAACCAACTCCCATGAACTACATAACTACAATGGTCATTGGGAAAATTCCTAAAACCGTGGGATGTAAAAATTTGTCACCTTTGTGATGGTTGAAGATGAAAATCAATTTCTCAAATTAAAACTCATTTACCTTTCTAACCTCCCAAATCTAAAAAACTATGATAATCTTGGAATGCTTCTCTTACAACTTTTAAAGGATAAAAACAAGATTTCAATGAATTTAAATAAACTTTCCCTTTTAAAAACAAAATTTTTAAAAAATTTAAATAATCTTGGTTTTTAAAAATGAGATAAACTAATTTTGATCTCAATGAACATGAATTATCATTATTATAATCACATTAACATAAACATTATTATTTGTTATTAATATAGATACCATTATTTCCATGATTAAAATCTATTCTTTATATTCAATGTATTTCTTCTTTATAAAAAAATGATAATAATAAATGAGATTTAAATAATAAGTTTGATGTCTATGTTGAATTTTGTCAATTTTTTTATAAATTATATATAATTTTTTTTATATAAAATTATATCATATCCATATGTCAATAATTATTATTTATAAAAAAAAATAAAAATTTAAATTATTATAACATTTTAATTAACTTATAATCTTTAATTCATAAATATGTATTTTAAAATATTTTAAGGAATTGTAAAAATAATTATTTTTTATTAAATATAAATTATATTTTATAACATATTATTTTTAAAAACATAAAAGTTTAACAAATATGATACAAACAAAAACCAAATTCCGATTGAATTGACACGTACGATCGGAATGTAATATTTAATGCTATTGCCGAGACTCGCTATTGCCGAGACTAGCTGGGAAGATAGAATCTGTCAATTGTGCGATACTCAGAGGGTGGAGGATGAAAACACTTTCTTTTAGATTGTCCAACCCTTACTCACATCTGCTCTCATTTCCTTAACATTTGTCACACTTCCAATCTTCTTGACTTGTTAAGTCAGCCCAACTATAGTGATTTTGGTGTGCTTCTTTCCTTTTTTTCTAAGCATAGAAATAAGATTTTGAATGATTACAATTAGATTCTTTTTCTTCTTAAAATCCGATAGACCATATTAATCTCAATAAACGTTAAAAATCATCATTATAAATTTTATTTGAATACTATTAATTATATGTAAAAATTATTTAATAATTTATAATAAAAAAATTATTTTAAAATAATAGTGAAAAAAACATTTTATTAAGTAAATTACTTAATGAAATACCATTTGTATATGGAAATATAATGTATAGACGTATTTTAATTATGTAACACTATGTATTTAATAAGGTGTTTTCAAGGCTTATAAAATCATGTGAAATTAATAATATATGATGCATTCACACCTTAGTGTTATATATGTATATATATTAATAATGTATTAATTATATTAAAAAATATTTATAATATTTTAATTTTAATATAATATATCTATAATTATAATTATATATAATTTAAAAAATACTTGAGAAAAAAGATACAAATGACAATGATATTATTGTTGGTTTCCATATCACAAATAACCAAATCTCACTCACAAACTATGACTAAATTATAACCTAAAATATATATAAAGTTTATTAAATTAATCTTTTATTAATTTTTTATTAGAAAATGATACCGTCATTTTCAACAATGTCGCCATTATATTTGATTTTAGCATTCTACCTGTAGCACCTACTCGACTTTAATATTCTATTTCATGTATATAATTTACGATTAAATTATTAAAATTATATTTTTAAGAATATATATTAGTTAGTCAAGAAGATTTCCCGCAAGGTGAAATATGGTAAGGTGGTAAGAGGAGGTTATTGAACACTATTCCAGGGGTATTTTGAGGATAACAATAACTCTTGCTACGAGCATAGAAGTCAAGAGATTATCAGGATCAAGAGATTATCAGGATCCTTGTTTTCGTTGAACTACGTTTTGGTTTTGGTTCGCCCAAAGATAAATGGCATTAAATGTAAAATAGTACCACGTACTTGCGATTGGCCAACTCACCTATGCCTCCGAGATTCAATCTATGTAACAGGGTCCCACTGTACACGTGAAATCAGTGATGTGTAGATGCATGAAATGGTATGGTCATACATAAGAGAGGATACTATAAGGCATTAAAATCCCTATAGCATGGGATTTATGGCTTGCCGATGAAATATATATTCCATTCCGGTGATGTTGGACGTTTTGATAATTGTTCATTAGAATAGGTATATGACACACATTGAAAGATGACACACATTCCACTCAAAAACAGTGTTTCTGCTCTTTTTTTTTTTTTTTTTGAAATCTTTTCCAAAATATTCTATTTTGGATTTATGATTCGGAGCTTTACCTCATCCATTCAAGCTTAAAACCCGGGTTAAAACCAAAATACTTTATTAAAAACATAGGCATGAAATTGAAAAATATAATTTATAATTATTATTTTTCACATTTGATTTTTTCTTTTGCAATAAACTCAACAAATATAATTTATAGTTATTATTTTTGAAATTTGACTTTTCTTAAGGTATTATAGGGTGGAAAAAAGTAGTTGTAATCATTGATTTCATAATGGTGGTAGTGGATAAATCGAAAAATGATGTTTATTTTATTCTAGTAAAAATTAGTCATAAGACAACCTCTACTGTGTAAATATAAATATATATGAAGGGAATTACTAGAATGCATGGAGTATCAAAAGTAATTGTTTCAAATAGATATCAAAATTTTACTTTGAATTTTTGAAGAGGATTATTTATAGGATTTGGTACAAATATGAATTTAAGCATAATATATTATCCACAAATAAATAGGAAGATAGAGAGAGAGTTAACCAAGTGCTTGAAGACATGTTGAGAATGTAATGGTGGATAAAGGATCTAAGTCAGAAGATTACTTGCACTTGGTTGGGTTCTCCTATAGTAATGACTATCAAGATTCATTGAATATATGTCGATTTTAAGATTTGTATGGTATAAAATGTAATACTCAAATGAGTTGAGATAACCTAATAGAGAGATTAGTACCTAAGCCAAAGTTACTCAAGGAGATGGAAGAGTAGAAAGTAAAATATAAGCGAAATTTTAAAGCATCTAAAGATGCATAGAACTATTATGAAAATAATAGTAGTATAGCTAAATAATTTAAAGTGAGCTGGCATGTATTTTTAAAAGTGAATCCAAATAGAATTCCATTGATGTTGAGTACTTGTACTAAGCTAGTATTCAAATTTTATGGTCCATTTGAAATATTGGACGAAATAGGACTAGTGGCATGCATGCTTTCATTATCTGCTTCCTTGAAAGTGCATAATGTGTTTCATGTTTCTTTATTGAAAAACAATGTCTGTGATCCTAACCATGTCATTGACTAGAATTTTATTAAGTGGACCCAAAAGGAGACCTTTGGGTACAACCAATGCATATACTGGACAACAAGGCCATGATGCTTTGGAGGAAATACATGGGGTGTGTAAAGATCCAATGCATGTGCCAAAACCCTAAAGAAGGAACATGGGAGCTTGAAGATGCTTTGTGAGAAGCATACCCACATTTATTTTCATATTTTAAATTGTAACTTTGTATATATGCACATTTGTATGTTTTTGAGCACTAAGGATGTTCTAGAAATAAGGGGATGATGAATGTAATGCCCTAGATTTTAATCCCCAATTTAATAATTTACTTTTGTACCTGATGAGAGGCAAAAATGCCTATCAACAATGTAATAGTTTCAATTGATATTAAAATACATTAAAGACTATATATATATATATATATATATATATGGACAATAGTTATAAGTGGGTAGCCAAAGAGTCTATACCACTTTATTAATACTTTATATACACATCTTTGGAATTAAGGAAAATTTTGGTTATGTGAGCTTCTTGGAGAGGTGATCTGGCATTTTGAAAGAATACACATTTAGCCTTGATTTTTTGGGTGTTGGGGGTTCATTCATTCTTCTCATTCATTTTTGGTGTTCTTACTCATTTTTTTTGTGTTATTACTCCTTGAAGAGAAGAGGGGTTCTACTAAATTGAATCAATATTAGCGATTTTGTGTTAAAAATTATTGTTATTCCACCATATGAAATTTTCCCAAGTGCATGAATGCATTGCCATTTTTAATAAAATTATCCATTGATGAGATTCTTTGGAGCTTCTACTTTGAGATTTCTTGTTTAGTAGCACTAGGACACTAGAGGGAAAAGGAATAGCCTAAGGGACTTCATTGCATAAAAAGGGCTTCATTTTTTCGGGTGTGAGATAATGGAGAAAGAGGGTTGGGAGTTTGGATTGCTATTGGACTCGTTGAGTAAAGTTTTTCTAACTGTGATTGCTATGTGAGTGTGTTAATAAAGACAACTTGTGAAGTTAACTATATGTTAGTGTTAGATTTTGTATATGCACCCATCGTTGTGGAATCATAGTCTAAGCTAATGGGTGATTTATTATACAAAGAATAAATGTGAAACGAAGGCTAATGTTGGGTGGAATATCTAACATCTGCAATTAGTTGGCGAATCTTCTTAAAGACAAATGTTCTCCATTTCTCTAAAATTGGTTTTTGATTGTACTCTTATGGACATGTTATTTATCCTTAATGTTGTATGTGTCTAGGAATTGATTCATTGCATATAATTTTGTTTGTTGGTTATTTTCATGAGCGCATGCCTTTTATGCATCATTTCTTAATTATGGCATATTAAATAATGATATTATACATTCAAATATTGACCAGGAAATTGGTCCTTCCAAGTATACAATATAGGCGTTGGTATGCTTATTTAATATTGGAATCTACTACATAGTTTCCTACATTTAACTCTCCATGAGAAACCCTTCTACATCTTCCTCCAATAACAAGGACATTAAATCCTCCTCTTGAATGAGTATAAATCCATTCTTAGCCTCATGTAATCTAGGCTAAATAGGTTGACGCGAAATAATAAAAATATATGGTGGAGAATGAAGTAGAGTAGAATATTTTGAAATATGCTTATGTATCTAATCATAGAAAGGAAACAATTAGATCAATGATGACTATACAAGACTCGAGGGAGGGATGGAAACAAGTAATCAAGAATAAGAAAACATTCCATCTCTATCACATACAACAACTAAAAATCAGAATCAAAACTTATTCTAGATATGTATTATTTCTCTACAATTTTCCTCATTCTTAGATATCTTGGACTTACCTATGCATTCCATGTTATGAAATAATTTTTGGAAAAAAATGTTCTTTCAAGAATTGGTAAAACTCCATCATTGAGGTGTGCATATGCCCCACATTTGAGCATGAATAATTTACTTTTTATTGTAATGATATTCAATTAAACTACAATTTTTATCATATAAATCTTAACCATTAAAAAAAAAACTCACAACAATATGTGATGCTCTCAATACCTAGATTAAGCAGTCACTTAAAAATAATAATAAAGTAAAATGCAATACACTCCTGCATATATACGATAAAGTTAAATTGTTTTTTGTTTGTGTACTTTTAATTTGTTGAATTTATCTTTTGGATTTAAGGAAATTAACAATAATTATAAAGAAAATTACATTTCAAATAATTTATGAATTTTGATTTATTTTATTTTTCAACATTTCAAAAAATTGTTAGTTATATATTTTCATGAAGTTACGAATTATTAGTAAAGTTAAGTTTTCCAATTTTTTTTTTCACTTTATGTTTCACGGATACTCGGGTCAGTGGGTAGCCGCTACGTCCAAGGTTGTTTAACACTGAGTGGATGCCACCCAAAGGGCATCAACACCCCTCGGCCTATTTACTAACCTGACCCCAAGAGCTTTCGGGATTCAACCCCGTGACCTCCCATTGGCGAGGCACTTGATTTGATTGATTGAGCTAACTCTTGGGGCTTAAGTTTTCCAATTTTTAATTCAAAGTAGTATTTCTTTTTTAGCTTGGAAAACTTTTATTTTAAGTTAGTTTAGTAGCAAGGATAATTATTAGTAGATACTATTAAAAAATGTAGATTGTAACTTAAGAAATATTGATTCGAATCCTCCTCTTGAGTAAGTAGAATTGATAAATCCACCCCTTAGCCTCATGTAAGCTAGGATAAATAGGTTGACGAGAAAGAATACAAATATATGGTAGAAGATGAAGTAGAGTAGAATATTTTGAAATAGATTTTTGTGAATCTAATTATAACAAGGGAACAATTGGATCAATGATGAATATACAAAACTTGAGCGAGGGATATAAAAAAGAAATCAAGAAGACAAAAACATTATGTATCTATCACAAATGACAACTAAAAAAACAATAGAACCTTATTCTAGGTATGTTTTATTTCTCTATACTTTTCTTGGTTCATATATATTTTGCACTTACCTATGAATTCCACAATGTTCTTTTATGAATTGGTAAAAAATCTATCATTGAGGTGTGTATATGTCCCACGTTTCAACATAAACAATTTACTCTTTATTGTAATGATATTAAGCTACATTTTTTATCATATAAATCTTAACCATTAAAAATAAACAAATTTAAAACTCACAACCACAATATGTGATGCTCTCAATATATAGATTAACTAGTTTTTAAAAATAATAATAAAGTAAAATGTAGTGCACTCATGTATAGATAATATAACCTTAAATTGTTTTTTTTTTTTACAAATTGATCACAATTTATTGAATTTATCTTTTGGATTTAATGAAATTAATAATAATTATAGAGAAAATTACATTTCAAATAAGTTATGCAATTTGATATATTAGATTTTTCATCATATCAAAAGATTGTTAGTTATATATTTTCATGAAGTTATGAATTATTGGTAAACTTAAGTTTTTCTAATTTTTAACTTAAAGTAGTATTTTTTTATATTGGAAAATTTGTATTATAATTTAGTAGTGAGGATAGTTATTAGTAGATACAATTAAAAAATATGGATTCATTTTCATTGTTACTCAAGAAAAATCATATTATTTAAAGTGGTTGGAGTCTGTAAAGTGGTAGAATTTCATGCTTTCTAGATGTCTTAAAGTCTTCCGTTATTAAGTTATCTTACATCACATTCAAGGAAAAAAACTCTCAATTCGACTTTGTTAGTATTTGCAAGAAAGTCAATATGTTGTGTGGTTATCATTTTAATTATCTCTAATGTGGTAATATGTTTTCTACTAATGCTTAGTTTTAAATCTATATTATCCCATTTACAATTTAAAAGCTTAAAAAAAAAAAACTTGATTTATCCATCAGTTAACAAAATCAAATATATACATAAATTCATTTAATTCAATGTTACTCTAATAATATTTATTAGGTTTCTGTCAAAGAAATCAAAGATCACTTTCTAGTATAGTATAGTAGACTACTCACCTAATCATGGTAATAAGTAGAATAGAATAGCAAATATTGTCTTTAAAACTAAATACCATCATCTTTCTCATAGGAAAACTTACTAATAGAGTAATAATAAGTAGATTAACCATGCATATTGAAATAATTTTACATCCATAATTTTTCTTGCAGGAAAACTTACTACTAGAGTAACAGGGAGATTAACCATGCATAATGAAAGAATTTTACATGTAATTGATATTAAAAAATGGAGGTATATGTAAATAATAGTTTGGACTAAAATATAAAATAATATTAATTTTTTTATGGAAAATTTTAATATTTATTTTGATTAAAAAGTTACAATTATTTAAAAGAAAAAATGTAAGATAAAATGTTACCCTTTTTTTTAAATGATGCTTTAATATGAATAGAGATAAAGGATATTTAGGAAGTTAAATGTTTATAAAATAATTGGTTTCAAGTGTGAACTAGGAAAATTATAAAAAAAAACTTAAGTTGAGACTTAATAAGGATATATTTTAGGGTTATCATGATTTGTACACTTTTCTTTTTCTTTTTCTTTTTTTCTTTTTTCTTTTAGGACATACACATGTTCTCTAATTCATCCATATACTTGACCTCTAAGTTACTAATTTAACTTGAAACCCTATAACAATTTTAACCTTTAACTTATTAATTAAATATGTTTAACTCAGTAACTAATATTCCCCAATCCTTGGCTAACTAAACTCTAATTCTTAATTTGCAAGTCGAAATTTATTAAATAACAATCCATATTATTGAATGCACTAATATTTAATGGTTAACTGCTCTAATTTCTCATAATTTAACTTTTAACCATTCACCTTTCAACCACACAAAACTAACTTACTAACCCCAATTTGTTAAAAAAAAGAAAGAAATTAATTAATTATGGCTCTTTAGAATTAATTATAGTTGTTGTCTAAGCGCATCTAATATAATCTCCCAACTAATGATCATCCTTAGCACATGTGGTAATGTTTCTTTGATTCGCCAATTGTTTCAAATATTTTTGTGCTCTCACCTTTGAATGTTTTTGTGTAGCTATTTGGATCTCCTGTCCAATAATATGCACAAATTCAAGAGGAATTTGGAGTCACTATGTACAAAAGTCTTATCATTGCAGATTCATGATTAAGATTAAAAAGTCTAAATTGTAACTACATACGATCCTAAAAAAAATATGGATCGCCATTAGTGTGAGCTCACTATAAATGGTATAAAGGAAAAAAATTGAAGAAAAATGTTATATTCCACTTCGAAAGAGTAATTTCATATTGAAATTAAAAAATTATATATATATATATATATATATATATATATATATATATATATTCCCTTGGAAAAATCGTAATTTTATTCATTAAACATGATCAAAATTACATGTTGTAGATGCTAATGAGCACATGCAATAATAACAAGTTCTGATTTCTCAAAAGCTATAAAAACTAATATATTATTTCCTTCCTTTCTTCTTTTTCACTTTTCGCCAACCACTAGTGTCGGGAGTGGATGTTACAATAGAAATTTGATTCTAATTTGTATTAGTTTGAAATTGTTTGTTAGAATCAGATCCCTCAGATACATGAATTCATTTGCAGCCACTTATTTCTTTCCCTGATGTGTGCTGCTCATACTGTTGCGAAAAGTTGTTGAGCCTCTGTGTTAATGTTGAGTCGTGATCTATCTTGTCCTTTGTGGGTTGTTTTGTGTTGTCTACACATTATTGTCTGTAGTGTTTTCTGTTGTCTCTTCTTCATCTGTTGCTTCTTCTCTAATCTCAGTGCGTTGCCAGCCTTTTGAATTTTTGGATTGCTTCTTGTTTCTTTTGGGGTCTTTTTTAGCTCGTGGACATGCACTATGAAGGTGACATGTTTGTTGACAACTATGCTATCAGAATGTCATATTTTCATAATCAAGTGGTTGAGTCCACTGTATATTATTGTGGACCAGTAATATGCAGTTGGGTAAACCTTGATTCAGATCTACGTCGACACATATTCTGGCAAAGGTAAATATGCCTCTTGTGACTCTATCTGCATCAATCTTGAGAAATTTTCCCAGTGAATTACTTATGCCTTCTAATACTTTGTGATGTTAGAAGTGTACTGGAAGGTTGTGTATCATGACCCATACAGGCATTTTAGATACCATCATAATGGTGGCATCAAAACTTGGGAACCAAGGGATCATGAAAAGTCCTTCATTGCCCCAGAACCATGGTCCCTCATTAAGGTCATAATCCCTGTCTTGTACTATGTCGAATTTGACAATAAAATACCCCTTGGAACATAGATGAATATCACAATTTGTTGTCCATGTAGAGAATATCCATTGGTGTAAAGCATCAAATTTAGGCCAAAAACCATTAAATCTACATATGATTGCTTTGGTGTGAAATTCTTCATAAAGTTCACTTACCTCAGGTAGAGTGACTGTCATGGCTTGTATTTGGGATTTTTTTTCCATAATATAGGGTCGAGGTAGTTCTGTAGGTGGTGTTGGTTTAGTTTGGGATTCCTTCCCTTTGACCGCATCTTTGAAATATCCTGTGCCCTTTGAGTTGGTTCCAGAGCATCCCCCTCATAGATGCAGATTGAGGATGATGGTCGATTCTGAAGCATTACCATAGCCCTGTAGTGTGTGATTGTCCTACAGGATTGTCCTAAATAAATCAAACTTTACAGACTTACCAATATTCCTAGATGATTTTGGATTTTGCCCTTTAATTATTGTATTCACCTCCCCTTCCAGATCCCCTTCCAGACAGTCTGGCCTTGCAGTGTTCAGATGAAAATTTGTATCAGATCCAATGTTGGGTTGGGTGGATCTGTCCTTGACGATGCTCAATCTTTTGAGGTGTACCCAGGTTCTGTTAGATTTGGTCGAAACGTCCTCCCCACCCGCTATTTCTTGTGTCTTCAGATCTAGGCCGGTATAGCCTTCTTGTGTGATAGGTTGTGGGGGTTTCTCTTTACTTGATCCAGAAAGGCCCTCATCAAAAGCAGCCCCGATGTTCTCTGTTATCGTTGTATATTGCTGCTTGTTTTCGATCTGGTGGAAGCATTAGAACAAACTCCTTAACCTGGATCCTGATCTATGCACAGAGCCCCATATCAGGGTAGATGAAGCCCGATTAGGGCATAGTGACATCTAGAATACAAGATCTACACCATAGACATTCAAATCAAAGACCTCAACAGCGAATCTCGTACCTTCGTCAGTTGATTTTTGTGAGTTGGAATCTAAGGAAGGTGTCAATGATAGGGTTCGATCCGGAGAAGAAGACTTCCAGATCTGGTTGGATTGGGGACGATCTTACTTATGTGGGAGCGGATATGATAAATATTTGTTAGATTTGGATATCCTGGATCCAAAACATGATTGTACAATAACTTGGGTATTGTACCCTGGTTCATGGAAAATGTGTGCGAGAGAAAGTCTGATCGAGTCCATAGGGTTGTTTCTAGATCTGTTACATACCCAAGCAGATCCCGTGCTGAGTGCACCATTGTTGCCAAGGAGACAAGACAGGTAGGTCGCAAGAAATATGTTTGCAGAAAGCCTCTCCGCCTCCATCATGATCTCTCCTATTTTCTTCCATATATAATAATCTAATATATATATATATATATATATATATATATATATATATATATATAATATAAAAATAATATATGGTGAAAAATTATAATTTATAAATTATAGTAAAAACATAACTCAATCATGAAATAAAATTAAACTAATATAGTATAATTTCAATTTTTGTTAACTAGATATGATAAAACTGTCTAAACCATGTATCCAAAAATTATTAAAACCATATCATTATGAATAAACCAAAACTACTTCATCGTCATATATTGGAATTTTTAAAATTTTTATTTCAAAGAACAACAAACAACGTTTACATGTTCAGTTCATCTTTAAACATGTATTATTTTAAAATTTATTCTTATCGAGTTATATATACTTACTGCTAACTCTTTAGACTTAATATTAAATAGTATTAAATTACTATTTGCGAGTTTTAATTATTAAAAGGATAAGGTAATGAATAAAGAACAATAAATATTATTGCGAGAGTTGGTGCAAGGCATGGGCAATGAACGACCTTGTCAAACCAACAACAATTCTCACATGCAATAAATTCTTGCAATGTCTTGTGCGTTAAAGTGTTATCCTTCAAAAGAAGGAGAAAGAAGTGAAGTCCTTTGATATTTCGTTCATACACCACACATTGCAACGACACTAGAATTAATTGTGACAGGAATAAAAAAGGTTCGGGTTTCTTGAAATTAGAATGAAGAAAAGGAGGTACTAGGTTTACGGGATGGAGTGGGCATTGTTGTTGCTTTTCTTATTCATTGCAGTACCTACAGTGGCAAAACAACAAGGCAGAGGTGGAAATATGTTGATGGATAACTCCAATGTCTTTTCCATGCACATGCTCCTGTGACGTAACATGATCATCAAAATCTCGACAAACGCCACATATCTTATTCTATTAGGCATCATCAGTGAGTCACGACCATTCAACTATCCCAGCTCTGCCTCCTTTGTTCTCCTCCCATTGGAGAACAAAGTCACTAATCCAACTGATCAAGTGCTCATCATTTGTGTTGAGGGAGAAAAGCCTTCCTATTTGGCAGCTGACAAGGATGTGCATGTGGTAGATGCGCCTCAACCTTTAATCATGTTCTTGTGATCTGCCATGGGGTTTTCTTCTACAGTTCGATTGGTCAAATAAAAGAGAATATATATGTTTCAATCATGGCATCACCTTCCACCACTACCACTCACAACCTGTGGTGACTCTTCACATCGCAGATGGCGCCTTCAATGATATCACTTATTATAGCTCTCACTCTTTTAAGGCTATGTAAAGATGTGTAATGACATCATTGGTTATGGTTCTGGATTTTATAATGAAGGTGATGTTTATGACAAAAATGGTCGTGGCTCTTGCTCTCGTTCTTGCTTTCGCTTTTTTAAGGCTATGTAAAAGATGTTTAACGATGGTGGTTTTAATGACAACACTGGTTCTGGCTTTTTTAAGGGTAGCTAAAACAGTTACAATGATGTTGATTTTAATGACATGGTTGTCTTTAGCTCTAGCTTTTCTAAGAGATTCTGAAAGACTTATAATTAGGATGTTACTAAAAACACTCGATATGGTTGTATCTTTTCAAGGGGTATCCACAAGATTCGAAATGATGGTGATTTTAAACACAAGAGAAGCTCTGGCTCTTGCTCTGGGTTTTTTATATAGACTTCCAATGATGGTAAATTTAAAGGCAAGACAAGCTTTGAATCTAGCTCTAGATTTTTTATATAGACTTAGAATGACGGTGATTTTAATGACTAGGCTAGTTCTGGGTTTAGCCCTAGCTTTTCTAACTGTATCTAAGAGATGTACAATAATAGTGATTTTAATGAAAAGTCTGCTATGACTGTGGATTTTTTAAAGGTATCTAGAAGACTTAGATTTTAATAAATAGACTGGTTTTGGTTGTGGCTTTTTTAGATAAATTTACAATGATGGGCATCATTAATTTAATGATAAGAGTGGTTTTTTTTTTTCAAGGAACAGGTAGCATTTTTCATTAACAAAATTGGAAATGTGCGAGGTCCCTTACAATCAAGATAATATTTGTCTCATATTTTTGCATATACGTAATCATAGAGATCCTATTGCTACCGATTTTATTTCTATATATTTTCTTTACATAATTTAGACTATATATTTTCCAGTAAACCCCATAGATATTTACTATCTGACAAAACATGAAAATAAAAATGACTGTCTACCCACACTTCCATGTTCAGTTTCCTCCCGAGCCACCTCAGATGGCTGGCCTAGTTCTGCATTGCTCACAATGTCAAGCTCTAGTTCTCGTCTCGTAGCAACTGCACTTTCCTTCGCCATTGGAGCGGGTCCATCACATAACCCAAATACCTCCTTCAACACCCCAATGATGGTCGTTTCAACTCACACTTCAATGTTATCCACTTTGTGTTTCAAATTTACCATTCCAGTGTTCAGGTGTTCCATTGCCTTTTGCATCAACTCCATATCCTTCCCTAATCCAGACAGGTGGAAAAAACAACCGCAATATTTCCCTGAATATCCTTGAATATCTCCTTAACCATTTGATTTCTTGAACTTTCTATCATCTCCCCCAAACTCCTGCTGCGTCTAAGCTCCTCTGCTTCATTCCCACTACCATTGTTACTCACAAAGGCCATTTTTTTCGTAATCCTTCCCTACACGAGAATGATTCTATGATTGAGATGCATCAAACAACTTCTATAAATAATTGTTTGTTCCCTATCGATTGTTACTCCCATCTTGTCAAGCTTTAATGCCTTTCCTGTCTGCAACATAGCCAAGCCACCTTCCGCCATCTTTGTCACTGCCAAATTCCTTTCAACCAGAACTAAAATGGTACTGAAACTGTATTCACCTAAATACCCATTAATTAACCGAGGGAAGCAATTCCACTTGTGTTTTAACATGGATGCCTTATGCCCTGCGCCTATATGTTATTAAATGCCCAACTGTTGTGGGGAAAAATGCCTATTTAGGACGATCCTATCCACCTAAGGTGTGACAGCGCCTTAGCAACAAACGAATACAGCTATCATGATTTCTTCCTTTATGAAATATGAAAGAGAGGAGATCGACAGACTTACTGTTATCTTCCAGTTGTCCCTCGAACTAGATCCTCTTCTCTTTGTGTGTCCACAGCTACTTGCCTCCTCGCTTGATCAAGAGAACAGCTACTTGAATCCCACGAGATCACAAGAGAACAGCTACCTGTGACAAGAGAACAACTACTTGCAACAAGAGAAGAACACAATACAAAGGCAAATATACATATTCATAAATGATTCAGGATTAGAAGTAAATCAAATATACCAATGAAATCATACAAAGTACACCAGCATATAGGAAAGAATCAAGATAGCTTTATTGAAAGTAACAGGGTTTAGGAAGAGATACAACCCATAGGGCTCCAACCCAGCATCTCCTTCCCAGCAGAATGGAATTCGCTCTTCAGCTCCTTTCAAAGCATAACACACCCAATATTTCTAGCCACAAACCAACATCAATTCTTTGCAAATACTAAATTCCATCCTCCCTAGACCTCATGAGAGAGATCTATATATAGGAGTTTTGGAGAAAGGATGAGTCCGCTTGAGGCTGGTATGAAGCTAACTAGTGTCCTCTCCCACTTCAGTTCTTGAGTCCACTTGGAGGTTCTTGCTTGCACTTGGAGATTTGGAACCTCTTACTCATCACCAGTCGAATTCCCTGATCCAAGTGTCATTTTGGAAGCTTCCTGGGCATTGACACCTTGAGGAATGACTCTGCCACATGTCCAAACTCGCTCAACGCAGGTAGCCTTCTTTTCAGTTGACATTCAATGCAGGTAGACAGTGGAGCAGTTGACATTCAGCGCAGATGCTCAGTGGAGCAGTTGACATGATCCAGAATTGCCTTGTTTTTGAGTGTTTTTAGGTGGAGAACTTTTGTGAATTGCTGTGGTTACTTGGCTTTGTTCCTCTAGGGGTAGGAACAAAATGTTTAGGGACTTTGGATCCTTTGATTATTGACATTTCATGCTCAGTGATGTAAGGCACAAAAATCTCTATAACAGTTTCCCCCTAAAGTATGAGGCCGTTTATCGGGTGAAATGCTTTATCTAGGAGGGTCCGAAGTTCATCCATCTGCTGGGAGGAGCCCTGTAATAAAATACAATACAATACATTATGATTCATTCTGCTTTCATGATCTAGCTGAGGCGGGCATTCCCATGCTCAGCTTTATAAATTCAGTTTTGTACATAGAACAGACGATCGTCTGATGGTAGACTGATAATTTTAGTGAAATTATCATCCTTTGAGTAGGATGATCATCTGCTGCAATGATGTACATGTCAAATGTCTTTATTTTTCCTGAATATATATCGCAGCTCGGATGGATGAAAGTAGATCCGGGGTCTTCAAACTCGTTCGATCTTCACTCTAAGTACAAGTCGATCCATGTGAGAATTGCGCTGAAGTCGAACATGGAAAGACATCGCTTGATTATCGGTCAATAATGTAAACCGTTAACAAGCGCGAGAGGAATCACCGATAATGATAATGACCCTCAAGGTACTGCAGTACAATTCACGTGGTGTGAATAAAGGACTTGGCGTTGAACACCACGCGAAATCTTCTGGTCGAAGGTCATTGATGTATACCTGTCGCCGGAAGTGAGAAACTTGCCATTGAGGCATGCAAGCTTCAAATTACTGAAGGGGTTGTTCCTAGATCAACTCCTTGGATAATGAGCTGATGTCGACAAGGAGTGATCTGTCAAAGGAGGGCCTTAATGAATCCCACATCAGTGACACAGAATGGAGCTAATGATTTTAGTGGAGGTGAAAACAATCTGTGACATATGATTCAGGGTGGCGGTCATGAATGGATGAAGGATAATGTATGGCAGTGGATGGGACTCGGTTGACTCTTTCTGAACGAATTCTCTTGAACATATGGCGACACTGATGCGATGGATCGGTAGCATTACCCCAAATATGGATGGTATGGCAAGACCATGGTGATGTGACCGGTGAATGAAACAACCCAACTCAGATGTGATACGGAGGAAAAGTGTCATGTTCAAGAGCGACCTGCTACCATTAAAGTTTTCTTGATTTTTCCCAATTTTTCCCCAATCATTACTGACCAGTACCTCTTTATTTTTGTCAAGCTTGAGGAGGATAACATATGCTTGTTCTATAACATGCCCTTCGGGCAAGCCCATCGCTATGTTTTAACGAGCTTAGCGATAGGGAAACTCGTTCTCGTCTAAAGACAAGTTTGTCACTATTTAATCATTTTAACGAGTCTAACGACAAGGATAACTCGGTCCTTTTCATTTTTAGAGAGTCTGAAAAGGTACGTAAAGTTAACTCCAAAATTCCTTTTTCGTCATCTAATCCCTTAAGTCCGAAAAAGTATAAAACAATACAAAAGGGATGAGTTTTTGATATCTTTAACGAGCCGAACAAAACAAGCGCTCGATCTTTTTGTGCAATAATCCCTCAGGTCCAAAAGGATTAAAATCTAGAGGAGGGATAGCTCTTCCTGTCCTTTTAACGAGCTGGAAGGCCAAAACTCGGCAATCTTTTCATATTTTACGAGTCAGTTGAAAAGAGCTTAAAGAAGACTCGTCTTTTGAGGAACGAGTGATAAACAGGGATAGCAACTGATTCCAGGTA
The DNA here is from genome assembly GCA_031772625.1 of Pinus tabuliformis. NCBI lineage: Eukaryota > Viridiplantae > Streptophyta > Pinopsida > Pinales > Pinaceae > Pinus > Pinus tabuliformis. Next base: position 858,654,420 of record CM062805.1, read on the forward strand.
CAGGTTGGAATTTTCCAATCACGGCAGTGTCACAAGGATGGCTAGGTGAAATCACTCTTCGCAGCTGTTCCTCAAAATGGGTAAACAATCATATGGAGGTGAACGATCGGCCAAATGAAAGTGGAGGTGGCAGGTGCAAACACGACCAAGGCTTTTATGGCTGATAAATTTACGATCACAACGGTTATTTACCGGGATAGGTTCATTTTTTAGATAAAAATGAGCTTAAACTCTGGAGGAAACATTGCTCACTGCTTTTATTTATTTTTTAACGAGCATGAAGACCGTGTTAAAACTGCTCGGATCTTGCGTTTATTTTTTAACGAGCATGAACTTTATGCTAAAATTGCTCGATTTACCCAGTCATAAGATAAGAGTGTCTCATGAAAGATCCCATTTTTTATGGAGCTTGCGCCTTACCAAAGCTATGCTCACTCTCCTTTCTTTATGCAAGTTCGGAAATGGCTAATCCTACGAGTTTAAAGGGTTAGACCTACAGGTTTAAATGGAGGACCTAAAAATTTAAAAAATAAATAGTCGCCCCTTGCTTGCACTCCAAAAGGTTTGCATGCCCCCAGGTATAAAACAGAGTTTCAAGGTTACCTCTACTTACCCTCCGCCAAAACATTTGTTTTAATCGAGAGAGGCTTACCTCTTTCAGGTTACCCAAAGATTGTCTCGTTAATCTTTCAAACAAAACACTTCCTCGGCAATGTCTACCGGAATAGACAAGGGTGAATGACTGGTGCCAAACACGTAACTTTGACAAAAGAATCCTATTCTAGAACAACCCCTCTTCCATCCACGGACGGGGTACGGACTAGTCATATTCTCCCGCGGAAACCTACCTTATACCCAAAAGTTTCCCTGCCGAAGCAGGCCAGGATGCATGCCCCCTGGGTTCTGGTCATATCCTCCCGGATTACTCACGCTCATCAGGAGGATGGACCGTGGGTTGAGACACTTCTTGCATGAATAGACCATTTAGGGATGGCACATGACTATTTGCGATGTGTGATCCGGGAAACGAAAGTTGGTCTACGAGCTTGACCATTCTTCCTTCATGCGGAAAACACATTACTCTAAAGAGTGAGGAGACTACAACTCCCATGCAATATATATAGTCTCGTCCAAGGAGTAGGTTATAATCCAAGGGTCCTTGAACGACCATCACGTTCATTTGAACGGTCTTCCCTTTCAATGTTATAGGCACATTGGGGAGGATCCCTAAAGGTCGACTGGTTCCTTTATCAAAACCTGATAGATTTCTCATCTCAGGTAAAAGCGCGGTGAACCAAGCGCTTTCCAAGCAATAGAGGAAAGGATACTCACAGATGCCCCCTCATCAATGATAGTGCCAGCCATTACCATTCTGTATATTTGACAAATAATTCTGAATGGCACACTGGCTGGCAACTGGGGTCTGCCTAGTTGGTTCCAATCAAAGGACACAACCATGTTGCTTGGTGGTGGGACCGAATATATGACCGGATAGTGCTCTGATGAACTTCCTTCCCGTGACAAAGGAATGGTGGCATTGCCCCCTTGATCATTAGAGTCAGTGTTGATGAAGAGAACTTGGACGGTGTCGTCTGTATTCTCCTCTGTGATGGTGTCATTCAAAGATGGAGCCTCTGAAGGCAAAACCGGGTCAACTGTTGTATCAACCTTTTGACTTTCGTCAGGCATGGATCCAGACGTTCTTCTTCAATGACAGGTGCTTCGGCTGACCATCTAGGTGGCTCAGCCGGATTCTCAACTAGTGAGGGACTTGGCAGGAGTCTTTGATATCCAGGAGGAAGATTCGCTCGTAAAATCGGGCGATCTTCCAGAACTCTTTTTGCCTCGTCTAAGAAGGGACAACGGTGGATGGCGTGATCGCCTTCACACAGTCTGCAGGGAGATTTAACTCTCCCATTCTATCTTGGAGCTTCACTCCCACTAGTTGACGGTGAGCAGTCGACATGGCTATCAGAGGTCGATGCTCCCGAATTGTGCAAAACGGGGGGACCAGTCTCTTAGTATCCGTGGGATACAGGGACAATCTCTATGGAAGTGGTCTCCCCTGCATATGATGCATGGAGATTTAGGCCTTACAAGTGCAGTGTGTGGATTTTTGTTAGATGACATTTGTTTGCCCCCAGTCGCCTTAGGCTCCTTCTTCTTCTTTTATTCCTTCTTCTTCTTTTATTTCTTCTTCTTCTCCTTCTTCTCCTTAGGAACCCGATTTTTTGATCGACCAGTTCCGCCAAGCGAAGAGGAAGGAGGGGAGGAAGACGAAGTGGAAGGCTGGGAGGCAACTCTTGTCTGATCTAACTGTTGACTCGACTGTTCAGGAGTGGTGGTATTCTGAACGACATTGGTCGAAAAGAGCCAAACTGGTAGGCCAATTGTCAATCCTGGAAGCGACAATGTAGCCATGTGGGGCGCACCAACATCTCCCCAAGAGGAGAAGGGACTAGGATTTCCACCCAAGGGAACTCCTTGGTTGGTGTGCTCCATCTTTTCAACCTAAAGATCAACGCAGGATTAAAGGGTGATTGTTCCGTTTAAAATAAATTGTTAACGACGCTTTTTAGACACAACTTGCTTTTTCAGTTTTAAAGAGTCGAGAAAAAGCTAAAGATGACTCTAGTCTCCTTCGATGTTTTAATGAGCCCGAAGTGACAAATGCTCGGATGGACTTTTTCTGTTATAGAGTCTGAAAAAGGCCAAAAGAAACTGCTCTGGAGATCTAGGCAGAGGGTGGGCCAAACTTTTCGCAAAACCACAGAATACGTTTTACGGTACAGGTGGTCGATCTTCGTGAATGTTGTGTTCACTGCATTGCGATCAGTAAGGCGGCTGACACGGCTTCCTAAGGATAAAAGATATATGCCTATAGGGGTCTCCCAATATATACGCGACGGTACGTGGGAGCACAATCCGTATTAGCGCCATCGACTCTCAGGAGGAATCACCCACCTTCTTCGAGATCGACAGTCACTATGTTTAACGACGCCGGAACATGCCTCTAGCCTAGACCTCTATGTTATGCGTTATGTTACAAAGCGTTGTTAGATTCATTCAGTTTATTTTAGGTTGATCTTTTTAAAGTTTGCCTTTCAAGGTTCACCACGAGATGTATGATACAACTTCCTAAATGCAGTCTAAGATGATAAGCAAGCTTTACAATCTTTCAACTTTGAAAATCCTAGCTACTAAGGGAAAAGAGAGCGACTATCTTTTCTCAAAGAGCAATCAGCACACTCTAATGCACTTTCCCTAAATCCAACATGCAAACTTATCAAATGCAAAATGCACAATGCAGGTGTTTGTTTTCACTTTCTTAGTATAAATGCCTACAAAGAAAGCTTTTTGCACAACTTTGAATTTGCTTTTACAATGATCAAAATAAACAAGTTCACTTTCTTCGAAATCAACAAGGGTAGAAGAGATTACAATCACTTTGCGATTTTCGAAATAAAGACTCGTTTTGATACTTTGAAAAGAACAAATTCAAACCAATAAGCAAAAGTAAAACTATAATCAATCTGAACAAACAGCCAATGAATTCTCTTCTAAGATCACTTTCAATTAGATCTGAATCAAAGGCTACAGAAAGACTACTTTACTCATGCAAAGGAAGACTGTAAATGATGCCACAAACACATAAAAACATTCACAATCTTTTTGTACAAAAATTGGGGCGGAATTCAGGCAAAGAAAAGGGTTATCAGACCAGCACCTAGATCAAAACAGGGCAAAAAAGGACAAAGAACCCCAGCTGCACAAGGCCACACTGGTTCAGCGTAGGTCCAACACTGTCAGTTTGACATTCAGCGCAGGTAGCCCCTTCAGGACCTGCGTTGAAATGCAGACTGCCTTCACAGTGCCTGCGCTGAAGAGAGAAACTCTCGTTTCTCTTGGTTTCTGGGTCACAAAATGCTCAAAAATCAACTGTTTCAGGCCAAATCAGAAACACAAGCAAGGTATAAACAGAGGTATGCTTTGATAGGGTACTAAAGACTATCACAAGGATCAATCAAATCATTTGTGGATCTAGTTTAAATCATAGACAAGTCCAACATACTGGATCAAAGCAGCAACTTTTACTTTGCATCCGGGAAAGATGCAGTTCAAGAGTTGCTGTCAAGTCTATGAAGTAAACAAATGATGGAAACACAAATGAAATGAATAAACAAGTTCTTCCCCGGCGGAGTTGCCAATTTGTTGTGGGGAAAAATGCCTATTTAGGACGATCCTATCCACCTAAGGTGTGACAGCGCCTTAGCAACAAACGAATACAGCTATCATGATTTCTTCCTTTATGAAATATGAAAGAGAGGAGATCGGCAGACTTACCGTTATCTTCTGGTTGTCCCTCGAACTAGATCCTCTTCTCTTTGTGTGTCCACAGCTACTTGCCTCCTCGCTTGATCAAGAGAACAGCTACCTGTGACAAGAGAACAGCTACTTGCAACAAGAGAAGAACACAATACAAAGGAAAATATAAATATTCATAAATGATTCAGGATTAGAAGTAAATCAAATATACCAATGAAATCATACAAAGTACACCAGCATATAGGAAAGAATCAAGATAGCTTTATTGAAAGTAATAGGGTTTAGGAAGAGATACAACCCATAGGGCTCCAACCCAGCATCTCCTTCCCAACAGAATGGAATTCCCTCTTCAGCTCCTTTCAAAGCATAACACACCCAATATTTCTAGCCACAAACCAACAGCAATTCTTTGCAAATACTAAATTCCAGCCTCCCTAGACCTCATGAAAGAGATCTATATATAGGAGTTTTGGAGAAAGGATGAGTCAGCTTGAGGCTGGTATGAAGCTGACTAGTGTCCTCTCCCACTTCAGTTCTTGAGTCCACTTGGAGGTTCTTGCTTGCACTTGGAGATTTGGAACCTCTTACTCATCACCAGTCGAATTCCCTGATCCAAGTGTCATTTTGGAAGCTTCCTGGGCATTGACACCTTGAGGAATGACTCTGCCACATGTCCAAACTCGCTCAGCGCAGGTAGCCTTCTTTGCAGTTGACATTCAACGCAGGTAGACAGTGGAGCAGTTGACATTCAACGCAGATGCTCAGTGGAGCAGTTGACATGATCCAGAATTGCCTTGTTTTTGAGTGTTTTCAGGTGGAGAACTTTTGTGAATTGCTGTGGTTACCTGGATTTGTTCCTCTAGGGGTAGGAACAACATGTTTAGGGACTTTGGATCCTTTGATTATTGACATTTCATGCTCAGTGATGCAAGGCACAAAAATGTCTATAACACCAACTACCATCGATTATTCTTGAGGATCTCCTGCATATATTTGTAGAAAATCCTGTAGATTCACAAGCTCATGCAATGTACTGAAGAATAGGACAGGAATCTACTTCTACTTTCAACCAGTGGAATCTAATAGATTGATGAAAACAATATGAACAAGAAGAAGATGAATTAATGACACATAAAACAAGATGTATTTGGGGAAATCCACTGCTCAAAACCCCGCTATTTGTATTGCATATATCAGAAATATGAGTGAAGATACAAAACTTGCTCTCACTAGAACAATTCCGCACAAGTATGCTCAACTCTCTCAGCTCACAAGCTAGATATTGGCCAAAGCTTAGCCAATTCTACAACGCTCCAAGCTCATGATCTATTACATAATTCCTATGAATAGCCCATATTTAAAGGGAATTCTTGCTTCCAAAACTGTGCAATCCAAACATAGGATCAATCTCTAATGCATGCATGCTATTTACACTCCAATAAATAATTCCTGTTATCACTGAAAATTTGATTGCCAAAATAGCTCACACTAGCTTGAGGACAAAGTGTTTTGTAGCACATAAATCCTTTTGGCAATTTCGCAGCGCAGCATGTTTTAGGTGATTTCGTAGCGCATAATTCATATTTTGCACTGGCTGCGCTACGAAATTGGGGATTTGTTCGGATCTATAGTTATTCTTTCCCAGCTATCATGTTTATCAAAATCCATTGGGTTTGCATCAACAGTTGTCAGTTTGTAAGGTTTTTTAGTACCCCAGCAGATGGTGTTTCATTGGGTTTATCTGGAGCACTCTTTCCTTGGAAGAAGCCTTCTGTGGTAATCAGTGGATAAACAAGGGATCAGACTGTGGATATCACATCATTCATTTTGGCACTGTTGCAAGTGCAAGGGGAACAGACCATTGTTTTCACATCTTCTGTTGTTTCTACCCAGAGGTTATGTACTTTATTGAACTGTTTCGAAGGGCTGGTCTTAAGGATGATTGAGTATTCAAGCCTACAACATCAATATTCACGAAGTAAAGCGTTGGATGCATTTAGAGCAGGAGATGTTGAAGTGCTAGTTGCTTCTGATGCAATTCCGGTAGATGTAGCAAAGCTAGATCAAGACATTTGCAAAATTGTTGATAACTGCTTCACAAGAGCAAGACTTCATGTTGAAAGATTGATTTTTATACAGTCATCATATTTGTCATTTGAACTTCTCAATCTTGAAAACGATCCAGCTTGCTTTTCTTTATGGAAGGGCCAGCCTATTGATTCCAGTCAAAGAAAATGGTTTTTGTGGGCAACACACTTGGGTTTATTTCTAGAGACGGGAAGCCTTGATGATTTAGCCCAGAGTAAAGCCCAGGCTTGTGGAATTGTGTTGAATTGCATGAACCTGGCATAGAAGGAGCAATGGTGATGGGGATGGTAATCCATTGATTACAGGACCACCTTCAGGTGGTGTGGTTCAAAATGAGAGATCTCCATACTGGTACACTGGCTACAACTGCTGTAGGTGATGTTTGTTACAGGCATACTTCTCTGTTTTAAGCAGTTAGCTTCCAGGAGGTATTTAGCGCGGCTGAAAGAATATTTTCGAAAACAGAAAGATGTTTTTATTCTTAACATACTGAACTAGAAAAACCTCTTTCATTTTCTTTAGATTGATTATGAGATGGGAAAATCGAGTGACTAAAGTTGCGCTACGAAACTGCTGTAGGTGCAGTTTTTTAATTTCCTGTGTTACACCTCTTTTTCAAAGACAGATTCTGGGCAGCTGGAGAGGTGTTTTAAAAAACCAAAAGAGGTTTTTGTTAAAGACGGATTGGGTTACAGAAACCTCCTTTAGTTTTTCCAAATACGTTTTCTGTGAGAAGATATGAGCTCTGTCCCGAGACCCATTTTTCAGGCAGAACAACAGTTTCGTAACAGCTGGAGCTAAATAATTCAATCTCAAACTAGAATTGAAAACAAAAGATTCAGTGTCTGATGCATATTTGTGGACAGTACCAGCCCTTAAGCAAGCAAAGATCATGAGAAATCTGAACACAAGCCTAAGAGCAGAAAACAAGGCTTTGAAGAAAGAGGTTAGCAGTTTGAAGAAGAAGCTAGGTAAACTAGCTCATTGATCCAAGGAGAAAGTTGCTTTTCAAGTTTTGGTAAATCTTGATTTCCATCATTTTGTAACCTTTTTGGATCCCTAACACATGTACAAAGTAGCTGAAGAAATCATGAAGTTAAGTCAACAGTGCTTTAAGATTCATATGTTCTGTTTTGATTATCTACAGCAGTTTCGTAGCGCGCTACGAAACTGCTGTAGATGACTATTTTATGAGAAAAAATGAAATTGATGCTGAGGTCAGCAAATCTTGAAAAGGATGACTCGAGGCCAATAAGGAGACTATATAAAGCTATCCAGGTATTCAAAGGGTGACAGGTGTGAGTGTTGAAGAAAAAGGTGAAACTTTTTGTTTTTTGCTAAAAGTCTTCCTAAAGTTACTTTATGACCGAATTGTTAGGGTTCTGGTAGGGTTACCGAAATTTTGGGTGGTACACCTGTTCAGTCCACAAAGCGTCCAGATCATGAGGCATATTGGATTATGCGTGGTTATTAAAGGTATTAAATGGCTTGGAGCATAGTCTTTTAGTACATGAAGACTAATGGAAGGTAGGAACCGTGAAAACAGGGCACATATCCTCATCAACTAATGAGTCATCCACACAGCAAGTATCCGAAGCTGCTCGTTCAGTGAATGTTTCTCCAGCATGTCTTGGTCACTACAGAAATGGTACAGGTGTCAAAGTTCAAGAAAGCATCAATGCACACGAGGAGATAGAATTAGAGTTTCAATAGGAATGGGACTCTATGTATTCACAGCGCAATACCTTTGTATTTAATAAGTTTGTTTAGATATAGATAAGGCAATTAATGATAGGATTTCGAGCTCCCCTCATGCTGGAGGAGGAGTCTCAAGTAGTAGTAGTTTTGTTTTCCTATATATAGGAAAAACTCTGATGTAAAAAAGGTTGGAGATTTTTATAAAAACAGAGTTTTCATATTGGCTTATGTAAAAAGACTTTGACAGAAATAGAAAGAGTACTTTTTCTTCCCAAGATTCATCTTGTGTCTCTAATGCTCAGAGTATATGTGGTTTGGTTTTATTCATCTTGTTTTACAGTTCACTAAACATGCAATCACTCTGAATTCACCTAGTGCTCAGACTTCCTGTGTATGTTTTTTGAGTTGAGGTTCTTCTTGGTAAATGTTTTGAGCATTTAGACATTATATGCCTTGGTTTCCATGATTGAGTAACCACTTGTTTACTGCAGAAGTGTATGACTCCATAAGCCCAATGGGAGAAGCCTAATTTTGTTGTTCCAACCAGCTTAAATCTCATCTACTGTTTAAAGAGTTAGCCATCTTTTCTTGCCCTTAAAGCATATCAAAAATCTATGAGAGAGCCCTCTCTGACTAAGGAGGCTAAACCTTAGTCTAAAGCCTGGTCTGAAACAGTTTCATGAGATCTTGCTAAGTAGCAGCCCTTAGTACACGATTTTGTGATAACAATACCACTGATAGAACACTGTCCATGCACTCTAGTCTCAACTGGGTCTTTCTCTGAACTGACATGCATGAGTTTCTCATGAGGGAATCTTCAGTTAATTAGAGTAGAATTAGTGGATGCATTAGTGCACCAACTGACTATTAGTCCTCTATTAGTTCCAAAAACAATTTAGAACTAATTTAACTGAACTTAACTTAGAAAACTGAATGATCTAATTTCCAACTCAATTTAAACTCATACTGGACCCCTAAAACTCAGGGAGAACATATACATGATTACAGAAAGACTTCCAACTTGAAATTCCTAAGCTAATTAAGTTAATTAAACTTAATTAACTATTTAAAAGTTGCTATGAGAATAGAATTAGATTTTAATTCTAAGTTTAATTCAAGGACAAATTAAACTAGAATTTATTGTTGTCGTTTCTCAACACTCCCTCTCAACAAGAAAGGGATTATTAGCTACCCCGATCCTGTCTCTGTGAAACTTGAATTTACATCTTAACAATGCCTTTGTCAAAATTTCAGCATCTTGCTCCTCTGTGGGAATGTACTCTAACAACATAATCCACATGAATACAAAATATCTGATATGATGATATCAAATATCAATATGCTTGGACTGATGATGAAAAAATCGATTTTTAGAGAGTTTGATACAATTCTGATTATCGCAGTAAATCACAGTTGGATCGATCTGATGACCAAAGAGACCAACCAAGATCTTCCTCATCCAGATGGCCTCACATGCTGCCTGACTTGAAGCCATGTAATCTGCCTCTGCTAAACTTAGTGCAATCGATCTCTGTTTCCTGTTGTACCAAGAAACTATTGCTAACCCAATACTGAAGATCCCTCCTGATGTGCTCTTCCAGTTGGATGGACTCCCTGCCCAATCTACATCAGTGAAGCCTTGAAGCTTCACTCTCTCTATCCATCTATACCATATTCCATACTGAGAAGTTCCTCTAAGGTATCTCAACACATGATTTGTCGCCTTCCAATATAGCTTGGTAGGCCTAACCATTGCTTGACTAAGCTGGTTAACTGCATAGCACATATCCCGTCATGTGTTCACCAAGTACATGAGTGAACCCATAAGCTGCCTGTAAATAGTAGCTTCCACTACTTCTCCTGAAGTAGCATTCTCCTTCCTTCAGTTACCTATTATAGGAGTCTCCATGGGTTCGCTGCTCTCCATGCAAAATCTCCTAAGTATCTCATTGGCATGCCCTAAGTCACAAACAACTCCCTATCTCCCTTCCATACCTCCATTCCAAGAAAGTAATGCATGAACCCCATGTCCTTCATCTCAAACTCTCTTGCAAGGTCCTCCTTGCAAGATTTGATCAACTGACCATCACTTGTCAGTATGAGATCATAAACATAAAGTAAAATGATCAACAATTTACCTTCCACTGCTATGTGGTACAGGTTCACATTTGCGTCACTCTTCGTGAAGCCCAACCTGGTGAAGTAACTATCTATCTTTGTGTACGAAGCACGGGGTGCTTGTTTAAGCCCATACAACACTCTCTTGAGCTGACACACATCTGACTCACGATCAAAGGTCTCAAAACCTTCAGGCTTCTTTATGTACACCTATTCCTCAATCATTCCATTAAGGAAGGTTTTCTTTACCTCCATTTGATGTATCATCCAACCCATAAATGCTGAGAGTGCCAATATATATCTGGTTGACGAGTACCTTGCAACAAGAGCAAAGGTCTCATCATAGTAAATCCCCTCTACCTGTGAAAAGCCATGGGCCACAAATCTAGCCTTATGCTTCTCCACACTACCATCTTCAGCTTGATTTACCTTGTAAAGCCAATGGGAGCTCACCAGTGACTTTTCCTTCGGTGTCAAGACCACATCCCAAACACTGTTATGAAGTATGGAGTCATACTCCTCCACCATGGCATCAACCCAAACCGGCTACTGCACTGCTTCCTTAAAGGAAGATGGCTCTATCACAACACATTCTCCCATAAGATCCATGTATCCAGTGTACCTCTTAGGTGACCTCCTCTGCCTATGCTTAGAAGTGGGTTCTCCCACATTCTCCCGTGCATCATCCAACAATCTACCAACCTCTCTGGTGCGCTTTCTTCCCTCTATGGAAGACTCTGCATGAGTGGATGTTTTGAATCCCAGATCCTCTGCCTGTGGTTGCTCCACATCAATATGAGGTTCCTCAACCTTAGGAGCTAAAATCTCCTCATCTGCATGTAGCTCAAGCTCCCTCTCAAGGGAAACTCGCATGGCCTTCTCCTCACCGAATCTGACATCCCTGCGAACCACTGTCAACTTGTTGGCCGGCAAGTACACCCGATAATTGTGAGGTGTATCAGTGTACCCTACAAATATCCCCAACTTTGTTATCTTCTCAAGCTTCTTCCATGCATCTTTGGTCACATGGAAATATATCGATGACCCAAAAATCCTGAAGTGACCAACATATGACCTCTTACCAGAATATGCTTCCTCTGGTTTCTTCGTCTCAAGTATCTGATATGGGCTATGGTTCTAAACATAAACCATTGTGTTGCATGCCTCAACCCACAAGTGTAGTGGTAGGGCCTGATCATGCAACATCACCCTCACTAACTATACTATGATTTTGTTCTTCCTCTCTGCCACCCCATTATACTAAGGGTTATGGGGTGCCATAAACTCCAATTTAATCCCTTCCAATGCAAAAAATTTCTTAAACTCGTTTGGGACATACTCACCATCATTATCACTCTGTAGAGATTTAACCTTCTTGCCTGAATCTTTCTCCACCAATGCTTTAAACTCACAAAACTTTGTGAAAGTTTGATCATTTTTTTGCATGAAAAATATCCAACATTTACGAGAAAAGTCATCAACAAATATAACATAATACTTGTGTTTGGCCGTGGATGTTGTTGAGAATGGTCCACACACATCTGAATGGACTCATTCTAGAATAGTCTCTTCTCTATTGTCTCTGTAGTGAAAGGAAGACTTGGTGTATTTTCCCAAAGTACACCCCTGCATGTATCAACTTGCTCAAGCATACCTTTGGGAAGACCGGTAGAAATCTGCTACAATATCTTCAAAACCCCATGATGCAAGTGGCTCAATCGCCTATGCCACAACTCGCCAACGTCTTGTTGGAAATAATACTGAGAGGGGGGTGAATCAATATTATCAAATTCTTTTCAATATACCTTCTAGATTTATAATTTAATTTATTCTTCAGATGTTGACCATTAATTTGTATGTCAGTACCATATAATAATGAGCAGGAACAAGAAAAATAGACAGTCACACCAAAGAACACTAGATATAAGGTGGAAACCCAATGTGGGTGAAATCCACCTGCTGCAATGTGTCTCTATCTTCTTTAAATTAGAAACTTATTTTTACAATGATTCTGTACTGGTGCAGTCCTTTACCAGTACGCAGGCTGCAACTTGCAGAGAGCTACAACCCTCTCTCGTTTTCCAGACTCTCCTAGAAGGGAGCTAAAACCCCCTTAGCTCTTGTACTAGTTGAGCTACTAGTACATAGGTGCTCACCTACTGAAGGCTTCAACCTTCTCTTTTCTTCCATGGACCACGTTTCATAAATTTTCAAACTGGATCCAAGAATCTCAATCAAACATCAAATAGATCTGCAATCAACCAACTTCCTTGTGCAATATTGAATCAATAACTTCTCAGAACACAGTACCAGTAATCAGACACCAATTCAGAACCCTGAACACAACAATGATAGACAGAAGCAACTAAAACATATTTCAAAAGTCCGCAACTTCACCAATAGTAACTTGTGGATGTCCGCACTTTCTCTGTCAGTGACCTGCGTAACTTCGCTCCTGCGCTGTCTATGGCCTGCGCAGCTTCGCACTTGTACTGTCTCTCCCTGCAGACCTCTACACCTGCGATGTCTTCTGATCTACGTACCTCCACACCTGCGCTGTTTGTGCTTTGCGCACCTCTGCACCTTCATTGTCGGCTACTCCGCGCACCTCCGCACCTGCATTGTCGGCTTCTCCGCGCACCTCCGCACCTGGGGCGTCTTCTGATCTACGTTACCTCTGCACCTGCGCTATCTATTCTTTGCGCACCTCCGCACCTGCACTGTCGGCTACTTCGCACACCTGTAGGCATCTCATTTTATATCATTTTGAGAGCCTGAACAATGATTTGCCACTTGAGTGAGTTTCCATCAAGGACAACACTTATGCCATAGCGCCAAACCTGTGTCATAATGCTAACAATCTCCCCATTTGGACTTGATGGCAACCCCAAGATCCTTAAAGTCATTCTCCCCCTTTGTCATCAAGGGCAAAGGGTGATGCTCCCCCTGAGAACATGCTGAAAACTCTGCTCTACTGTGCTGATCGTGCTCCCCTTAACTGTAGGCCAGATCTGCAAAAGAAATGTTCTTCAAGAAGAACCATGATCCATTATACATCATAAATGACTTTCCTATCACCAAAAGACTCTATACATACATCCATCACCCAACCAAGTGGGGATTACCCAGAAATTTGCATATGACAACCAAGAACATTATATCATTCATCCCAGGCATAGTGGGGAAACCAAAATAGGTTGTTACATGACCTTGACAACAGAAATATAAGACATAGAGAAAAAACATTAGCAACATTATTCAGATCAACATCCATGTTCTTCTTTTGTACTTGCTCCTCCAAGATCTTCTACCATAATGCCAACAATGCATTATTAGAAGAATATATGCTCCCCCTGAACCTATGCCAGCTGGTCTCTGACAGATCCATACACCAGCGAATGTACGCACATACTCCATATGAAACTCACGCACAACCAACAATTTCTGAAACAGATAAGATTCAACAGCAAGATGATGCATCAACTACCCCCAGCTTTTGTCTGAGGTATTCAAAGGTCTCCCTGGGCAGAGGTTTGGTGAGAATATCTGCAACTTGTTCCTTAGAGGGAACATACTCCAACTTGACCTTTTGTTCAAGCACTTGTTCCCGAAGAAAATGATACTTGATTGGTATGTGCTTGGTCTTTGAATGCATGACAAGATTCTTTGAAATACTGATTGCACTTGTATTATCACAGAAGATGGAGATAGGTGGAGTACAAGTGATTTGCATGTCTTGCAACGTTTGCATCATCCAAAGGAGTTGTGTGCAGCAAGATGCAGCAGCTACATATTTTGCTTCAGCTGTAGATAATGCAATAGAGCTTTGTTTCTTGCTGAACTAAGATACTAATCTAGGACCCATGACAAATGCACCACCACTAGTGCTTTTCCTGTCATCCACGCTTCCTACCCAATCCGCATCTGTGTATGCATGAAGTGTGAGGTCTGTACCTCTAGGATACCATAGGCCATAGTTTTGAGTTCCTTGAAGATACTTGAAGATTCTCTTAACTACCTGAAGATGAGTTTCCTTTGGATTTGCCTGAAACCTTCCAACTATTCCCACTGCATGCATAATGTCTGGTCGGGTACCTGTAAGATAGAGTAGAATACCAATAATGGATCTATAGGTTGGTTGATGTACTGCTGCCGATTCATCATTCGTGCTGAGGTTGCATCCTGTCACCATAGGGGTACATACTGGTTTTGAATCCTCCATCCCATATTTCTTCAAGATTTGCTTGAGATGCTTGGTTTGTGATAGAAAAATACCGTCTTTGTTTTGTTGGACTTGCAAACCAAGGAAATATGTGAGCTCACCAAGCATGGACATTTCAAACTCCTTTTGCATCACCAAGGCAAAATTTTGACTCATGTCTTCTTCATTGCTGCCAAGATGATATCATCTACATACACAACAAGTATTAGCAACTTTTCATTGTCAACCTTTATGTATAGATTGCTGTCAGTTGATCCTTTTATAAAACCTTGTTGATGAAGATATTTATCCAACCGATAATACCATGCCCTAGGAGCCTGTTTAATACCATAGAGAGCCTTTTTGAGCCTGCATACAAGATTTGGATCATTTCCAAGGATGAACCCATCTAGTTGTTCAATGTACACTTCTTCATTCAAGACTCCATTTAGAAAGGCAGATTTTACGTCCATCTGAAATACTTTGAACTTCTGAAAGCTAGAGAGAGCAAGGAACATTCTTATAGCCTCAAGTCTAGCAACTGGTGCAAAGGTTTCTTCAAAGTCTATGCCTTCTTGTTGCGCATATCCTTTACAAACAAGTCTTGCCTTGTTTCTAACCACATCTCCATTTTCATTTAGTTTATTTTTGAAAATCCACTTTGTCCCTATGACATTCTTATCTTTTGGTCTAGGAACCAATTCCCAAGTGTTATTCCTTTCAATCTGTTCAAGTTCTTCATCCATTGCCTTGACCCAACATTCATCTTTGCATGCCTCTCTTACATTTTGTGGTTCAGTGGAGGAGAGTAATGCCAAATAGCTTGAAGCTTCTGCAATTGTTCTTCTTGTTTGTATACCTGCCTCCTTTTGCCCCAAAATTTGAGATTTTGGATGATTCTTTTGAACATACCTGAATGGAGTCTTTTCTTCTATCCTTATCTGTTCCTCTGGTACCTCATGGGTTTCTTCTTCATCATGAATCTGATTTGATGTTGATGGATAGTCCTCATCATCTTCAAAGTCTTCAGATCTTACCTGCCTGGGAGTGTTTTCTTCTTCATCCACCACTACATCAATGCTGTCAACAATTCTTCCAAGCCTTTTATTGTAACATTTGTATGCTTTTTTGTGAGGAGAATAACCAAGGAGAATGCCTTCATCTTCTCTAGGTTCAAACTTGCCAAGATTTTCATCATTATTTTTAATATAGCATTTGCTTCCAAAAATTTTGAAATGTTTTACTGAAGGAGTCTCACCATACTAGAGCTCATGAGGAGTTTGAGTGTTGTTCACTCGGATATTTGTCTTGTTGAGAATAACAACTGCAGCAAATGCGGCTTCATCCCAGAAGGTTGCGGGAGTTCCAGAGTCATCAAGCATAGCATGAGGCATTTGTTGAACCGTTCTGTTCATCCTTTCCACTACTCCATTTTGCTGAGGAGTCCTAGCTGTAGAGAATTCCCTTCTTATTCCATGTTCTTCACAAAAATCGAAAAACTCATTTGAGGTAAACTCCCCATCTCTATCAGACCTGAGGCATTTAATTTTGAGATCTGATTCATTTTCAACCAAGGCTTTAAAGATTTGAATTTTTCAAAGCCTTCGTCTTTGTGCTTCATAAGTCCTATCCAACACATCCTGGAAAAGTCTTCAATGAATAATATAAAGTATTCTTCTCCTCGAAGTGACCTTTTCCTATATGGACCACATACATTAGTATGGACAAGTTCAAGCAGTCTGCCAGTTGCTCCTTCCTTCTCAGGGAAGTTAGTTCTGGTTTGCTTACCAAATTGACATGATTTGCATATTGTATTGTCTGGAATTCTGATATCTGGAAGACCCCGAACTTCCTAGTATTTGCATGCTTTCCTTATCTGTGAGAAGCTTAGATGCCCCAATCTCCAGTGCCATAGCCAGTGTTCATCATTCTTGCTCAGGTAGCATTGTTGTTGTCCTTCTTTGAATATGTATAAATTATTTGGAGTTCTTATGCCTTTGATCACTATTTTCCCTGTATCAAGATCACGAACACTACATCTATTTGATCGAAATATTACCTCAGTTCCTTGATCGCACATCTGAATGACACTAAATAGATTATGCTTTAAGCCATAAACATACATAACATTTCCAACTTTGACCTTTTCTTTCAATTGAACAGAACCTTTACCTTTTATGAGCGTAGGGGTGTCATTTCCAAATGAGACCTTCTTCTCCTTCTCTAAGGCACTATAAGACTGAAGTTTTTCTTTATCACCCGTCATATGTTTCGAACATCTACTGTCGATGTACCATTGATTTTCTTTCCCTTCCGCATATAAGGCTATACCACATCTTTCTGGTTGCGGTTCTTTCATTCTCCATGTCTTGGCATTTGAGGCTTGTTCCTTTGTTTGCCGAAACCTGCTCCTGCATTCAGAATCTTCATGATCGAAGTTGTTGCAAATAGAACATTCAATTTCATTTTCAAGGGCAGAAAAGTTATTGTAGGTCCTTTTCGTGATCCCAGTCATACTTCTTTGTTTTTGAGCTTCTCTAGTCATGATTGTCTTATAGGCAACACATTGAGCTGCTTTGTGACCAAAGTTATGACAAGAGAAACATTGGCCATTGAAGAAACTCCTACGATTATCAAATCTACCAACCAAATGATTGTAGTTTCTACTGACATCCATTCCTGAGGAAAATTGAGAAGGTTTTACCTGTGGTTGGTTGTAGCTTCTGTTCATCCTTAAAGTGGATTGCCCTTGATTTACCTGGTAGTCTTTGTTCATTCTTGAGGTAAATTGTCCCTGATTTACCTGGTGATTTTCATTGGGCCTTTGCTCACTCCTCCTTGCAGCATCAAGATCAATTTTGGAGGTGGATGGTTTCTGCGCTTGAGATGATTCTTCATTATATCCCAGACCTGTCTTGATTAGAGGAGAACGCTGCACATTGATAATATCATCTAGATTTTCAGATCCTTTAACAAATCTAAGATTAAGAGCTTTTGTTTTCTCAATCTCTTTTCTAAGACCCACAATTTCACATTCCAACTTTTCATGATGTTTTTCCCTTTCAGCCAGTTGGAATTGCAGAGTATCAATAATCATATTTTTCTCTTCTAAACAAATTTTGAGTTTAGAAATCTCTTCATACAGACCTTCTTCATCTATAGCATCCATGAAATCATCATCTTCAAAGGCCATTAAAATTCTATAATTATTACCTTGTTCATCTTCATCACTATTTGAAAGTCCATCACTGTCTTCATGAATGTAATAGCTTTTCTTATTTACATTCTGTTTCTTGTTTCATCTAACAGGTTCCTTACCTTTGTCAAGCTTATCTTTATGAGGACACTTGGTAGCATAGTGACCAACTCTTCCACAAGCAAAGCATTTGAAAGGTAACTTACCTCTGAATCTTCCAGCACCCCGTTGAAGGTTCTTGACAAAATTTGATTCTTCCTCTTCTTCTGACATATGTCCTAACTCATAGTAATCTCCTTTGCCTGAAGCCTTGAATGCAGCTTCTGTCCTGTCTGATGGTCCTCCTTTCCTCATTCTGTAAGTAGTTAGAATCCTGTGCAGCTGTGACATGGTAAGTTGCCGTAGATTCTGTTTTTCTTCTATTGTAGAAACTTTTGGTTCAAACTTAGAGGACAAAGATCTTAGTACCTTTTCAACCACAACAGCCTCTTTTATTTCTTCACCCAATTTTTTCATACAATTAACAATCTCATCTATACATAAAAATTAGTTAGCCACACTTTCATCATTGTACATTCTGAGATTTTCATACCGAATTCTGAGGGTTTGAAGTTTTTCTCATTTTACTTTTTCATCTCCTTCATAGCTCAGAACGATCTTATCCCATATTTCTTTTGCGGATTTGTACTGCGTAACCTTGATGAACTCGATTGAGATAGACATCCTAATAGACTATTGACAGCCTTTGCATTTGTTTCATATTGCTTCTTACTAGCCGAATCTGTAGGTGTTGATGACGGAAAAGTGTACCCTGTATCTATGATATCCTAGACTTTTGTACCAAGAGATTGAAGATAGGCATTGACTCTTACCTTCCAATATACGAAGTTGGTCCCATCAAAAATTGGTTGCCTGATTGATGCTTCTCTCTTGTAGTTTCTCATGATGATAGATCTTCCTTCAAGTGATCAAGCTTCTTCTGAAGGACCTGCTTTGATACCAATTGTTGGAAATAATACTGAGGGGGGGGGGCTGAATCAGTATTATCAAATTCTTTTCAGTATACCTTCTAGATTTATAATTTAATTTATTCTTCAGATGTTGACCATTAATTTGTATGTCAGTACCATATAATAATGAGAAGGAACAAGAAAAATAGACAGTCACACCAAAGAACACCAGATATAAGGTGGAAACCCAATGTGGGTGAAAACCACTTGCTGCAATGTGTCTCTATCTTCTTTCAATTAGAAACTTCTTTTTACAATGGTTCTGTACTGGTGCAGTCCTTTACTAGTACGTAGGCTGCAACCTGCAAAGAGATATAACCAGGGAAAATTTTAAGAACCCCCCCAAATTTATAAATATAATAAATGGGCGAATCTCCATGGTATATAGGAAAAATGGAAGGCGATTTTATCAATAATATAATATGTATATATAATTTTTTGGCGAATCTCTCACCAGGCATGGCGAATATTTTACTCAATTATAAAATCTTGTAAGATCTTGGCGAGTCTTTCACTAAATAATAAAACTTTGTAAAGTCCTAGTGAATCTTAGCACAGGCTACATGCTGGTTTAATTCCCCCATTTAAGTAGGCTACATTCCATGAATACCATGGGTCAATACCATGTGCCATTTTGGTGAATACCATGGGTCAATACCATGTGCCATTTTTATTTTTATTAATTCTAATATTAGGGTTAATAATGGTTTTTTGCATGGTATTAATAACAATCTAGTCCATGGTATTTGTCCCATAGTATTTTGGCCATAGGCTTCACCTAAATATAACCCATTTTTTGAGTGTTCGTAAATATAAGGTGAATTATGGAGTAAATATAAGAAAATGTTTTATTTGTTTATCATACCTCTCGTTTATTTATATTTTTATTAATTTACCATAACTCTTTTACAAATATGGTATTTGGCCCATAGGATTCACTTAAATAAAACCTCTTTCTTGAACCTTCATAAATAGAACGAGGGTTATGGACTAAATATAAAAAGAGGTTTTATTTATTTACGATACGTCTAGTTTATTTATATTTATATTTATTTACCATACCTTTTGAGTAAGTATAAAAAGGCGTTTTATTTATTTACCATACCTCAACTTTACTTATATTTTTATTTGTTTACACCCTTACATGTATATAAGGTGACTTATGGAGTAAATATAAAAAATGTTTTATTTATTTACCATACCTCTCATTTATTTATATTTTTATTAATTTACCATACCCCTTTTATAAATATGGTATTTGGCCCATAGGATTCAGTTAAATAAAACCTATTCTTGAAAATGGGCGAATGGATTCACTTAAATAAAACCTATTCTTGAAAATGGGCGAATGGAAGGTTGTAAGTCCTAATTTCAAGGGCTAAATTTACCTTTTTTACCCTCTCCCTTAAAATAAGGTGGGCTATTTGAGGTGATTTGTAAAAATGTACTATGATACAAAATATTCGCCCACTAAAAATTTAAAACCCCTTAATTTCGCCAAGGGGCGAACATTCGCCCCTAAAATTATCCTTGGATACAACCCCCTTAGCCCTTGTACTAGCAGAGCTACTAGTACGTAGGTGCTCACCTACTGAAGGCTTCAACCTTCTCTTTTCTTCCAGGGACCACGTTTCATAAATTTTCAAACTAGATCCAAGAATCTCAATCAAACATCAAATAGATCTGCAATCAACCAACTTCCTTGTGAAAATATTGAATCAATAACTTCTCAGAACACAGTACCAGTAATCAGACACCAATTCAAAACCCTGAATATAGCAGTGATAGACAGAAGCAGCTAAAACATATTTCAAGAGAAAATTCCGCAACTTCACCAATAGTAACCTGTGGATGTCCGCACTTTCTCTGTCAGTGACCTGCGTAGCTTCGCTCTTGCGCTGTATATGGCCTGCGCAGCTTCGCACTTGTATTGTCTCTACCCTGCGGACCTCCGCTCCTGCGACGTCTTCTAACCTGCGTACCTCTGCACCTGCGCTATCTATGCTTTGCGCACCTTCGCACCGGCACTGTCGGCTACTCCGCGCACCTCCGCACCTGCACCGTCGGCTACTCTGCTCAGCTCCGCACCTGCACTGTCGGCTACTCCACGCAGCTCCGCACCTGCACTGTCGGCTACTCCGCGCACCTGCGGGTATCTCATTTTCTATCATTTTGAGAGCTTGAACAGTGATTTGCCACTTGAGTGAGTTTCCATCAAGGACAACACTTATGCCATAGCGCCACACTTGTGTCATAATTTCAACACGTCTCAGCTCTGCACCCTTTCTACTTTTGTTCTCAAAACATCGCACTCCTCTACCTAAAGCTTATATAGATTCTTCACCCGAATCCCTATCTTCTTTACCTGACCCGTGGCTATGTTTCAAAGGAAAGCCTTTCCTTTCAAGAAGATCACATCATAGCCTTTATCCTTAAGCATGGAAATGGATACGAAGTTATTCTTCAGCCCAGGCAAATACATAACATTCTTCAAGGTGAGTGGAGCCCCATTCTCCCCCTAAAAAGTAATCATGCCCAATCCAATAACACTATTATCCCATCGCCACCCATCTCGATATGCATCTGGATATCTCTCTCCTCTAGGTCACTGAATAACTCTTTGTTTCCAGTCATGTGGAATGAAGCTCCACTGTCTAAGTACCATACACTTCCCATCATTGATGACACCATGTATGCAATGAGGGAAAAAGTCCAATTCGAATTGAGAGGCCAAAGCATCACCCTCCGCTCCTCCTGAGGACTTCTTCTTGGACTTCTTGAGTGGAAAATTTGTAGCAAAATGGCCCAGCTCATGACAATGAAAGCACTTAACTTTCATCATGTCTTTCTTCTTACCTCCATGATAAGAATCTGATTTTGAATGGGAAGCTTTCCTTTTCCCCTTCTTCACCTTAATCGCTAAGGCACAGTTCTCTTCATCATCAATCTTTGATGAAGAACCATCCTTGGTGTTCCTCCTGATCTCCTCCTGCATCAAATCCGACCATACTCGTTCCCAATCTGGCAACTTCTCCTGACCATTGACAGAGTCTTGATAACTATTCCAACTATTTGGGAGTCCTAGAAGAGAAAGACTCACCATATCATCCTCGTAAACTGTGATTTAAACACTTCTAAGTTCATCACGACATTGGGTGAACTTGGTTAAGTATTTTGGAATCGTCTCACCTTTCTCCATTTTGATTTTTCGAAGTTTATCCTTCAGTGCCAATTTCCTTTGGTCACTGCTATTCTGATACAAGTCCGTTAATACTTTCCACATAGCGTATGGATTTTCCTTTCCATGGAGACTCAAGACAATTTGGTCTCGAACTCCCTCAAGGATTATCGGCCTCGCCTTCACCACGCACTTCTTCCATTCGACCAAATTATGTGCATCCAATGCTGTTGGCTTAGAAATTTCTTGATCAACAAATTCGTTCAAGTTGTTATCCTCTAGAAGAACCTCCATTCTGTCCCTCAAGGCTATAAATTTGAGATGCCTTCCAAGGCATACTCGAGCCAAAAACCGTAGAACGCCATCTCCTGATCTTGAAGTATGTATTACAAATTTGAATTTCACCTATAATCTAAAACTAAAAACTTCTAAATCTCCTCTAGTATATTGTTATCAGCTTTGATACCATGTATAAAATCCTATAGATTCACAAGCTCATGCAATGTACTAAAGCATAGGACAAGAATATACTTCTACTTTCAACCACCGAAAGCTAATAGATCGATGAAAATAATATGAACAAGAAGAAGATAAATGACACATAACACAAGATGTATCTGGGGAAAGCCACTGCTCAAAACCATGCTATTGGTATTGCATATATAAGAAATATGAGTGAAGATACAAAGTTTTTTCTCACTAGAAAAATTCTGCACAAGTATGCTCAACTCTCTCAACTCACAAGCTAGCTTTTGGCCAACACTTAGGAAATTCTACATCTCTCCAAGCTCCTGATATCTTGCATAATTCATAGGATGAATAGCCTGTATTTAAAGGGAATTGATGCTTCCAAAACTATGCAATCCAAACATAGGATCAATCTTTGATGCATGCATGATATTTACACTCTAGTAAATAATACCATGGATAGTAAATTGTCTTTGAACTCTAGTCTCAATTGGGTCTTTGTCTGAATTGACATGCCTGAGTTTCTCACGAGGGAATTTTTCGTTAATTGGAGTAGGACTAGTGGATGCATTAGTGCACCAATTGATTTTTAGTCCTCGATTAGTTCCAAAAATAATTTAGAACTAATTTAACTAAACTTAACTCTGTAAATTGAGTGATCTAATTTCCAACTCAATTTAAACTCACACTGGACCCCTAAAACTTAAGGATAACATATACATGACTACAAAAAGACTTCCAACTCGAAATTCCTAAGATAATTAAGTTAATTAAACTTAATTATCTATTTATAAGTTGCTATAAGAATAGAATTTGATTTTAATTCTCAGTTTAATTCAAGGACAAATTAAACTGGAATTTCTTGTTGCCATTTCTCAACAATCTTCATGATATTATCATAATTAATGGTCTGCTGATGCTTTCTTATTCCTATGATCCAGCTGTGATCCATTAAGGATTTGATTAATAGCTCATTTAAGGTATGTGACATATGACACTACAATGATCAATGTATAATATTCCTTATTCTAATTCCACTCCCTTGTTGGCTTGAAGATCAACCATATGGTTGTTTTCTCTTTTGACATAAATTTTTTTGCATTCCTCTAATTTTCTAAGAAGATACATTATCCTTATGACCAAGGGAGAAGTATCTGAGTAATTAAGGTGATCATTCTTAGAAATTATTATGAATTTTTGAATTACCAATATTGAGTCACCGATAATGATCAATTTCCTGATGCCTTTAGAGATGCTAATCTTCAGGCCTTGCCAAAGTGAGAGCGTTTCGGGTTGATTGTTCGAGCTTTTCTCTAGTCCCCAAGCATACTTTACTTCATATTTTTCTTTGAGGTTATAAAGTTCCCCTCCCACTCCTGCCTCCCCAAATGATAAGAGTGGATTTTTGATTTCTAATAATATCTAAAAGATGTACAAGGATGGTGATTTATCATATTTGACCCATCATCCAAAGTGTCCTTTTTGATCATATGCGACCCATAATCCAACGTGTCCTTTTTGATCCTATGCGACCCATCATCCAATGTGTGTTTTCCAATCATGTTTGGATAATGTAGGAATCATAAAATTCTAATACCACAGGACTGTTGGTCCCACTCCATCGACTACGACAATGATTTTGAAGAGCACTTGGTGTAAACTATTAATTTCAATGATGTCATCATAATCGATTTCTGCGATTGGATCAAAATTTCTGCAAATTCCACAGGTCATATTTTATCAGGAACCATTTAGTGGTCATGAATGTTCAACTATTGAATCTCTACCACCTTTGTTCTCATTCCGTTGGATCCACGAACCAAATATGTTGATCAAGTGCTCATAATATATGGCAAGGGAGCAAGTCTTCCTATATGGGAGTTGAAAACAATGTGCATGTGGCAGATACTCCCGGGCCCTTAACCACATTCTTGTGGTCTAACATGGGTTTTTTCTTCGATAGCTGAATCAGTCAACGAAACGAGAATATATTTGTTTCAATCATGGCATTGTCTTTTACCACTGCCACTCACAACCTACCGCAGATTTTCACACTACATATGACACCCTCAATGATAGAATTAGACCTCTCTCTTGGTCCTCTAAGGCTATCTAAAACACATACAATGACAACAATAGATTTGGTTTTGGATTTTATAATTAAAGTGACTTTTATAATAGAAATTCCTATGACTAGTGGAATGCATGCATGCATGTAACAACCTTGGTGAAATTCCATGTAAAATTATATAAATACCACAGATGATGGGACACGCATTCCAAGATGAATTGTGGGTAGGAAATCCTAGTGTGTGTTCATTTGGTTGTTTATGGCTAAGGAAATTGGCAAAGGCAATGGCTAAGGCATTAAAGAGGCAAAAAGGTATTTTGGCACATTTATTTATGAAAATAATGGAAATTGGGAGAAAAGGAAGGTGAAAAGTCATAGGTTTCATGTGAGGATGAAATTGAAGGAAAATAATGGAAAATGAAGAAATTAGAGTCCTCATTCATAAAAATGA
Source organism: Pinus tabuliformis (assembly GCA_031772625.1). Lineage (NCBI taxonomy): Eukaryota > Viridiplantae > Streptophyta > Pinopsida > Pinales > Pinaceae > Pinus > Pinus tabuliformis. Next base: position 858,679,225 of record CM062805.1, read on the forward strand.
TTCTAAGGATCAGTTGGCAAGCTTCTTCCTTTCAGTGTGAACCTTTTGTCAGTTTAGCTTTGGAGCTCTCTCATTATTCTCTCTCTCTCTCATACTACACTTAAGAGTTTTCTTGGATCACTTTGGCATTAGAGCAAGAAGGGCAAAGAAGGAAAGAGGAAGCAAAGATCAAGTAGGGAAAGGCAGGATCAAGCAACTACAACAGGCTTCATTGCAGGTATAAACTTGCATGTTTATTTTCCTTGCTAGATTTGGAATGAATGGGATTGCATGTGTTTCTTTTCTACCATGGCATGGGTTTTTCCAGGTGTGGTAGTATTTTAAGCCTAGCCTTTCCATTTCCTGATAGCTTTGATGAGATGGTTTCTCTCATGCGGTTTGTGGGGGATGGACGGATTGGATTCGAAGTTGCATGGTGTGGATCCCTGAATTGACAAACACATGGTGGTAGTGGTCCCTAAACCATACTAAGGATGTATGAAGCCATTGGCCTAGTAACCCCTGAACCAGACTGTGGGTTGTGGTAAAGCTAGATTGTGTGCCTTGGTGGGCCTAAGAATCCTTGTCAGTGAATGGAGGGATATACAATAAAGCCAAGAGGTGGATTTTCTCTCTGTTGGGCCTAGTGATTCCGGGATGGAATGCACAGTAAAGCCTGGAGAGTATGTCTTGGTGTAGGGCCTAGTGATCCTTGGATCAGACTGCAGATGCATGGTAAAGCCTGAGAAACTAGGACACATTCAAATTCCTCACAGTGTAGGCGAAGGACTCCGGTGGCATCCAAATTGATTGGTGTTTTTGATGTGTTCTGTGAGTCCCACATTCATGCTTGGAATATGGCACAGGGGTGATTGGCTGAAGAGAAACTTGGCTCAACCAATCTATGGTCAGGTGGAACGTGGTAGTCCCATCACTGATTGGTTCATTGCATTTATTAATGAGAAATTAATTCCCTTGATTTTCATGTGAAAATGTAGTGATGTATATATATATATATATATATATATATATATATGATTTTGATGGCTGAGATGTCCATTGTATTTTTGTTCCTATTATGCTAGTTATATGTACATTTTATGGCAGCAACTATGTTTGCCTCTCGGCATGTTTTACTTGTGTTCGAATGGATATTGTATTTATGACCTAATAAGTGATAAGGCAAAAAAAGACACGAGGAAACAATGGTTCATAACGATTCTCAGATAAGTATGAGATACCTACTCTTAATTCTGTTATTTACACTTATAGGTTACATGTTGATGATATGTTTGACAAAATTCCTATCATGGCTAGTAGGGGCCTGGTTATGATCTTGTTCATATTATTACTTTTGCATCCATGTTTCCTTGTATCCTTACCAATTCTAAATTATCATTCCATTCTGGGCAATGTCCTGGGCTCTGCGTCAAAAAAGGTGGCTCAAATCCTGAAATGCTAGCATTAGTTATGAGACTAACTCACCTGGGCAGTGTCTGAGGAGCGTTATAAAGCACTTTTCCAGTCTCTGGGGAGTGTTAGTCCTGAAACTAACTCGCCTGTGCAATGTCTAGGGAGTGTTACCTTGCCCTAAGTTTTCTCAAACAGTAGGAGGACCCAAGGACATGATGTCTGAGTGGTTGATCTGTCTTCTGAAGGTTATGTGGATGATGTTGGATGAATGTGTGTGATGTTCCGTAGATTCCATTTCCTTCAAGTCACCAAGAAGGTTGAATCTTATCATAGCAGCCTCTTATCGCATGTTTACCCCGACTGGCCAGTTGCTTGGGTAGATGTCAAAGGAGGGTGTTACAGAGTGGTATCAGATCATGGTTCAACTTTCAGATTGAATGGGTTGAATGTGTTATTCATGCATGCATGTCAATTGCATGCGTGTCTCTTACACTTACATACTGGTCGCATTTTCTTGACGATGTATTAGGCTTGTAGTATGGTTATCATGGAGGATTTGAGATTGATTTCATTAAATGTATTTGAAATAAGTATGTGACTGACTATATATGGTTATTTGTCTCTTACATGTTGATTTTATGTCACCTATTTACATCCTTGTATGTTAGGTTACATTTTTAATATTTTTATTACACACATCAGTCTTGTAGGCTAATTGCAAGAACTTATTGGTTATGTTCAACTACACGCATTTATGCATAGGTGTAGCTGATTTGGCATTTCTTATGCATGTTGTTGGTTGCATGGGGCAATGTGTGTAGTGGAGTGATGGTTGTTGTCATGCATGAGGTCATGTTTTGTGTAGTTGATATAGTCATGCATTGATGATTGGACTCTAGATAGAATAATGTGTCTATGGTTTGGCATTCATGTGTTATATGTTTATATGTAGTTTTTATACATGTATGGTCTTGGTAATAGTTATGCCTTAATAGTAGGTCAGAAATGCCTGGTGAAGTCATTATATGCAATTTAGGTCATCATGATGTTGTTGGTTGTTATGATGCTAATCTGTTGGTTGAGATAGAGCAGGAGATGCAAATCATCAAGTGAAGTTGCAACATTGGACCTCGAGGCAAGGACATGTTTTCATATAGGTTTGGTGTTTGGCATGTAGGTATGTAGGTTAAGGATTTTTATATGCATTAGGGTTATATACATTAGGTTATGTACACACCTTTTGATATTATGGTTACATTCATTATAGATGTTAGTTGATCAGTGTAGTTATATGCACATGAGTAAGATAGTCAAGAATGATAGTAACCTATGGTTGTATGCATGGCTAATGTTGTTTTATGTTAAATAACTTGATGGTCAGGTTATATGTTGTTGATGAGCATGATATATAGCTTATTGTTATTATATGCTATTAACATGATGATTAAGGTTATCTCATTGAGATCTTGATGTTGTAATTTGGATTGGTCATATGCGTGATAGTTATGCTAATTTCATTGAAGATCTTGATGCCATATGTATTGCGTTAACCTGGTTTGACCTATGCATATGGTTATGGTTGCGATACTCAGGTATGAGCTTACATAATTGTGATATTGTGTCGTACTAATATATACTAATCATACCTATGTGATTGTTGTGCATGAACAACAAATCTTTATGAGCTTATAACATGAACATGTTAGTTAGTTACTGTTATGAGTATCATTATTTATGTTTGAGTTGATATGTTGTGATGTTGTATCGTGCTAACCTAGATTGGTTGTGCAGACAAGATAGCCTCCCCTGAGGTACACTAAGGTATGAGGTTGCTTATATAGTATTCTTGGTGCTTCATTCTTGATTATGTTGTCTATTGATGTTGAAAATTCAGTGTTTATTATTTCGTCTAATTAATTTATTCAACATGGTATCTTGCAAGTTGGTTGAATGTTTGATGAATTCCATAATATGAGTATGTGTTCAAATGATATTGTTTTAAGATGATTATACTAACACATATGTGTTGAGACAATTGATATGTACTGGAGTATAGTAGGTGATAGTTGTAGTATTATGACTGATGTCTATGCGTTGACTATGGATTATGACATGATGGTTAATCTTGGTAAAGGTCAATTTCAAATTGATATATATGATTGTCTTAATATTTAGAACATGTGGTTGACATGTGTGATCAGTTGCAGGGTAACATTCTTGGTATTAGCATGACAATGTAATAGTTGATGTGCCTATATAACTAATAGGTGGGTGGTGCGACAACACATAGTAAGCCTCGATTCCAAAAAGGTAAGAAGGTAAAAGAAAGGAATTCAGAAAGAATCCATTTGGCTATGTTTGGAAACCCTATTTTCGAACGAAAGAGTGCTTTTCACACATGAAGTCTCTTAACCTTAATATAGTCTGACATTATGTGGAAACATGCTATATTCATAAACATGTACTTGACAGGTATATTAGCTAGTCTCTAGTTACAGTAGGATCGATCAAAGGATTGGAGTCCCTTGAGAGATGGTGTGGATGTGTTCAGTTGCAAGCAACATGCTTGGCACAATAAGATAAGGTAACTAGTGTATTTTTATGTTTATTTATGCACTGACAGTTATGCGTTGATAGCAATATGATGCAGGGGATTGCATGGCAAAAGAAATTGCCACAAAATCTTGAAGAAGGCCCTGGTTGAGTTTCCTTGGGAACTATGGGGATTGTGTCATGGTGTCTATTGTTAGTCTTATGATTTTGGTCTTTTGCGATTGTTGTGATTGATTTGAAAATTTGTTTATGTCAAGTGTATGGCCATACCAATTTGTTTGTAGAGTCATGTTGTTATTGGTTTTTATGGTATTCTTCTTGGTTTTTTCTTGCCTTCTCTTTTATTGTTTGAGTCTTGGGAATTGGTTGGGAAAGAGGAAAGTTGATGGAGCTCGGGGAGAGATGTGTGGTACTCGAAAGGTAATGTAAGATTCAAATGAATCTTGATGCACGAGTAAACACAACAGAAAGTAAGGCTATGACAGTCGGTTGGACTGGCTGGGTCCATTGTGGTAAATGGACAGTAGCAGTATAGTCATGAGAAAGGTAACATGAAAAGGTAAAGTAAATGGACTTGAGGCATCATATGCCTTGGCTATGTTGGGAACTATTGTTCTCAATGTTGCGCATGTGTTGCATGAATAAAGGAATTTCTCTTAACCTAGACCTTATGTTCTGTTAATTATTTTATTATCATCATTATGTTGTTGTTTATATATGTATACATGTATGTATGTATGTCATATTTGATAGGGTGATCATGAATCATGATTATTTTATGTTAATGTTTATATGTACATATGTATCTATGTATGAAGTTGACTGACAAGATAATTATTATTTTATGGTGTACATATGTGTACATGTATCTATGTCACTATCTGACAGGGTCATCATGAATCATTCTTGTGGAGGAATGATTTCTTATGCAGGTGAATGGCATGAAGAGGTGCCTAGTCTCGCGAGGAAGCAAGTGGAAGAGTAGTCATGACAAATATACGAGGTCAGTATCATGTGGTTATGAGTTGATATTATGTGATTATATTATTTCTATGTTGTGGACAAGTTATACCAAAGGATACACTAACAGAATGAAAGTTTTGGGGTCTACAGCATGCTAGGATAAGCATGGATGAGATATCGAAAGTAAGGTTTCTTGGTAAGGACAATGTGGTTTTGGATGTGCGGTACTATTGTTGTGCATATGTTGTATATGTTGTACATGTTGCATCTATGATGTGTGCACTTGTTCTGTTGTGTATACATAGCATGTGTACATGTTATTTATGAATGTTATGTCCACGATGGTACAAATAGGGTTGTGTGAATATTGCATATGGCGTGTTGTATACATATTGTACTGTCTTCATGACGTATATGCGGTGTGTGTGCATATGGTGCTCTATGCATGTTGGATATTCAGTGATGTGTACAGATAATGCTATGTACATGTTGGGAATGCAATGCTATGTACAAGTGGTGTTATGTGCATGTTGTACATGTGGTGCTATGTACATATGGTGTGGTGTGCATGATTGTACGATTGGTGCTGTGTGCATGTGGTGTTGTGTATATGTTGTACAAGTGGTGTTGTGTGTAGGTGGTGCCGTGTGCATGTGGTGTTGTGTACATGTTGTACAAGTGGTGTTGTGTGTAGGTGGTGCTGTGTACATGTTGTGCATGTGATGCTATGTACATATCGTGCATGTGATGCTATGTACATATGGTGTCGCATACACATACATGTGGTATTGTGTACACATTGTACAGTGGTGTAGTGTACATGTTGTGCGGTGGCGCCGTGTACATGTGATGTTGTGCACATGTTGTGCGGGTGGTGCAGTGTACAAGTGGTATTGTGCACATGTTGTACATATGGTATTGGTGCACGTTTGGTATTTTGTGCATGCCATACATGCTGTGTTGAGGGTATGTGGTATTATGTATGTGCACCATGTAGTCGTCGTATTGCAACATGTGTACTCGTTGTGTTGTATTCTGTGTAGGTACATGTATTGGGTGGTATTGCACATCAGGTATAGATGGATGCATTGTGTTGTACAATGGGTGTAGGTGTATGTATTGTATGTTAGATATTTATGGCATGTATGGTTGTATGTGTGTGATGCACACTATGCATATGTGCACCTAGTGGAGGAACAGGCACTGGGTGTTTGCTGGTTGTGGAAACTGATCTAGTGTCTATAAAAAAGAACAAAGCCAAAAGTAAGGTTCCATGAAGGATAGGTATCGATATTATATTTCAGTTTTATTATACATGTGATTTATGATTATGGTATATGATGATTATATGTGAATTATGATTCTGGTTTATGATCTGTGATTCTGATTTATGATCTATGATTCTAGTTTATAATATATGATTCTAGTTTATGATGGTTACATTTGATTTATGATTTTGATCTATGATGGTTGTATTTTGAGCTAACCTGATGTGATATCTTTATACATGTTGATTTGGTAAAATATGCTAGTTTGACTTGTTGTTCAGGAAGCGAACAAGATTGTAAATATACCTTATTGACAAACTACCGATGAGGTATGATGTGAATTTATTTCAATTTATTTTAAATCTAATGGAAGTTATATTCTTGGTACAAGAATGCATGAACTTGCCGCATTGAGTGGCCGAAATTGACTGCAAGAATTAGCACCAACAACAAAGGAATTTAAACAAGAAACAATATGCTGGTAAAGCACTTCAGAAGTAGGGCCATTGTGGGACACTAGTACCCAACTATGTCCATTGATTTCCATGAGCATGCTATGATCAGTATGATGGTTTTAAGGTAGGTATATGCCTTGGTTTTTTTATCTTCCGATGCGAGGAATCCTTGCCAAGGGATGGATTGCCTGGGATGGGGGTGTCAACAGAACTTGGAAGGTGAGTGATTGCATGGAAGAGGTGACCGGATTCCCGAGGGACTATGTAGTAGAGAAGGGAAGGTCGTGGATGGATTTGGTTTAGTCATTAGCATTGCCAGATGGAATGTGCCCTAGGACAATGAGTCAGTAATTGTTCGTTGAGAGGAAAAGTGGCGCAGGATTATAGCACTGGGCATTGGATGTAGATTTGACTTTGCAGTGGATTCTAGACTTCTTGGGAAGGAGGTGAATCTTGGTATTACTTTGAGGGTGGAGGTGTGAGCCTTTGGATCCCCTTGTTGCAGATATGAGCATTGTATCCTCTATTTTCTAGTTGAGCAAATGTGTATATGTGTATATCATGGTAAATACCGTAATGAGCTGTGTTATAAAGCTCCAATATGCGGTATGGTTTTTATCTGGTCATTTGGTCATGATGCTTTGCTTTTGAGCGGGTCATACATTGTAAATACTGCAATGAGATGTGTTATAAAGCTCCATGGGAAGTATGTTTTGTTTTCAGTAGTCATGTTGGTTATAGGTGTCATTGAACACCAAGGACGGTGTTCCGCCAAGGGGGAGGGTTCTATAATAGCCCTAGTGAAAATTCCATGTAAAAATATATAAATACCATGGATGATGGGACACATATTCCAAGTTGAATGGTGGGCAGGAAATCCTAGTGTGTGTTCATTTGGTTGTTTAAGGCTAAGGAAATTGGCAGAGGAAATGACTAAGGCATTAAAGAGGCAAAAAGGTATTTTGGCACATTTATTTATGAAAATAATGGAAATTGGGAGAAAAGGAAGGTGAAAGGTCACAGGTTGCATGTGAGGAGGAAATTGAAGGAAAATAATGGAAAATGAAGAAATTAGAGTCCTCATTCATAAAAAGGATTCCGAGGATCCATTGGAAAGCTTCTTCCTTTCAGTGTGAACCTTTTGTCAATTTAGCTTTGGAGCTCTCTCATTATTTTCTCTCTCTCTCTCATACTGTTGGACACTTAGAGTTTTCTTGGAGCACTTTGGCATTGGAGCAAGAAAGACAAAGAAGGCAAGAGGAAGCAAAGATCAAGTAGGGAAAGGTAAGATCAAGCAACTACAACAATCTTCATTGCAGGTATCAACTTTCATGTGTATTTTCCTTGCTAGATTTGACATGCATGGGATTGCATGTGTTTCTTTTCTACCATGGCATGGGTTTTTCCAGGTGTGGTAGTATTTTAAGCCTAGCCTTGCCATTTCTTGATAGCTTTGATGAGATGGTTTCTATCATCCGGTTTGTGGGGGATGGCCGAATTGGATTCAAAGCTGAGTGGGGTGGATATATTTGAATGGACAAACACATGGTGGTAGTGGTCCCTGAACTAGACTAAGGATGCACAAAGCCACTGACCTCGTAACCCATAAACTGGACTGTGGGTTGCGATAAAGCTAGATTGTGTGCCTTAGTGGGCCTAGGAATCCTTGTCGGTGAATTGTGGGATATACATTAAAGCCAAGAGGTTTTTTTTTCTCTGTTGGGCCTCGTGATTCTGGGATGGAATGCATGGTAAAGCCTGGAGAGTATGTCTTGGTGTAGGGCCTAGTGATCCCTAGACCAGACTGCAGATAAATGGTAAAGCCTAAGAGACTTGGATGCACTCAAATTCCTCACGGTGTAGGTGGAGAACTCCGCTGGCATCCACATTGATTGGTATTTTTGATGTGTTCAATGAGTCCCACATTCATTCTTGGAATATGGTACGGGGGTGATTGGCTAAAGAGAAACTTGGATCAACCAATCTATGGTTAGGTGGAATGTGGTAGTCCCATCACCAGTTGGTTCATTGAATTTATTAATGAGAAATTCATTCCCTTGATTTTCATGTGAAAATGTACTAATATATATGTGTATTTTGATGGATGATATGTCCACTGTATTTATGTTCCTATTATGCTGGTTATACGTACATTTTATGGCAACATCTATGTTTGGCTCTCGACATGTTTTTACTTGTGTTTGAATGGATATTGTATTTATGACCTAATAAGTGATAAGGTAGCAAAAGACATGAGGAAACAATGGTTCATAGCAATTCTCAGATAAGTATGAGATCCCTACTCTTAATTCTGTTATTTACACCTGTAGGTTACATGTTGATGATATGTTTGACAAAATGCTTGTCATGGCTAGTAGGGGTCTGGTTATGATCTTGTTCATCTTATTGCTTTTGCATCCTTGTTTCCTTGTATCCTTACCAATTCTAAATGATCATTCCATTCTGGGCAGTGTCCCGGGCTTTGGGCCAAAAAAGGTGGCTCAAATCCCAGAATGCTAGCATTAGTTCTGAGACTAACTCGCCTGGGTAGTGTTTGGGGAGTGTTATAAAGCATCTTTCCAATTTCTGGGGAGTGTTAGTCCTAAAAGTCACTCGCCTGGGAAGTGTCTAGGGAGAATTACCTTACCCTAAGTTTTCTCAAACAATAGTAGGACCTAGGGACATGTAATCTGAGTGGGTGACCTGTCTTCTGAAGGTTATGTGGATGATGTTGGATGAATGTGTGTGATGTTCCGTAGATTCCATTTCCTTAAATTCACCAAGGAGGTTGAATCTTATCATAGTGGCCTCTTGTCGCATGTTTACCTCGGCTGGCTGGTTTCTTGGGTAGATGTGGGAGGAGGGTGTTAAAATGCATTATCTGCTTCCTTGAAAGTGCATAATGTGTTTCATGTTTCTTTATTGAAAAATTATGTCTATGATACTAACCATGTCATTTAATAGAATTTTATTAAGTGGATCTAGAAGGAGACATTTTGGTATAATTGGTGCATATATTGGACAAGAAGGCCATGATGCTTTGGAACAAATACATGGGATGGGTAAAGATCTAGTGGATGTGCCACCACCCTCAAGAAGGAACGTGGGATCTTAAATATGCTTTGTGATAAATATACCACATTTATTTTTGTATTTTTAATTGTAATTTTGTATATATGCACACCTGTATGGTGTTGAGCACTAAGGATGGCCTAGAAATAAGGGGATGAGGATTGTAATGCCCTAGGTTTTAATCCCCAATTTAATAATGTGCTTTTTTACTTGATTAGAGTTCAAAGTTCCTATCAATGTACTAGTTTCAACTATTATTAATAAAATACATCAAAGACTATAGATAAATAAGGACAATAGTTATAAGTGTGTAGCTAAAGAGTCTATACCACTTTATTTACATTTTTCTATACACATCTTTGAAATTAAGGAAAATTTTGGTTATGTGAGATTCTCAGAGCGGCCATGTAGCATTTTGAAAAAAATTCACACTTAACCTTACTTTTTTGGGTGTTGAGCAATGAAAATTTTAAGGATGAAATTTTATCTTAAAATTTTGCTGCCTTGGCAGATCTTATTAGTCCCTAATATCCAATTTTAACATGTTTGAATATAATGTTGTAAAAATATTTAGACTTTTAATTATTTTACTTTTGACAATATATAATATTGGTGATTTTTAAGGTAAACTAATTTTATACGATAAAATTTGGGCAAATTCATTTTTAGAAAAATGGAAATTGGCGAATGTTTTTTTTTTTTTGAAAAAGCATGGAATATTAGCCCACTTGCGAATATTATCCTCTAAAATTTTCCCTGGTGTTGGGGGTTCATTTATTCATTATTCTCATTCATTTTTGGTGTTCTTACTTCTTGAAGAGAAGAGGAGTTATATGAAATTGAATCGTTGTTAGTGATTTTGTGTCAAACATTATTATTATTCCACCATATGGAAGATGTCAAAGTGCATGAATGTATTGGCCTTTCCGATGAAAATATCCATGGATGAGATTCTTTGGAGCTTCTAACATTAATATTTCTTGATTAATAGCAGTATAACACTAGATGGAAAATTAATATCATAAGGGACTCCACTGCATAAAAGGGATTAATTTCATTTGGTTGTGTGAGCTAAAGAGAAAAGAGAGTTGGGAGTTTGGATTGCTCTTGGATAGGTTGAGTAATTTGTTTTTAGCTATGATTTCAATTTGATTGTGTGAATAGAGACAACTTGTGATCTAACTTTATGTTAGTGATAGATTTTGTGTATGCACCCATTGTTGTGGAATCATAGTCTAAGCTAAGGGTTGGCATACTATTCAGAGAATGAATGTGCAACAAAAGCCTAATTTTAAGTGGAATGTCTGACATTTGAAATTAATTGGTGAATATTCTTAAAGGTGATTGTTCTCCATTTCATCTAAATTTTCTTCTCCATTGTGCTCTTATGGAAATGTTATCTATCCTTTAATGTTGTATGTGTTTAGGAATTGATTAATTAAGATTAAATTTTTTTGTTGGTTATCTTCATGAGCATATGCCTTTTCTACATAATTTCTTAATTTATGGCATAATAAATAATGATAATATACATGCAAATTTTGACCAAGAAATTGGTCCTTCAAAGTTTATATAGGTACGGGTATGCTTATTTAATGTTGACATCTACTATGGAATTTTCTACATTTAATTCTCCATGAGAAACCCTTCTACGTCTTCCTCCAATAACAAAGACATAAAATCCTCCTCTTGAATGAGTAGAATTGATAAATTCATCCCTTAGCCTCATGTAAGCTAGGATAAATAAGTTGATGGGAAAGAATACAAATATATGATGAAGAATTAAGTAGGGCTAGAATATTTTGAAATATGTTTTTACAAAACTAATCATAGCAATGGAACAATTGGGTCAGTGATGAGTATACAAAACTTGAGAGAGGGACGAAAAAAAGTAATCAAGAAGAAAAAAATCATTCCATCTCTATCACAAATGACAACTAAAAATAATAATAGAAACTTATTCTAGCTATGTATTATTTATCTATATTTTTCTTGGTTCGTAGATATTTTACACTTACCTATACATTCCACGTTATGAAAGAAATTTTGGAAAAAAATGTTCTTTTAGGAATTGGTAAAAACTCCATCATTGGGGTGTGTATATGTCCCACATTTGAGCATGAATGGTTTGATGTTCAATTAAGCTACAATTTTTATCATAGAAATCCTAACCATTAAAAAATAAAATAAAAAAAAAGCTCACAACAATATGTGATGCTCTGGATACATAGATTAAGTAGTTTTTAAAAATAATAATAAAGTAAAATGCAATACACTCATGTATAGTTAATATAAAGTTAAATTGTTTTTATTTTTATTTTTATACATTTAATGCGTTGAATTTATCTTTTGGATTTAATGGAATTAACAATAATTATAGAGAAAATTACATTTCAAATAAGTTATGCATTTTGATGTATTAGATTTTTCATCATATCAAAAGATTGTTAGTTATATCTAGAAAAATCTCTTTTCATGAAGTTATGAATTATTGGTAAACTACTTTTTTCTAATTTTTAATTTAAAGTAGTATATTTTTTTTAGGTTGGAATTTTTTTATTATAATTTAGTTTTTAATTAGTAGTGAGGATAGTTATTAGTAGATACTATTAAAAAAATGGATAGACAAGACTAACTTACTAACCCTAGGAGTGTTTCTTGATACACACGACTAACTTACTAACCCCAATTTCTAAAAAACTGAAGGAAAAAGTAAGGTTATATTTCATCTACCATTCATTAATTATAGCTTTTTAGAATGAATCCACCAAGTAATATTTAGTCATTTCCATCCACTTGTATCATCTAAGTGTCTTTTATTAAACACATTATAAAATAGTTCTTAGTAGTTTGTAAACACAAAATCATGGAGGGTAAAACAAGTATAACTAAAATATCATGAATCAACTTTTAGTTTGAGCACTTGAATATTTTTGCACCTCTCCCTTGCATGAGGTGCAACAAAAGTGTGTTGTTAATCCATTATGTACCACATAGTCATGGTTACAATGACTTTTCCTTAATTTTTATGTTCCATACAATGTGATATCATTTTTTGGAGTTAGGAATTTGTTAATGAATGACTTATAAAGTTGTCAAAATGTTTATATATAGTTAATTTTAAGTATGAAGAAGTGGAAACACCTATGAATAGCCTTTTTTATATGAAACCCAACATTTCAGACTTCAATGTGAGTCCATCTTTAGGGGATTTCAATACACAATGGACTCACATTGAAGTCTGAAACGTTGGGTTTCATATAAAAAAGCTATTCATAGGTCCTTCCACTTCTGCACACTTGTTTTTTTTTTAATGTACAAATATTCTCCAATAAATCCATACATTTAATCTCTAAATTACTAATTTAACTACACCCTTTATAACAACTATAATTTTTAATTTACTAATTTATTATACTTAACTCACTAATTAATAATACCTAACAAAAATTTCTTAAATTACAAAATCCAATTTCTTAAAACATAATTCAATTCAATCATCCTTATTGATAATAATTAAAGTCTAATATTTTAACCACCCACCTTTCATTTCATTTATAAATGATGAACTTTCTCACCCTTGATGATGATTATTAAAATAATATATTTTATAATAGCTACAAGCTTTTGATTATGGTTATAAGCTATTTAAAAAAAAAAACCCTATCATGAAATGAAAGGTATTAAATATTATGGTGTTGTGACACATTTTCCCATTAATATTAAATTACTATTTGTGTGAATATATATTCAACTAAAGAAATAATTAATTTTATATGGAATTTGGTGTTTAATTATTAAAACTATAAGGTAATTATGTATAAAGATCGATAAATATCACAAAACTTGGTGCATGGTGGTTGAAAATGGTGAGAATTAGCGGTAATTATCGCAGGTTATAAATGATCACAGTTCTATTCAATTATTATTATTCAAAAGAAAGAGAGAAAAGAGAACTCCTCCTAATATTACGACATACATACAAACATTACAACAGTTGTGAAGGTGTTGAGCACCTGAATTAAGTGTGACATAAATCAAGATTTTCCAACGGTGTCAAGAAAGTTTGGGTGATGGCGTGGGCATTGTTACTGTTGATGGACAAATCCAGCATCTCGGCCATGCACATGCTGCTGCCACACAATATGATCAACAAAATCCAAAGAAATGCCATAGATCTTATTCTGTCAGGCGTCGTCGATGGGTTGCGATTGTTCAACTATACGAGCTCTGCCTCCTTTGTTATCCTCTGTTCTCCTCCCGTTGGAGAAAAAAGTAACTGATCCCAATAATCAAGTTCTCATCAACTATGGCGAGGGAGTGAAGTCTTCCTGTCTGGCAGCTGACAATGATTCCCATGTAGCAAATGTGCCTTGGCCCTTAATCATGTTCTTGTGGTTCACCATGGGCTTTTTCTTCCACAGCTGGATCAGTCAGCTAAAAGATAATATATGTGTTTCAATCATGGCATTGTCTTCCACCACTAACACTCACAACTTGTGATGACTCTTCACACTACAAATGTTGGATTCAATGATATCACTTGCTATCACTCTCACTCTTCTAAGGATATGTAAAAGATGTGCAATGGAAACACTAGATATGGTTCTAGATTTTATAATGAAGGTGATTTTTATGAAAGAAATGGTCATGGCTCTCGCTCTCATTATTTCTCTCACTTTTTTAAGGATATGTAAAAGACATTTAATGATGGTGATTTTAATGACAACACTGGTTTTGGTTTTGGACTTTTTAAGGGTACCTAAAAGACTTACAATGATGTTGATTTTAATGACAGGGTTATATTTATCTCTAGATTTTCTAAGAGTTTCTGAAAGACTTATAATTATAATGTTACTAACAACACTTGGTATGGTTGTGGCTTTTCAAGGGGTATCCACAAGATTTGTGTTGGGCGTGGAATCCCCCCCAAGGCATGTTTTGGGGCTTAAAGTCCAAGTCTTGACCAAGTCCATTGTAAATACTCCACGATTTATGGGTGTGAAGCGCGAAGTCATAATAGAGTCACAGGGTTGTTCGCCCTTGTTTTTGTAATGTAATGTCAGCTTGAAAGATCCACCCATGGTCTACGGACCATGGGATTGTATAAATAGAGCAAGGCTCTAAGTGTAGAAAGAAAGGAAGAAGGGAAGAGATAGAAGCAGGATGAGTCTGAGGGATTGAGTTGAAGTGTAAAGTGTGTCTTTGGGTCGTAGAATAGGAGAAGACTTTGTAGCTGAGTGCACAGATGCCTAGTAGTTCGTAGCTAAGTGCGTAGGACAGGTTGAGTCTGTAACCGTTAGAAGCATTAGTAAAGAGAAGTTTTATCATATTTCGATGTATCTTTTCCTGTTTTATGTATTATTGGGTATAAACTGCAAGTTTGTTGTTTATTTGTTGTGCGAACTCATATGAATGTGCTGTATAAATAAATATAACGTAAGGCATCCATTTACGCGAAGATAAGTAATTGGTGTAGGAAGATAAGTCAGAAATCAGGTGTGACTTAGGGAAAGAGTGCAGAGTACTGCTCCAGCAGAGTGGAAACCCCCCAGCCCCTGGTTAGGGTTGCGTGAAGGCAAGTATATCAGGGCGTGAGGGACAGGGAAGTGCACGAAGTAACCTGTGGGGAAGTTGGACCAATTCAACCTCTCAAACATCTCAAGGGTGCAGAAACCTGGTTCCAGAACCCCCCCATACTACCTCGGGTGAGACCTCAATCCATGCTCCATGGGTTGTTGCTGAAAGGGCTAGTAGTACAGGGATTTGTTTGGCTAATTAACTCCGAACCTGGGTTAGGCCCCAACAAGCCAAAAAATGGTTTTGTTGTTGGACCGGGATCTGCATAGAGATGTCTGATGTCATATCACTAGAATCTAACAAATAAGGGAATTGAGGATTGGGTGGATAGGAAGATTCACGAGTTCACGGCGCAGGAGAACAAGAATCCGTGAGTATCAAAGGAAGAGTGGTTAGACTACTACTTATACACAGAGATCCACAAAATTTTCTTTGCATATTTCCCTACTGAGCTATACGAGTGGATCATGAAGCTAGCAGATAGCCAAGGAAGGTACAAGCTTGACAAACCTATTGTGTGGACTCCAGAATTGGTGTGCAGATTGGAAGCGATGGAGGATAATATCGCGCACGCTGTTGATCAATGGCTTGATCGAATTATAGGAGGATTCATCACTGAGTTCACGGTAGATACTTTAGTCAGCTATAGCGAGGCAGAGCGATGCTTCCTTAGAGGACTGCGAGGTAAGTAAGTTAAGTCTTTGAACACTTGGATTAAAATGCTAATGTGTGAAAAGCGGGTTATGCGAATAAATTGATTTTTGGGGCTATGTGAAACGGGAGAATCTACAGAAATGAAGGTAGTGAAGAACTAGAAACTAGCCCCTTGATTTTACCTCCGCAGGGGGACAAGGAAGAACTCGTGAAGGTCTCACCAAGAAGTACGATCAATTTGATAAGGCAGAGGATTCCGTGCATACCACCCCCACCTACACCACTGCCAGTTTCAACATATTCATCCCCATCTTCGCCCATACCACCTCCGCCACCACCGCGAGTCAATATGGTGAGCGTGATAAAGTTGCCAGTGTTGAAGGGAGTAGGGAATGAAGATCTGGATCAGTTTTGGTTTGTGATAAAAGCTGTATGGGAAGTGCAGGGAGTCATGGATGACATTATAAAGAAAGCAACATTGGTTAATGCTCTGCAGGATCGCACACTAACCTGGTACATTAAGTATTCCAATGACAATCTGAATGTAGGGATCACAGATATCCAAACTATGCTAAACAAAGACTTTAGCAGGCTGAAGTCAAAGACGTAGTCGACCATTGGGTTCAAGGAAATCACAATGCTACCAGGTGAGACCCCTTGGGAGTTGGATCAGAGACTAAAGTGCACAATTCACAAAGCTAACATGATGTTGATGGATGGACAACACCGCAAATGGTTTGTAGCATCCTTAACGTCACATCTAAGGAATGCGCTTTCACAACAGAGGCTAACAACTCAAGTCGAGGCCTTGGAGATCGTGATGAGACTACACGAGACCTCGATACAAGATCCTAACCTGGGAGTCCAGCAGATTCACGTGTAGTTGAAAAACTTGTGCCTTGAGATGCAGAGTTTGAAACAAGATAGGACAGCTCGCCCAGAAGTGCGCGACGAGGTATGGTGCGTAAAGTGCAAGGGTTAGGGACATGACAAGGACCACTACCTGGTGTTCGCGAATTACCTCGCAAGAGGAGGACCAATGCCATTGAGACGAGTGGCACAAGCAGGACCTAGTGCAAGCCCTGTATTGTGGTGCGCTATTTATCAAATAGGAGGAAAGCATGCTACAGATAACTGCCATTAATTGTAAAAGTACATGCAGAATTCACAATAGTTGTTCTGTAATTTCTATAGATCAGTGGAACATGAAGAGCGCACCTATAGAAGTTATGAGCTAATTATGGATCAGACTCCTACCTACAGAGTTCAGGCGGAAATGCGGCCCTTTGACCGGAATGCAGGGATGGCGTGAACTGGATTTCAGGGGCGTGGACGAGGCTGAGGTGGAGGACCTGGAAGAGTTCGCAGACAGCTGATATGTTACAATTGCAAAGGGCCAGGACATTATGCCCGCAAATGTACGAATCCAACATGGCCATCATGATTGTATTGTACATTGTTTGATCATGAGATGGAGGATTATCCCATGCTAATAGCGAGGTTGCATGATAAAGGAGCACTCCAACCTCCCCCGACTCAGAACCTGAAAATGATGAGGTCTGAGCCGTGTGAGGAAGACCCTAATGTGAATATTGTGCTCCGAAGTGGAATTACGATAGGGGACAAAGGCAAGCAACTTGAAGAGATTACTTGGGTTTGTAAGGCTCCCACGAAAGAACCAGAGTTTAATTTGGAGTGCGCTAAGGAAACCTTCATGGAAGTCAGGAAGAGCTTTGCTAATGCCTCCACTTCAGGAAGAAAAGACATAACAGAGCCAGAAATGGACCCATTGATGCTCACAACATTCTTGGAAACATGCATGAAGCTGCTGCGCGACAGTAAGGTTGTAAAGGGGTTGCAGGAACTCATAAATATATGCATTGGGACCACACTACGAGAACTGCGCGTAGTCTGGAAGCTCAAAAAGCACACGATGAGAATGGGAAGGGAGATGAGATTGACCACGCATATTGGAGAATATGAGATGGACCAAGTGATTCTGGACCTAGGATTAGACGTGAACATTCTACCGAAACAAACATGGGAGCGCATGGGAAGGCCTATGCTACAATGGTCTCCTATCCAATTGTGAATGGCGAACCAAAAAAAGATTCTACCTATGGGAAGATTACAGGGAATCAAAGTGGATATTGAAGGAGAGAGCGTGCTGGAAGATTTCGAAGTGATAAAGATTGTTGATGACAACAATCCCTACCCTATGCTATTAGGAATAGATTGGGCCACTAACATGAATGGGGTGATAAATATCAAGAAGTGCAAGATGATTTTTGAGAAAAAGTCTCTACATGTAGTCATACCTTTGGACCCTGAAAAAGGATCGTGCTACACAGAGCAAGTGTACGACTATGACAATGGCGATGATTTGGACTGCATCTACAAGATAACCGTGTGAGAACAAGACTGGGTGAATCCCACCGCAGATGAATGAATCTCATGGGAGCGCGAAAGCTCCTACACCTTGGATTCTGACGAGGAGATAGAACAATGGCAGAACTAGTTACACGAGGTAACCACGCTAAACTGTAACATGATGACGAGATCATTGCACTGCGGAGGTTAGGGATCTGCCTACGTATGATGGGTTAAGTGAGGTAGATGACTTCCTAAACATATTTGAAAGAGAGGTGTTAGAACAACAACCTTTTGAAGCTTTGAAATGGGTACTGCGCGCTACGCCCACGAGGTGGTGGGGTACGCACCAAGGAAGCTTCGGGGACTGGCACGAATGCATGAGGTTGATGCGCATGTGGTTTTGGGAAGCCTCAGATGTGATTAACAGATAATATTTCCAGATGAAATAGTTTGTTCGCCCACCTGTCCAGATGGATACAGGCATATGGTATGAAACTTGCACAGATGCACACAACCTTCACGTCAGGAGACACGGTCAGTAAGTAGGTGCGTGCAAGGAAATGGCGTGAATGACCCCTCTGGTTAGAACCACGAAGTATGGAAAGACCAAGTGCGTAGAAGGTTATCCATGCAGAAGCCTTTAAAAAAGTATGTGAAGCGCTGAACAAGGTACATAATGCGCAGTGGATTGATTGGGACCTGCACGTACCAGCGATTCTATGGGCTTATAGGACCACGTGCAAGAAACTGACAGTGCAGGCACCTCCGAGGCTGGATTATGGAGTGAACACTGTAATCCCCATAGAGTATAAAATTCCTAGTCTGCGCATAGTAGCATCGACAGATACGACGGTTCGTGGAGTCTTGGAAGAAGGGATCGCGCAACTGAAAGAAGTAGAACACTTGGGACATGAGGAAGAAATATGACAGGGTGGTCTTAGGCTCCAAGAACTTATGAAAGATAGGGTGTGATTAAGGGAGAAAAACGCTTTGCTAGAAGTGAAAGCCAAGAAGCTTGAGGACGGGATCAAGAAGGATTTTTTTGATAAAGAACCTAGGATGACAAAATAGGGTGTGCACGATCACATTGATGAATTTGGGGAATCTCGCCGAGAATTTATCAGCTTGATGCCTTGGATTGTACCACATATTACTAAAGAGATCAACCATGGTGGCGCGATGCTGATGATAAAGTGCGCGACGCAACCAGTAACAATGAAAGGTAGGTATTTTCCAGGAAAAGTGATGGATGACCGGATGAAACCCTATACAGGTGGCGTGACCACTTGACTAGCCTTGGAAAGTACAATCTTAGCACTCTAGGCAGTTGAAAGGAGGCGCGGGACTATAAAATACTTTTCCTGGGAGCTACATGCAGAAGCAAAGTGTCACAAGGTCCGTGATCGTGCAAGGGGGCTGAGTTGCCATGCGGGTTCGCTGGAAAGTGACCGTTGGAGTCACTATTCACGATGTGATGCTCGACGTGAGACGAAATGGAGTGAGCGACAAGCATTTAACACGTGCTTTATGGGCAAGATTTGGGAAAATTTGCCGCCAAGGGAGCATTAATGAACCAGATTTGGGGGGAACGGTTGAATTCAAATTCAGAAGGCACTATAAATTACAAAGGGCTACCCAACAAACAACACTTGATGATTCGCAAATTGAATTGTTGTATGCCCCGTGTATTTGAGCTGAGATCTGTTTTCCCTATGCTGAGTGTTGATTGAGGCCTTGATTATACGATTAAAAGATTCCTGGACCAGCAAGATGGCAACGTCACAAGAAGTTAGGGAAATTGCATAGATGACCTTCAAGAGTCCGCACAGGTCCTGACTGTGGGGGATACCCCTGAAGGCACCGAGATTTTGGCCGAAATCCCTAAATCACCACACACGCTGAGGCTAAAGAAAGACAAATAGATGATGGTTCCTGTACATGTGTCCCATCGAAACCCGTTGCTCACCAGGTTAATGATGTAGGAGAAAGGGAAAGCAGTTAACTTGGAAACCGAGGAGGAGGAGGAAGACCTAGAGGACCTTATCATTGAAGAAGATGAGGATGAAGGCATGTAGGAAGAAACTAAGCCTATGCACCCTCCAATAAACCTGCTTGCCTATACCACCCCCCCGCGGAAGGGGAAGGCAAAATTACCCAAGGATCTCGACGAGAGCAAGAGCTCTCTCTAGATCCTGCCCCTCCCGGTCGACATCATTTTTGAGGGCACACACCTGGGACGGGTGCCGAGCTTTAAATTTGAAGATTGGGATCTCACTAACCATGAGAAGTTCCCTCATCTAGAGACTACACAGCTCATGAAGCCCAAGCTGAACACCACAGTGGGGGATATCGAATTGGAGCCGCGGAAGTGGTTATGCGGAGTGGAAAAGGCATGGTTACTAAACCTGCTCTAGGTGCCAGATTTCCATCGTGGCCCAATAACAATATTCGTCATCAGGCAGCTCCTCTGCCTGGTGCATGGTGGGTTTTTGTGGCTGGAGGAGCCCATCCCCATCACGGACCACTTAATCCACTACATTACCCGGCTCCCATGCAAAGAAGAGGACCCCACAGACACCTCAGAGGGGAAGAGCAGTGACTTGGCCATCGTGGAGGCCATGAAGAAAAAATACAAATTGGAGGAGAAGAAAAGGGGCTACGCCATATCCAGCATAAAAAACAAAGTAGTTAAAGTGGCGACCCAAATACTAGCAAGTAAATTTATGCTCGAGTGTCACACGAACGAGGTACCTGCGCCGATGGTGGCACTTGTTGAGTAATGCGTGGAGGGGGTCCAGTCTAACTGGTCTGAGTTCCTATGCAAGGAGTTCTTGGAAAATTGCTGCGAGGCCTAGGAACAAGGCAAAACATTCCACTATACATGGCTTCTGTTGTCCATAGTGCTCGTGGTAGGGGAATTGCCGAAGGATAGTCAGTTCCCCACAATTGACAGGTATCTGTCAGAGGCCGTGAAGTACGCTTCACTCTGGGCCACGAAGGATGCAAAGTGGATCCACGAGAGTAAGATATTTTGGGTGTTCATGGAAATGAACATCAGAATGGGGATTAACCAGAAGCCATGGTTATCACACACTATCTACAACAACCTGCAAAGTTTTGCAGAATTTAAAGCAGACCTCAACAACATATATATCAGAGCGTGCAAGGACTCAGCCAAGAAATGGACAGAGCTACACTTTGTAGCCACGGATGACATAATATTTGATGTACTGGAGACATGGCTACCGGAGTGGCATGCCCTAGACATCATGGCAATGGAGAAGTCTACGGCGCAAAAGAGGAAAGAGGAGGCCAAACTGTGCATGGCATAGTTGGGAGAGAAGAGAAGGCAAGAAGCAGCGGCAAAAAAAGCACAGGAGGTGCGGGACACTGCATAGACAATAACAGAATAGAAAAATACTGCAGCATAAGAGGCAGCTGAGAAGGCGCGCGAGGGCCAAAGGTCGGCTTTGCATGGGCAGGAAGCAGAGGAAGAGGAGGGCGGTGCGGACCCACAAACCACATCAACACAACTGAAGCGCCAGCGTCTGAGTGAGCAGATGGGGCCGCGCAAGAAGGTCAAGGCATCAAAGTTGTATATCAACCCGATCACCCTTACTGAGGGTGATATGCACAACATCGACGAGACAGTGCGTGACGTCACCTCTGAGGCCCTCCAAAACTTCTCGCAAGAGAATCAGATTATGTTAGGGGCCCTCATAGCACAGCTTTAAGAGTTGCAGGTGTGTACTCCTCATACTGATACCCTTTCAACCAACCTCGCAGTAGGAACAACTGCAGTGGAGCAGATGTTGTGCGCTCTCACAACAAATACAATAGTTCTACCAGAAGGGGCATTGGTGACAACAAATAAGGTCGATAGGCCTATGATTAGCACATTGAAAGGTATCAGGATCAACATGGCTGCACTCCCTCAAGAGACGTTGTACATTCTATAGGATGGGATTATTGTAGAACTGCGGGCTAGGGAGAGCCGTGTGCTGCAAGTGTTGAACGAGAAAAATATCAACAAGGAGCAGTTGAGCTTGCAGCACGACGAAGTGCTGTCATAGAACAAGTAGATAGTATAGGCACTGGAAGAATCCTGTCAAATGGTCCTTGAGATGGCCATCCTAGCAGATGCACCAACAGAGGCACGCATCCACAGACTAGCAGCAGGGGTGCGTAAGGCGTGGGATGAAATGACTAAGGTTCAGCTGGAGCTGAACCTTCAGACAACAGAGCTGCGGTTGAAGGCGCAGCCATCCGCCCCTCCAGAAGTAAGAGAATAGTGCACCAGTGCTATTACATCATGGGTGGAAGAGATCAACAATGCAGTAAGGGACTGCACCAGAATGTTGGAGGAGTCATTTGAGGTCCTCATGAATCTGCAGGAGGACCCTAACATCCAACGCTTAGAGATAGAGGCACGTGAGCTCCAGCAGTAGTATGAAAACGTCAAAGGGACCGCGCAGATGGTGGCCCTCACTCAGAGGCTTGTGCGAATGCAATAGGCCAAAGCACTAAAAGAGCAGGTGGACACAACACGACATAGAGAAGTAGTCTTGAAGGTGCACGTTCAGCCTTGGATCGACGAGGCCTTCACCATTACAACAACAATTGAAGGCAAGCTCGCACAAATGTAGGGGATGCAGGAACAGATGCAGGGAAGCAGTTCCAACACCACGGTCTCGAAAAAAAGGGTAGAGAAATTCAACAAGCAGTTGCTTAGTGCGCTATTGAACTTGCAACGGTTCGAGCAGAGTTGGAGGGACTCCGTGCGAAGATCTCCGCACCGACATAGTGACTCAAGGGAAAGTCAAGATATTTGTGTTGGGAGCCTGTTGGGAGTGGAATCTCCCCCAAGGCATGTTTTAAGTCTTAAAGTCCAAGTTTTGACCAAGTCCATTGTAAAGACTCTGCAATTTATGGGTGTGGAGCACGAAGTCATACTAGAGTCACAAGGTTGTCCACCCTTGTTTTCGTAATGTCATGTCGGCTTGAAAGATCCACCTATGGTCCGCGGACCATGGGATTGTATAAATAGAGCGAGGCTCTATGTGTAGAAAGAAAGGAAGAAGGGAAGAGATAGAAGCAAGATGAGTATGAGGGATTGAGTCAAAGTGTAAAGTGTGTCTTTGGGTCATAGAGTAGGAGAAGGCTCTGCAGCTGATTGCGCAGAGGCCTAGTAGTCCGCAGCTGAGTGCGCAGGGCAGGTCGAGTCTGTAACCATTGGAAGCATTAATAAAGAGAAGTTTTATCATATTTCTATGTATCTTTTCCCATTTTATGTATTATTGGGTATAAACTACAAGTTTACTGTTTATTTCTGTGCGAACTCATATGAATGTGCTGGATAAATAAATATAACGTAAGGAATCCATTTATGTGAAGATAACTAACTGTGTAGGAAGATAAGTAAGATCTCAGGTGTAACTTAGGGAAATAGTGCAGAGCGCTGCTCCAGCAACGCGAAAACCCCACAACCTCTGGTTAGGGCTACGCAAAGGCAAGTATATCAAGGCGTGAGGGACAGGGAAGTGCACGAAGCTGGACCAATTCAACCTCTCATACATCTCAAGGGTGTGGAAACCTGGTTCGAGCACCCCCCCATGCTACTTTGGGTGAGACCTCAGTCCGCGCTTTATGAGCTATTTTTGAAAGGGCTAGTAGTACAGGGATTTGTTTACCTAATTAACTCTGAACTTGGGTTAGGCCCCAACAAGTCAATAATTTGAAATGATGGTGATTTTAAACATAAGAATAGCACTGGACCTTGCTCTAGGTTTTTTATATAGACTTCCAATGATGGCAATTTTAAAGACAAGACGAGCTTTGGATTTAGCTCTAGATGTTTTATATAGACTTAGAATGACAGTGATTTTAAAGACAAAAAGAGCTTTGGATTTTTTATATAGACTTAGAATGATGATGATTATAATGACCATGCAAGCTCTGGGTCTAGTCCTGAATTTTCTAACTGTATGTAAGAGACATGCAGTGATGGTGATTTTAATGACAAGTATATCTATGGCAGTGGCTTTTTTAAAGGTATCTAAAAGACTTAGAAGGATAGTGATTTTAATGACAAGCCCGATTTTGCTTGTGGATTTTCTAGAGAAACTTATAATGATGTTGATTTTAATGACCATACCATGGGGGATTCACTCAATGAACCTTTGACATATCACATACGTTCGTGGCATACTAAATAGTACCATTAATTTGACTACATATTGGAAAATACCTCTAAAAATCACATTATTTAACCCCCTACCAATACAAACCCAATACACCTTCACAATTTAATAAACCCATACTTTCAAAAGATATTGTAGGTATCCATTTTTTTATTAACCTTTTTTATATCCCTTTATATTTTTTTATTAACTTTGAGCTCCATATTTTATACTTTCCAATATAAAAGCCCTTTAACCCCTATTATATGCTCAATATATTATGTCATTTTTTCCTCAATATATATCCCCCAATATGAATGCACGTGGTATGGTATTTCTCCCCTAGTGAAGCCCCCATGGACCAAACTCGCTCTGGCTTTTCTAAGGATAGCTAAACGATGTACAAGGATGACGATCTTAATTACAGGACTCGCTTTCACTCTTGACTTTCTAAAATTTTATAAACCACTTAGAATGACAGTGGTGATTTCATTAGCTCTAACTCTCATTGTGGGTGTTTTATTATTCAAAGATTTATTCTTAATTGTAAGTTTCCATACGCATCTGTATTTTCAATTACAAATGTGTTAGAGTTTTGGAATGGAAATAATTCGATTCCAAATGGCAATATGTTAATCAGTTCCAGATTCTAGCATAGAGCTTTCAGAAATAGATTCTTATCTAGTTATGCCTGCAATATTCTGCATGGGAGATGTACCTATGCCAATAACTGGGGATGTGTTATTATAAGTTATAAATTTTCTTAGTCTCAGTCATGCACATTCAATTGTTATTATTCAAAATAAAGAGAAAGAAGTGAAATCCTTATGATATTGCATACATACACTACACATATTGCAATGGTTGGTTTGTTAAGGTGTTGATAACTAGAATTAATTGTGACATAAATCAAGATTTGGGTTTCTTGAAATCAATATCAAGAAAGCACGTATTGGGTTTACAAGATGATGTGGGATTGTTGCAACTTTCTCCTTTTTAGTGCCCGTAGTCGTAGAAATGCAAGGAGGAGGTGGAAATATGATGGACAACTCAAGCATCTCCATAATGCACATGGTCCTACCACACAACATGATCATCTTCCACTCATCCAACATGTGTTTTCCGATCATCTTCAACCCATCATCCAACGTGTCCTCTTCGATCATCTGTGACCCATCATCCAATGTGTGTTTGTCGATCATGTTTGGGAAATGTAGGAAACATCAAATTCTAATACCATAGGAATATTGGGCCCACTCCTCTTACTACAATATCAATTATGATGAGGACTTTATGTAGACAATTGATTCAACGACATCATCATAATCGATTTCTACGATTGGATCAAAATTTCTACAAACACCATAGATCGTATTCTATCAGTCGTCACGTAGGGGTCTCGACAATTCAATTATCAAAGCTATACCTTCTCTGTTGTCTTTCCATTGGATTCACGAACCAGAGACATTGATTAGGTGCTCATCATCTATGGCGAGGGAGCAGAGTCTTCCTATCTGGGAGTTAACAACAATGCACATGTGGTAGATGTATCTCGGCCCTTAACCACATTCTTGTGGTCTACCATGGAAATTTTCTTCGACAATTGAATCTATCAATGAAAAGAGAATATAATTGTTTAAATTGTGGCATCATATTTTACCACTACCACTCACAACCTACGTCCGTATTTTCACACTACAAATGGCACCCTCAATGATAACGTTGGCCCTCTTTCTTGGTCTTCTAAGGCTATCTAAAACATGTACAATGACACCATTGCTTCTAGTTTTGGATTTTATAGTGAAAGTGATTTTCATAACAAAAATTCCTATGATTAGTGGCATGCATGCTTGCATTACCTGCATCCTTGAAAGTGCATAATGTGTTTCATGTTTCTTTATTGAAATATTATGTCTATGATCCTAACTATGTCATTGAGTAGAATTTTATTAAGTGATCTTGACAAAAACATTTTGGTACAACCAGTGCATATACTAGACAAGAAGGCCACGATGCTTTGGAACAAATACATTGGGTGGGTAAATATCCATTAAATGTGCCACAACCCTAAATAAGGAACATGGGATCTTGAAGATGGTTCGTGAGAAGCGTACCCAATTTTATTTTTGTATTTTTAATTGTAAGTTTGTATATATGCACGCCTGTATGGTGTTGAGAACTAAGGATGGTCTATAAATAAGGGGATGAGGAATGTAATTCCCTATGTTTTAATCCCCAATTTAATAATGTGCTTTTGTACCCGATGAGAGGAAAAAGTTCTTATCAATGTAATAGTTTCAACTATTATTAATAAAATACATAAAATACTATAGATAATCAAGGACACTAGTTATAAGTGGGTAGCTAAAGGGTCTATACCACTTTATTTATATTCTAATATAGACATATTTGATATTAAGGAAAATTTAGGTTGTGTGAGCTTCTTGGAGAGGCCATGTAGCACTTTGAAAGAATGCATATTTAGCCTTACTTTTTTGGGTGTTGGGGGTTCATTGATTCATTATTATCATTCATTTTTTGCATTCTTACTTCTTGAAGAGAAGTGGATTTCTACAAAATTTAATCATTGTTAGTGGTTTTGTGTTAAACATTATTACTATTCCACCATATGGAAGATGCCTAAGTGCATGAAGACATTGACCTTTCCGATGAAACTATCCATGGGTGAGATTCTTTTTAGTTTCTAGCATTGAGATTTCTTTATTAGTAGCATTATAACACTAGATGGGAAAAAAATAGCATAAGGGACTCCACTACATAAAAGGGATTCATCTCCTTGGGTTGTGTGAGTTAAAGGGGAAAGATATTTGGGAGTTTAGATTGCTATTGGACTAGTTGAGAATTTTTTTATAGCTATAATTACAATGTGATTGTGCGAATAAAGACAACTTGTGAGCTAACTCTATGTTAGTGATATATTTTGCCTATTGACCCATCATTGCGGAATCATGGTCTAAGTTAAGGGGTGGTGTACTATTCAGAGAATGATTGTGCAACAAAAGCCTAATTTTAAGTGGGATGTATAACATTTGAAATTAGTTAGTGAATATTTTTAAAGATGTTTGTTCTCCATTTCATCTAAATTTGCTTCTCCATTGTGCTCTTATGGAGATGTTATCTATCCGTTAATGTTGTATGTGTTTAGGAATTGATTCATTACATACAATTTTTTTTGTCAGTTATTTTGATGTGAATGTGCCTTTTGTGCATCGCTTCTTAATTTATGGCACATTAAATAATGATAATATACATGCAATTTTTTATCAAGAAATTGGTCCTCCAAAGTGTACATAGGCACATGTATGGCTATTTAATGTTGAAATCTTCTATGGAATTTCCTTCATTTAATTCTCGATGAGAAACCCTACTACATCTTCCTCCAATAAAAAAGACATAAAATCCTCTTCTTGAATGAGTAGAACTGCTAAATCCATCCCTTAGCCTCATGTAAGCTAGGCTAAATAGGTTGATGAGAAATAATACAAATATATGGTGGAGAATGAAGTAGGGTAGAATATTTTGAAATATGTTTTTACGAATCTAATCATAGCAAGGGAACAATTGGATCAATGATGAGTATACAAAACTTGAGAGAGGGACGAAAAAAAGTAATCAAGGAGAAAAAACATTCCATGTCTATCACAAATGACAACTAAAAATAATAATAGAAACTTATTCTATCTATGTATTATTTATCTGTATTTTTCTTGGTTCATAAATATTTTTCACTTACCTATACATTCCACGTTATAAAACGTAATTCAATCCAATCATCCTTGTTAATAATAATTAAACTATAATATTTTAACCACCCACCTTTCATTTCACTTATAAATGACGAAATTTCTCACCCTTGATGATGATTATTAAAATAATATATTTTATAATAGCCACGAGCTATTGATTATGATTTTAAGCTACTTTAGGAAAAAAAACATGTCATGAAATGAAAGGAATTAAATATTATGGTGTTTTGTGAATAGATATTTAGCTAAAGAAATAATTAATTTTATATGGAATTTGGTGTTTAATTGTTAAAACGATAAGGTAAATTCTGTATAAAGATGGATAAATATAGTGAAATTTGGTGCATGGAAGTGGTGAGAATTAACTACAATTCTCATAGATTATAAATTCATAGAGGCCTGTTCAATTATTATTGTTCAAAAGAAAGGGAGAAAAGTGAACTCCTCCTGATATTGCGATATACATACAAACATTGCAATGGTTGTGAAGGTGTTGATCACCCAAATTAAGTGTGACAAAAATCAAGATTTTGCAATTGTGTGTGAAGGTTTTGATCACCAGAATCAAGAAATCAAGAAATTTTGGGTGATGGCATGGGCATTGTTGCTTCTTTTATTATTCATTACAACGCGTGCAACGGTAGAACCACAAGGAGGAGGTGACACTATGTTGATGAAAAACTACAGTGTATCAGCCATGCACATGCTCCTGCTACGCAACATCAGCATCTCAACCATGCACGTACTCATGCCACGCAACATGATCATCAAAATCCCAGAAAATGCCAGGGATCATATTTTGTCAGGTGTCGTCGATGGGTCATGTCCATCCAATGGATCAGGTGCTCATCATCTATGGCGAGGGAGCAGAGTCTTCCTATCTGGTAACTAATAATGACCTTTATCATGTTCTTGCGGTTTTCCATGGGATTTTTCTTCCACAACTGGATCGGTAAACTAAAATAGAACATATCTATTTCAATGGTGGTGCCATCTTCCACCCTTACCACTCATAACCTGCGACAACTCTTCACACTACAAATGGTGGCTTCAATGATATCACTTGTTATCGCTCTCACTCTTCTAAGCCTATGTAAACGACATGCAATGCTAACACCAAATATGATTCTGGATTTTATAATGAAGGTGATTTTTATGACAAAAATGGTTGTGGCTCTCGCTCTAATTCTTGCTTTTGCTTTCGTAAGGCTATGTAAAATGTGTTTAACGATGGTGATTTTAATGAAAACACTAGTTATGGTTTTAGATTTTTTAAGGCTACCTAAAAGACTTACAATGATTTTTATTTTAATGACAAGGTCGTCTTCAACTATAACTTTTATAAAAGTTTCTAAAAGACTTATAAGTATGATGTTACTAGAAACACCCGGTTTGGTTGTGGCTTTTCAAGGGGCATCCACAAGATTTGAAGTGATGGAGATTTTAAGCACAAGACGAGCTCTGGCTCTTTCTCTGGGTTTTTTATATAGAATTTCAATGATGTTGATTTTAAATAAAAGACGAGAGTTGGATTTAGCTCTAGATTTTCTATATAGACTTAGAACAACAGTGATTTTAAAGACAAAAATAGCTCTATATTTTTTGTATAGATTTAGAATGATGATGATTTTAATGACCGGTCTAGCTCTAGGTATAGCCTTGAATTTTATAACTATATCTAAGAGACGTACAGTGATGGTGATTTCAATGAAAATTTTGGCTATGGATGTGGACTTTTTAAAGGTATCTAAAAGACTTAGAAGGATTGTGATTTTAATGAAAGAATAGTTTTGGTTGTGTCTTTTCTAGATAATCTTATAATGATGATGATTTTAATGACCAAAATTGCTCTGGATTTTCTAAGGATATCTAAAAGATGTACACAGATAGTGATTTTAATTACATGACTTGTTGTCGCTCTCGACTATCTAAAAGTTTCTATAAAACTTCGAATGATAGGGGTGATTTTACTGGCTCCGACTATCGTTGTGGTTGTTTTATTATTCAATTATTTATTCTTATCTATAAGATTCCATATGCATATGTATTTTAAATTACATATGTGTTAGAGTTTTGGCATGGAAATAATTCACTGCGAAATGGAAATATATTAATCGGTTCCATATTATAGCATAGAGTTTTTATAAACATATTATTTTCTGGTTATGCCTACATTATTCTGCATGGGAGATGTAACTGTGACAATAGTTGGGGATGTATTGTTACAAGTTATTAATTCTTTCTATATTAGTCTTGAGTGCTCAATTATTATTGTTCAATAGAAAGAGAAAGAAGCAAACTCCTTCTAATATTGTGTGCATCCACTACCCACATTGCAATGGTTGGTTTGTTAAGGTGTTGATCACTAAAATTAAGTGCGACAAAAATCAAGATTTGGGCATATAAATATTGCTTGAATTTAGGCACTAGAATTGTGCTAGAAATCAAGAAATCAAGAAGATTTGGGTTTCTTGAAATCAGAATCAAGAAAGGGTAGAAATGTTGCTACTTTTCTCCTTTGTAGTACTTGGAGCAGCAAAAACGCAAGGCGGAGGTGGAAATATGATGGACAAATCAAGAGTTTCCATAATTCATATGGTCCTACCATACAACATGATCATTTGACACTCATCCAACATGTGACCTTTTCTGATCATCTTCAACCCATCGTCCAACGTGTCCTCTTCGATCATCGACGACCCATCATCCAACGTGTGTTCTCCGATCATGTTTGGGAAATGCATAAATCATCAAATTATAATACCACATTATTGTTTGGCCCACTCCATTGACTACGCCAACAATTCTAATGAGCACTTGATGCAGATCATTGATTTCAACAACATCATCATAATCAATTTCTACAATTGGATCAAAATATCTACAAATGCCATGGATCGTATTATATCGGGTATCATCTAGGGGTTGTGACCATTCAACTATTGGATATCTACGTCCTTTGTTCGCGTCCTGTTGGATCCACGAACCAGAGACACTGATCAGGTGCTCATGATCTACGATGAGGGAGTGAAGTCTTCCTATCTGGGAGCTAAAAATAATGTGCATGTGGTAGATGCACCTAGGCCCTTAACCACATTCTTGCGGCCTACCATGTTATTTTTATTCGAAATCTGAATTATTCAAAGAAAAGAGAATACATTTGTTTCAATCATGGCATCATCTTTTACCACTACCACTCACAACCTATAGTATATTTTCACATTGCATATGGCACCCTCAATGATATCACTGAACCTCTCTCTTGGTCTTCCAAGGATATCTAAAACATGTACAATGACAACACTGGATGTAGTTTTGGATTTTATAGTGAAAGTGATTTTTATAACAAAAATTCCCATGACTAATGGCATGCATGCTTGCATTTGTTGGGAAAAATACTGAGGGGGGTTGGGGGGGGGGGCGGGGTTGAGTCAATATTTTAAAAACTCACAATAACAATTTTTCTTTTCTGAAATGTATACACGACTTTACTAAACCCAACTAGCGTATATACATGACTATTGCAAAAGAAAGTAGCATATTCCCTGTAAACTTTGTAAAACAACTAATTCTTTATCTGTTAAACTTTGAACCAGAATGTAAGAGATTTATCAGGAATTTGATAAGCAGTAAACAAGTGCAGTAAGGACATAATAAAGTATCACACATAAGTAAACACATAGGAATTCTAGGATTTAAGGTGGAAACCCAATGTGGGAGAAAACCACCACTGTTGTCGTCTCAGTCTTCAAAACTTATTAATATAAAAAACTAATTACATTATTGTACTGGTGCAGACTCATACGAGTACGCAGGCACCCACCCACTGAAGGCTACAACCTTCACTCGTTCTCCATCTCCTACTGGAAGGGAGCTCCAGCCACTTGATTTGATCACCAAATACTACTAGCAGGAAGCTTCGAGTTCCTCACTGAAGGATCTAACCCTCAGCAACATCCATGGACCACATTTCATCAAATTTTCATACTAGATCCAATATCAACAGTTATGCTCAACCATTACTGTAAAAAAATCATCAATATCTGGCACACAGAATCAACCAATCACTGAAAACCCAGAAAACTAATACATAATCAAACCTAAACCAATCAATTGGAACATTCAAATCACTGTAACCAATACATAGAACTAAACTTAGAATGTTGCATCAACACAAAAAATCAACTGCAACCCTGATCATTCATTTTTCAATATATATACACTACTTCACTTAAGGCAACCCACCTACTTACAAGCTTTTCTATAGTGAAACCCACATATATATCTTAATATATTGAAAACTGAAAATTTGACCACTGCAATTTCTAGAAAGAACACTAAATCACACTCAGGTATATTGTAACACTCTGAACGAATCACAGAATTGTCTCTGATCTTCAATCACAATCTAAAATTAATCTTAACATTCATCAATCAATTAATACCCAAATTCAACTTCATCATTCAATCATATCTACTTCAGACGTTATCACTCAAACCAGATCAACATGAGGACATCATTGACAGACAACAGAGAAATAGAAGCATTGATGAGGTTGATCAATCATTTATGAATAGAAACTCCTTACCTTATATACGCAACTTCACAAAAGTAACCTGTGTGTATACGTTCTTTTCCTAAAACCAACCAGCGTATGGATCTGCAAATTTTGACCTAAAATTACACAGCTCTTCATAACTTAAAAAAGAGCCAGATCGTAATAATCAAAGATAAAAACACACGTCAGTACTTAGATCTAGTCAATCCTTAAACATATCATATAATGAACAGTCATTTCATTTATCATGATTCTGATCCATCATTGTATTCATCGGCGCATAATTATTTCATATCAATGTGACAATTATGGCCCTTACAATGCAAATATACTTCATATTCAAGTATTCATCAAAAACCATTTCACTTGCACACTTAGCCCTCTGATCTTCAATTATTTTTATAATTTAGCCCTCATCCAATACCACAAGTCAAAACAACATTAGTGCCAGTGGTAACCTTTGACGGGATCAATAGTCATTGTCGTGCTCATTACTATGGGCCAATACCATGGTAAGGACCCCTGGTATTTAGAATACCATGGTACAAAAACCATACTCTACTTTTCTTCACTGAACTCATGCGCATTCGTGACTTGGATTAACAGAACCTACATATAGTTCTTGAACTTCCAACTTTATCATTCTATGAATTGATTCCTCTGAACTGTCATGCATTCTGTCACATCTGTATTCATTATGGTAATTTTTTGTATTCATTCTGTCACCTCTAAACTGACTTGTGAATTTTGTTTATAAGTGAGTTTCCATCAAGGATAACACATGCATCATAATTCCAACAATATTATCTGCTTCCTTGAAAGTGCATAATTTGTTTCATGTTTCTTTATTGAAAATTTATGTTTGTGATACTAACCATGCCATTGAGTAGAATTTTATTAAGTGGATCTAGAAGGAGACGTTTTGGTACAACCAATGCATATACTGGAAAATAAGGTCATGATGATTTTGAACAAATACATGGGGTGGTGTTGAAGCCTCAAAAATCGTTGCGAAAACATGGGGGAAAACCACCTGGTCTGGACCTAGGTTAGCAACTCCTTTTCCGTTTGGTGTAGTGGCTCTGACTGGGGATAATGGGATCAGTTTCCTAGAAACGATTTTGATAGTGTTGGTGGGGTTATATATGATGTAATGGGAAAATGACTGTGCTAAGTGTAATCTAATATAACTAATAAACACATGCATATATCCTATTTTAACACTATTTAGCTATAAATATACCCGAGAATTAAATACAATATGCAATCTACAATGTTGTCCTACAACAATTGGTAATAAAGATCATTCAACTGCAATAAGAAGTGAAATCGTTTAACAATAATCATTTTGGATAAATAGTTAGATAAAACGTTTGAGAAAGATATATCGCATAGAAAATGGTTCATGTATTCAGAATAGAGTCAAAGCTAACATCATAAAAAAGTGCAATAATGCTAAACTGTAATTCAGACTTTCACACATAAAACAATTTAAAGAAGTATTTCCTTATACATAAATAAAAAAAGACCATAGGATAACAGTACCATATATGACGAGTCCTGTTCATGTGCTTCAGCAATATTAACCCAATCTCAATCAATCCAACACATTCTAAGAGTACAAAATTGTATTTTAGTAGAGCATGCTAGATATTTGAAAGAATATAGATCATGTTCCATTCATTCCATCAGAACTTCCTCAAAAGTATAGACGTGTAATGTTTGGAAGAATGTTTCCGATAAAATTTCTAGACCCCTCTCTAAATGCATGAGAGGGGTTTAAATACTAAACTATAGGTCCTAAAATAGATTATTACAAAAAATAGTTGAGGAGGTTTAAACAACCTTCCTCAGAATATGCAAAAAATAAAACTAAAAGAAAAATAAATTAAATGACTAACTCCTTTGGACTTGATCTCTAAGATCGCAAATATCAGTGATTGGCTTGAGCTGGGTCGGTTGGAAGATCACAGATTTTAATTGCCCTGCAAATATAGCGTCTGTTAGTGCTAGAACCATCTTTTGTGTTGAGGTTGTTAAGCACCTCAAAGTCATCCATTAACTGTATGGTTTCACTAAAAACTGCCACTATGCTTCCCAATTCAGCCTGCTTAGCTGTCTAATTGCCTCCTCCTTTTCCTGTGCTACCTGTTTCCACTGCTGCTCTAACTGTTTGACATTCAGAATAAATCCTAGTATACATTCCTTAACTAGATTGGTTCCATGAAGATTTTCATTGATGGATTCTATTATGTGGTTTGTTGTTGTCGCTGCTATCATTGTTTCCCTTTCTGCTTGTTTCAACCGAGAATCCCAATCAATGAATAAGATGTCTTTATGAGATTCTTCCAGCTTTGGTAGGTCAGCCTTTCTCCCATCCTCTGATTCTTTCCATGTGATAAAGTCATAAATCCTTTTATGGATTTTGTCATACTCAAGTCTCATGTCAACGAATTGGTTTGTTAGCTTATCACTGGTCTCGCAGTAAGGAATTATCTGTGAGATCTTCTGGAAAAGTACTTTCTTCTACTAGATTAGTTGGGAATTAAGACCGAGTGCTTCCTTTATGAACTCATCGATTTGAAGATTATCCTTAAACTTGTATGTCATAGCTTGTATCTATGCATCTCTTTTGCTAAATTGGTTTGATGTTGTATTCTCATATGTTCAAATTCCTACTGGAGTTGGGCTACTTGTAATTCTGCTCGTTGATTGGATTTTTCTTGAGCTAATTGTTTTTCTAACAGCAAATTTTTTTGTTATTTTTCCTTAAGAAGCATTTGGACCTATGTTACTTTGTCAATAGTTGTTGTAGCATAGGCTCCTATGTATTGCGAAAATTTTGTGAGAATTTCAGATAGGTCCATGGGCGATTCCTTCCAAACGATGTCCATTGGTTCATTTTTGGAAGTTGTAACAGTTACAACATCCAACTTTCTTTTCTTCCTCTGTCTCTTGATTACAACTTCGTGGGTAGGAATATAAAATACATCAAGTGGAGGTATTTTTTCAACTCTCAAAACAATTTTTGAAGTAGGAGTAATAGGAATGATTTCAACGTCCTGAGTGCCCTTAACTCCTTCCTTTGTTGTTTCTAGATTTGACTTGTTGTTATAGACATTTTTGTGCCTTACAGCATTGAGCATGAAATTTCCATAATCTAAGGGATCCAAAGTCCCTAAACATGTTGTTCCTACCCCTAGAAGAACAAGGCTAACAAACCACAGCAATTCACAGAAGTTCTCCACCAGAAACTGCTCAAAAACAAGTCAATTCAGGATCATTTCAGTGGCTACACTAGCTGTTTGAGCTGAATGTCAAAGCCAACACTAGCTACCTGCGTTGAATGTCAAAGGGAACACTGGCTACCTGCGCTGAACGAGAGTGGACATGTGGCAAGTTCATTTCTCAAGGTGTCAAAACCTAGGAAGCTTCCAAAATGACACTTGCCTCAGGGAATTCGACTGGTGATGAGTAAGAGGTTCCAAATCTCCAAGTGGAAGCAAGAACCTCCAAGTGGAATCAAGAACTGACATAGGGAGAGGACACTAGTCAGATCTCAAGCTGACTCATCCTCTCTCCAAACATCTATATATGGATCTCTCCTCCATGAGATCTAGAGGCTGAAATTTTGTTATTGCAAA
This sequence comes from Pinus tabuliformis, assembly GCA_031772625.1. Taxonomy (NCBI): domain Eukaryota; kingdom Viridiplantae; phylum Streptophyta; class Pinopsida; order Pinales; family Pinaceae; genus Pinus; species Pinus tabuliformis. Next base: position 858,715,684 of record CM062805.1, read on the forward strand.
GAATTGCTGTTGGTTTGAGATTGGAATCATTGGGTGCTTAATGCTTTGAAGGGGGTGAAGATAGGAACCATTTGCTGGGAAGGAGATGCTGGATTGGAGCCCTCTGGGTTGTATCTCTTCCTGAACCTTGTTATTCATTAATAAAGCTATCTTGGTTTCTCCTATATACTGATGTATTCTTGATGTATGATTGCATTAGTATGTTTAGTTTATTTCTAATCCTGAACTAGTTATGAATATGAACCCATGTCTTGTGTAGTGTTCTCTTCTTGTGATCTTGCAGAAACCTCTTGAAGCTGGGCGAGCGAGAAGGCAAGTAGCTGGGAACTCTCCAAGAGAAGAGAAGCCGGATCGAGGGACAAACGGAAGACACCGGTTAGTCCATCCATCTCTCTCTTCATTCTTAATTCATAAAGGAAGAATACTAGAATAGTTGTCTCTGTTTGTTGCTAAGGCACTGTCACACCTTAGGTGGATAGGATCGTCCTGCATAGGCATTTTTCCCCAAAACAAATTGGCGACTCCACTGGGGAGATTTGTTTAGTCATTTTATTTGTGTTTCTATCATTGTTTGCTTCATAGACTTGACAGCAACAATCGAACTGCATCTGCTACTCCCAGATGCAAAGTAGACAGTTGTTGCTTTGATCCAATCACTGGACTTGTCTATGATCTGAACAATGGACTCACAAATGATTTGATGATCCTTTGTGATAGATCTTAGTACCCCCTCAAAGCATCCCTTTGATTGCACCTTGCTTGTTGCTTTGATTTGGCCTGAAACAGTGGATTAAATAGCAATCTGTGACCCAGAACCAGTGAGAAACGAGAGTTTCTCCTTCAGCGCAGACCCAGTGAAGGGATTCTGCATTTCAACGCAGGTCCCGTGAAGGCTACCTGCGCTGAATGTCAAAACCCCTGTGTTGAGGTTCCGCTGAACCAGTTTTCCCTTGTGCAGCTGGGGTTCTCTGCTCTGTTTTGCCTTGTTTTGATCTCTGATTTTTGCAGCCTGTAACCAGCATAGGTACCAGTCTGATAACTCCTTTTCTCTACTTAAATTCCGCCTCCTTTTGTACAAAAAGGCTGAGAGTGTTTTTATGTGTTTTTGGCGTCATTTACAGTTTTCCTTTGCAAGAGTGAAATAGTCATCCTGTAGCCCTTGATTCAGATATGTTAATTGTGATCTTAGGAGAGAGTTCATTGGCTGTTTGCAGTTGATTATACATTTACTCTTGCTTATTGGTTTGAGTTTGTCTCTTTTAAGTGTCGAAACAAGTATTCATTTCGAAAATCATTAAGTGTTGTAATATCTTCTACCCTCTCTGATTTCGAAAAAGTAAACTTGTTTGTATCTGTCATTTAAAAGCAAATTCAAAGTTGTACAAAAAGCTTTCTTTGTAGGCATCAATACTAAGAAAGCGGAAAACAAACACTTGCATTGTGCATTTGCATTTTGATAGTTTGCATGATTGATTTAGGGAAAGTGCATTAGAGTGTGCTGATTGCTCTTTGAGAAAAGATGGTATCTTTCTTTTCCCTTAGTAGCTAGGATTTTCAAAGTTGAAAAGATATAAAGCTTGCTTATCATCTTTAGACTGCATTTAGGAATTGTATCATACATCTCGTGGTGAACCTTGAAAGGCAAAATTCTAAAAAGATCAACCTAAAATAAATTGAATGAACTTAACAACGCTTTGCAACATAACGCACAACATAGAGGTCTAGGCTAGAGACGTGTTCCCGCGTCGTAAAACCTGGTGACTGTCGATCTCGTGGATGGTGGGTGATTCCTCCTGAGGGACGATAGCGCCAGTACGGATTGTGCTCCCACGGACCGTCGCGTATATATTAGGAGACCCCTATAGGCATAAAACCTTTATCCTTAGGAAGCCGTGTCGGCCGCCCTACTGATCGCAATGCACTGAACACAGCATTCAGGAAGATCGACCGCCCGTACCCTAAAAAGTATTCTGCGGTTTCGCGAAAAGTTTGGCACACCCTCTGCCTAGAACTCCAGAGCAGTTCCTTTTGGCCTTTTTCAGACTCTATAACGGAAAAAGTCCATCCGAGCATTTGTCACTTCGGGCTCGTTAAAACATCGAAGGAGACTAGAGTCATCTTTAGCTTTTTATCGACTCTTTAAAACTGAAAAAGAAAGTTGTGTCTAAGCGTCGTTAAAAAATTTATTTTAAACGGAATAATCACCCTTTAATTCCTGCGTTGATCTTTGGGTTGAAAAATGGAGCACACCAACCAAGGAATTCCCCTTGGTGGAAATCCTAGTCCCTTCTCCTCTTGGGGAGATGTTGGTGCGCCCCATATGGCCACATTGTCGCTTCCAGGACTGACAATTGGTCTGCCGGTCTGGCTCTTTTCAACCAATGTCATTCAAACCACCACTATTCCTGAACAGTCAAGTCAACAGTTAGACCAGACCAGAGTTGCCAACCAGCCTTCTACTTCATCTAACTCTTCCTCTCCTCCTTCCTCTTCGCTTGACAAAACTGGTAAAACAAAAAACCAAGTTCCTAAGGAGAAGAAGGAAAAGAAGAAGAAAGAGAAGAAGAAGAAGGAGCCGAAAGCGACTGGGGGCAAACAAGTGTCGTCTGACAAAAATAAACACACAGCACTGACTAGGCCTAAATCGCCATGTGTCATATGCAAGGGAGACCACTTCCACAGAGATTGTCCCTGCATCCCTCGGATACTAAGGGACTGGTCTCCCTGTTTGCATAGTTCGGTAGCGTCGACCTCTGATAGCCATGTTGACAGCTCACCGTCGACTAGTGAAAGTGAAGTCCCAGGACAGAGAGGGAAAGCTAGATTTCCCCGCAAACTGTGTGAAGGCGACCATGCCATCCACCGTTGTCCCTTCTTAGACGAGGCTAAAAAAGTTTTGGAAGATCGCCCGGTTTTACCAGTGCAACTTCCTCCTGGATATCAAAAAATCCTGCCAAGTCCTTCACTAGTTGAGAACCCGGCTGGCCCGCCCAGGTGGTCAGCCGAAACACCTATCATTGAAGATGAACCGTCTGGATCCATGCCTGACGAAAGTCAAAAGGTTGAGACGGCAGTTGACCCGGTTTTGCCTTCAGAGGCTCTATCTTCGAATGATACCATCACAGAGGAGAATAAAGACGACACCGTCCAAATTCTCTTCATCAACACTGACTCCGACGAACACGGGGGCAATGCACCCATTCCTTTATCGCAGGAAGGAAATTCGTCAGAGCGATATCCGGCCGTCTATTTGGTCCCACCACCAAGCAACCTAGTTGTCTCGTTCGACTGGAACCAACTAGGTAGACCCCGGTTGCCAGCAAGCATACCATTCAGGATTATCGTTCAAATATATAGAATGGTAATGGTTGGCACTATCATTGATGAGGGGGCATCTGTGAGTATCCTTTCCTCTATTGCTTGGAAAGCACTTGGTTCGCCAGCGCTTTTGCCTGAAATGAGAAATCTATCAGGCTTTGATAAAGGAACCAGTCGACCTTTAGGGATCCTCCCCAATGTGCCCATAACATTGAAAGGGAAGACCGTTCAAATGAACGTGATGGTCGTTCAAGGACCCTTGGATTATAACCTACTCCTTGGACGAGACTATATATATTGCATGGGAGCCATCGTCTCCTTACTCTTTAGAGTAATGTGTTTTCCACATGAAGGAAGAATGGTCAAGCTCGTGGACCAACTTTCATTTCTCGGATCACGCATCGCAAATAGTCATAGACCGTCCCTAAATGGTCTATTCACGCAAGAAGTGTCTCAACCCACGGTCCGTCCTCCTGATGAGCGCGAGTAATCCGGGAGGATATGACTGAAACCCAGGGGGCATGCGTCCTGGTCTGCTTCGGCAGGAAAACTTTGGGTATAGGGTAGGTTTCCGCGGGAGAATATGACTAGTCCGTACCCCGTCCGTCTAGGAAGAGGGGTTGTTCTAGAATAAGATTCTTTTGTCAAAGTTATGTGAGTTGGCGGGCATTTTCGCTCACCTTTGTCTATTTCGGTAGATATTGCCGAGGAAGTGTTTTGTTTGAAAGATTAACGATACAATCTTTGGGTAACCTGAAAGAGGTAAGCCTCTCTCGTTAAAACAAATGTTTTGACGGAAGAGAAGTAGAGGTAACCTTGAAACTCTATTTTATGCCTGGGGGCATGAAAACCTTTTGGAGTGCAAGCAAGGGGCGGATATTTATTTTTTAAATTTTTAGGTCCTTCCCTTTAAACCTGTAGGTCTAACCCTTTAAACTCGTAGGATTAGTCGTTTCCGAACTTGCATAACGAAAGAATGCGGGGCATAGCTTTGGTAAGGCACAAGCTCCATAAAAAATGGAATCTTACATGAGACATTCTTATCATATGACTAGATTGTTCGAGCAGTTTTAGCACACAGTTCATGCTCGTTAAAAAATAAACGCAAGATCCGAGCAGTTTTAGCACATAGTTCATGCTCGTTAAAAAATAAACATAAGATCGAGAAAATGTTTCCACCCGCGTTTAAGCTCGTTAAAAAATGAACTATCCCGGTAAATAACCACAGTGAATGTAATATCATCAGCCATTAAAGCCTTGGTCGTGTTTGCACCGTCACCTCCACTTTTCCATTGGCCGATCGTTTACCTCCATATGTTTGTTTACCCATTTTCAGGAACAGTTGCGAAGAGTGATTTCACCTAGCCATCCTTGTGACACTGTCGTGATTGGAAAATTCCAACCTGTACCTGGAATCAGCTGCTAACCCTGTTTATCACTCGTTCCTCAAAAGACGAGTCTTCTTTAAGCTCTTTTCAACTGACTCGTAAAATATGAAAAGATTGCCGAGTCCTTGGCCTTCCGGCTCGTTAAAGGGACAGGAAGAGCTATCCCTCCTCTAGATTTTAATCTTTTTGGACCTGAGGGATTATTGCACAAAAAGATCGAGCGCTTGTTTTATTCGGCTCGTTAAAACTATCGAAAACTCATCCCTTCTGTATTTTTTTATACTTTTTCGGACTTAAGGGATTAGATGACGAAAAAGGACTTTTGGAGTTAACTTTATGTACCTTTTCAGACTCTCTAAAAATGAAAAGGACCCAGTTATCCTTGTCGTTAGACTCGTTAAAATCATTAAATAGCGACAAACTTGTCTTTAGACGAGAACGAGTTTCACTATCGCTAGGCTCGTTAAAACATAGCGATGGGCTTGCCCGAAGGGCAGGTTATAGAACAAGCATATGTTATCCTCCTCAAGCTTGACAAAAATAAAGAGGTACTGGTCAGCAATGACTGGGGAAAAATTGGGAGAAACTCAAGAAAACTTTGATGGTAGCAAGCCGCTCTTGAACATGACACTTTTCCTCCGTACCACAATCAGGTTGGTTTGTTTCATTCACCGGTCACATCCATGGTCTCGCCATACCATCCATATTTGGGGTAATGCTACCGATCCATCGCATCAGTGTCGCCATATGTTCAAGAGAGGTCGTTCAGAAAAGTCAACCGTGTCCCATCCACTACCATACATTATCCTTCATCCTTTCATGACCGCCACCCTGAATCATATGTCACAGATCGTTTTCACCTCCATCAAAATCATTAGCTCCGTTCCGTGTCATTGATGTGGGATTCATTAAGGCCCTCCTTTGACGGATCGCTTCTTGTCGACATCAGCTCATCATCCAAGAAGTTGATCTAGGAACAACCCCTTCAGTACTTTGAAGCTTGCATGCCTCAATGGCAAGTTTCTCACTTCCGGCGACAGGTATACATCAATGACCTTCGACCGAAAGATTTTGCGTGGTGTTCGACACCAAGTCCTTTATTCACACCACGTGAATTGTACTGCAGTACCTTGAGGGTCATTATCATTATCAATGATTCCTCTCGCGCTTGTTAACGGTTTACATCATTGACCGGTAATCAAGCGATGTCTTTCCATGTTCGACTTCAGAACATTTCTCACGTGGATCGACTTGTACTTAGAGTGAAGATCGAACAAGTTTGAAGACCCCGGATCTAGTTTCATCCATCCGGGCTGCGATATATATTCAGGAAAGATAAAGACATTGACATGTACATCATTGCAGCAGATAATCATCCTACTCAAAGGATGATAATTTCATCAAAATTATCAGTCTACCATCAGACGATTGTCTGTTCTATGTACAGAAAAATGAATTTATAAAGCTGAGCATGGGAATGCCCGCCTCAGCTAGATCATGAAAGCAGTATGAAAAATAATGTATTGTATTGTATCTTATTACAGGTCTCCTCCCAGCATTGGATGAACTTCGGATCCCCCTGATAAAGCATTTCACCCAATAAACGGCCTCATACTTTAGGGGGCAACTGTTATAGACATTTTTGTGCCTTACAGCATTGAGCATGAAATGTCCATAATCTAAGGGATCCAAAGTCCCTAAACATGTTGTTCCTACCCCTAGAAGAACAAGGCTAACAAACCACAGCAATTCATAGAAGTTCTCCACCAGAAACTGCTCAAAAACAAGTCAATTCAGGATCATTTCAGTGGCTGCACTAGCTGTTTGCGCTGAATGTCAAACCCAACACTGGCTACCTACGTTGAATGTCAAAGGGAACACTGGCTACCTGCGCTGAACGAGAGTGGACATGTGGCAAGTTCATTTCTCAAGGTGTCAAAACCCAGGAAGCTTCCAAAATGACACTTGCCTCAGGGAATTCGACTGGTGATGAGTAAGAGGTTCCAAATCTCCAAGTGGAAGCAAGAACCTCCAAGTGGAATCAAGAACTGACAGAGGGAGAGGACACTAGTTAGATCTCAATCTGACTCATCCTCTCTCCAAACATCTATATATGGATCTCTCCTCCATGAGATCTAGAGGCTGGAATTTTGTTATTGCAAAGAATTGTTGTTGGTTTGAGATTGGAATCATTGGGTTCTTAATGCTTTGAAGGGGGTGAAGATAGGAATTCCATTTGCTGGGAAGGAGATGCTGGATTGGAGCCCTCTGGGTTGTATCTCTTCCTGAACCTTGTTATTCATCAACAAAGCTATCTTGGTTTCTCCTATATACTGATGTATTCTTGATGTATGATTGCATTAATATGTTTAGTTTATTTCTAATCCTGAACTAGTTATGAATATGAACCCATGTCATGTGTAGTGTTCTCTTCTTGTGATCTTGTAGAAACCTCTTGAAGCTAGGTGAGCGAGAAGGAAAGTAGCTGGGAACTCTCCAAGAGAAGAGAAGCCGGATCGAGGGACAAACGGAAGACACCGGTTAGTCCATCCATCTCTCTCTTCATTCTTAATTCATAAAGGAAGAATACTAGAATAGCTGTCTCTGTTTGTTGCTAAGGCACTGTCACACCTTAGGTGGATAGGATCGTCCTGCATAGGCATTTTTCCCCACAACACTTGTGATAGGTTTTCTTAGGAGTATGTATCTCAGATGTTTGAATATATGTGAAGATTTTCGTTGAACTGTTCCCATTCCTGTTCCAAGTCAATAATTGGGCTTTTACATGATTGAGTTGATGTAGAGACAATTTCTTCTTGCTTCTTGCTGAGGTTTGCTTGGCCGTATCTTCTGTAGTTCCAGTTGTGTCCTTCTCGGACTCTTTATTTGTGTTTCCTCCTCCATTTTGAGACTTCTTCTATGCGTTCCTTGACTCATGCATGGATCTCTGTTGGGTTTCTTCTTTAGATTTTACTTTGGAGCTCTCCTCCAAGCTTACACTGGGAGTTGGCTCCCTTATTGATTTTATATGTAATAGGTCCAATGGGAACTTCAATAATCATTTTTCCCTATATACATGAAAAGCCCTAAAATCATCTGGGGTTAAAAGTTCTGATGCCAATTGCAACACTTGTGAATATGTTTCTTCCTATAGGAAGAGGTCATCAAAGGCATCCCTTTGTGGGTGAATGACTTTACTTTTACCATAGTAGTAAAATTATTAACAGTGTTGTTTGGGTCATATTGCCTTCCCGGAAGTGTAGCTAATTTCATAGATTTAATAATATATGTTTCTTTGCATGTATGTCCAAAATCATGTAGTGAAAATGCACCACATTGTAATGGGAATGTAGGCCAAATGGCCTTCTTCTGCTCTTTCAATCCTCTGGTTAATCCACCTTCCCCTGCTGTTTGGTAGGATAATTCTTTGGCCATTAATATGTCGGGGACGTAATATGGGAGAACATGCAGTGAAGTGATGCTCTTGAATACTATGAAGTAGGTAAAGGTTTCTTCCCCAAACCATATGGCTACTATAAATATATCTATATCGGCCTCTTTAGAAAACCTAGGGGCGATTCTATTGCACACTTCTTTATGGATGAGTAGCATAACTCCTTGACAGGTTTTATAGAAATGGGGGTGAAATTGAAATTCCCACAAAATCTTATGGTACATATGGATGGGAAGTGGGTCCTATACAGTCCACTTCCATCCCATATTGGGAAATTTAGAACTAAAACAGATTGCATCCATTACAAAAGCACTCATGAAAAAGGGGGGAAACACTCTTAGAGAATAATTTCTCTTCCTTCTATATTCTATAATAGCCTTAGCCAAATTGTTTGATAGAATTTGAGCCCATCTCATTATTGTTGCATTTATTGCTGCATCTATCAATGGGAGCCATTCCGGGGAAAACTTGGTGCTATCGGGTCTATCAAACAATCTACATAACATTTCTGCTGCGAAGCTAGGAGGGGGAGAAATGGATATCGTAGAGTACATACTCGTTTTATCCCATTTGAGCTTGCCTTCGTTTGCTGTCTAGGTTTACGTGACGTCTATTGGGTCTTCATTTTCATTAAAAAATTGCTCAAGGAATTGTTTGTTGTAGAGCTTCTGTGGCTTTGGTAACTAGTACATGAGTCGTAGTCTTTCTACTGGAAAAGACCCCATAACCTCTTTCCTGTGATTCCTGAATGTTCAGTCTGCAATGTCTGCCTCGTCAATTACCCATTTGACCATGTCCATATATGGGATTATCTTTGTTCATGCAGCTATGCGGTGTAGGAAAGAGAACGCTATCTCGAAATAGGAGGCTGTTGTGGGAAAAAATGCCTATTTAGGACGATCCTATCCACCTAAGGTGTGACAGCACCTTAGCAACAAACGAATACAGCTATCATGATTTCTCCTTTATGAAATATGAAAGAGAGGAGATCGGCAGACTTACCGTTATCTTCCGGTTGTCCCTCGAACTAGATCCTCTTCTCTTTGTGTGTCCACAGCTACTTGCCTCCTCGCTTGATCAAGAGAACAACTACTTGAATCCCACGAGATCACAAGAGAACAGCTACCTGTGACAAGAGAACAACTACTTGCAACAAGAGAAGAACACAATACAAAGGCAAATATACATATTCATAAATGATTCAGGATTAGAAGTAAATCAAATATACCAATGAAATCATACAAAGTACACCAGCATATAGGAAAGAATCAAGATATCTTTATTGAAAGTAACAGGGTTCAGGAAGAGATACAACCCATAGGGCTCCAACCCAGCGTCTCCTTCCCAGCAGAATGGAATTCCCTCTTCAGCTCCTTTCAAAGCATAACACACCCAATATTTCTAGCCACAAACCAACAACAATTCTTTGCAAATACTAAATTCCAGCCTCCCTAGACCTCATGAGAGAGATCTATATATAGGAGTTTTGGAGAAAGGATGAGTTAGCTTGAGGCTGGTATGAAGCTGACTAGTGTCCTCTCCCACTTCAGTTCTTGAGTCCACTTGGAGGTTCTTGCTTCCACTTGGAGATTTGGAACCTCTTACTCATCACCAGTCGAATTCCCTGATCCAAGTGTCATTTTGGAAGCTTCCTGGGCATTGACACCTTGAGGAATGACTCTGCCACATGTCCAAACTCGCCCAGCGCAGGTAGCCTTCTTTGCAGTTGACATTCAACACAGGTAGACAATGGAGCAGTTGACATTCAGCGCAGATGCTCAGTGGAGCAGTTGACATGATCCAGAATTGCTTTGTTTTTTAGTGTTTTCAGGTGGAGAACTTTTGTGAATTGCTGTGGTTACTTGGCCTTGTTCCTCTAGGGGTAGGAACAACATGTTTAGGGACTTTGGATCCCTTGATTATTGACATTTCATGCTCAGTGATGCAAGGCACAAAAATGTCTATAACAGTTGCCCCCTAAAGTATGAGGCCGTTTATCGGGTGAAATGCTTTATCCAGGAGGGTCCGAAGTTCATCCATCTGCTGGGAGGAGACCTGTAATAAAATACAATACAATACATTATGATTCATTCTGCTTTCATGATCTAGCTGAGGCGGGCATTCCCATGCTCAGCTTTATAAATTCATTTTTGTACATAGAACAGACGATCGTCTGATGGTAGATTGATAATTTTAGTGAAATTATCATCCTTTGAGTAGGATGATCATCTGCTGCAATGATGTACATGTCAAATGTCTTTATTTTTCCTGAATATATATCGCAGCCCGGATTGATGAAACTAGATCCGGGGTCTTCAAACTCGTTCGATCTTCACTCTAAGTACAAGTCGATCCATGTGAGAATTGCGCTGAAGTCGAACATGGAAAGACATCGCTCGATTACCGGTCAATAATGTAAACCGTTAACAAGCGCGAGAGGAATCACCGATAATGGTAATGACCCTCAAGGTACTGCAGTACAATTCACGTGGTGTGAATAAAGGACTTGGCGTTGAACACCACGCGAAATCTTCTGGTCGAAGGTCATTGATGTATACCTGTCGCCGGAAGTGAGAAACTTGCCATTGAGGCATGCAAGCTTCAAAGTACTGAAGGGGTTGTTCCTAGATCAACTCCTTGGATAATGAGCTGATGTCGACAAGGAGTGATCTATCAAAGGAGGGCCTTAATGAATCCCACATCAGTGACACGGAACAGAGCTAATGATTTTAATGGAGGTGAAAACAATCTGTGACATATGATTCAGGGTGGCGGTCATGAATGGATGAAGGATAATGTATGGCAGTGGATGGGACCCAGTTGACTCTTTCTGAACGACTTCTCTTGAACATATGGCGACACTGATGCGATGGATCGGTAGCATTAACCCAAATATGGATGGTATGGCAAGACCATGGTGATCTGACCGGTGAATGAAACAACCCAACCCGAATGTGATACGGAGGAAAAGTGTCATGTTCAAGAGCGACCTGCTACCATCAAAGTTTTCTTGATTTTTCCCAATTTTTCCCCAGTCATTGCTGACCAGTACCTCTTTATTTTTGTCAAGCTTGAGGAGGATAACATATGCTTGTTCTATAACCTGCCCTTCGGGCAAGGCCATCGCTATGTTTTAACGAGCCTAGCGATAGTGAAACTCGTTCTCATCTAAAGACAAGTTTGTCGCTATTTAATAATTTTAACGAGTCTAACGACAAGGATAAATCGGTCCTTTTCATTTTTAGAGAGTCTGAAAAGGTACATAAAGTTAACTCCAAAATTCCTTTTTCATCATCTAATCCCTTAAGTCCGAAAAAGTATAAAACAATACAGAAGGGATGAGTTTTCGATAACTTTAACGAGCCGAATAAAACAAGTGCTCGACCTTTTTGTGCAATAATCCCTCAGGTCCAAAAAGATTAAAATCTAGAGGAGGGATAGCTCTTCCATTCTTTTAACGAGCTGGAAGGCCAAAACTCGGCAATCTTTTCATATTTTACGAGTCAGTTGAAAAGAGCTTAAAGAAGACTCGTCTTTTGAGGAACGAGTGATAAACAAGGATAGCAACTGATTCCAGGTACAGGTTGGAATTTTCTAATCACGGCAGTGTCACAAGGATGGCTAGGTGAAATCACTCTTCGCAGCTGTTCCTCAAAATGGGTAAACAATCATATGGAGGTGAACGATCGGCCAAATGAAAGTGGAGGTGGCAGGTGCAAACACGACCAAGGCTTTTATGGCTGATAAATTTACGATCACAACGGTTATTTACCGGGATAGGTTCATTTTTTAGATAAAAATGAGCTTAAACTCTGGAGGAAACATTGTTGACTGCTTTTATTTATTTTTTAACGAGCATGAAGACCACGTTAAAACTGCTCGGATCTTGCGTTTATTTTTTAACGAGCATGAACTTTATGCTAACTGCTTGATTATATGGTCAAATTTTGATTTTTTACCATTACTAGCTTTTCTCTTTCCAAGAATAGTACTGTATTTTCAATTGCTGCATCAAACTTAGTTAGAAATACATAATCATGAGATGAAAACCCTAATATTTTGCTTTGAACTACGTAAAAATCTATTAAAAAGTGTTTTTACCTCTCATTTTACCATTTCATTTGCATTTGGTTTGTTGGAGCTTTGGAGGTGCCTCTTCCCCCTTGATTTTCACCAGCTGATTTCGGGAGATTCTGTGGACGATTCTCGGCGCCGTTTGGACCAGGTAGGAGCTAAACCTTAGCTCTTTCTTTTCATGGTTTCCTTTCTTCATTCTGTGCTTGTTTTCCAGTCTTTTTGAGCCTCAGGGGTTTTGCCAGGGCGCCCTAACTTCAGCGCAGGTTTCCCATTCGAAACCTGCGTTGAATGTCAAGCTGCCTTAAGGCAGCCTGACCTTCAACGCAGGTAGGACACTCTCTGCCTGCGTTGGGCTCAGAAAACTGAGTTTTTAGCACATTTTTGATGAATTTTCGCCAGTTTCTCATCAAACTCAGGAACTTACTCCTTCTCTTGTTTGTTTTGCAGGGATCTTTGAACAAGATGTCCCTTACATGGCGAGAACGAGAACATGAAGAGGAGGACATGATTGCCCTCCATGACCCTGTCACGGTGAACGCGTTGCGGAACTGTGGCCTGCTGAAGTTTTTCCGTATCTCTAGCATGAGAGCACAGATCTCTCTACTGCAGTATATGCTTGATGCTTGGGATCCCATTAACCAAGTATTCCAGATTAGGGGAAAATCCATCCCCTTGACCATAGAGGACATTTACTTCTTGACTGGATTGTCAAGGCGAGGTGCCCCCATTTCTTTGTCAGATTCAGCCCGGGGGACTGATTCCGTGAGAGATTATGTCCGCCAGTATTGCAGGGAAGGCTCCCAGCCGAGTAGAGACGGCAAGGTTGTTATCCGTGAGATTACTGACAGGTCTCTCAGGTCCATTCTGTATACCATTGGTAGGATGGCCGGTAGCGCAGCTCTACATGTTTCCAACAGATCTTATGTGCAGCACGCCTTGGAGTGTCTCCAACCGAAAGTATTCAACTGGTACGATGCAGTACTTGTTCAGATGAAAAGTCAGTTGACCAAGGTAAAGGACGGGAAGCTGAAGAACTTTGGATTTGGTTCTATTCTGACTGCCTTCGCCTTGGAGAAAATCCCACTGATGCAGCCTCAGTATATTGTACTCGACTTGCCTTCTCCGACCAAGCCACGCATGTAGAGGTGGGTCGATCATATGTCTAGGCATGCTGGTCAACCTCATATTACTTTCACTGATGCCTTCTTCAGGTGGTTCGAGCGCCAGGAGATGGTCTTTTCCGAGTATCCATATGTGGGTATGGATTTCCGAGGTGATCCGGATTTGGTGTTACCGGATGGCGAACAGTGGAGCGCTATTGGTAAAATCTTTGACCATATCACTGTTTACTGTTTTTATTCATAATGTTGTTGTGCTTTATTCTATCAAGACTTTTAATCAAACTCTTGGGTGCATGCAGATGTTGGTCCTGTTCGTCCAGCAGTTCGTCCGAGACCGCCAGTCACTGCCCTGGCAGCGGAGCCTGCTGGGAGAGTTATTCTTCGCGACCTTGACAATGCTGAGACCCTTACAACTGTGCAGGAGCAGGTTGAGAGCCTTACTCTCGGTATTCCGGATGTACGGATCGATGAGTTACCTTTACAGTTGCAGCGGCATAGTACTGGTGTGCCTAGACGATGGACTCGTCTCTTGTGCATGATCGCACAGGCCGTGACGTGCTATCATGAGCACCACTAGGCTAGGGTGTCCCCTAGCACTTTTGAGTTTTTGGGTCATATGACCGATTTTGTCTTGGTTACAGAACATTATGTATGAACGATAAACAGCTTATATATATTTTGATTTTCGAGTTTTATTCTGGTTGAGTTATATGATCCATATGTACAATCATTGATGATGTGTCTCTTTTATAAATGTCGCAAATGTCTATCTAACACATAATTTTCTAATGAGTCGGTTAATGTGTTTAAGTTTCTGGAAATATGCTGGTATTGAATTGAATCAAATTGTCTTTCCAAAATCTTAACCCTTAGGAACATGCGATAAATAGCTGGATTGCAAACGGAATATATACCATTGAGTTGTAGTATTACGAGCTGTGAGTCTAGCCTGACAATTAGTCGACATATGCCACGTGTGATGGCATCAGAGAGTAGTTCTATCAACGCGCTATACTCAACGATGTTATTCGTTGATTGCCCAATACACACACCTCTGAAACTTACTAACTCGCCGCTTGGATCAAAAATGGCCCAGGCTGCGGAGGATAGGTTCCGCGAACTACGACTTGCTCCGTCTGCATATCCAACACATGTCTCCAGAAGGTTCGACATCTGCAACAAATGAAAAAGGGATCACTCGACCAGAATGAATACTTTAGCGAAAACAAAATACAACAAAAGCATGCAGGTTACTATTTAAGCATAGTAACGCTTGAGGTACAACCCGTTGCGGGGTTGCACCAGTGGAATTCTGTCATAATCCATTAAATCGTAGGCTCCTTTTGCTAACACCCTTTTAACAATATAGGGGCCCATCCATAAGGATTTGAATTTACCTGCTCCCAATTTATCGGATTCTTGGTCATAAAGCAAGACCAAATCACCTTCTGAGAAGACACGGGGTTTGACACTTTTGTCGAACTGCGCTTTGACTCGTTTCTTATGGGCTTCGTTAGCCAAAGTGGCATCACGACAGGTTTCATCCAATTGGATTAATTCCAAGAAACGAGCCTCTTCTTCTGAAGTTCCGGGGAGGAGATCAATTGCGAGTTTAAGCGACGAAATTTCGCACTGGATTGGCAAGACTGCTTCCAGGCCATACACCAGTTGAAAAGGTGTGAACCCGGTTGCGTTCTTTACCGACGTTCGGTAAGCCCACAAGGCTGAGTACAGGATTAGGTGCCACCTTCTTTTATGAACCCCGATCATCCTTTGCAACATACGCTTCAGGACCTTGTTGATTGCTTCAACTTGTCCGTTGGCTTGTGGATAATACGGGGTAGAGCTGTCGTGAGATAGCCCTAGCTTGGCAGCTAATTCGACCATCATGTGATTGCGAAAATGCGACCCATGATCTGTCACTATAGCCTGTGGTATGCCGAACCTGGCGACTACATGATTGAAAAAGAAAAGGGCAGTTGTTTCACCAGTGTTATCCAATATAGGCATCGCCTCGGCCCATTTGGTAAAATAGTCAACAGCGACTATAATATACCCATGCCCCCCAGTCGAGGTGGGGTTACATTGCATGAAATTGATGCCCCATTTGGCGAAAGGCCCAACAGCAACTATTGGCTGTAAAGGTGCGGGTGGTCTTCTGGTTTTGCTATCAAAAATTTGACAAGCATGGCAACTTCTGACTGCGATTATGCAATCTTTGAACATGGTTGGCCAGAAGTATCCTGCTCGTAAGATTTTTTGTGCTGTTGCATATCCAGATTGATGCCCCCACATGCTCCTGAATGACATTCATTCAGGGCTTTTTCGGCCTCCTCATGGGTAAGGCACCTCCTCAGAACTGTATCGATACCACGACGGTAAAGTGTATCACTGACAATCATGTAGTCTTTTGCTTGGTATCGTATACGTTTCTGTTCAGAGTGAGAGGTGTTAGACCTGAATTTTTGAGTTTGGAGATAAACTATGATATCCCCGTACCACTCATCGCTTGTAGATATCAGAAACAAACTTTCGTCCACGATTGACTCTTCTGATGTTTCATCGTTGGACGACGATGGGAGATCGCACCATAATTCTGTGAAAACTAGAGCTTTCTTTGATTTGGATTTTACAAATTCCAGATCAAACTCTTGAAGGATCGCTATCCATTTTGAATATTTTCCCCCCAGCAACTGTCGCGACAGTATATAAGTCATGGGGTTGCAATCTGACAAAATGGTAGTTTTCCGAAAGAGGACATAATGTCGAAATCTTTGAATCGCTTGAACAGCTGCAAGCGCTAGTTTTTCAACATAAGAATATTTACTTTCTGTATCATTTAAGTTTTTACTTAAATAATATATAGGATGTTCAATTCCATCGACTTCTTGAACTAAAACCATCGCAATGGTCGTATCCGCTGCAGCCAGATATAGGTTAAAATCTCTTTGATAGTCCGGGGCGTACATTAATGATGCTTTTACTAGACAATCTTTCAGAGCATCAAAAGAAGCTTGCGCCACCTAGTCCCAGACGAAAGGTACATCCTTTTTCAAAACATGAGTATAACCTTTAGCAAGTTCTGCGTAATTTGGAATGAACCTCCTCAGAAAGTTCGCTTTCCCTTGGAGTTTCTGAATCTGAAGCAAATTTGAAGGTGGAGGCAAATTAATGATTGCCTGAACCTTGCAGGGGTCGAGACGAATCCCATCCTTAGAGACTACAAATACAAGTAAACGACCAGAACCGACGCAAAACACACATTTGTGCGGATTGAGTCTTATCTTGTAGTGTCGGCAACGTAGAAATATCGCTCTTAAATGCTGCGGATGATCAGTCCGCTTTCGCGAATGAGCTAGAAGGTCGTCGAGATAAGGTTGAACAATGTTCTTGATGTCATGGAAAGCATAATTCATTGCCCTCTGAAACGTCGCCCCTGCAGTCTTTAAACCAAAGGGTAATTTTCGATAAGCGAATGTGCCCCACGGACAAATAAATGCAGTCTTTGACTGGTCCTGTGGGCGGATATTTATTTGATTATACCCGGAAAATCCATCCATAAATGAAAAGATTTCACATCCGGCGCATTCATCAATTATCTGGTCGATGAAGGGTGTAGGGTAGTTGTCCTTCGGACAAGCTTGGTTTACATCCCTATAATCGACACACACTCTAATCGTCCCTTGTTTCTTCATAACAGGGACAATATTTGATACCCAATCGGTTAGAGGAACCGGGTAGATGAATCCAGAATGGAGAAGTTTTTCAACTTCCGCCTTAATGGCAGCGGCTTCCTTGGGGTGCACCTGCCGAAGCCGTTGTCTTACTAGTTTGACATCAGGATACATTTTAATTTCATGTTCAACGATACTCGAGTCAATGCCTGGCATTTCATCATATGACCAAGCAAAGACATCTCTGAATTCGCGAAAAAGAGCGTTATATATTTCTAGTTCTGAAGGGGAACAACCTTTGCCGACATAAATATTCTCTACAACATTTGTTGTAGTCGAGATATTTATGGCTATAGTCTCTTCAATATTGGATAAGTTTCGCTCGGAATCCACCGTATTTACAGTATTTGTTAGGAATTCAAAAACTGAAGGGTGATAAAGGTCACGTTGAGTATCTTCTTCATATTCCGGAAGAAGGGAACGATGGTGGTGATCATTCCATGGTGCCCCCTCAATCAACATTGATTGTAAGATTCCTTCGTCAGTCCCATGTACTTTCGACCAAGGATCTAATGAGGTACCATATTCTCTAGACCTATCTACCCAAACGCTTGACGAGCGTTGATTTGGGTTCGCCCCCCATGCTTGAAACATTGATTGCTACAATATTTCTAAAGGGCTTGGGGGCAAAACAATTGCACGATCCATGTCGACACTGTCTTTTGCGACCTTCGAGGAAGATATCATGTTGCAGGTTTCTACAAACGGTATATTTCCTATGTAAATAGGAGGTGGTAGTGCGAAAGTTCCCATCAATGTGGGGTCTTTCAATAATCCTACTCCGATATCTTGAAGCGAATGGTTGCTCTCATGGATCATGGGAATGCTTCCTGTAACTTGTGAACTATTAGGGAGGAAGTTCTGTTGGTCGACGACCATAATCCCTCCTTCAAATGGGAATGCGATCTTCCTAAAATAAGTCGACACAACAACTGCCATGGCATAAATCCATGGTCTACCCAGTAGGATGTTGTAGTCAAGATTTCCATCGATGACCTCAACATCAATTTCTACTGTTTTTCCTCCCAGTTCAACCTTCAAGTTATTAAGGATACCATACGGGGTATAAGTCCTTCCGTCGAAAGCTTTTAATGTCGTCGAAGATCGCGACAAGGTTGGAGATCCTAATGTTTTCCAGCAACCCATCGACATAATACATGTAGATTCTCCCTCATCAATAATTGTTCTGTGAACAGTTTTGTTGAGGGCTTTCACTTGAATAAGGAAAGCTAGTTGAGCTGGTAACTGAGGATCGTATCCTTTGTGGTCAAAGGATACAAGATTGGAATCCTTAGGATCAACCCCACCAATAGCCGATAACAAAGCCTGCCTTTGGGATGGTCAATTTTGTAATACTTCAAGAGTCGACATAGCGGATGGCGATTGGGCCAAATCTTCCACTATGTTATAATGCTGCGCCGCCCTGGCGCGAGGATTAAATGTCGACTTGTGTACTACTCCCTTTGGCGGTTTTATTGTTAATTCAGGAATGATGGGCGGTACAACTTCTGTCGAAGTTTTTGTCGAACTACTTGGTTGATCTTTACCTTTGTCGTTCGACAGCTGAGGATTCCCGTAATCTTTGTTCCTTGTCGAAATCAAAGCATCATTCTGCTGTTTTGAAACCGACAACATAAGCACTTGCGACGGGGAAGCATTCCCACTATCAACCAGATTTTGACCTGGGTTGGGAAATGGATCAGTTAACACAGCTGAGGTTTGGGAACTTTTAAATAACCTCTTCAACTCAGCTTTGAATGGACAATTCTTTGTGTAATGATCCTCTTCATCACATATTTGACATGGATAATTTGGTTTCCCTTGACCAGGAGGGTTTGAAGAATTTTTTCCAGGGGATGACTCATCCTGTTTCTTCTTCTTCCCTTTGTTTTGCTTCTTCTTGCTTCCTGGTTGACTGGTTTCTTTGCCTTTATCTGCTGATACGGCATTTACTTCCGAAGCAAGAATTTCTTGTTTTGCATTTTGATCTGAATTCTTACGGGATTTCTTAGACGAAGCCTTTATCGATTTCGCGTTTGCCGTGCCAATCACGCCATCACCGGCATGAGAGTCACTATTGGATTTTGGAGGAGGAGGAATTGAAAATTCCGGTCTAGGGGCGTCAGGTATTTTGTCGTAGAGCGTGCCAGACTGAGTATAAACTAAGTCCAGATACTGTGCACGAGCGATAACTTGCTCCTCTGTTACGACTCCCCCCTTTGCCACATCTTCCATTATAGCAGGAAGTAACGACTTTATAAACCATTCAGCTAACAGCTGATCGGGAACGTATGTTTTAACCATTCTACGACGACGATGCCATTCATGTATATGATCAGATATATGAGTGGCAGTTGTCTGCTTGAAGTTGGTTAATATTTCTGTTCCTGTTTCATACCTTATCGGTAATTGAAAATGGGTTAAGAAAGTCGTGGCTAGGGAACTAAAATTGTCGAACGAGGCTCTAGGTAATTCAATATACCATTTAGCCGCTGGACCTGTCAATGTCCTCTGAAAAAGGCGAAGCCTTATCGAATCGTCGTTTAGGGTGTTGGATGAACACCACAGATGAAAAGTCATCACGTGATTCGATGGGTCTTCACCTGGATTTCCATTGAATTTAGGAATGTCAGATGGAAGTTTGTGAGGAATCGCTGGCCACCAAGGGGCATAAGCAATCGGATCGTTGGTTAACCGGTGTAAATCGGGTAACTCTAAAGTTGTTACGAATGGTAACTGTTGATTCAGGTTAGGCGAAGCATAACCAGGGTACGATGGAATCGCTTGAGCAGTGGGCCTTTGCATACTAGCATAATGTAATTGATGTTGGTATGACTGATACGGTTGGTGGACTTGACCACTGTAAAGTGGTTGGTTTTGACCCTTTTGGATATACGGTTTTCCACTGTTCGCAAAGATCTGTTGCTCAGAACCTTGGTATACCTGCTGGAATTGTGGTTGTTGGTATTGCACTAGCCACGATTGTGAAGCCATGTTCTGTTGCGCTATGCTAATCGTTGGACCAAGGTGTGGGGTAATTGTACCCGTTTGGACCTGTGTCGCCCCACCAGTTGGCGATTGTGGTTGTGACCCATGTTCAAGGGGCTGTTGCATTACAACTTGAGAAATCTGAGGTTGACATGCAACAGGCATTGCTTGAACTTGTGACACTGTTACAATAGCCGGTGTGGTTGGGATGTTAGTCATAGGTACACACTGTTGCATAGAATATACAACCCTTGGTTGTTGAGGTAGCATAGGTACCCAACCACTTGATGTAATTCCAGTATAACCTGAATACTGTTGTGAACTCCCGTATGGGTATCCTCCCGGAGGGGGTAATGAAAGGGCATACTGCCCCCCATACGGTAGCAATCCGGAACTCAAGGAGATTGATTGTCCTTGGGGACTGGATTGCCCAAATTGACCTCCAAATGGATCAATTTGGTGAGTCTCAACATAAGAGTTGCCGGATATTACTCCGGATGAACAAACTGGAACAGACCACACTGTCGAAATAGTCCCTTGGTGGACTCCTTCTAGCGGTTGTGAGCTAGTTGGGACAGATGGTATGCTGGCAAACATTGTTGGAGTGACGGCAGGGGCTTCTGCTGTCGCTGTGTCATTTGACACAGTCCTAGATGATGACGGTTGTTCAGACATTTTAAGTCTATCCAATAGATTGCCTAGCAATTCTACAGGAACCTCCACTTGTGGTGGATTAACTTCTGATGAAGGAAATAGAGTGACCCCGACTCCAAAATGGGTTGGAGTACTTGCTTGCGGATCCTCTGCAATTTCCTCTATCGCAATCAAACCAGGTGGAAGAGGAAGACCGTAAGGTCCGTTAAATATTTCTGGTGCCGAAGAAGGGGTCGTTTCGTCAGCGACAGTTGTTTGAGGAACAAAACTCTCTGGACCGGTTACAGATGGAACTGGTTCAGTTACACAAGTATTTTCCCCCAGACTAGGATCAGTATTACTGTCCCTCTGTGGCTGTTGAACTTCTTCTATAGAGGCAGGGTTTCCAGAAATGTTTGGAGTAACCGGAATCTCAGATGTAGTCGGAACACTAGTTCGAACTTTTATAGGAGATTTTGAACCGGTTAAACGAGTTCGCTTTGTCCATACTGTTTTCGATTCCGGAGACAAAGACGGTTGACTCGTAAGTCTCCGCGAACGACGGGGTTTCAATTGACTTTCTTCCACGATTGCGGATTACTCGATCAACCAAAATATTAAAAGGGGAAATTTGTGTTTCCGAACTGAATGAATTTTATTAGACGCTTTTAGACACAACTTGCTTTTTCAGTTTTAAAGAGTCGAGAAAAAGCTAAAGATGACTCTAGTCTCCTTCGATGTTTTAACGAGCCCGAAGTGACAAATGCTCGAATGGACTTTTTCTGTTATAGAGTCTGAAAAAGGCCAAAAGAAACTGCTCTGGAGATCTAGGCAGAGGGTGTGCCAAACCTTTCGCAAAACCACAGAATACTTTTTACAGTACGGGTGGTCGATCTTCATGAATGCTGTGTTCACTGCATTGCGATCAGTAGGGTAGCCGACACGGCTTCCTAAGGATAAAAGATATATGCCTATAGGGGTCTCCCAATATATACGCGACGGTACGTGGGAGCACAATCCGTATTAGCACCACTGACTCTCAGGAGGAATCACCCACCTTCTTCGAGATTGACAGTCACTATGTTTAACGATGCCGGAACACGTCTCTATCCTAGACCTCTATGTTGTGCGTTATGTTACAAAGCGTTGTTAGGTTCATTCAGTTTATTTTAGGTTGATCTTTTTTTAAAGTTTGCCTTTCAAGGTTCACCACGAGATGTATGATACAAATTCCTAAATGCAGTCTAAGATGATAAGCAAGCTTTTCAATCTTTCAACTTTGAAAATCCTAGCTACAGAGGGAAAAGAGAGCGACTATCTTTTCTCAAAGAGCAATCAGCACACTCTAATGCACTTTCCCTAAATCCAACATGCAAACTTATCAAATGCAAAATGCACAATGCAGGTGTTTGTTTTCACTTTCTTAGTATAAATGCCTACAAAGAAAGCTTTTTGCACAACTTTGAATTTGCTTTTACAATGATCAAAATAAACAAGTTCGCTTTCTTCGAAATCAACAAGGGTAGAAGAGATTACAATCACTTTGCGATTTTCAAAATAAAGACTCGTTTTGATACTTTGAAAAGAACAAATTCAAACCAATAAGCAAAGGTAAAACTATAATCAATCTGAACAAACAGCCAATGAACTCTCTTCTAAGATCACTCTCAATCAGATCTGAATCAAAGGCTACAGAAAGACTACTTTACTCATGCAAAGGAAGACTGTAAATGACGCCACAAACACATAAAAACATTCACAATATTTTTGTACAAAAATTGGGGCGGAATTCAGGCAAAGAAAAGGGTTATCAGACCAGCACCTATACTTGGTTAAAGGCTGCAAAAACAGAGATCAAAACAGGGAAAAAAAGGACAAAGAACCCCAGCTGCACAAGGCCACACTGGTTCAGCGCAGGTCCAACACTATCAGTTTGACATTCAGCGCAAGTAGCCCCTTCGGGACCTGCGTTGAAATGCAGACTGCCTTCACAGTGCCTGCGCTGAAGAGAGAAACTCTCGTTTCTCTTGGTTTCTGGGTCACAAAATGCTCAAAAATCAACTGTTTCAGGCCAAATCAGAAACACAAGCAAGGTATAAACAGAGGGATGCTTTGATAGGGTACTAAAGACTATCACAAGGATCAATCAAATCATTTGTGGATCTAGTTTAAATCATAGACAAGTCCAACATACTGGATCAAAGCAGCAACTTTTACTTTGCATCCGGGAAAGATGCAGTTCAAGAGTTGTTGTCAAGTCTATGAAGTAAACAAATGACGGAAACACAAATGAAACGAATAAACAAGTTTTTCCCCAGTGGAGTCGCCAATTTGTTATGGGGAAAAATGCCTATTTAGGACGATCCTATCCACCTAAGGTGTGACAGCGCCTTAGCAACAAACGAATACAGCTATCATGATTTCTTCCTTTATGAAATATGAAAGAGAGGAGATCGGCAGACTTACCGTTATCTTCCGGTTGTCCCTCGAACTAGATCCTCTTCTATTTGTGTGTCCACAGCTACTTGCCTCCTCGCTTGATCAAGAGAACAACTACTTGAATCCCACGAGATCATAAGAGAACAGCTACCTGTGACAAGAGAACAACTACTTGCAACAAGAGAAGAACACAATACAAAGGCAAATATACATATTCATAAATGATTCAGGATTAGAAGTAAATCAAATATACCAATGAAATCATACAAAGTACACCATCATATAGGAAAGAATCAAGATAGGTTTATTGAAAGTAACAGGGTTCAGGAAGAGATACAACCCATAGGGCTCCAACCCAGCGTCTCCTTCCCAGCAGAATGGAATTCCCTCTTCAGCTCCTTTCAAAGCATAACACACCCAATATTTCTAGCCACAAACCAACAGCAATTCTTTGCAATTACTAAATTCCAGCCTCCCTAGACCTCATGGGAGAGATCTATATATAGGAGTTTTGGAGAAAGGATGAGTCAGCTTGAGGCTGGTATGAAGCTGACTAGTGTCCTCTCCTACTTTAGTTCTTGAGTCCACTTGGAGGTTCTTGCTTCCACTTGGAGATTTGGAACCTCTTACTCATCACCAGTCGAATTCCCTGATCCAAGTGTCATTTTGGAAGCTTCCTGGGCATTGACACCTTGAGGAATGACTCTGCCACATGTCCAAACTCGCCCAACGCAGGTAGCCTTCTTTGTAGTTGACATTCAACGCAGGTAGACAGTGGAGCAGTTGACATTCAGCGCAGATGCTCAGTGGAGCAGTTGACATGATCCAGAATTGCTTTGTTTTTGAGTGTTTTCAGGTGGAGAACTTTTGTGAATTGCTGTGGTTACTTGGCCTTGTTCCTCTAGGGGTAGGAACAACATGTTTAGGGACTTTGGATCCCTTGATTATTGACATTTCATGCTCAGTGATGCAAGGCACAAAAATGTCTATAACAGAGGCATCAGATGACTCCTAGGAATTTGTTGTGGTATTTGTTTTCAGTGGCCTGGGGTGCTTCTTTTCTAACAAGTTGTAAATGGCCTCCCATGTCATATTTCCTTCGTCTCTGTTACACATGGTATCGGAGAAAAGAGAAATCATTTTAGATTTGTTGGACGCGGCTACCTTTCGCTTCTTTCTCATTGTTTCTAACAGTGATCCCTGTGGATTTTTCCTGAAATGGAGCAAATCGAAAGTTATCGGATAAACACAGGTAAGAATGAAAATGAGAATGAATGATACAGATAACCTGAAAAGGTTACAAGAAAGGAGTTTTAATCAAACGCAGATGAGAAGATATTATATCACGTCGAGCCGCCTTTTAACATAAATTCCATTAACCTATATTAAATAGCCACTAATGGTCCCTTATCGCTGCCTTTATTGCTCATTAATGTACCGCATCACAAAATTGGAAGGAAAATTTTTAAGGTGGCAAACTTAAGTTGCGAGAATGCCAATTTTGCAATTGCGATGCAATATCGCAAATCACATTATCACATATTTGTATGTGCGCTTTCTCAAAGTTTTTTAGGATTCCACGGGATGCAAGATGCGAGATAAGCAGTATATTATTTTTACTTATAGTGTAGCTTGTTTGAAAGAGTAATTACCTTATAAAGCACTTTTCACTATGTGGCGGATTTAAGTACCATTTATGACATTGGCTACTATCGGGCCCGGGCTTGCATTTCGCAATATTGCGTAGTTCGTAAGATTTAGTCCTTAGTAAGTATCTTGATGTGATGTTGTAAGGTTGACTTGTCCTATCGTGATATTTCATTTCACACATTTCAACATGCTTTGTGGGTTTGCGTCCTTTGTGAGCGCCAATGTGCAATTGTGATATGGGCTTTATTAACTAGGAAATGTCATAGGTCTTAGCTTTAAATGAAAATCCCAACAATATTTAAGTTAAGCATGGCGATCCCTTTGATTGAAATTTTTGGGTTTTGCTTTGTTAACAAGGCTTTTGACACACTTGGTTCGGTGGTATGCGAAAAGGCAAGAATTTCTAATTTTCAAAGGGTTTTGATTTCATATCTTACTTTATTCTTAAAAAAACTTAAAAGAAAGTGTCTAAGTGTTAAATTTATTTTTGAAGGATTTTATCAAGGGTCCACATTTATTAATAGAATATTAGTTATTAAATCAATAAATGTGGTGGTTGGGGGGGGGGTTGTTGAATAGCACAAGAATTGGCGATTCGCTGGAAGAACCAGTTATATCTGATAGTTTTTTGAAATTTCTAAAAAATTCCAAAAAAAAAGGTAGTTCAGAAAATAAAAGTACATGAAATATAAGATAAGTAACATTTCTCTGAACAATAAAAAAAAAGTACCTAGTTATCATCCATTTGATTATCCTCTTCAATATGAATTTTCTTTGTCTACATCAGTCATTACTTGGTTTTAAAGATAAAAAAAAGGGGGCTCTCGCAAACTAGCTTTTAGATGTACTCAATTGTCATAGGTAGAGCCTTTGCTTCCAGTAGGCATTCATAGCCTCGATATGGTTACCTTTTAACCATCAATGATTCAGTGTCCCATCTAGATAAGAGTGCAATTTTTAAAGATAAATTTAGATTCATATACTTACTTTCTTTCTCATTCTTTTCTAAACAATTCCTTTTTCTTAAAATTTTCATTTTCTTCTTAAAGGTCATTGTCTTGGTTTGGTGGCCAAAATTGACAATGCCATTCACTAGTTGTAACTTTAATTGAACAAGCTAGCTCATGATGAGACCCTTTGTCTTTTGATTAGCATAATCTCAAGTCATTACCTTGTTTTGATATGCAGGACTAGTAATGTCAGCTTGTTACTTCCCTATGATCATGGTAAGTCAGCTCTTGATGAGACTTCTTATCCTTTAAGTTTTAAGCATATTTTAGAATTACACTCTAAAAAGTGAAATCTTACTAGATGGGGAGAATCATTGATTCCTTAAGAGTTTATGGATGACAATTATAGAGTTAAAGATGCTTCTTTGTAGAGATTCCTTGCTTTGTTATATCTATTTTTCTTAACTGATGGTAGAACAAAAGTTTCTTTACAAAGTTGAGGTTTATCAAAGGATACATAATTTTGGTAGAGGACAAGCAATTTTATAGTAATAGAACTTAGCTTATGTTTCAAATGTAAAAATAATCTTCTTAAAAATCTATACTTATACAAGTGAAAAGTCAAAATATAAAAGAGATTATTATTATAAAGGCCAAAATTAAATGCTACTCAACTTTTATTTTCCTAAAAAGTAAGAGCAGTAGTATACAAGGAATAGAAGAGATTATCTTCTATGAAAAATATTTTTTTAGAATCTGCTCATTAACAGGCAGAGAATCTCTCTTTCCTGATAAATATTGTAATAGAAAGGTTGATGGGCTTATTTGTTCCACAATATGAAACAGGCCAAGCCACATTATTTGGAATTTGGTATGCTTACCTTTTTCCTCGAATGCTTTATCCCATTTTAGTACCAGGTCTCTGAGCTGAAAGGATTTTGAAGTTATAGAATTCACATGAAATGAAGATTTGACTAACTGTTAATGATGGGCATATGTGATTTTGGCCTTTTCCCTTTCTTCTTCGAGCTTGAGGATTTGTAATTGTCTTAACTTCATAAAAGAGGAAGGGGTTTCTTCAATAAATTGAACCAGGGCTAGAGAGGGAATAACTATATTTGTAGAAATGATAGCTTCTTTCCCATGGACCAAATTAAAAGGAAAAGTGCCTACTGAGGCCTTCTGTGTTATTTGATCTACCCATAGAGCAAATGTTAAATATTTGTGCCATATTTTCTGATTTTGATCAACGGTTTGTTTGATGATTCTTATGAGATTTTTGTTTGTAGATTCAGACAAGCCATTTCCTTGAGTATAATAGTTAGTAGAGTATTTAAGTTTAAGGCCTCTTTTACGAGAAAATTATGTCATACCATTGCCTGTAAAATAAGACGCATTGTCAAACATGAGGGTAGATGGTAGACCAAATATAGCAGTAATAAATTGGTCAATTAATTTAATGATGTTATCAGAATTGGCTACCTTAAGTGGAATTGCTTCCACCCATTTTGTGAAGTAATCAATGGCTGTAAGGATATATTTATGATGCTTTGAGGAGTGAGGAACGATCTCACCTATTATGTCCAGTATCCATTGTTCAAATGGTTTTTCAATGTTGACCAGCTACAATGGTAATGCGGGTTTCCTTTGTCTCCCAACAGCTGTTCGACAAATTTTACATTTCCTTACATATTCATGTACATCCTTGAATAAGGTTAGACAATAATAGACAACATACATGATTTTATGTGCAGTTATGTCCCCTCCAAAATATCCACCAGCGGGTCCATCTTGCAGTTCTTTCAAAACCTTTTCTGCCTTAGATTTTTCAAGACATATAAGAAAAATAGAATCATAATTCTTTCTAAACAACACATTATTGATTATTTCATATTGTTTAGCTTTTAACCTCAAAGCCCTTTTTCTTTTATAACTTAGTTGCATAGGGGCATATCCATTTTTCAAATAAAAGATGAAATCATCATATTTGGATTCAGTGTGGTTGAGGCTTACCTCATATACTTATATATCGTCCCCTGAATCTTGTAGTGCTGGTAAGTTAACATTCTTCAAAAACCTTGACCTTTTACAATTTTAGTTGGTTTGATCTCAATGTCATATTCTTGCATTGATATTACCCAATTTTCCCTTTTCTCACATACATCTCTTTGTATTAATAAATTTATCACTGCTGAGAATGGGACTACTACCTTGGTGTGAGTTTTGAGGAGAAAGAGTCTGAAATTCTTTATTGATTTGAAAACAATGAATTTTTTTTTTACAACATATTAATAGTTTAATTCAACCCCCTGCAAATTGGAGCTAAAGAAAGAAATCGGTGCTTCAGCTTTGTCATCATTAACCTGTGTTAATATAGTTGTATATGATTTCTCAGAAGCAAAGGTATGTAAAATGAAATGATTAGAATAATTTGGGGTCGTTAATGAGGGAGCGTTTATGATTTCTTGTTTAATCAAATCAAAGGCTTCATGCTCAATATATCCCCATTTAAAAAGATAATTTTTTTTAGTCATATTTTGGAGAGGTAAAACAATTCACGAAAAGTCAGGGACAAATATTTTGGAAAAAATTATCTGACCTAGGAAAGATTGCATGGATTTCTCGATATGAGGTAAAGGGATTTCAGAAATTTCTCTTATCCTATCAAGATCAACGTGAATTCCTCCTTTGGATATAATAAATCCAAGAAGCTTTCCTTCACTTAAAGAAAAGAAATATTTCTTGGGATTTAGAGAAATTCATACCTCTGACAACGCTCAAAGATTTTTTTTCAATCCTTTAAATGATTATTGCGGTTTTTGAGTACAGATTTATATCATCTAAATACATTTCCACTGATTTATTCACCAAACCTTTTAAATCTATGTCCATGGCTCTCTGAAATGTGGCAACAACATTGATTAACCCAAATGGCATCTTTTGATAGGCATAGGTGCCCCATTTGGTTTGAAATGTAGTCTTTAGCTGATCATTTGGATGTACTAGAATCTAATTATAACCTGAAAATCCATCTAGAAAAGACATTGGTTCTGAGCCTGCAACTGATTGCAGTATCTGTTCCATAGGGGGTAATGGGAAGTTGTCCTTCTGACAAGATTTGTTGAGATTACGTAAGTCTAAACATATTTGAATATCACCATTCTTTTTTCTAATTGGAACAAGGTTGGGAACCCACCTTGAGTGCCTGACAGGAAATATTATTTTGGCTTTGAGCAACTTATTCAATTTAGATTTGATCTGATTTTCTAAATGCGGCTGGATCTTTCTTAGCTTCTATTGCATGGTCTTTTCATCAGATATCATGGGAATGGTATGTTGAATAATGGAAGTGTCATATGTCTTAATATCTTCATAGTTCCAAGCAAATAAATTCTTGTATTTCTTCAACAAATGAATGAAGGATGATTTTTCATTAGGTGTAAGACCAAGTCTTATATTGGTATTTTGAGGTTTAAGGTCGGTTCCAAGATTAACTAGTTCAAACCTCAAAGTTGAACTTTGAAGTTTTGAGTTAGTGGGTTTTTTAAACCTGTCCTTAAGATCATATAAGTCTTCTAGCTTAACCACAGACTTAGGTATGCAATTCACAGTTTTTTCTTGCTTAAGCTGGTTGTCATGTTGATCTTTATCTATTATCTAGTCATCATAAGAGCCTTCAGATGTTAGAAAAATTATGATATCCATACCATTATTAAAGACTTGCCAATTGGTGATATTGTCGGGAATAGAAGACCTAAAAAATAATTCAATAGAAAAGTGATAGGGGCTAAAATCTCCTAGTGGAATGAGCTTGGATGCAACATGAGCCAAAAGATTGGCACTTGAATTTTGGAGTCTTGAGATAGGGGAAATATTGAATGCCATAAAATGAGAAGTGATGTCCTGGACTAACAATTGATAATGTTTCAAATGTCCATATAGACAGTGTATAGTATTTCTTACCTATTTTATCACAATTTCAGAATCTCCAAATACTTGAATATATTTGATATCAAGGTTGATGGCTTTATACAACCCTTGAACCAATTCTTTGTATTCGACAGTGTTGTTTGTGCATTCAAATTCAAGCCTGCATGCTAACATAGTTTTTTCCTCTTTTGGGCTAACTAATATGCATCCTGCTCTGGCTCCATCGTTAGATTTAGATCCATCAAAAAATAATTTCCAAAATAAAGATCTAAGTACAGGTTTATCTACAAAATTTATACACTTAGAAGCATCTGTTTACGAATAATTTTCAACTTGCGATATAACAAAATTTTCCAAAAAAGGTGAAGTTTTTGCATTAAAATTTCCTAGAAATGATTCGACTGAGTATTTTCCAATGATATTACTGTTGTATGCCACTGGTTCGTTTTCCCCCTCCAATTCTATGACGATATACTTTTGATGTTTATCTCGGTCAACCCTTATTTGATTCGGCTTATCATTATATGGAAGCCACATGTGGGACCAATCGGTTACAAAATATCCATGAAGCTTTTCTGACCAGTCTCTGCTAATGATTACGCCATAGAATTCAGGTATATCAGCCACAAGGATGTCAATGACTTAACACACTTTTGGGTTTGATGAGAGTCTAATAGTGACTTGATTGAGTTCTCCTATAACTTCGACTTGAGATCAATATAACTGCACAATGCAAACAACATATTTTTGGGGCTCCACATTTAATTTCGCGGAAACTTTTCTTGGTAGAATGTTGGATGAAGCTCTAGAATCAACTAAACAATTGTGTAGATTTTTGTTGAAAACTTCAAAAGTCAACAAAACTGGAGGAGTATGGGATTTGGATCTTCCTCCTATTAGATCAATATTAATAGGACTGATTCTATCTAATGAGGTAGTAGGAGGCCTTCCCATTTCTTGAGCATCTTGCGAGATTACAACAATGGGAAGAAGAGAAGTAGGGATTGCTTTTAGATCTTTGAGCAATAGCTTATGTTGATGTTCTATCATGCTAAGCTCATGGAATGTGATGTTTTCCATAGTCTTTTTCATATGTTCAACGATGTTGTATTCCATTTCATCAGAGACTAGTGGGTTTTAGCTAAAGGTGAAGAATTTGTTTGAGGAGGAGTGGTTTGAGTGGATTTAGACGAAGATTTATTACCTATTTATTTGTCTTTGGGAGCCAGAGTTGATGCCTTCTGCTTTTTATTTGTTTGTGGTAAATCAACAGGGCTTCCACTTCTCGTTGAGACAAGTAATTATTCTTTTGCTTCTTCATTGGGAAGCATTAAATCCCACATTCCTTGTAACTCAACTACTTCTTCATCATCTGTTTGTTCTTCAACTGTTGAGACTTCTTCTTCCTCCACATCTAACTCCACGTTTGATATGGTACTTGGAGGCTTAGGATGAGATGTAGGGTTTTTTTTGTATGGTCTGAAAGGTTTCCTTGAGGAAGTCTCTGCTACCTGTTTCTTGATATCAACCATAATTTTCATTGGACATCGTTTTAAGGACTTTTTGTAGACCTTCAAGATCAAAAGGACCTTTAGGTGGTTTTTTCTTGGATTCATTCTGAAAAGTTACTTTCTTGGACTTTCGTTCTTCTAATGCATTCTTCTTATCTAAGGCTAAGATGCATTTTTCTACAGCTATGGCTTCTGTCATGTTTTCAGCCAAAGTTGGCTTGGCAGCTCTATTGACAAAAATAGTTGTGTTTGAGGGAAGAGAAGGAATGTACGCTTCATTTTGGACTTCATCACTGGGCTTGGATGTCATTCGGATTTTATTTAATAACTTATTAAAACATGAATTGAAGTCCTTAATGGGTTCTCTTGGTTCAACTTTCAAGGTGGAGATATCATTGATAAGAGTTTCTGTTGATCGGTCATCTCTAAACTTGGTTAAGAATTTCTCTTGAAAGGCATCCCAACTATTAATGGAACCAAATGGTAATGAAAAATACCACGGTCTTGCTGATCCTTGTCAAGGATATGGGAATAATCTTAACAACATCTTCTTCTACTACTTTATTGAGATTTATGGACAACATAAAGTTGTTTATGTGTTCTTCAGCTGGTAGGCCATCACCAAGATTGAACTTTGGTAACCATTTTTTTTGGATGGGCGGGAAATGGATGTATAGGTCCCGCCATCTGAATAGATCCTAGATTTTTTCATGGTCTTTGAGCCATCTTAGGTATTTGTGTAGAGGAATATGTTCCATTAGTTGAAGGTGATTGGGTAGAGGAGGCTTGTGCTCCAATACCAGTGTAAACCACGATCTGGAGTTGTGAGGCAGATGGTTGATTTTGTGATGAAGTGGATGGAATGAATGAGGGTGTTTGAGGTGATGATGAGAGAACCTCACTATGGGATTCAGACTGTGTCTTCTTAGCTCTCTTTCAATTTGGTAGAGGGAATTCAAATGGGGGGATCCCAAATTTTTCGCTCTATGATCTAGTTAACCTTTGAGAGGAGGGAAACTAAGAAGAAACACTAGCTTGGGATAACTCAGATTCTTCTTGAGATATTGAAATCCCCTACAACTTATGGATCAATGACTGGACTTCAAGGGTTTCTATAGAATAAGAGTGATCTGACTTCTTTGAGATCACATTATTGGATTCTAAGGGTTTCTTTACAACTTCTCGCTTTGGATTTGGAGATTTAGAATGCGATCGAGAAGTTGGAGGAGATGGTGAGGGAGTTTTACTCTTAGAATGGCCTATTGATTTGAATTTACTTGCCATTCATATTTAGGCCCTCCTTCTAGCACCAAAATGTTGAAGCCTTGAAAATCGTTGCGACAACATGGGGGAAAACCACCCGGTCCGGACCTTGGTTAGCAACTCCTTTTCTATTTGGTGTAGTGGCTCCGACTAGGGATAATGGGACCAGTTTCCCAGAAAATATTTTGATAGTGTTGGTGGGGTGATATATGATGTAACGGGAAAATGACTGAGCTAAGTGTAATCTAATCTAACTAATAAACACATGCATATATCCTAGTTTAACACTATTTAGCTATAAATATACCTAGGAATTAAATACAATATGTGATCTACAATGATGTCCTACAACAATTGGTAATAAAGATCATTCAACTGCAATAAGAAGTGAAATCGTTTAACAGTAATCATTTTGGATAAATAGTTAGACAAAACGATTGAGAAAGATATATTGCATACAAAATCGTTCATGTATTCAGAATAGAGTCAAAGATAACATCATACAAAAGTGCAATAATGCTAAACTGTAATTCAAACTTTCACACATAAAACAATTTAAAGAAGAATTATTTCCTAATACATAAATAAAACAAGATCATAAGATAAAAGTACCATATATGACGAGTCCTACTCATGTGCTTTAGCAATATTAACCCAATCTCAATCAATCCAACACATTCTAAGAGTACAAAAGTGCATTTCAATAGAGCATGCTAGATATTTGAAAAAAAATAGATCCCATTCCATTCATTCCCTCGGAACTTCCTCAAAAGTACAGAAGTGCAATGTTTCGAAGAATGTTTCTGATAAAAATTTTGGACCCCTCTCTAAATGCATGAGAGGGGTTTAAATACTAAACTATAGGTCATAAAATAAATTATTACAAAAAATAACTAAGGAGTTTTAAACGACCTTCCTCAGAATATGCAAAAAATAAAACTAAAAGAAAAATAAATTAACTGACTAACTCCTTTGGGCTTGATCTCTAAGATCACAAATATCAGTCATTGGCTTGAGATGTGTCTGTTGGCAGATCATGGATTTTAACTGCCCCACAAATATAAAGTTTTTTAGTGATGGCACCATATTTTGTGTTGAGGTTGTTAAGCACCTCAAAGTCATCCCTTGACTATATGGTTTCACTAAAAACTGCCAATATTCTTCCCAATTCATCTTGCTTAGCTATCTCATTGCCTTCTTCTTTTCATGCGCTGCCTGTTTCCACCGCTGCTCTAACTGTTTGACATTCGGAAGAAATTCTGGTATACATTCCTTAACCATATTGGCACCATAAATATTTTCATTGATGGATTCTATTATGTGGTTTGCTGTTGTCGCTACTATCACTGTTTCCCTTTCCGCTTGTTTCAACTGAGAATCCCAATTTGTGAACAAGATGTCTTTATGAGATTCTTCCAGCTTTGGTAGGTCAACCTTTCTCCCATCCTCTGATTCTTGCCATGTGATAAAGTCAGAAATCCTTTTATGGATTTCGTCATACTCAAGTCTCATGTCAATGACTTGGTTTGTTAACCTATCACTAGTTTCGCAGTAAGGAATTATCTGCGAGATCTTCTGGAAAAGTACTTCCTTCTGCTGCATTAGTTGGGAATTAAGATTGAGTGCTTCCTTTATGAACTCATTGATTTGTGGATTATCCTTAAACTTATCTGTCATAGCTTGTATCCACGCATCTCTTTCTGCTAAGTTGACTTGATGTTGTATTCTCATCTGTTCAAATTCCTGCTGGAGCTGGGCTACTTGTAATTCTTCTTGTTGATTGGATTTTTCCTGAGCTAATTGTTGTTCTAACAATAGAATTCTTTGTTCTTTTTCCTTAAGAAGCATTTGGAACTATTTTTCTTTGTCAATAGTTGCTATGGCATAGGCTCCTACGTATTGTGACAATTTTGTGATATTTTCAGATGGGTCCATGGGTGAGTCCTTCCAAACGATGTCCATTGGTTCATTTTCGGAAGTTGTAACAGTTACAACATCCAACTTTCTTTTCTTCCTCTATCTCTTGACTACAACTTTGTGGGTAGGACTATAAAATACATCTAGTGGAGGTATTTCTTCAACTCTCAAAATAATTTCTAAAGTAGGAGTAATAGGAATGATTTCAATGTCCTAAGTGCCCTTAACTCCTTCCTCTGTCATTTCCAAATTTGACTTGTGCTGGGTTTGCTTAGGAGTCTATATCTTAGATGTTTTCTCAGGGTTTGAATTTGTGTGAAGCTTTTTGTTGAACTGTTCCCATTCCTGTTCCAAGTCAATAATTGGGCTTTTACATGACTGAGTTGATGTAGAGACAATTTTTTCTTGCTTCTTTGCTAAGGTTTTCTCAACCGTCTCTTTTGTAGTTCCAGCTGTGTCCTTCTCGGACTCTTTATTTGTGTTTCTTCCTCCATTTTGAGACTGCTTCTCTGAGTGCTCTGACTCATGCATGGATCTCTCTTGGGTTTCTTCTTCAGAGTTTTCTTTGGAGCTGTCCTCCAAGCTTACACTAGGAGTTGGCTCCCTTATTGATTCTATCTGCAATAGGTCCAATGGGACCTTCAATAATATTTTTTCCCTATATACATGGAAAGCCCTAAGATCTTCTGGGGTTAAAAGTTTTGATGCCAATTTCAACACTTGTGAATATGTTTATGCTTGTAGGAAGAGGTCACTAAAGGCATCCCCTTTGTGGGTGAATGACTTTACTTTTACCATAGTAGTAAAATTCTTAATAGTGTTTTTTGGGTCATACTACCTTCCCGTGTAGCTAATTTCAAATATTTAATAATATCTACTTCTTTGCATGTATGTCCAAAATTATGTAGCACAAATGCACCACATTGTAATGGGAATGTAAGCCAAATGGCCTTCTTCTGCTCCTTCAGTCCTCTGCTTAATCCACCTTCCCCTGTTGTTTGGTAGGCTATTTCTCTGGCCATTAATTTGTCAGGGATGTAATATGGGAGAACATGCGGTGAAGCGATGCTCCCAAATACTTTGATGTAGGCAAAGGTTTCTTCCCCAAAACCATCTGGCTACTAGCAAGATATCTATCTCAGCCTCTTTAGAAAACTTAGGGGCAGTTCCATTATACATTTCTTTATGGATGGGTAGCATAACTCCTTGACATATTTTATAAAAATGTGGGTGAAATTGAGATTCCCACAAAATCTTATGGTACATATGGATGGGAAGAGGGTCCTATATAGGCCACTTCCATCCCATATTGGGAAATTTATAACTAAAATAGATTGCATCCATTACAAAAGCACTCATGAAAAATGGGGGAAACATTCTTAGAGAAGAATTTCTCTTCCTTCTATATTCTATAATAGCCTT
Organism: Pinus tabuliformis; assembly: GCA_031772625.1. Lineage (NCBI taxonomy): Eukaryota > Viridiplantae > Streptophyta > Pinopsida > Pinales > Pinaceae > Pinus > Pinus tabuliformis. The sequence goes on from CM062805.1 coordinate 858,751,479, forward strand.
AGCCAAATTGTCTGATAGAATTTGAGCTTAGTTCATTATTGCTGCACTTACTGCTGCATCTATCAATGCGAGCCATTCCGGGGAAAACTTGGTGTTATCGGGTTTACGGAACAATCTACATAGCATTGCTGCTATGAAACTAGGAGGGGGAGAAATGGATGTTGTAGAGACATACTCATTTTATCCCATTTGAGCTTGCCTTCATTTGCTTTCTAGGTTTGCGTGATGTTTTTTGGGTCTTCATTTTCCTTGGAAAATTGCTCAAGGAACTGTTTGTTGTAGAGCTTTTGCGGCTCTGGTAACTGGTACATGAGTCATAGGCTTTCTACTCAAAAATATTACATAACCTCTTGCCCGTGATTCCTGAATGTTCGGTCTGCAATGTCAGCCTCGTCAATTACCCATTTGACAATGTCCGTATATGGGATTATCTTTGGTCATGAAACTATGCGGTATAGGAAAGAGCATGCTGTCTCGAAATAGGAAGCATCAGATGACTCCTAGGAATCTGCCATTACCTTTGTTTCCAGTGGCCTAGGGTGCTCCTCTTCTAACAAGTTGTACATGGCCTCCCATGTCGTAGTTCCTCCATCTCTACTACACGTAGTATCAGAGAAAAGAGGAATCATTTCATATTTCTCGGATGCAGCTGCCTTTCCCTTCTTTCCCATTATTTCTAAAAATTCTCCCTGTGGATTTTTCCTGAAATGGAGCAAAGCGGAAGTTATTAGATAGACACAATTAAGAGTGAAAATGAGAATGAATGATATAGATAAACTAAAAAGGTGACAAGAAACGAGTTTTAATCAAACACAGATGAAAATATATCATATCATGTCCAGCCGATTTTTAACATAAATGCCATTAACATATATTAAATAGCCACTAATGGTCCCTTATCGCTGCCTTTATTGCTCATTAATGTACCGCATCACAAAATGGGAAGGATAAATTTTAAGGTGGCAGACTTAAGTTGCGAGAATGTTGATTTTGCGATTGCGATGCAATATCGCAAATCACATTATCGCATATTTGTTTGTGCGCTTTCTCAATTTTTTTTAGGATTATACGGGATGCGAGATGCGAGATAAGCAACATATTCTTTTTACTTAGAGCATAGCTTGTTTGAAAGAGTAATTACGTTATAAAGTGATTTTCACTATGTGGCGGATTTAAGTACCATTTATGACATTGGCTTCTATCGCATTTTGCAAGATCACGCAGTTTGTAAGATTTAGTCCTTTTTAAGTATCTTGACGCGATGTGGTAAGGTTGACTTGTCCTATCACGATATCACATTTCTTACATTTCAACATGCTTTGTGGGTTTGTGTCCTTTGTGAGCGTCGATGTGCGATTGCGATACGAGCTTTATTAAATAGGAAATGTCATGGGTCTTAGCTTTAAATGAAAATTCCAATGATATTTAAGTTAAGCGTGGCGATCCCTTTGATCGCAATTCACGGGTTTTGATTTGTTAACAAGGATTTTGACACACTTGGTCTGGCAGTATGCAGAAAGGCGAGAATTGCTAGTTTTCAAAGGGTTTTGATTTGCTATCTTGCTTTATTCTTAAAAAAGCTTAAAAGAAAGTGGCTAGGTGCTAAATTTCTTTTTGAAGGATTTTATCAAGGGTCCCCATTTATTAATAGAATATTAGCTATTAAATCGATAAATGGAGGGGGGGGGGGGGTTGTTGAATAGCACAACAGGTGGATAAATATCTAGTGTATGTGCTACAACCCTAAAGAAAAAACATGGGATCTTAAAGATGCTTTGTGAGAAACATACCACATTTATTTTTGTATTTTTAATTGTAAGTTTGTATATATGCACACTTGTAGGGTGTTGAGTGCTAAGGATGGTCTAGAAATAAGGGGATGAGGATCGTAATACCCAAAGTTTTAATCCCTAGTTCAATAATGTGCTTTTGTACATGAATAGAGGCCAAAGTGCCTATCAATGTAATAGTTTCAACTATTATTAATAAAATACCTCAAAGACTATAGATAAATAAGGACAATAGTTAAAAGTGTGTAGCTAAAGATTCTATACCACTTTATTTATATTTTTCTATACACATCGTTGAAATTAAGAAACATTTTGGTTATGTGAGCTTCTCAGAGCGGCCATGTAGAGTTTTGAAAGAATACATACCGAGCCTTACTTTTTTGGGCGTTGCGGGTTCATTCATTCATTTTTGGTGTTCTTATGTATTGAAGAGAAGAGGATTTCTATGAAATTGAATTTTTGTTAGTGATTTTGTGTCAAACATTATTATTATTCCACCATATGGATGATGCCTAAGTGCAAGAATGCATTGGCCTTTCTGATGAAACTATCCATGGTTGAGATTCTCTGGATCTTCTAGCATTGAAATTTATTGATTTGTAGCAATATAAAACTAGATGGAAAAGGAATGGCATAAGGGACTCCATTGCATAAAAGGGATTCATTTCCTTGGGTTGTGCAAGCTAAAGGGGAAAGAAAGTTGCGAGTTTGGATTGCTATTGTATTGGTTGACTAAAATTTTTATAGCTATGATTACAACGTGATTATGTCAATTAGAGACAGATTGTGAGCTAGCTCTATGTTAGTGATTGATTTGCCTATGAACCCATCATTGAGGAGTCATAGTCTAAGCTAAGGGGTGGCATACTATTCAAATAATGAATGTGCAACAAAATCCTAATGTTGAGTGGAATGTCTAACATTTGATATTAGTTGGTGAAAATTCTTAAAAATGATTTCTCTCCATTTCATCTAAATTTGCTTCTCCATTGTGCTCTTATGGACATGTTATCTATCCTTTAAGGTTGTATGTGTTTAGGAATTGATTTATTACACATAATTTTGTTTGTAGGTTATTTTCATGAGCATGTGCCTTTTGTGCATCGTTTCTTAATTTATGGCATAATAAATAATGATAATATAAATGCAATTTTTTACCAAGAAATTGATCCTTCGAAGTGTACATAGGCACATGCATGCTTATTTAATGTTCACATGTACTATGGAATTTCCTGCATTTAATTCTTCATGAGAAACCCTTCTACATCTTCCTCCAATAACAAAGACATAAAATCCTCCTCTTGAATGAGTAGAAATGATAAATCCATCCCTTAGCCTCATGTAAGCTAGGCTAAATAAGTTGACAAGAAAGAATACAAATATATGGTTGAGAATGAAGTAGCATATAATATTTTGAAATATGTTTTTAGGAATCTAATCATAGAAAGGGAACGATTGGATCAATGATTACTATACAAAACTTGAGGGAGAGACAAAAAAAAGTAATTAAGAAGATTTTTTTTTTTACTAATTTATAATAACTATATTTTTTTAACTTACTAATGTATTAAACTTAACTTATTAATGAATAATACCTAACATTTTTTTTAACTTACCAAATCCAAATACATAATTCAATCCAATCATCCTTATTAATAAAATCTAAACTCAAATCTTTTAACTACATACCTTTCATTTCATTTCTAAATGATTAATAAAATAATATAATTTTATAATAGTTTTAGCTTTTGATTATGGTTTTAAGCTATCTTTCAAAAAAAAATTATCATGAAATGAAAGGTATTAAATATTATGGTGTTGTGTGAATAGATAGAAATAATTAATTTTATACGAAATTTGGTGTTTTAAGGTATAAAGATTGCGAAATTTGGTGCAGGGCTTGGTGAGAATTAACGACAATTCTCAGAGGTTACAAATTCTCACAAATCTATTAAATTATTATTGTTCAAAAGAAAGAGATAAAAATGAACGCCTCCTGATATTATGATGTACATACAAACATTGCAATGATTTTTCATTGGAATTAAGTACGACAGAAATCAAGATTTTGGAATGATGTGTGAAGGTTTTGATCACCAGAATCAAGAAATCGGAATTAATTGTGACATTAATCAATATTTTCCAACAGTGTGTGAAGGTTATGATCATCAAAATCAATAAATTAATAAAGTTCGACTGATGGCGGGGGTTATGGCATGGGCATTGTGCTCCTTTTCTTATTCATTGCAGTGCCCGCAACGACAGAATCTCAAGGTGGAGGTGGTAATATGTTGATGGAAAAATCCAATGTCTCGGCCATGCACATCCTCTTGCCACACAACATGATCATCGAAATCTTGGCCAATGCCAGGGATCATATTCTCTTAGGCATGGGAGTTGTCGGTGGCTTGCGACAGTTCAACTATCTGAGCTCTTCCTCCTCTTTTCTCTTCTTTCTCGAGACAGAGTCGTTGATCCAACAGATCATGTGCTCATCATCTGTGGTGAGGGAGTGGGGTCTTCCTATCTGAAATCTAATAATGATGCACATGTGGCAGATGCGCCTGGATTTACTAGATGGATCCAAGTACACCATGTAAAGCCAATTTTACCATAGTAAAATTGCTTTCACTATGAGAAATTACTTAATAAATCACTATTTATTTGACTTTTTTCTAGGAATAATTAATTAAACCATTGTTTAATTATTATTCCTTGTCATATTTGACCCAATCATGAAAAATAAATAGATAAATCATTAATTATCTTATTTTTCTCTAAGAATAATTAATTAATCACTAATTAATTATTATTATTTGTCAAATTTGACTAAATCCCTTAGGAATAATTAAATAAATCATTATTTGTTTACTATTGCTTAACTAATACCTTGAGATAATAAATAAATCATTTATTTATTTATTATTTCTAAATAAAAGTTTAAATATTTTCCCCCCTAAACACATATAATAAAATATTCCAAGTGGTTATTCCAAGAATGGGATCAATAATATTTTATTATTTCTTATTATTCTAGGATAACTCAATATTTTGTTATAAATATAAGGGTTTTCCATTCATTATTCACTTTTGATTATTTTCATTGTTGCACTCATTGTTGTAACTTTGATTATTTTCATTGTCGCGCACCACATTTCGCTGGGTTTACAAATTATAGAGGAGAAAGACTCTACACAAGCTGAAGATGTTTGAGGATAGCCAAGAACCCATCCCATAGAGGGGGATTGGTAACATTTATTTGTTCCCTTCGTAGGTGCTATAATAAAATCGTTCTTTGTATATTTGGTTTCCATTGGATGATTGGAGTTATTACTCTTTCTTTTTGTTGTTTAACTATGATTGTGGCATAGATCCAGAATTCGGTAGGTTTTGTTTCTATCAGTTGCTGCAGATCTACAATGTTTAGTAGCCATTTATATTGTTGAGATTGTTTGTCATCCACAATCTTAAGTGGGTTCTTTTTGTACATCTTTGAGAAGAAAACATTACAACAAAATTGGCGACTTCTTTGGGTTTATACTTTAGATCTAGAAACCTGGGTGACCTCAATTTTCAGCTTGGGGTTTCTTCTTTTTTCAATTCTATTAATTTTTCCTAATTTTTTAACCCTAGATCTGTTAAATTTCTGACTTCGAAAGCTTTCTGTTCGTTTTCGCATGTCACAGGAGCTAGCCGCGACAAAGGCGACATTTTTTTCCGAGACTTGTTGGTTGAGATCCACAGAGCAAAAATCACACTTTTTGGCCCAAAAAGTGCGATCTGGAGGCTAGAGCGCACTTAACAGCCCAAAAAGTGTGATCCCTACAGAGAAATATGTCAGTACCTGTGATTTCTGGGTTTTAGGGTTTTTCTCAGATTTGTTTCTGGGTTTTGCAGAGAGTTGTCTGTTGGGTTGTCTAACCTCTGTCTCACCCCGCTTAGGCCTTGATCCACTCCAATTTACTCGTAGAAGTTTAATCTATGTTTCCACTAGGAACTATTCCTCCAGGTCTCAACCATCTAGGAGCTATTCCGTCGAGACATTACCCTGCAGGCCAAATACCTTTTTTATTCCCCCCTCCAGGAATATTTTTTGTCGATGTCATGGCTTTGTTGGTCCTTCCTAACATGACTTTGGGGATCCCAGTATGGTAAATCAATCCCCCTGCAAACATTCAGCCTGGTCAGCTAAGACCTTATCATGCTTTGACCCTGGTACAACTGATCTCCATGATCCTTTCCGCTGCTTCAGTTCCATCACAACCTCAATAGGAACTAGCTCCTGTTGCGAAAGCATTCGGATAGGGGGGAAATATAAGAGGAAAGAACCTAAGGACAAGGCTCCCCAAGCTCCTCCAGCCCCTAAAACCCCAATGCTGACACCTCCATGCGCTTTTTGTAAAGTTGTTGGGCACATCACCAAACATTGTCCTGAACTTCCTCAACTTAAACCTTTGTTTCATGAAGCATTCCCTGTGTCAAATATCCCGGAAGTGCATGTTAACTTACCTATCCCACCTAAGAAACTAAAAACACTGTGCACAAACCACCCTTATGTCCTGTGTGATCATCATGGTCACTATTCCCATTGTTTCCCTCGTCTCGATGAATTTCATGATTTCCTTGGGGCGATTCCCGAATACGAGGCCACTCATAGTGGATCATGTACTCCTCTACCTGTGGATTCTGGTACCACTAGTTAACCAGAACAGGGAGACTCTAGCCCCACTATCATCATCCCTCCCCCCGATGTCAAGATGACGGACACCACAGGCCACATACTTTACCTATCGTCATCCTTGAGTTCCTCACAAGGAAACCTTTCAGAGGTTTATACGCGTGCTTCTATCGAACCTCTTCCGATAGAATCCTAGGTCTCAACATCTGTAGATCCTCCATCTACCAGGTCGTCATCTACCATTCAAAATAATGCGTATGTGAACCTTATTTCTTAGGTTGATGCACTAGGTAATGCCACCGCATTATGTAGTCAGGCTTGCTCCCGTCTGCTCATCTCCCAACTTGATGAGGACACCATGAAAGCTATGTCTACCCCTGGTTACGCCTGCACTTATGAAAAGGGGCATTTATTCAGAGGATTTTGAAGGCCATTTCCTTCCTAATTCTCCTAGTGCACTCTACCTCAGGAAATTCTGCTCCTAGAATATCCCTTTGATTTGTGTGTCTTTGTTTATGCCATGAAGTTAGGTAGATTGTCTTTTGCACCTTTCAGATAGATCCATCATCCACACCGTATATCGGTCATGCCGACAGTGCGATTCGCTTCTCCCGCAATCTAGCCTCAGTAGCCTGGCCCATTTTTACCCCCTTGCATACGTTAGTCCTTTCAAACGATGTGTTCATTGGATCTACCACCAATAATAATGTCGAATATGATGCAGTGATAGGCTTGTTAGTTGATTCCCTCACTCATTGCATCCTTCATCTTCATGTTCATTTAGATTTTTTGATACTTGTCATGCAATTTAATGGTGCGTATCATGTGCATAACCAAGTCCTATTTCAAAAATATCCACGAGTTAATCTATTGGTACTTGAATTTGAAACCATTACGTTCATTCATGTGCCTAGAGCCCAAAATCACTATGTAGATACCATCGCAAAAAACATTCTAGATTGACATTTATCACATGTATACCACAAAAGATAACCACAAACAAAACAAATGGTGAACCAACATCATCATATAAAATGCATAATCATGTTATGTATCATAAACGTGTTTGGAACCATAGCTCTAAATACAACCGACATGCCCATAGCATGTTACAAAAATCAAAATGAAAGGGACCCATATGTCCTATATCTAGTCACTATCCAGCAGATCTCACGCCAAAGGCATTGCTCCACCTGCACGTAGATCACGTACTACCTGACCAACCATCACCACGCACCGCACAATACCTCGCGCCTCTGAGGGAAGACCGGTGCACTCATCTGTGTATCGATCCTCTAAGTCATGCCATCCGCTCTCTGAAACTCCGGTTAAGAGTACATAAAACCTACGATGAAAATTAGCAAGCAACGCAATATCCTCTTGACCCTGATGTGATGATGATGTCCCCTGATCTGCCGCCCCAGGCACTACGGCTCAGCCTACATATCCTTTCGGATTTAACAGTGCTATGTTTGCATACAACATGTTTCACACTCAGTACGATATACATGTGATAGAAATATAAAATTCACCATAAAACATAGAAACTTAATACTTAACATTTGGTCCCCATGCTCGCCTAGGCGGAAATGGCAAGTCAGGATCTCCAAAATATGTCATCCCGCTATAAGGGTAATCATCAATGTAAAGAGGAATCTGATTCTAATGTGTGAAAAAATCAGGTTGAAACACCTGTTTGACTCCCCTCCTCCTCTCCACAGTAGTTGTCCCCAGCAACACATCTGGGCTCCTGTGCACCCCCATCTTAGATATGTACATGAGGATGGATAGTGGGTATCTTCTCAAAGAAGAATGCACACAATACTGAACGAAAAGTGTAGTCATGGTTCACCTACCTCTTGCAAAGACTCAACTGTCATTTCACCAATGACAACATCATCTGGGCCCACCCATAGTAGGTCTCGGCCAAAACACTCTCAACCAACATCATCTGCCCACAAGTGATGTGGTGGAATGCCTAGCTGCCCAAGACCCATAGAACAACCGCGACAACAACCTATGTCTCTAGCCTCTCTAGATCAACAAGCAGGATAGTCATGCCCTTGACACGAACACCCCGTCGATAATGGCACTCCACAAACTCAGTAATGTTCCTCCCACGAGGTAACACTAGATGAATATCCCCCACCACTCCAAGGGAAGGCAGTCTGGTCAAGAAGTAAATATCGTGTAATGAGAGCTCGATCTTGTGCCCCTGCATGAAAAAGACCTCTTGGTCTTGATCCCAATAGCTCACAATTGTCGATAGAAAGGGCTCACCTACCCTCATCAGTGGGTTCTCTACCAGCTTGAGAACCCCATAACGAGCCAATGCCCCTCGAACCACCTGATCCCCATGGATCTCGGATCAAAGAGTATCCAAGAATCATTCACACAAGTTGATTTCCAGCTCTATCATGCCTGAAAAACACCACATGTATTTTCAGTTCAGAGAAGAAAACAATGGGATACACTAATCAACCTACAACCCCCACCAGTCTAGCATACCAACTCCCTCTCCAGCCCCAAATCATAATTTTCAGCCCAGAAAGTGTGAGCTCATAAGTTTCCAGTTGTTTCTGAGCTAGATCGTACTTATGGGCCTAGAAAGTGTGATGTGATCGTGAGCATGAGAAGGGGTCTCTCAGGGAGTTGACAGGTGCCAAAAATCAGGAAATAAATGATTGAAATTGAAGAGATAAGTAAGGCCACCAACCTGAAAGTCACAGATCCTGATTTTGACTGTCAGTTTGTCTACTACGATCTCCACAAAATTTAGGGCCTTTCCCTTCTCTCCAAATTCACCACAACTCATTTAGGAAATGAATCCAAAATCGAGGGAAAACCTCCTTTCATAGAAAAATCACCGATTCTTCTATCGCCCATTGCGACTAGACCGTAGCTCAGTTTGATGAACTGTCAACATCGTTGGAAAGTTATCACCGAGCTCTATAATGGGTCTTCCTAAGTTTTGGATGATTTGACACTTCACCAGGAAACCATTTTTCCAAGAAAGGTCACTTCGTTGAATTGAGGCTTCTGTGATCCATAATATTTATAAATAGAACTTTGGTGTAAATCACATAAAGAGAGACATTTGTCGACGCGTTTCGAACCAACCAGTGTGGCTCATCATCAGGACAAGTTTAAGAAACAGATCTAGCTTTGCATGTTAAATAGTTTGAGCAGAGCCTCCAACGGCTATCTTCATTAACGGCTAATTTTGACTAAGGGACGGTAGTCAAAAAGGCAAAAAGATCATTTAATGGGAGTTAGTTATAGATAATATTAAAGAAATAATTCTAGAAGTTGACTACGTTAATAGTTTATTAAAAACCATGACTTATATGGGAATTAGTTAATTTAAGGACCTGACATCAAAACATATATATATATATATATATATATATATATATATAAAATGTAAGGTAATTTCAAGGAAATAGTAGTTATAATAACTATATATTCGTAGAAAGATCAACTTAAATATATATATATATATATATATATATATATATATATATATATATATATATATATATATATATATATAAAATACAAGTTAGGGAAAGGTATAATCTAAAAATTCAATAAAGAGGGAATTAAAGACTAATATATATAAAGTAGGTTAGTTAGTTAAAATGAACTAATTTTATATGGTGATTACTAATAAAAATATAAATTCAAAGGACATTAGTTATATAAAAGATAAATATATTTATGTATATAAGGTAACATTATGGTTATAGTAATTAAATATTAATACTCAGTTAAAAAAAATATATAATAATAATAATAATCAATAAATAAATAAATAATAATAAAAATAATAATAACAGTTACGATTATATTCATTAATAACCAGCAGGAAGAATTAAAGGAAAGAATGCCTAACAACAAAGAAGGAGAAGGACCCGAGAAAGTCAAAAACAAGAAGGACAAACCATTAATGAAAGCAAAGAAGACGACAAGGGGGGAGTGGGGAAAAGGAGGAAGACTAGGATGAAAGGGTAGGGATCAAACATCTACTGATCTTCCAGCCATCATCCCTATTGAGATTGTTTGGCCTTCTTTCAATCTCAATAGCTTCCCTGAATTTTCGATGATGGAACTGAGCAACTTTGGCGACAACCTTGGCATCCTCAATACACACCTGATGCTTGGTCTTTTCCACATGCTCCGCCAATGCTGAGGACTTGGATCTCCCATGTATTAGGTCGGCAGCATGTTCGCTGATCCTCTGATGGATGGACCGCCCTGTTTCCCATTCACAATTCCCTTCGATCGGTGAAAGACACCATTAACCCTAAGGACATGAAGGGTGTCTACTTGATCCCTTGTTCTTGTGGGACCCCCTTTATTGGGGAAACAGGGTGGTCCATCCATCAGAGGATCAGCGAACATGCTGCCGACCTAAGACATGGGAGATCCAAGTCCTCAGCATTGGCGGAGCATGTGGAAAAGACCAAGCATCAGGTGTGTATTGAGGAGGCCAAGGTTGTCGCCAAATTTGCTCAGTTCCATCATCGAAAATTCAGGGAAGCTATTGAGATTGAAAGAAGGCCAAACAATCTCAATAGAGATGACGGCTGGAAATCAGTAGATGTTGGATCCCTGCCCTTTCATCCTAGTCTTCCTCCTTTTTCCCCCCTCCCCCCTTGTCGTCTTCTTTGCTTTCATTAATGTTTTGTCCTTCTTGTTTTTTACTTTCTCGAGTCCTTCTCCTTCTTTTTCGTTAGGCGCTCTTTCCTTTAGTTCTCCCTGCTGGTTATTAATGAATATAATCGTAGCTATTATTATTATTTTTATTATTGTTTATTTATTTATTGATTGTTATTGTTATTGTTATTGTTATTGTTATTGTTATTGTTATTGTTATTGTTATTGTTATTGTTATTGTATTTTATTGTTATTTTATTATTATTATTTATTATTATTATTATTATTATTATTTATTTATTTATTTTTATTTATTTATTTATTTATTTTTAACTGAGTATTAATATTTAATTACTATAACCATAATGTTACCTTATATACATAAATATATTTATCTTTTATATAACTAATGTCCTTTGAATTTATATTTTTATTAGTAATCACCATATAAAATTAGTTCATTTTAACTAACTAACCTACTTTATATATATTTTTATATATATTAGTCTTTAATTCCCTCTTTATTGAATTTTTAGATTATACCTTTCCCTAACTTGTATTATTTTTGTTTATATATATATATATATATATATTAATCTATTTACGTTGATCTTTCTAGGAATATATAGTTATCATAACTACTATTTTCTTGAAATTACCTTACATTATATATATATATATATATATATATATATATATAGATGTCAGGTCCTTAAATTAACTAATTCCCATATAAGTCACGGTTTTTAATAAACTATTAACGTAGTCAACTTCTAGAATTATTTCTTTTATATTATCTATAACTAACTCCCATTAAATGATCTTTTTGCCTTTTTGACTACCGTCTTTTAGTCAAAATTAGCCGTTAATGAAGATAGCCGTTGGAGGCTCTGCTCAGACTATTTAACATGCAAAGCTGGATCTGTTTCTTCAACTTGTCCTGACGATGAGCCACACTGGTTGGTTCGAAACGCATCGACAAATGTCTCTCTTTATGTGATTTACACCGAAGTTCTACTTATAAAAAAAAAAAAGGTCACTTCGTCGCCTCTAAAAATTGAATTTCGTCACAAAGCGACACTTGTACTTTGAGGTGCACCTCCTCTTAATACTTGTCATACCATATGCTGATTTTTGGCATGAGTAACCATCATTTACTCATGTTTTGATGGTCCCCTCAGGGCCTAATCTGTGTGGCAGTGTCATCGAGTCACCCTTGTTCAAAGCATTCGCAATGAGTCACCCTTGCAATCTTGGAGTCTATTGCATGTCCCATCATATCATGTCACAGTATTCCATCTATATTTTCATATCGTTCATTCAGTGTTGCCCATTATGGCCTCTAGTCATACTGTTCCCATCCCCTTCAAAGTTCAGTGAGTTGCTACTAGTCCAACGATGCACTTTATGCTCTGACATGGGTAGCCGTCTGTTTGTCCCTCAGTACCACTTTTTCCCCATTATCCGTGGTGTCAGCCCATTAGTCACATTACTATTTTCCCTCATGATTTAGTTGAGGATCCTCATTGCCTCATTTATCGTGGGCCCTATTCTGTCTACATCAACTCATTTATTCCATAAGAACGAGTTAGAGGGTGGTGTATCTTGGTTCCAGCTTCCATTCTTGTTCGACGCCTTAGATAGAGCAGAGGGTCTCATTATTACCCTTTGACTTGGTCATTTCATGTTCATGATCCATACACTTGATGGTCCAGTGACGCAGCAGATTTTACCAGTGATTCCCGGGTGTGTGTGAGATGTTTCAGACGTCATGAGGGGGTGGCCCTTTAGGTATCCCCCCCACATGCGTAGATACATACCTACTATGCTACAACCTCAGATGCAGTTCCGCAGAGTTGATGGGTTCAGTTCCTACTGATCACAGTGTTCATAGCATGCACATCTCCTCCAGATGATCCATTCAATTTTGCAGAGCCCTTCCTTGTTCATTAAGGCTTCTTCGGTTGTTCTACCCTCCCTCCCAACCATTTTTTGAGGGAAGGGGATTTGTATCTCATGCAATAATATATTACTGTATTCAGTCTTGGCTCATGTTTTTCCAGGTGCATTATGTATATGGGACACATTGTATTATTTCCTGGCTCTGTTATGCTAGCATGTCATGTACCATTCAGCATGTACTTCATTGCTCAGTTTTATATTTCTGGGTGAACCATTATTTTTGTACTAAGTTATCTCGGCGGGTATGGGTATTCCTCCCCTGCCTCATTGAGGTTCGGTACCACAACATAAAAGGATACTTGCATTAGTCTCGCCCCCTCTATCCCTATCCTCTTTCAATTCATCTTCATTGGTCACTTTGTCTCTCTCTCTCTCTGACTCCCCTGTGTTGTCTAGTGATTGTGTCTTTACAATGTACTTTGGTTATATGTTTTTCTCCTAACACTCGTATGTTGGGGGCAATCTGTTATCACCAAAAAATTGATCATCTAGCCTAATTTACTAGATGGATCAAACTACACCATGTAAAACCAATTTTACCATAGTAAAATTGCTTTCACTCTGAGAAATTACTTAATAAACCACCTTTGATAAGTAATTTATTGTTAAACCCATGAAGAATAATTAAATAAATCACTATTTATTTGATTTTCTTCTAGGAATAATTAACTAAACCATTGTTTAATTATTATTCCTTGTCATATTTGACCCAGTCATGAAAAATAACAGATAAATCATTAATTGTCTTAATTTTCTCTGAGAATAATTAATTAATCACTAATTAATTATTATTCTTTGTCAAATTTGACTAAATCACTTAGGAATAATTAAACAAATAATTATTTGTTTATTATCCCTTAACTAATTCCTTGAGATAATAAATAAATCATTTATTTATTTATTATTTCTAAATAAAAGTTTAAATACTTTTTCCCTCCTAAACAAATATAATAAAATATTCCAAGTGGTTATTCCAAGAATGGGATCAATAATATTTTATTATTGCTCATTATTCGAGGATAACTCAATATTTTTCTATAAATAGAAGGGTTTTCCATTCATTATCCACATTTGATTATTTTAATTGTTTCACTCATTGTTGTAACTTTGATTATTTTCATTGTCACACACTAAATTTTGATGGGTTTACACATTATAGAGGAGAGAGACTCTACACAAGCTGAAGACGTTTGAGGATAGCTAAGAACCCATCCCATAGAGGGAGACTGGTAACATTGATTTGTTCCATTCATAGGTGTTATAATAAAACTATTCTTTGTATATCTGGTTTCCATTGGATGATTAGAGTTATTACTCTTTCTTTTTGTTGTTTAACTATGATTTTGGCATAGATTCGGGCTTTGGCAGGTTTTGTTTCTATCAGTTTCTACATATCTATAATGTCTAGCAGCCATTTATATTGTTGAGATTGTTTGTCATCCACAATATTAAGTGGATTCTTTTTGTACATCTTTGAGAAGAAAACACTACAACAATGGGATTTTTCTTCCACAGCTGGATCAATCAACTAAAAGAGAATGTATATGTTTAAATGGTGGCGTCGTCTTCCACCACTACCATTCACAACCTACGACGACTCTTCAATTATATCCCTTGTTATCACTCCCACTCTTCTAAGGCTATGTAAAAGACTTGAAATTACATCAATGGATATGGTTTTGGATTTTATAATGAATTTGATTTCTATGACAGAAATGGTAGTGGATATCACTCTCATTTTTTCTCTCGCTTTTTTAAGGCTATGTAAAAGTTTTTAACGATGGTAATTTTAATGACAACACTGGTTTTGGTTTTGGATTTTTTAAGGGTACCTAAAATACTTACAATGATGTTGATTTTAATGATAGGTATTTCTTTAGCTCTAGGTTTTCTAATATTTTCTAAAATACTTATAACTATGATGTTACTAACAACACCTGATATGGTTGTGTCTTTTCAAGGGGTGTCCACAAGATTTGAAATGATGGTGATTTTAAACACAAGACGAGCTATGGCTCTTTCTTTGGGTTTTTTATATATGCTTCCAATGATGGTGATTTTAAAGACAAAACGAGCTTTGGATTTAGCTTTGGAATTTTTGTATAGACTTAGGATGACGGTGATTTTAAAGACAAAGAGAGCTTTGTACTTTTTATATAGACTTAGAATGATG
The DNA here is from genome assembly GCA_031772625.1 of Pinus tabuliformis. Lineage (NCBI taxonomy): Eukaryota > Viridiplantae > Streptophyta > Pinopsida > Pinales > Pinaceae > Pinus > Pinus tabuliformis. Next base: position 858,766,741 of record CM062805.1, read on the forward strand.
ATGATTTTAATGACTAGGCTAGCTCTAGGTCTAGCCCTGACTTTCAAACTGTATCTAAGAGATGTACAATGATGGTGATTTTAATGACAAGTCTAGCTATCGTTGTGGCTTTTTCAAAGGTATCTAAAAGACTTAGAAGGATGGTGATTTTAATGGCAAGGTTGGTTTTGGCTATGGTGTTTCTAGATAAACTTATAATGATGCTTATTTTAATGACCAGACTCGCTCTGGATTTTCTAAGGATATCTAAAACAGATGGTGATTTTAATTACAAGACTTGTTGTCCCTCTCAAATTTCTAAAAGTTTCTAGAAAAAATAGAATGATGGTGGTGATTTTACTCGCTCTGACCTCGATGTGGGTGTTTTATTATTCAATGATTTATTATTAATTGTAAGCTTCCATATGCACATATATTTTCAATTACATATGTGTTAGAGTTTTGGCACGGAAATAGTTCAATGCCAAATGGAAATATATTAATCAGTTCTAGATTCTAGCATAGAGTTTTCAAAAACTGATTCTTGTCCAGTTATGCCTACAATATTTGTATGGGAGCTATAACTATGACAATAACTGGGGATGTATTGTTACAAGCTCTAAATTGTCTCAGTCTTAGTCCTACACATTCAATTTTTATTATTCAATAGAAAGAGAAAGAAGTGAACTCCTTTTGATATTGTGTGTATACACTACACACATTGCAACAGTTGGTTTGTTAAAGTGTTGATCAATAAAATTAATTGTGAGAGAAATCAAGGTTTGGGCATATAAAGATCGCTTGAATTTAGGCACCAAAATTGTGACTTAAATCAAGAAATCAAGAAGGTTTGGGTTTCTTGAAATCAAAGTAAAAAAAGGACATCATTATGAGAATTTTGAGGTCTAAACTGGGCCTCCTAAGAAAAATGTACAACCAAAATAAATTCTATAAGAACCAATATGATTCAAGATGATGATGTCAACCATGGGGATGATTCACCATTTTTGAAGTAAAAAGTAAAAAGATTAAAAAATAATAAAATAATAAAACTACTTTTTCAACTCGTATTTCAACTTATCTCCCTAATGTTTTACTCAAACTTCAAGTGGGATTACTCATTGGATGCAAAATTTAATTCCTCATCCAAGGAGTACCCATGTTGCATACTTTCAATGGACCCTACTACATGGAAAATGAGAAATACGTGAAAAAATGTGATTTCAATCACGTTTTCATGTATTTCTCAGTTTTCATGTAGCAGGATCCATCGAAAGTATGCAACATGGGTAATCCTTGGATGAGGAATCAAATTGTGCATTCAACGAGTGTTTCGGCTTGAAATTTGAGTAAACCCATGGGGATAAGTTGAAAATACGAGTTGAAAAAATAGTTTTTTTTTTTTTTTGTTCCCTCTAAAATGTGATGATGTAATCTAATCTTATTTTATTATTTCCACTATTATTTTATAATTTCCTTAGGAGGCCCATTTTATACCTCAAAAAATCCTTAATTATTGGGTATACTATATGGCATGGGATTGTTGCAACTTTTCTTCTTTGTAGTGCTTGTAGTAGCAGAAACGCAAGGCGGAGGATGAAATATGATGGGCAACTTAAGCGTCTCCATAATGCACATGGTCCTTCCATGCAACATGGTCATCTTCCATTCATCCTGTTATCACTCTGATATTTCTTTCAAAGTTAAAGAAGGAAGAAAAGTCAAAGATAACCACAAACCACTTTTGGAGATCAAGACCTAGCCTTCCTGATGCTTAGAGAGGGCTCTCTCTTTATAACTTAACTCGTTTTTAGTTAAGATGATTTTAGGCTAGTTATTGTTTGCACTTGGGTTTTGGTTTGAATTTGGGTGGTGGGATCACTTTACTTAGATGAACATAGGTTTGCTTTTACCATTGGAGTATGGGGTCGAATGTTAGACAAACAATACTAGATTCAGTTCTAAAAACGGTGTAGGGAAAGATAGATGAGTTACTGCAGATCCCAAAGGCTAAATGGTGAAATGGTTTCAAATTAGATCCAGGGAGAAATTAAGGGTTCCCTAGGCCAAACTCTAGAAGGAATGAAAGAAGTCAACTGGGATGGGATAGAAATTAAGGGTTCTCAAATCTGGGTATCAGAGGAAAATGTGTAAATGACTAACTATGCAAAATAGAGTGTACTTAAACAAATTTTGAGTGATATCTCTAGTTAATTCATTCAAATTTAGAACACATTTAAGATTATGAAACACATAAGAAGGTAACAAAATCAAACAAAGAAGATACTTCACTACAAATAACTCATCTCATGAATCCTGTAGTGAAATGCTTTTATTACTTGCTCCAGTCTGTTGACTTGAAAGTGGTACAATCACCCTTAGGTTTTAAGATCAAAATAACTATACAAATGTAAAATAATCCACCATAATACTTCGAATTATGAAGTATTTATATAGAAAGGAATTACAAATTATCTCAAAATGCATTGAGAACTAATCTAGGAAAAAGAAATACATACAAGAAGATAGAGTGAGCTATTGAACTGTTGTTTGTTGTCCCTTTTATTTAGGTTCTACTGGCTTTTCTATTTGATCTTTTGCCCTTTAAGCTGCTTGGCTCCTTGGTCTTCACACTGGATGTTCTGTTTTACTTTAATCTGATACTTTCATCTGATACACTTTGACCTTGTTGACCTGTCAATATCCTTTTACTTCGTTGTTTTACTTTTTACTGTACATTTATATTTTTACTATGTATTTACTACAGTAAATCATTTAGTTTTTCCCATATTTCCTCATTTGGTATTTGGATATTGAGCATTTTTCGGTATATCTCATCTGCCTCTGTGTATTTGGCAAAAGTTGGTTTATTGACAAAAAGGTGTTTTACCTCATGCTGGAGGTAAAAAGAGTTTTCAAAAGTTTGGTATAGTACTTTGTGTATTGGTATGCCCTTCATGGATGAAGTGTTTACCTGATCTCTGGCCACTTCCCTGATCTTCTTATTGTAATCTTCCTATGTCATTAGATTATCATTTATAAATAAGGGATTAGGTTGTTATACTCTTAACCTACAAAATGATACCCAAATACAGAATATGCGAAGAAAAGATACCCAAAAAACAGAATAGCAATGATTTTATTATTCAGAGATTAATGTTCACTTGCCTCTTCGAGGGGGCAACCTCCAATAGAGCAGAGCTCGATTACAAAATAAGACACGATGCTCCTCGCAGGGAGTCTCTATCCTTTATATATGACTCATACATGCAATACCACGGGCCAATACCGTGGGTTTTATTAATACCATCTATCTAATACTACGGCCCATTTGCAACTAACTGTGGTCCCGTCATTAATTGTGGATTAACCACTTACAATTATTAATATGGGCTTTATTGACTCTTGACTATGACGTGATCCCATTACATAAATAAGGGGGTTAGGGTGGGACCCTAACATGCCCTCCCCCTTAAGACTAGCCTTGTCCTCAAGGCTGAAGCTGCGGAAATTGCTGAAGAATAGTGGCTGGTTCCCAAGTTGCATCTTCCGAAGAGGTGTCTTTCCATTTGCGAGGACTTCCTTAATTATGCGGCCGCGCAGTTGCTTGCCTCGTGTGTCTAGGACCTATTCGGGTTGAAGCCAAATGGACCCTTCTTCATTTAATTCAGGTAGACTGGTCTGAATTCTGCAATTGTTCCCGATCACTTTCTTGAGGCATGAGACATGGAAAAATGGATGGATTTTTGCAGTAGGTGGCAAGGCCAACTTGTAAGCCACTTCTCCAATGCGCTGAAGTACTTGATATGGTCCGTAGAATTTGGGAGATAGTTTCTGACACCCCTTGTCTTTGAGTGATGTTTGCTTATATGGTTGTAGCCATAAAAAGACCTGATCCCCTTCTTGAAATTGGCGCTCTGAGCGATGCTGGTCTACCTGTTGCTTCATGCAGTTTTGAGCTTGATGAAGATTCTCTCGAAGATGGGCGAGCATGGTTGCGCGGTGTTGTAGGAGTTGATCCACTGCTTGTACTTTTGAGCACCCCTTGAGATACGAAGTAGGTGAAGGTGGGAGTTGACCATATACTGCTTCATAGGGAGTCATTTTGGTGGTGGCATGATAGTTGGTGTTATACCACCATTCAGCCAGAGGTAACCACTGTACCCAAAGGTGTTTCTTTTCTGAAGTGAAACACCTAAGGTATGTTTCTAGACATTTGTTAACGGCTTCGGTTTGACCATCTGTTTGCGGATGATAGGAAGTACTGAGTTTTAGTTGAGTGCCTTGGATCCTGAAGAGTTCCTGCCAAAAATTACTGGTGAAGTTTGGGTCACGGTCGGACACAATAGAAGTGGGCATGCCATGCAATTTGAAGATCTGATCCATGAAATATTGAGCGACCAAAGTTGGTGTAAACGGGTGTGGTAGCACGCAGAAATGAGCATACTTCGACAGTTGGTCCACAACCACCATGATGACTGACTTGTTCCCTGACTTTGGAAGACCTGTAATGAAATCCATAGAAACCTCCGTCAAAATTGATGCCGGAATGGGCAATGGTTGTAATGTGCCTGGTGTGTTGATGGTTTCCCCTTTGTGGCGTTGACAGACATTGCATTCTGCTACGAAAGTAAGGATGTCCTTTTTCATGCCTGTCCAAAAAAATGATCTTCTGGTGCGAGCATACGTCTTCTGAAAGCCCAAATGTCCTGCAATGGGAGACGAGTGCAATTCCGCCAAAATGCGACTTTTGAGGGTGGATGTTGGTGATATTACGACTCTGTCCTTGTAGCGAAGAATATCATCCTGCCACGAGTAGCCCTTGGTGGAATTTGGATCTACCTGCAATTGAGAAATGAGTTGGGAGAGGCCAGGGTGTGAAAACCATTCCCTGCGAGCCTCTTCAATCCATTCTGGAATGGGGAGGGAAATTTCTAGCAGAGTACTTTCCTCCTCAAATTGGCGAGATAATGCATCTGCTACACTATTGTCTTTCCCTTTCTTGTAAATGATCTCATAATCATATCCCTGAATTTTGGCCAGCCATTTATTTTGTTGTGGGGAGGATAGGCGTTGCTCCAAAAAATATTTAAGACTGTGATGATATGTGCGGATTTGAAAACGTCGCCCCAATAAGTAAGGTCGCCAGGTCTCGACTGCATGTAAGATGACCATCATTTCCTTCTCGTAGGTAGATTGGCCCAGATTCCTCCCACTTAGTTGTTGGCTTGTGAAGGCCAAAGGTCGCCCTTCCTGCATTAAGACCACCCCAATACCTGTACCCGAAGCATCACATTCAATGACAAAACATTTGGTGAAGTCAGGTAGTGCTAAGACTAGAGTGGAACACATGGCATTTTTTAGAGCTGTAAAGGCCTATTGTGCTTCCTCATTCCAGAAGAATGAATTTTTCTTTAGGAGTTCGGTGAGGGGCTTCGCTATGCGACCATAGTTGCGGACAAATTTACGATAATAGCCTGTGAGACCCAAAAATCCTCTCAAGCTCTTCAAGGTCTTAGGTTGAGGCCATTCCTGCATTGCCTGGATCTTTTTTGGGTCCACCTTGACACCTTCACGCCCTACAATGTGGCCCAAATACTCTACTTCTGCCATGCCAAACGAACACTTGGACATCTTGACAAATAATTTATGCTTGCGGAGTAGCTGCAAGAGTATATCTACATGCTGAAGATGTGCGGCCCAAGTGCAACTATAGATGAGGATGTCATCGAAGAAGACAAGGACAAATTTCCTGAGATATGGTTTGAGAATGTGGTTCATAAGGCTCTAAAAAGTAGAGGGGGCATTACAAAGACCAAATGGCATGACCAAGAATTCATAATGGCCTTCATGAGTTCTGAAAGCAGTCTTGGGAATGTCGACTTCCTTCATGCAAATTTGGTGGTAGCCTAAGCGAAGATCCAGCTTAGTGAAGAATTGAGCCCCATTGAGTTCATCTAGCAAATCATCAACCACAGGGATGGGAAATTTATCTTTGACTGTCAACTTATTGAGGGCCCTGAAGTCGGGACACATCCGCCACTCCTCGTCTTTCTTGAGCACCATGACCACTGGGGATGAATAAGGACTAATGTTGGGACGAATGACACCTGCTTCCAAAAGTTCCTTGATTATTTTTTCTATTTCATTCTTTTGGGTGAACGGATATCTGTATGGGTGCACATTTGGGGGTTGGGCCCCTGGAACCAAGGTGATGCTATGATCATGTTCCCCTCGTGAGGGTGGAAGCTCATGAGGCTTGTCAAAGACCGGTAGATGGTTATTTAAAATCTGTTGCATCTCAGGATGAATTGGCAGAGGCTTGGTTTCGACTGCCTGGATGACATTAAATTGAGCTACAACTCCATGATTGCCCTTTTTTAACAATTTTTCCATCCTATGCGAGCTGATGATAGAGGGGGCTCCCGCCTGGAGTCCACGGAGGGTATGTGTGTAGTTGTTCTGCTTAAAACTCATATATAACTCCTGGAAATCCATTGTGATTGGCCCAAGAGTGCGGAGCCATTCAGCGTCGAGGACAATGTCGCAACCCCCCATGTGTATGGCAAACATGTGGGTTTTCAACTGATAATCCCCCATTTGAAGTTTGACATTTTCACAGCGGCCTTCACATTTCATTGTGCCTCCATCCGCAATTTGAACTTGGAAGTTAGAAATTGCTCGTACAAAATAATGCACTGCTTTTGTGACTTTTTGATGGATGAAATTATGTGTACTTCCACTATCAATCAAGACTACTATTGGGCGATGTTTAATAAAACCTCTGATTTTGAGAGTTTGAGGGGAAGAAATCCCTGCCAACGCATGCAACGAAATAACTGGTTCGTCAGAGACATTGTCCTTTTGGTTGTCTTCTTCTAGCGGATCATGTTCCTCAAGTGGTGGATCTTCCTCTGTTGAGCTGTAGTTAGTCGCATCAATTTGAAAAAATTTGGGCTCCTTGCATTTATGGCCTGGGGAGTATTTTTCATCACAGTAGTAACATAGGCCTTGCTTTCTTCTTTCTGCCACTACAGGTGACACCTTTTGGACCTTAAGTGTTTGAGTCGTGTTGTGAGCTTGTGGGGGGCGACCTTTAGCTGAGAAATTTGGGCGACTGTATTGGGCTGCTAATGCACGTTCCACGTTACGAGCTACCTTGCAAGCCTCCGTCCATGTGGGAGGTTGGTGCAGTAGGACTTGGGCTTTGATAACTTCTTTAAGACCGCTGATAAAACATTCCGTGTAGAACAAATCTGAGAGACCCCAAGTGCGGAAGGCTAAGGCTTCAAAAGCTGTAATATATTCATCCACTGTGCCAATCTATCAGAGCTTAGTAAGACGACCCAAAAAAGATGATTCCTGGTCAAAGCGGTCTTGAAGAGCTTTGGTGAATTTGGGTCAAGTCCTAAAAGGTCCAGTGCAACGTTGATGCCATTCCCACCATTGCCACCTTTCATTGTCCAAGTACATGCTCCCCAACATAAGCTGAGTCTCATCATCGAAGATGTGATTCAGTTTGAAATACTGCTCCATTTGTGCTATCCATGCTGACGGGTGAGAACCGTCAAATTTATGCATATCCAACTTGGGAGGTCGTTGACTGGGTTGTTGGTGGGTGTGCCAGACGTGAGGAGAGTGGCTAGACTCACCCTCATTGTGTTCATTACTATTATACACCTCCTCATGGGCTTGCTCCTTGCCCTTCGGGACTATTTTCTCGACCATGCTACATAGTCCGCTAAGCTGAATTTGGAGGTTTTGCACTGATTCTTCAAGTTTGTCCATCCTTTCATTGGCCATCGCTTGAGATCTAGTTTCTACCATACACCAACCTGATTTTTTTTTTTTTTAAATTGGGACTGCCTAAAAAAAAAAATTCACTAAGAAGTGAATGGTACCACCGTGCTCAGCTTGTCGTCCTAATTCTGATGGGCTAGATCACCAATAAGCGCCCCCAAAGATCTCAGACTTTTTTTTTTTTGAAGACTCCTAATGGAGTTTTACTCCTTCCTTATCAATACTGCAGTTGCCAAATCCTCAAAATGTCAATGCGGCCAAAAGTCCTGCGAAAATTATACCCCGGTATAGGAACCCTTCACAACGACTCCGATCTAGTGGATCTGAGAGATCTGAATTGCAGATCTAATAGCTCTGGGCGGTGGAACAGACTGCTTCTGCGGATCTGATGGATCTAATAGATCAGAATAGCTGATCTGCGAACTCGAGACTGCGGGACTGATGTATACTGTTGTTGCACCCCTTTGCGCAAGCAGATCTGGAAGAGATGATGTGTGATCCCCCTATAGAAAAGGGAACTATGGTCTTGAGGAGTGTCAGGTGCTACAGATCGCAATATACATAAGGGTCTGGCAGTAGTACTCAGCCCAATGTTTCAGGGCTCTAACTAAGGAGGATCGACCGTACCCTTAGCCGTACAACCCGACTACCCTATCGTACAGGTGAGTAATCTCTCCGAGTGCTGTTCTCGGTGTACTGTAGCCGCAAGACGACCGACAGTTTATCTATGGCGAGGTTTCAAGGGAGCCTAGGGGGCTTCCGATATACCCAGAGGGTACGTGGAAGATAGTCCGTGCGCGGTTTTGTCTAATGCACTACTACTCGAAGGGGTACCCACAGGGGTTACAAGGGAGTCCAACAGACGTGACCACCTCTTGTATTTCCTATGTGCATGCCTCCCCAAATCTGTAGGTTTATGCGCTCAACGACAGATCCCGTGGTTTAAAGACATCGGAACATGTCTCTAGCCAAAAAAAAAAAATTGCTAAGAAATGGAGATCCCACCGGCCCTGGTTATACTCTTAACCTGCAAAATGATACCCAAATACAAAATATGCGAAGAAAAGATACCCAAAAAAAAAAATAGCAATGATTTTATTATTTAGAGAGTAATGTTCAGTTGCCTCTTCGAGGGGGCAACCTCCAATAGAGCAGAGCTCGATTACAAAATAATACACGATGCTCCTCGCAGGGAGTCTCTATCCTTTATATATGACTCGTACATGCAATACCACGGGCCAATACCATGGGTTTTATTAATACCATCTATCTAATACTACGGCCCATTTGCAACTAATTGTGGTCCCATCATTAATTGCGGATTAACCACTTACAATTATTAATATGGGCTTTATTGACTCTTGACTATGACGTGATCCCATTACATAAATAAGGGGGTTAGGGTGGGACCCTAACATAGGTAGTCCCTTTTCCTTCAAAAGTTCGAACTTAACCATGAACCTGTCAATGGCTAGTTGCATGGTTTGACACTTATCCTCAAAGTTCAACATCAAATTCCTCTTAGTGAGGACTTTTCTGACTTCCAAAATTGTACCTGTCCTGTCAGGTATCTCAAGTTCTTGCAACTCATACTTATTCTTGGAGTTGAGGAAGTGGATGATTCTTGTTGCCTCCTCTGGCATATCTATAAGTTCTTCTTTGAATCTTTAAATGGATTCTGTAGCATGCTTTATTAAATCAATCTGTTAAAAAATAACTTGAATGGATGGCCAATATCATTGACAGAGCCAATGACATTGGTCCACAGTTTCTACTTAGCCTAACCTAGGGGCTCACCCAGTGTCAGTTCTTTCTCCAGGATTTTCCTTCATTCATTCATCCTTGTAGCCTTTTGTTGTTCTTCTTTATGCATGATCTGCGCCAATTTGTAATCTATCTCCAGGCTAGTGACTTTCTCCTTAATTTTGTTCATCTTCGTGGTCTGAATGGACATTTTTTCCATTGCTTTGACCAACCTATTTTCTTCATCACTTGTGTAGCCTGTTGTTGTAGATCCTGTTGCTGATGTAGTAGCTGGTAGTGTAGTGGCCATTGGAGCAGTGAGAGCTAATGATGCTGCCAAAGTAGAAGGTTCAACTATGGTTACTGTTGGAATGAGAGTTGTAGGAGAATTATCAAGACTAGCCTATTTGAGTTGCATCAAGCTATCCAGTTCTTTCTCCATCTCCTTCAACTGATCATTCAGTTGTAGAACTAAGTCCATCATTTCCTCATGATTGGTCTAGTTTTCCAGGATTTCCTTTGTCTGTGGGTGCTGTGAAGGAGGCAACTGAAGCTATTTCTTGAGGGCTACTATGCCCTCATTCTTCTTCTTGATTAATTTCTCTGTGGCCTTAACATCACTTGGGTCATGGCCCAGTTCAATGGTCAAGTCCTCCAAGGATTTTATCCTGGTGTCTTTGGCTTTTGAGGAGGCATTTTCTAGCTTGAATTTGGATGTCGTATTATCCAATGAATCTTTCAGCTTAAAATCATCCATGGCCTTTTCTGTGAGGGTGGAGTAAATCATTTCTCCAGCCTGCTTATGGAACTCTATATGATCAATGGGATGAACATCCCTGGCCAACACCTCAAAATTTGTTTTCTTGTAGTACGTTGAGGTCTTTGGTTGCTGTACAGTGGGTTGCAAAAATGATACCTGCATTTTTCCTACTTTGATGTCAAAGGCTGACATCAGTCTAGTCTAGTTTGGGGGTGTAAGCTTGAGGTATTGGACATATGTCTCTGCCTTCAATTTTTCATTCCTCATCTTTATCTCTTTTAATATATATTTGATATCCTTTTCCTTATCAGCTGCCCTAACATAGGAAGAAACCTCCATATTCTGATGTTTCTCTATCATCTATGTGTTCGAGGTTGATGGTTGTTGTGTTTCACTTGATGCAACCGTTTCAGCTGTTTCTTTACTTTCTCTGCCCCATTGCCTTAGTGTCATTTATTTCCTCTAAAGCAATGTTCTCCTCCTATTCAAAGACAAGATTCAACTTGGGCCTCTTGCTTGGCTCAAACAACTCATCAGTAGTCTCCATGGCAGAGCTAAATGCCTCCTCCCTGTTCCTCTTAGGATTCTTCTCTTCATTGGTTGGGGTCTGAAGGACAAGAGGAATGTTCATTGGCTCCCCTTGTTTTGGAACCTGCAAGAAAGATTTGTGATCAAATTGTATTTCGAAATCAATGAGTGTGTTCTCTACATCCACAACAATGTTGTCCATATCAATCAAGGTGTTCTCTGCCCACTCATCCTAGTTAGCAAACTATTCAATGTTAAGTCTTGGGTGGTGGATGTATGCTCCTAACTTGACCCTGAGTCTAAGCTTGTTTATGACCCCATGAGGGTCATAGTGCCACATGAAACTATTTTTGAATTTCATTTGTTGAAGTAACTTTTCAGCCTCTGGTCCAGCCTCTCTGTTGTTGCAAATGAATGGGCCCATTCGGTTTCACTTTGAACTAAGTTTTCTTCCTATAAGCTAGGAAGTGGACCTCATCAAAGTTGATGATTTGTTTGAGGTATTCAAGAGAAAATATCCTCATAGGGAGGTATTTGGGAAACTTATACGGGGCTAGCTGACAACCATAAATTTTGATCTCAGTGTGGTTTTGGTCCAAGTACCAATCTCCCACCTTGTTGTTCTTGGCCAATTGCAGTACCCTCTTGATGTCTTGACTAATACTGGGATGAGTAGGTTAAGTTAGCATGTTCATGACTGGGTAAAAAAAGGAGTCTATGAAATATTTATAAGTGAATGTTGTGGAAAACGTCTGGACCAAGGGTGTCTAGTAGATGACTAATCTCTCCTTTCCCTTGGTGTCCAATTTCTGGATCCTCATAGAGAACTTTTTGTCTGGTAATACAAAAACATATAAAATAACACTGAAGAGTACTTGAAAACTCTTTCAGTGGGTAGTCTGGTGAATTTTTCATGTACTCTATCTGCAATGAATTGAGCATAATCATACATAATAGCTAGAGGCTTTATTGGAGTGAAAATAAATAGGAAGGCCATGATGACCTCATCCACATGCTCATCTGATGTGTATCCTAGGATGCATGTGAGCATGGTGATTATGCACCTTCCAGTATCTGAAAAAATAGTGGCAGCATAGGGTGGAGTATCTGTAGGAGTATTGCGTTCCTCAATGATGAAATTCTGGAAAATTTGTTTGATTTTGACTGGGTCTAGTGTGATGTATAGGTCCAACAGATTTGCAATGGACATAGGGGTCTGATTAGGGATAGGCTAGATTTGTAGCATTTGGTTGATGGATTCAACAGTAATGGTGAATAGTAAATCATGGTTTTGTGACACAATAGCCCTTTGGCTTGGGAAATAGTAGGCATGACAAAAATGTACAATGTCTGGGAATGGGTGAGCTTCTAGGAATGTATACTTGGGAAAATTGGATTCCCAAAGGTGAATTTCATCTACATGGTTTAGAAACCTATCCTTACTCCAACAATGGATTTTCAGAAGGTGGCTTGGAGTAGCAGCGTCTTTAATTTGGAAACCCTGTTTCCTAGGGCCAAATAGTCAATGTCCAGGTAAGGGGTTGACACAGGTCTGGCATCTAGAGAGGTTTGGGTAGCCATCTTTAGGATAAATGTGGGAATCAGGCTTATAAAGGCTGAAGCAGTGATGTTTTAAAAACTCAGGTGTAGTGATAGGGTAATGGCAGTTTGTAGGATAGGGGTTTGGGTATTCTATGGGGGAAATGTTCTCAATCTAGGGGAAATAAATTTAAATTCAATTAATTATTTCTTGAATTGACAGTATGTTTTTAAACTGAGAGGGTCATTTCTGGTTTGTTATCAAAATACCTAGAATTTGAGGTTTATATTACAAACCAATGTGAATGGCGGTTGTAGGGGGTACTGTGGCTTCAGTCGTGCACTGGAGGGCTGAATTGGGCTTCCAGAGCGTGTTTGAGAGGCACTTGGTGGTCAAATCTGGTTGCAGAAGCTCAGGGTGGTGCAGGAAAGCTTAGGAGGCTTTCACAAAGCAAATGAGTGAAAAATGGTGAAAATGGGTGTCTTTCGCCTTTTTATCAGAAATGGTTAGAAATTGGTGGGGAAATTCATTATGAACAATGATGGTTTTCACTTACATAGGTAAGCAATTTAGGGGGCCATCGCACCACTTTTGGCCATCGAGCGGTATTTTCTCGAGAGCACGCGAGTTCACACAGTGCTGCCATGTAGCCAAAAGGCACCTGAGAAATACCGCTCATATCGCGCGCTCTCGGGCGAGTAAAGTTTAGGAGGTGAATGGACGTGATATGGATGTGCGCTGTTAGATTTTGGGGTGGCAGATTGGAGGGTTGTCGCATGGTGAAGTTGCATGGTGGGAAATCGAGGCAGAAATTAGCAGGGCCTAGGGGTTAATTACAATTGATTTGTAATTAATTTGTGAGTAATGGCGGGATTAAAAATATAATGACTAGGGTTTATGCAACGGGATTAGTTTATCGCACTAGAGTGGCAAGTTAAACAATTTTTTTTGGGAAAATGGTGAATTACGGGGTTTATTAATAATGCGGGGGGGGGATAAAACTTAGGATAAAGGGTTTTATTGTTGGAAATACTAAAGGGGGGGTGAATCAGTATTCCTTTGCAATTGTTATTTTTACCAGTTAAATCATTTATATTTAGAACACAAAATGAACAATAGGAATAAATTATTTTATTAATATAATCTTTACAATAAATCAGATAAAATATATATAAGACTCCAACATGTTGCCAAGCACCAACTTAGACTTTTTGTGAGGCTCCAACCTCCAGGGCACCAACCCTATCTTGTCAAGGCACCAACCTTGGATTTAGGAGCACCAACTCCAAGGACACCAATCCTTCCAATTCTGAGGCACCAACCCCAAGGGATCCAACCCTTTGCTATATATTGTCTGGATATGTTTGGTAGTAATTATTTGCTTCCAAAATCTTCTTCACTGAATTCTGTCAATCTGCAACTTCATTGTAGTCTCCATGCTACATCATCAATGACAACCTGTCTTCATATGAAGGAGTATTTACAACTCTTCATATTGCCCACACATAGTCTGCAAAGTTACCTCATGATGATTTCAAATAGCCATCATGATCTCCAATAATGTCTCTAAGATCTGCTGATACTTATAAACAAGATATCTATGCTAGGCCTCAATGTCTTTTCAAAGTAACTCTATTTCCACCCTCTATTATTACTGTCATAGTAACTGCTTCGGGAGTGAGGCTTCAGGAGTAACTGCTTCAAGAATGACTTCTTCAGAGTAGTGATTGTCGTAGTTTCATATTGTACATTCAATTAAAAAAAACAGCCCTGCCTTGTTCATACTCAGATAATCTTCTTTTCAATAAATAACCCAGTCAACAAAATGTTTGACGTTTGGTTTCCTTCTTCTTCCGCTGGACCCTTTGACTTCCATCTTAGATCACTTGATCTTCAGCTTCCTTTTCGCTCACTTGACCTTTCGACTTCCTTCTTCGCTCGCTTGATCTTCGGCTTCCTCAGTGCTCACTCAACCTTTCGACTTCCTTTTTTTCTCACTTGATCTTCGGCTTCCTTTTTCGCTCGCTCGACCTTCAGCTTCCTCTGTCTCTTTGAGTTCACCAATACTTAAAAGACACATTCATTTGGAAGAGAGGCCAAATTACAATATATTTTGCATATTAAAATTATATCAGAGAGGCCATTTTTCTAATATTCATACAATAGACTCATTATTTATGGAGGATTTCATAGGAGAGACCGTACCCAATGAGGTCCCACATACACATCATCAATCGCAATCGCAACTTTCAAAGGTCCTGCAATCGTAAATCTTAACATCACTGATGTAACATGGCTTATAATCATACTTCCGATGAAATGGAAGTGATATAATATTAAATAGTCATCAATAGATCCACCGGGTCCATAGCTCCAGCGCAATCGGTGGTCTGTCGGGTCCATAAGTCTCATTGCAATCGTAGTTTACCATCGTTAAATTTCTTCAATACTTGCGATATGCGACGGATGCGATATTTCTTTAGGACATATTATAATGGTGCAGCGAGTCCGCGTACATATCACAATCGACGGATTTCAATGTGGCAAGGCTTCAAAGAGATTTGCGATTTGGCGGATGCGATATCATCTTAAGGCGTATGTAATGGAACTATTGGGTTCGTATTACATATCGCAATCAAATGTTTTGAGTGGTGGCATAAAATAGAACTGCCGATATGATTTCTGCCGATATTATATAATTTCGAAAGGGTTCCCATGGTTTATTTCTTCCTCCATATTACATATCGCAATCGGAGGATTTCAGTGTAACAGCAAGGCTTCAAGACACGTGATGCGATGGATGCGATATTTCAATAAATAGTTCTTAATAAATCCGTCGGGTCTACATCCTTATCGCAATCGATGGTTTGCGGGACTTTGATTGGCACATGGATTAAAATTGGCCTTAACCCTCATAGTTGACCATGATCTAAGGGTTGACTATGAGATCGACGGTCAGGATTGAGTGCGGGACTTCAACCACGATCAAGGAAGTTTGTACTTTCCTACCCTTGTTCTTCCGATAGCTGTTGCTCCTGTGACTTGTCTTCACCTTAGTTTTCTTCTTTACTCCTCTGTTATCACTGTTCAGTTGCTCCTGTTCAATTTCTGATCAATTGACCTCCTGCGTCATTTGTTGTTCAATTGTTGTTTAATTGAACTCCTGCATCATTTGTTGTTCAATTGTCCTCCATCTCATCATATCATCATATATCAAACTTTCATCACTATGAGCATTATGATCAATGGGCATCAATGGGAAATCATGTGTCAAAGCATTTTCCATCAAAAACACTACTATATTGACATCAATGACAACCTAGATTAAAAATCCCCCCCTTTGTCATTGATGGAAATATTCTTCTTCTCTCCCCCTTTTACATCAATGGCAAAGGAGTGCACAAGGACTCCACCTGTCGAACTGCTTCTGTTATTTATGAATAATATATTTTTATGGGTATGTTACTCCCCCTGATGTGGTGCTCTTCTTGTTACTCAAGATAGAAGGATTGCTACCTCATCATCAACTAGCACATTATCCCCTCTTCATGTCTTAGAGCTTCTTCATAATGCTTTCAACAATGCTTAAAGATGATCCATTTCAATGCTTCCAAATAGGCTCCAAATAGCCATAGACCAAATTTTCAAGTCCAAGTTTTTATGCTTTTGCAATCCGAATTTTGTTGTCTTCGCAGTTAGAATTAAGGAGTCTTTATAGTCTAAATCAGGAGAAGATGCCACTGAAATTTTCATTCTTGCTATCTTTCTTCAAATCAGGATTCCTTCAAAGCCCCAAACCATATTTTCTTTCACATGTTCATGTAGTTTCAAGCCAGTACTATGACATCCACATTGTATAATTAGTATTCATTACCTTCAAGCAGTGGAAACCCACTCAAACTATATTTTTGCATCTACCCATTCACAAACTGTCCTATGAAAAATTTAAATGTTGGAGAGGGACACGTTCTCAAAGTACTGTGTAGCTATGCTCTACTCAACTCAAAGAAATAAGGATGCAATAGAGCACGCTTGCCAAAGATTCTCTTCGAAGGGTCACATACCAACAATTTTGATAACAAATCAAAAACATCATCATCTAAATCTAGGACTTATGTTCTGAAATCACAGGGCTCCCATTGAGGAAAATGATGCTAATAACTGAGCTGTGAAATTCCGAACCAAACTTCTTCATTTGGAGTTCCAAGCAAGCTGAAGATCACCTGAAGAATCTCGAAATCATTCCATCCCACAAAGAGAGGATCCCTTATATACAATTCAGAAAAAATGCAGTCGACATTCCACATGTCAACAGAAAGATAGTAGGTATACTGACCCAAGAGCAGTTCGGGAGATACGTATCGGCGCACTCCTACCCTCTTCGTATAAGCCTTGCCAGATAAATCAGTAACTCTTCCTAGACAAAACCTTGCGATTTTCAGTGACACAAATTCCTCATCCTCCGTTTCTATCCATATAGCTTCAGGATTCAGGGTTCTGTGCATGACGCCATGGCCATGCATAGAAGCAATGCCTTTCACAAGATCGTACATAATTTTCTTGATAACTAGGGGCATTTGTGAGTGCCCGTGTCCGATATCTATTGATAAATAAAAAAAAGAATAAACTTCATGTCATCAAATACTATATGAAAGTGAAATTGGCCATGTCGACTCTTTCGACATTCCACATCTTGCAACTCGACGATGTTGCAGGCGTTGTCGGACAACATCCGTAAAATTGATATCTCTCTGATGGAACTGGGGGGAATTCCTTCCGTAAAATGTGTGTAAGCGACCTTGAGAGTCACCTCCTCCCCTGTTTCTGGCATTATGCCCTTATAAATCCTTCCTTCCAGATCTTCCTCTAACAATTGACACCTCATATACTTCGGAATCGTATCAAGATCCATGTTACTGCTACAAAATTGAAAACTCTAAGCTGATTTTCCCTTCAAACAAAGCCTCTATTACTGTCCTTGATTTACTTGTTCTCACATTATATCCCTGAGTTGAGACATTCAACTTCTCTAATACCAACAACATAGTTATTAGCCCTATTTCTCTAGCATTGGATGGCCTTTTCTGTTACTCCAATTTATTCTTAGTGATCAAGTGGAAAGCATATTCAACAACAGTCTGAAGAATGGTTACAAGATCATGTTCTTCAATGTAGTGCTCTTGAGAAATGATCTTTATTAAAGGATGATTGTTAATATAGCTCAACAAGGATTTCATAAGGACCCTTTCATGAACAACTTCTACAATAATGATCAAGAATCACAAGCTCCCCCTAATTGTATGCATGGTCTCTTTTTGGCAGAATCCCATCATCAAACACTCGAAATATCAAGAATATCTTCATCAAGTCAACAACATGTGTTGTTGGATGGAGGGTTCAGGAGATTTTCATATTGTATTTTCTTTCTTCTCCATACTTGTGTAACTTTATTTTCTGGCATGGTTCTATCTTGAGAAGGTGCCCAAATCAAGTTACAATTACATGCCATATGACTAATGTTATGACACTTGAAGAATTCTATGTCGTTCATGAATAAGGATTCATGACTTATTCTTGCGAAATTGCTTCTCAAAGATTGACGGGGATCATTATAATTCCTACAATCTTTTTCCATGTGTCCAAAGTTTGTAAACGAATAACAATAACCAAGAAATAAACTTTGGTATCTAGGAGATGGAGATTTCCTTGATGTACTTCTGAGACCTTTTTGCCTTGAGATCCTTTGATGATAAGTATTTCTTCTCGCATCCTTGACAACATCTACATTTCTTCCTGGAGTGGAATTTCTTCCATTGTTTCCTTGACTCTTCTCCTTGCCTTTGCTGGAATTGGGAGCATCAACATTTCTTTCTGTCTTCCTCACATCCTTTTTGTTTGAAGCATTATCATTCTTGCTTGAGGATTCACTTGCATACCCGAGACCTGATTTATCAAATGGACATCTTTGATGGCTGAGCATGTCATCCAAGGCTTGAGAGTTCTTCAAGGTTTTGTCCATCCCTTCGACCTTTTTCCTGAGGGAGACAATCTCTTCTTCCAATCTTTTGCAATCATTATTTTTCTTAGCAAGTTGTTTCTCAATCTCTTCCTTTATACGCATTGCCTCATTTGCTTCTAATTTAAGGGAGATGATCTCTGACTTCATTTTGAAGATTTCTTCATTTTACTTTGCTAGACTTCTCTCCATTTCTTCCTTGATCCTTGTAGCTTTACATGTTTCGGCCTTGATGTTAGATTTTAATTTGAAGATTTCTCCATCATTTTCTTTTAAGTTGACATATCATGGTGTTTCTCTCGTTTTTTGCTTCATCGACCTGTCCTTCTATGATTTCCAATGCTTCCATTGTCTTCTTAGACCCTTGTGCTTGTTTCCTTGCTTCTTTTAGTTGTGATCTAAGGGAGGAGACCTCTTCCTTGTATTGACCAATCTCTGCTTCAAATTTACTCAAGCTTTTGTGCCTTTGTTCAAGGTGGTTTGACAAGGCATCTTCCCGTTTCTTTGCTTTATCCAATTGATTTGTCATGGATATGACTTCTTCATGATGCTTTCTTTTGCTTTGATGAAATTCCTTCTTAAGCTTGGCAAGCTCTTCATCCCTTTCTTGTACTTGAATCTTGAAAAGGTCAACTTTCTTCCTTGTTTGGTCTTGGTCACTAGCTAGTGCTTTCTTATTAAGTTCCTTGTTTTCATTTTTCAAATTGATAATCTCTTCCATGGCAGCTATGGGTTTAGCAAGGAGATCTTCTACAAAATATTTTTCATTCTCTTCATCTTCTATGTCTTCTTTAGCCTTGATGTCATCATTCTCATTTTCAACTTCTATGATGGGCTCTAGATTTCCTTCTTGGTTTCCATCATCTTCCTGACTGATGGTCATGGTCAATGCTCCTTTTGAGTGAAGGTCATGAAGTTTGTCCCATATACCCTTTGCTGGCAAACATTTTCCTAAATTGTTCTTTATAGAATCTGGTAGCCCATTCAAGATTACCTTCATTGCTTTTGCATTGTACTCCTTGGATTCTCTATTCATCATGTTATCAGTAATTACTGATACCCATACTTCAATGCCTTGAGTCTTTAAGAAATTCCTCATTCTTGCCTCCCATATATCAAAGTTTCCATTGAACCATGGAGCCTCCACAAATTGATTGATTTCTATTTCAGTGGTAGAGGGAGATACACCTTTAGGAGGATTGGAGACTTTATTCCTTGGCTTCGCCATTTGTGTTCTAATGATCAACCTTCAAGATGTTAGGCTTTGAGTGAAGGTACTGGCTCTAATACCAATTGTTGGAAATACTGAGAGGGTGGGGGGGGGGGGTGAATCAATATTCCTTTTCAATTGTTATTTTTACCAATTAAATCATTTATATTTAGAACAAAAAATGAAAAATAGGAATAAATTATTTTATTAATATAATCTTTACAATAAATTAGATACAATATATATAAGACTCCAACATGTTTCCAAGCACCAACTTTGACTTTTTGTGACGCTCCAACCTCTGGGGCACCAACCCTGTCTTGTCAAGGAACCAACCTTGGATTTAGGAGTACAAACTCCAAGGACACCAATCCTTCCGATTATGAGGCACCAAACCCAAGGGCTCCAACCCTCTACTATATATTGTCTGGATATGTTTGGTAGTAATTATCTGCTCCCAAAATCTTCTTCACTGAATTATGTCAATCTATAGCTTCACTGTAGTCTCCATGCTACATCATCAATGAAAACCTGCCTTCATATGAAGGAGTCTTCACAACACTTCATATTGCCCACACAGAGTCTGCAAAGTTACCTCATGATGATTTCAAATAGCCATCATGATCTTCAATAATGTCTCCAAGTTCTGCTGATACTTATCAACAAGATATTTGCGCTAGCCCTCAATGTCTTTTCAAAACAACTCTATTTCAACCCTCTGTTCTTACTGTCACAGTAATTGATTTGGGAGTGAGGCTTTAGGAGTAACTCCTTCAAGAATGACTTCTTCATAGGAGTGGCTATCGCAGTTTCATATTGTGTGTTCAATTAAAAAAAACAATCCTGCCCTGTTCATACTCAGATAATCTTCTTAGATCCGCAGAGCGTCCTTTTAAATTGTTATCTAAAATCACTTTGAAACACAAGTCCAAGATTTTCAATAAATAACCCAGTCAATAGAATGTTTGACGTTCGGTTTCCTTATTCTTTTGCTGGACCCTTCAGCTTCCTTCTTCAATCGCTTGATCTTTGGCTTCCTCTGCACTCACTCGACCTTCTTTGCTCGCTTAATCTTCGGCTTCCTCTGCGCTCACTCTACCTCTCACCTTCCTTCTTCACTCACTTGATCTTTGGCTTCCTCTGCGCTGACTTGAACTTTCGACTTCCTTTTTCGCTCACTTTATCTTCGACTTCCCTTTTTGCTCGCTCGACCTTCAACTTCTCGATCTTCAGCTTCCTATGTCTCTTCGAGTTCACCAATACTCAAAAGACACGTTCATTTAGAGGAGAGGCCGAATTACAATAGATGTTGCATATTAAAATTATATCAGAGAGGCCCTTTTTTTAATATTCATACAATAGACTCATTATTTATGAAGGATTTCATAGGAGAAACCACACCCAATGAGGTCCCACATCCATGTCATCAATCGCAATCGCAACTCTTAACATCACTGATGTAACAAGGTCGATATTCATACTGCCGATGAAATGGAGGCATTATAATATTAAACAGTCATCAATAGATCTGTTGGGTCCATAGCTCCATTGCAATCGACGGTCTGTCGGGTCCACAAGTCTTATCGCAATCGTAGTTTACCATCGTTACATTTCTTCAAGACTTGCGATATGCGACGAATGCGATATTTCTTTAGGACGTACTATAATGGTGTAGTGGATCAGCATACATATCGCAATCGGTAGATTTCAATGTGGCAAGGATTTAAAGAGACTTGCGATGTGGCGGACATGGTATCATCTTAAGGCGTATGTAATGGAACTATCGGGTCCGTATTACATATCGCAATCAGAGGTTTTGAGTGGTGGCATAAAATAGAAGTGTCGATATGATTTCTATTGATATTATATACTATCGAAAGGGTTCCCATGGTTTATTACTTCCTCTATATTACATATCGCAATCGAAATATTTCAGTGTAACAACAAGGCTTCAAGACTCGTGATGCGGTGGATACGATATTTCAATAAACAGTTGTTAATAAATCTGTCGGGTCCACAACCTTATCGTAATCGACGGTTTGTGGGACTTTGACTGGCACATGGATTAAAACTAGCCTTAACCCCCACAGTTGACCGCGATCTAAGGGTTGACTATGAGATTGACGACTAGGATTGAGTGCAGGACTTCAGCCACGATCAAGGAAGTCTGTACTTTCCTACCCCTGCTCTTCCGATAGTTGTTTCTCCTATGACTTATCTTCACTCTTCCGCTCTTCTGATAGTTTTCTTCTTTACTCCTTTGTTATCGCTATTCAATTGCTATTCAGTTGCTCATGTTCAATTGCTGATCAATTGACCTCTTGAGTCATTTGATGTTCAATTGTTGTTCAATTGACCTCATGCGTCATTTGCTGTTCAATTATCCTCCATCTCATCATATATCAAACTTTCATCAATATGACCATTATGTTCAATGGGCAATCATGTATCATAGAATTTTCCATCACAAACACTACTATATTGACACAATGACAAACTAGATTAACATTTATGGTTTTTTGGGGTTTTTAGTGAAATTAATCAAGGGGAAAGTGATTTTTTTAAAGGGGAAAAGGGGTTTCACACTAGGGAAAAAGGGTTTTTTGGTAGGGGAATGAATTTGAAGGGTAATTTTCTAGGGAATTGTGAAACCAAGGGGAAAGGGTGATAATCAAGGGAAAAGGTGTCTTCACAAGAAATGAAGGGGTAAAAGGGGAAATTAATAAGTATTTAGTGGGGGGTGAAATGAAATGAGGGGAAGTTAGCCAAATGACTTGTGAACATCCTTTCACTTTCATAACTTCTCCTGCACACTGAAACACATGATTAAACATGATAAATGTGCTTTTTTTCAATGAACTTTGTACTTTCTGCAACCTTTCTTCTACTTACCCTAACATTTTTCTTCACTTTGTTGTGTGCATTTAAGCTAGCAGACCCTTTCCTTTCCTTTTTCTTTTTAAAAGTAAACTATCTCCTTCTAACCTTATATCTTCCAATGGCTCAGATTAAGCTTATGAGCACATTTTATTTCTCTACCTAACTACTGATTGGCTAAGATTAAACAGTTTGGCCAGATCTTTATTCTCTAACTATAAACAAGAAATTTAAAGCACGAAGTAGTCAAGATTAAATGGTTTGACTATCATGGGTTGTGGCATGTATGACAAGCTGCACACAACCATTATTTTAGACAGTAAAGTAAAGAGTAGTGGCACTTGGACTTGCACATTTTCATGATTTGTTTTTGTTTGGGGTTCATATTTCTTCATTTTTTTTTGATCTTTTCTTATTCTTTTTTTCCTTTGATATTTCTTTTAGGACATACCCTCTTCACATTTTTTAATTTTAATATGGAAACATTTGCAGAAAGCAAAGGTATGTACAATATTACAAGACTTAACCATAGTCAATTCAAAATTATGATTCCTATTATTATAGGACTCTAATAGTGGCTCCACATGGGGATGGCATTCTCTGGAAAATGTCAAGAACTCTAAAGACTAGTAGCCTTTGAATTGTGATTTTAGTTACCTTGTGAACTGTCCTTCTGTGATTCTGCTTTATTGATAGTTATGATAGTGAATCCTTCAAAGCTCAGGGCCTTCTCTCTGGGCTTCAACTTCAAAGGATTACCATCCAATCCAATCTACAGTCTGTAATGTTATGTACAATGATGCAAAGTAAAGTGAACTATTATTAGTTAGTGGAAAAATAATGCTTTAACATTCTACCATTAACAGGTCCTCCTAGTAGATCTGATACATCTATCTCTCCCATGAAAATGACATTGTTGCCCCTGTAACCATAAATGACATAAGGCCCTTGCCACAAAAAATCAAAATTTCCATGCTTTTGTTTGTCTTCTCTCCTTGAATCCCACTTAAGGACTTTATCTCCTATGTAAAAATCATCTGATTTAGTCTTTTTATAAAAAACCTTCTTGATTTTTCCTGGATTACCTATGATTTTACATATACTTCTTCTCTGGTCTACTGCAGGTGTATGGTCTGATTTATTCTTCTTTGGACATCATTTGGTTCCACCTATAATTCCTGGATGATCTTCGTCACTGGAACTCCCAAAGATGATGGAGAAACTACATACATCCCATATACTAACTGGTAGGGATATGTTCCAATGGACTTCTTAGTAGTCAGTCTATCTGCCCATAAGGCATGGACTAACTTCTTATTCCATGTATTTTTGTTGTCTTCTAGTAATTTCTTAATGATATTGACCAGGATTTTGTTAGAGGATTCTGCTAGTCCATTACCTTGAGGGTAATAGGTTCTAGAGTGGCCAAGGGTGATATGGTATTAGTTACAGAAGTCTATCATTCTCTTGGATTTAAAGGTAGCTATATTATCAGTAATTAGTTTCTGGGGGCATCCAAATATTGACAGGATATTATTCAGGAATTTAGACTTCTGTGATCCATAACATTGTTTAGAAAATCTTCGGCAAAATCACATAATCAATCTTTTGTCGACGCGTTTCGAACCAACCAGTGTGGTTCATCGTCAGGACAAGTTGAAGGACTGATCTGGCTAAGCTTGATTAAATAGAGTGTGCAGAGATCCCAACGGTTATATTGCAACGGCTAATTTTGACTTAGTCAAACTAATAATTTTATTATTAACCGAAACCTACTATTATTAGTTAATTGAATATAATAAATATAATGTTTAAATATAATGGTCATTATATTTATTAAAAATCTATATTTATTATTATTCTTAAATTAATTAATTCCAAATAAATAGTATTAAAATACTATTAATCTTTAGAATTTAGTTACAATGGTAATTGGTATTTAAAAATTGTTTATGCCTAAGGATCCAATGGTAAAGATATAATAGTTAATAAATTATGGTAAATTCATAATGGTAAACTACCTATAATGGTCATTAATAAATTATATTAATATTCCCAAATTATTTAACTCTAAATGGATATTATTCTCTAGAAAGGAGATAATGACAATGTCTATGGCTTGTCTAGAAGGTATGGCTTCTATCCATTTGGTAAAATAGTCAGTGGCTGTCAGAATAATTTGTGTTGAGTTTATGTTGCACTAAAAATTGTCACCTTGACATCCTGCAATCTGTGTGAGTCCATTACCACTCATACTTTCCTCCTTTGCAAGTCTTAAGCCTCAATTCTTCATATCAAGCCTTGAAAATAAGAGAAAACCCTCAAAAGTCTCTAAAACTCGGGTTCCACACTTTCTCTTTGCATTACCTATGGTCCCGCACCTAATGGTCATGTCCTCTGTGCACTTGACCACTCTGTATCTTTGTTATGGGTGCGGACCCCTGTAAAAGTTAAAAAGGCAGGAGTACATTCTAAAAAAACTCACTTTTAGTCATTTCTAGAAGCTTCTGGAAGGAATCTTGAGGTGGCAAGTTCACTCTTATAAGGTTCATGCATCCCATACCTTAAGGAGCTAACCCCTTGATGTGAGGAGCTTATCCCTTTGAAGGAGGATTCTATCACTTCATAGATGGACCTGTAACCTCCTCCTCTACACTATAAAATGAAGCATTGGGCTGGTTACTGGAGGAGGTGGAAAGCTGAATATTTTTGAGGTGAAATGCTACTGGAACTTAGTCTTCTTTAGTTGAGCTTTTATGAGGAGAGATCACATACCTCTAAGATCTCATTTGGAAGGGTGCAAGGCTTGTCAAAGTAAAGGAAATTCCTGTTTCGGACCCCAGGAAGAACTTGTTCAACATCAAGGCTGAAAAGGTTGTAAGGTTATTCTACTTCAAAGTTAATACAAATAAGTTTGTTTTTCTCAATAAGCTATTCATTTATGATTTATTTTATGGATTCCTTGATCACCATAATCGACATGATTTATGATATTTTCTATGCAAGTGCTATTTGATGTTTGCTTGTTGTGATTGTAGGTCTTTAAAGATAATTCTTTCGAATGATTGAGGGATGACTACAACGAACAAGCATTGAATCTAAGGTAGGATCTTAACACCTCTATAGTCTTTATTTGTAAATTTCATATGTATAGAGAAAGATAGATTTGTTTGACTGTTTGTTGCTAGATTATCTTGTGATACTAGGGAGATCGGTCTTGTCCACAAGATTGATTTATTCGGCCAACAAATTGGCAACTCCACTGGGGATGAATTTGGTTTTTGGTTTTCCTTTGTTTTGACTTGAGAAAAGTGTTTTCATTTCTGGTTTTTGATTGATGTATACTGGCTTGGGTAGTTTTTAAATCTCGGAGTATTTTCGTTTTTTCTGAAGTTTTCAAGGGACCGCACTTTTTCTTCACAGACAATGCGGGCATCTCTGCACATTTCCTTTAGTAAACATAGTGGGACTGCACCTGTTACTTCTGGAGCCTGCGAAACCTTTAAAATTTTTTGAAAAACCTAAAATACCCTTTTCCAGTTAGGTTTAGGTTTGATTTAGAAGCTTTAGGGTCTACCCAGATCTGTGTTTTTCCTGTCAAAAACCTCTTGTGAGTGAGTTCCAATAGTATTTTTTTTTTAGATGATTTTCTAGAAGTTTGCATGCTTGGATTGGTTTTCACTTGATCTCTGTAGTGACTCAAAGATCAGAAGCTTGAGAAACCTTAGATCACCCTGGTGTCTTTTTGTCTTCTTGATGAGTCTGACTTGGTTGTGAAATCTATCCTTTGTGAGAAATATATTCAGTTTTTTCGTTGCAAATCTTTGAATAAACTTTGTCATAAGTTTTGAATTTCATTTTTACAAAAGAAAACATATCTGGATGTTTTTTGATTGGTTTTTTATTCTGAAGAAATGAATCCTTAGTTTACTAAACAACTAAGTAAAACGTCCTCAAAAAGAATTGAAGCTTTCATTTATTTAGATTTTAAAGTTTTTAGATCTCAAAATTAGTTTTTGTAGTTTTGAGTGCTTTTCTAGAACTTGTAGATCTCTTTTGAAAAGAAAATTGTTTTTCTTGTAGTTTCGAGTTTTGAAAAGTGAAAGGGATTTATTGTGAGCATTGATTATTAGTCTCGTTATGAGTTCTTATTGAAAAATACAAAAAGATTTTATTTTCATTCCCATGTTGAAAGAAAGATTTGTTTCTTAAAGAATTGCATTCTCGAACTCTTTCTTTTAGCTAGAATTTCATTAAAAGAAAAACAAATTGCTTATCATTTTAGATGCATATTTTAGTGTTTGGAGTCAAGTCTTCACACCCTCAAAGTTTCATTTCCATACCTATTGACTTAAGGAACAACCCATAAAAACAATGCTTAATTAAAATTGATCTAGTAATCTTTTTTATTTCTAGGGCTCTTATCACCAATATAGCTTAGGCTAGTATCTTGGAGTAGGGAGTAATTAACTCTCCAAGATAGTTAAAACAAAAAAGTAGATATATCTTGTGGTAGGAAATAAATCCAATTGTAATCGATACATTCTGGGAAGCTTCTCTTAAAAGAGTCAATCACAAGATCATGTCCGAACCTTTGAGACAATCAAGTCTATTTCATTGGGAAAGATAGAAGATTTGCGCATATTATAAACGGTAAACCTCAGATTAACCATTGTAGAGGAGCTTGGGGTCACTTGTTGGTAAACCTTGGATTGATCATGTTAAGGAGCCTTCAAGGGGATTGAGCTTTGTTACTTTGCCCTTGCGCATAGATCGGATCGTAGACTGTTCCCCCAGTTGTATTTGTTGTTGTTGGTAACCTTAGTGTCCATAAACTTAAGATTATTTCCTAAGGTGACGGTGAAGGATGGGTCTCACTGTACCTGGAGCAGACATCAACTAGACTCACTTGGACTCTCTGGGGCGTTCTCTTCACTCGAGATGGTTTTGTGAAGAAACTTGTGCTAGTCTGTTTCATTAAGTAAGTTTTCGGGGTAACTGTTCCAACTGCCCTTTCTGTATTAAACTTCTACTACGTTGGATTTCATCACCAACTAGTATTTTTAGTACAGGAAGTTACTGTTTTTGTGTTGTTTGAAGTCTTAGATTTTTTAGGTGTGTGATTCAATTGTTTGTTTCTTTAGAGACTTTAGG
Source organism: Pinus tabuliformis (assembly GCA_031772625.1). Taxonomy (NCBI): domain Eukaryota; kingdom Viridiplantae; phylum Streptophyta; class Pinopsida; order Pinales; family Pinaceae; genus Pinus; species Pinus tabuliformis. Next base: position 858,794,348 of record CM062805.1, read on the forward strand.
TGGTTTTATTGAAATTTTCTTTGTTTGCGTGTGAGTAATTAATATTTAATCGTGGCTTAATTACCGAGACAATCTCGTAGACTTCAGGGGAAACCTCCTGAGTATTCACCAAGCCAGCTTGATGGGCTACGAACTCTTGTATCACCTAGTGACAGTAGAGTTGGATCACCAGAAGACGGAGAGTCATCTTTAATTGTTCATCCTGATTATCAAATACAAACAACAGAGTCTATTCAAGAGACAATTTCATTTTCCGAAGTTACTGGTAGTATTTTTCCTTCCAGTGAATTAGCTGAAGAAGTTGAAATTTCTAAGCCTGACACTAAACCTGTTGTTACTCCAACTTCAGGATTTTCTTCTCCAACTTCTAGTAATCCTGGTTCACCTAGGGTAAGCAATATCATTACTCAAAATCTTCCTTCTGGCCTTATTTCTATTGAAGAACTTGTTAATCCAAAAGAAGACGTAGTTCTTCCTGAAAACCAACAGATTTTAAATCTTAGGGAGCATGAACCAATATTCTACAGTCCTTTTGGAGTGATGCTTGGTATGTTTCATTGACAAATTTTTTAGAAAACTTGGGTCTTAGTTTTTCACCACCTCGAATTCATTTTCATCCTACGTCAAGAGGTTATTATCCTTCATCGATTATGTCAAGACAGTCATCCATGTTTTCCCAAACACCAGAAACATTTTTATCTAGTGGTCCTTCTGTTCCTTTGGGGTACCAGTCACTCTCTAGTACTTTTTCAGGAGCATCGCCACACCCGAATGAACAAGTGTTATCATCTGGAAGTAATGGAACTCAAGCGTTGAACGCAAAACAAGTCCTTATGATTTCTGGTAGTATTCCAAATCCTCAACCTCAAGGTAGTCAGTTACCTCTTGGGGGCAACCTCAAGGTAGTCAGTTACCGCCTGGGGGGCAACCCCAAGGTAGTCAGTTACCGCCTGAGGGGTACCCCAAGGTAGTCATTTACCTCCTGAAGGGCTTCCTCAAGTTTATCAATCTTCAGGACAGTACATACCCCAAGGTCAACCTCAGACTCAGTACATACCCCAAGGTCAACCCCAGTTTTAGTACATACCTCAAGGTCAACCCCAGTTTCATTACGTGCCTTACGGTTATCAACCCCAAGGTCAGTACCCAAATCAAGGTTTCCAACCGCCTTATGGTCAACCATTTTTTCAAGGAGCTAGAAATGTACCGCCTAATTATCAGCCCTACGTTCAACCAGATTATGGTCCTCCATATGCACAACTTTGTTATCGGGAAAACTAGTGTATATGCAGAGCTGCTAGTCCCACTAAGACTGGGAGCTACCTTAGAAACAAAAAAACTAAAAACTACTTTCATTTTCCTTTATGAGAAATAGATGAGAGAAGAATAAGGAGACCAACCTCTGTCTTGCGCTTGGTTCCTTGCTCGTTTCCTCTCTCTTCTGATAGTCTTTTCCACTCGCTTCCTTGTCTACCCAGCTTCAAAGAGTACCTGTAGAATCAAAGCAGCATAACACTATCCAAGAACATAGATCTATTATCATAAACAATATAGGACCAGATGTATATTGATCACACAAATGCATAAATCATCAATCATACAAGAATGTGGAGGAAAACTTGAATAGATTTATTGATAATCAAGAAAGAGCAAAGAGGATTACAACCAATTGTTCTGACCGAGCATCATCCTCTCAGCAAGAAAGCCCTTCTTCACCTCATGAAAATCTTAGATCACCCAACACTATGATATTGCACCAAGAAACCAGCAACACTTCCTTACAAGATACAAAATTCCAGCCTCTGGATCTCTGGGATGAGGGATCCATATATAGATGTTTGCAAGGGGAATGAGTCAGCTTTTGAGATTTGATTAGTGTCCTCTCTCTTATAGTTCTTGATTCCACTTGGAGATTGATGATCTCTTACTCATCCCTGGTCGAATGTAGAGAGGCAAGTGTCACAGGAGAAGTTTCTGGAAGATTTCATGCTCCTCCACCTTGCGGATTGACCTTGCCATTTGTCCACTCTCGCCCATCGCACCCCATAGAAGGGCTTTTCAACATGCATCGCACCTACTGTGTGTATTCAGGTGGGATGCAACGCACTTTGAATATGGAGCAGGTGAAATGGTCCAGTTTTGACCAGTTCTGAGCAGTTTTTCATGGAGAATTTTTGGGAGATGCTGTAATCAGTTGAACTTGTTCTTTTAGGGGTTGGAACAACACCTTTAGGGACTTAGGAGCCCTTGGTTTATGGACATTTATTCTTGGGGTTGCAGTGCCCAAAAATTTCTATAAAAGTTGTCCCCTAAAGCATGAGGTCGTTAATCTTTTGATGTCGGGTGAAATGCTTTATCATGAGGATCTGAAGTTTTTTCGAGCTGGAAGGTGACCTGTAATAAGATACAATACAATACATTATCTTCATAATATTTTCCTGATCTAGCTGAGGCGGGAATTCCCATGCTTAGCTTTATAAATTCATTTTCATGTACATAGGACAGACAATCTTCTGAGTGTAGACTGATGATTCTGGTAGAGCCATCATCCCTTATATTGGATGATTATCTGTGCAGCAATGATGTACATTTGATGTCTTTATTTTCCTAAATATATATCGTAGCCCGGATCGATGAAATTAGATCCGAGGTCTTCAATCTCGTTCGATCTTCACTCAAAGTACAAGTCAATCCACATGAGAGATGTTTTGGAGTCGAACATGGAAAAACATCGCCTGATTACCAGCCAATGATGTAAGTTGTTAACAGGCGCGAGAGGAATCACCGATAATGATAATGACCCTCAAGGTACTGCAGTACAATTCACGTGGTGTGAATAAGAGACTTGGCGTCGAACACCATGCAAAATCTTTCGGTCGAAGGCCATTGATGTAAACCTGTCGCTTGAAGTGAGAAACTTGCCATTGAGGCATGCACACTTCAAAGTACTGAAAGGGTTGTTCCTAGATCGACTTCTTGGATAATGAGCTGATGTCGACAAGAAGTGATCCGTCATAGGAGGGCCTTAGTGAATCCCACATCAATGACAAGGAATGGAGCAAATGATTTTAATGGAGGTGAAAAACAATCTGGTGATATAAGGTTTAGGGTGGCGGTCATGAAAGAATGGAGCAAAAATGTATTATAGTGGGTGAGACATAGGTGAATTCTCTGAGCGACTTCTCTTGAACATATCGGCGATACTGTCATGATGGATTGGTAGCATTAACCCCAAATGTGGATGGTGTGATGGAACCATGGTGATGTGACCAGTGAATGGAACAAACCAACCCGACTTGGATGCGGAGTGAAAGTGTCATGTTCAAGAGTGACTTGCTACCAACAAAGTTTCTTCAAGTTTTCTTCCCAATTTTTCCCCAGTCATTATTGACCAGTACCTCTTTATTTTTGTCAAGCTTGAGGAGGATAACATATGCTTGTTCTATAATTTTCCCTTCGGGCAAACCCATCGCTATGTTTTAACGAGCCTAGCAATAGTGAAACTCGTTCTTGTCTGTTATGGACAAGTTTGTCGCTATTAGGTTTTTAACAAGTTTAACGACAAAGATAACTCGGTCCTTTTCAGTTTTAGAGAGTCTAAAAAGGGACGTAAAGGAAACTCCAAAAATACTTTTTCGTCATCTAATCCCTTAAGTCCGAAAAAGTATAAAATAATACAAAAGGGATGAATTTTCGGTAATTTTAATGAGCCGAACAAAACAAGCGCTCGATCTTTTTGTGTAATAATCCCTCAGGTCCAAAAAGATTAAAATCTAAAGGAGGGATAACACTTTCGGTCACTTTAATGAGTTGGAGAGGCCAATGGCTTGGCATTCTTTTCATATTTTACGAGTCAGTTGAAAAGAGCTTAAAGGAGACTCGTTTTTTGAGGAATGAGTGATAGATTCGGGTAGCAACTGATTCCAGGTAAGGTTTGGAATTTTCCAATCATGGCAGTGTCACAAGGATGGCTAACAAGATCACTCTTCGCAGCTGTTCCTCAAAAGGGGTAAACAATCAAGTGGAGGTGAATGATCAGCCAATACAGAGTGGAGGTGATGATGAGAACATGACCAAGGCTTCAAAGGCTGAAGTAATACATTCACGATGGTTATTTACCGGAAATTGGTTCATTTTTTAATGAGCTTAAACGCTAGGGGAAACACTTGCTCATTGCTTATGTTTATTTTTTAACGAGCTTGAATTCCGCATTAAAACTTCTCGATATAACGGTTATTTCTTGACTTTACCATTAATAACTTTGTTCCTTCAAATATTGTACTGCATGCTCAATTGCTTCATCAGACTAGTTAGAAATGAACAATATATGTTTGGAAAATGCATTAAGACACTAATATTTTACTTGAATTACATAAAAAGTAATTTAAAAGTGCTTTTACCCCTCATTTTACCATTTCATTTGAACTTTGGTCTGTTGGAGCCTTGGAGGTGCTTTCCCCCTTGATTTTCACCAGCTGATTCTGGGAGATTTTGTGGACGATTTTTGGTGCCTTTTGGACCAGGTAGGAGCTAAACCCGAGCTCTTTCATTTCATCCTTTCCATTTTGCATTCTGAGCCTGATTTCTGGTTTTTCTGAGCCTCTGGGGTTTGAAAAACTTGCCCTGGCTCCATCGCACCCTTTCTATATTGAAAGGTGCGTTGAATGTTGGCCTACCCACTGGATAGTTAGCATCCAACGCACCCAGAACACTGCTGGGGGTGCGATGGGCGCAAGGAGGGAAATTTGTGCACAGTTTTCAATGGGAATTTTTGCCTATTTTTCACCAAATCAGGATCTAACTCTTCTCTTGTTTGTTTTTTCAGAGATTCATTGGATCAAAATGCCTGTTACATGGCGAGAATGTGAGCATGAAGAAGAGGACATGTTTGCTTTACATGATCTGGTTACGGTAAATGCACTGCAGAACTGTGGCTTGTTCAAGTTTTTCCGCATCTCTAGCATGAGGCAAAAAATCAACTTGTTGCAGTATTTGCTTGATGCCTAGGACCCTACCAGCCAGGTGTTCCAAATTAGGGGCAAATCCATCCCCTTGACTATCATGGACATCTATTTTTTGACCGGCTTATCGAGGCGGGGTGCCCCTATCTCATTATCAGGTTCAGCCCGTGGGGGTGAATCTGTGAGAGATTACATTCGTAGGTATTGCAGAGAGGGATCTCAGCTGAGTAAAGACAGCAAGATCAACATCTGAGATGTCACTGACAGGTCCCTGAGGACCATTCTATTCACCTTTGGTAGGATGGCTGGTAGTGCGGCTCTTCATGTGGCCAACCGGTCTTATATGCAGTATGCCTTAGAATGCCTCGAACCGAAGGTGTTCAACTGGTGTAATGCAGTACTCTTTGTGATGAAAGAACAATTGACCAAGGTGAAAAATGGAAGATTGATGAACTTTGGATATGGTTCTATTTTGACCGCCTTTGCCTTGGAAAAGATCCTGCTGATGCAGCCGCAGTATATTTCACTTGGTTTACCTCCACCGACTGAGCCACGGATGCAGAGATGGGTCGAACATATGTCCAGACATGCTGGTCAGTCTCAGATTTCCTTTTCTGATACCTTCTTTGGGTGGTTCGATCGTCAGGAGATGGTTTTTTCCGAATATCCATATGCTAGTATGGATTTCCGGGGTGACCTGGATTTGGTACTGCCGGCTGGCGAGCAGTTGGGTGCCATTGGTAAATTCTTTGACCATATTTTTGTTTATCATTTCTCTTTATAATGTCCTTGTGCTTTATTCTATCAAGAATAATTAGAACTCATGTGCTCATGCAGACGTTGGTCCCGTTAGGCCAGTAGTACGCCTGAGAGTGCCAGCTTCCGCTCCAGCAGGAGAGGCTGTGGGAAGGGCTATCCTTCGCGACCTCGATGTGGCCGAGACTCTTTCAGTATTATAGAATCAGGTCGAGGGCCCCACTCTCGGTATTCTAGATGTGAGGAATGACGAGCTGCCTTTGAGGTTGCAGCGACATACTACTGGCATGCCAAGTCGATGGACTAGGCTTTTACGCATGATTGCACAGGCGGTGACTTGTTATCACCAGCATCATTAGACTAGGGTGCCCCCTAGCATTTTGAGTTTTGGGTCATTTGACCAATTTTTTCTTGGTTACAGAACATTATGTGTAAACCATAAATAGTTATATATATATTTTTTATTTTCGGAGTTTTATTTTGGTTAAGTTACATGATCCGAATGCAAATATTGATGAAATGCTTCTTTTTATAAATGTTGCAAATGTCTATCTAACACATAATTTGCCAATGAGTCAGTTAACGTGTTTAAGCTTTTGGAAATATGCTGATATTGAATAAAATCAAATTGCCTTTCCAAAATCTTGACCCTTAGGAACATGCAATAGATAGTTGGATTTCGGACGGAGTAGATACCAGTGAGTTGTAGTATAAAGAGTTGTGAGTCTAGCCTGACGAAAAGTCAGCGTATGCCATGTGTGATGGCATCAGAGAGAAGTTATATCAATGCGCTATATTCAACAATGTTATTCATTGATCGAACAATACATACCCCTCTGAAACTTACTAACTCACCGCTTGGATCAAAAATGGCCCAGGCCACAAAAGATAGGTTCCGCGAACTACGACTTGCTATGTCGGCATATCCAACAAAATATTCCAATAGGTTCGTCATCTGCGACAAATGTAAAAAGTGGATTTACTTGACCAAAACGATTACCTGTAGCGAAAACAAAAATGTAACAAAAGCATATGGGTTACCACACTGAATCATGCATAGTAACGCTTAAGGTACAACCCATTACGGGGTTGCGCCAGTGGAATTCCATCGTAATCCATTAACTTGTAGGCTCCTTTTGCTAATACATGTTTAACAATATAGGGGCCCATCCATAAAGACTTGAATTTACCTGCTCCCAATTTATCGGATTCTTGGTCGTAAAGTAAGACCAAGTCACCTTCTGAGAAGACACGGAGTTTGACATTCTTGTCGAACTGTGCCTTGACTCGTTTCTTATGGGCTTCGTTAGCCAAAGCGGCATCATGATGGGTTTCATCCAATTGGATTAGTTCCAAGAAACAAGCCTCCTCTTCTGAAGTTCCGGGGAGAAGGTCGATTGCGAGTTTGAGGGACGAGATTTCACACTTAACTAGTAAGATTGCTTCTAGGCCATACACCAGTTGGAAGGGTGTAAACCTGGTTACATTCCTTACCGATGTTTGATATGCCCATAAGGCCGAGTACAAGATTAGGTGCCAACTCCTTTTGTGGACTCCAATCATCCTTTGTAGCATGCGCTTCAGGACCTTGTTGATTGCTTCAACTTGACCGTTGGCCTGCGAGTAATATGGAGTAGAGTTGTCGTGAGACAACCCTAATTTGGAAGCTAATTCGGCCATCATGTGATTGCGAAAATTCGATCCATGCTCTATGACTATAGCCTGTGGAACGCCGAATCTGGCGACTACATGATTGAAAAAGAAAAGGGCAGTTGTTTCACCTGTGTTATCTAATGTAGGCATCGCCTCGACCCATTTGGTAAAATAGTCCACTGTGACTATGATATACCCATGCCCCCCGGTTGAGGTGGGGTTACATGTCATGAAATCAATGCCCCATTTGGCGAATGGCCCAAGAGCAACTACTGGCTGCAGAGGTGCGGGTGGTCTTCTGGTTTTACTATCAAAAATTTGACAGACATGGAAACTTCTGACTGCGGTTATGCAATCTTTGAACATTGTTGGCCAGAAGTATCCTGCTCGTAAAAAATTTTGTGTCGTAGCGTAACCAGATTGATGCCCCCCACACGCGCCTGAATGGCAATCATTCAGGACTTTTTCGGCTTCCTCATGGGTGAGGCACCTCCTCAGAACTGTATCGACACCACGACAGTAAAGTGTGTCACCGATGATCATGTAGTCTTTTGATTGGTATCAAATACGTTTTTGTTCGGAGGGGGAGGTATTATGCCTATATTTTTGGTTTCGGAGATAGATGATTATATCTCCATACCACGGATTGCTTGATGATATCAGAAACAAAGATTCATCCATGATTGTTTCTTCTGATGTTTCATCGTTGGACGACGATGGGAGATCGCATAGTAATTCCGCGAAGACCAGGGCTTTCTTTGACTTGGATTTTACAAATTCCAGATCAAACTCTTGTAGAATTGCTATCCATTTTGAATATTTTCCCTCCAGCAACTGTCGCGACAATATATAAGTCATGGGGTTGCAATCTGTCAGAATGGTAGTTTTTCGAAAGAGGACATAGTGTCGAAATATCTGTATCGCTTGAACAGCGACGAGCGCCAGCTTTTCAACATAGGAATATTTTCTTTCTATATCATTTAAGTTTCTACTTAAATAATATATAGGATGTTCAATTCCATTGTATTCTTGAACTAAAACCATTGCGATGGTTATATCCGCTGCAGCCAGATACTGGTTAAAGTATTTTTGATAATCAGGAGCGTACATTAATGATGCTTTCATTAGGGATTCTTTTGAAGCATCAAAGGAAACTTGTGCGACCTGATCCCAGACGAAGGGCACTTCCTTTTTCAATAGACGTGTATAACCTTTAGCAAGTTCGACGTAATTTGGAATAAACCTCCTCAAAAAGTTTGCTTTCCCTTGGAGTTTCTGAATCTGAAGCAAATTTGAAGGTGGAGGCAAATTTATGATTGCCTGAACCTTACATGGGTCGAAACGAATCCCGTCCTTTGAGACTACAAAGCCAAGTAAACGACTAGAACTGACATAGAACACACATTTGTGTGGATTGAGTTGTATCTTGTAATGTCGGCAACGTAGAAATATTCCTCTCAAATGCTGCAGATGATCGGTCCACTTTCGCGAATGAGCGGGAAGGTCGTCGAGATATGGTTGAACGATTTTTTTGATGTCATGAAAGGCATAATTCATTGCCCTCTGAAATGTTTCCCCTGCGTTCTTTTAACCAAAGGGTAATTTGCGATATGCGAATGTGCCCCACGGACAAATAAATGCAGTCTTTGACTGGTCCTGCGGGCGGATATTTATTTGATTATACCCAGAGAATCCATCCATGAATGAAAATATTTCGCATCCGGCGCATTCATCAATTATCTAGTCAATAAAGGGTGTAGGGTAGTTGTCTTTTAGACAAGCTTGATTTACATCACTATAATCGATGCACACTCTAATCGTTCCTTGTTTTTTCATCACAGGTGTTAGCGCTTGAAATTTCACCTCAGGCTGAGAAAGGTAAACTTCAAGGCAACATCAAACCACTTAGCCTCGTAGCTAGCCCTACGGGGCAGGAGAGGGCTCTCTCCGGTCTATCTCGATAGAGATCTTCAACGGGCGAGATAAACAATGAGGAAACACTGATTTTAGGCTAGTAAACTGATAAAAGGTTTGATTTGAGATTTTTAGGATTTCGGTGGAAAATCGGGGAAAGGCAATTTTGGGTGCGGGGATTCGACACAGTTTTTGCAGGGGGTTCTTTGGGGCAAGGTAGGAGACTGTATTGATGCCTTTGAATTAATTGAATGGATAGGAATGACCGGTGAGGAGCTAAAGAGAGCAAGAAACCTTCAAGAGTTCTCTTTAGACAGATGAAAACATAAATATTAAGCAAACTTAAAAGCAGAGCATGGCAATCATGAATTCTACTTTAACACTTCATTTGCCTAATTTGCAGAAGGAAAAGTAAGAAGATGAATCACATAACAAACTTACAAGTACAAAGAGAAATACACCATCAATACATGTAACCACAGGAATCCCAAAAAGCACTGCAAAACCCTGGTCTTTCTTCCTTTGCCAAAATTGCAGAGGTACAATGAGTAATACAATAGAGCTTTCTCCCTCAAGAGTCCAACCCTGAAAATGACCAAGAAAGTACATAATATAAGAAATCTAACGTCTTTCCTTGCCTCTAGGGGTCGAGCTCACTATCCTAGGAGCTGTTTCAACCAATTCTAAACTGAGCACTAAAAACTAGGCAATCAAAACAACTTGCCTCTATAAGCTAGGAAACCAATTTATTCATTAAATTTTTGCCTATCACATGAATGAATCTTCTAGAAGAGATAAATAAGTGTCAAAATATCATAAAGTTACATCATTTACAATAATTAGGATCAAAATTCACTCCAAAAAGTCAAATCCAGTCAAAACTGTGTTTTGCTGAGTTGTAGGTACATTTCTGTGAAAATTGCCCAACGCGTAGCGCCCTGATTCTGAACGCGTAGCGCGCCTTTGGATCCACTTTTGAGGCACTTCCAGGTGTCCAAATGAAGCAAAAGTGGGCTTGTTGGAAATTTCTGGATGTCTACTTTCCAACCTAAGTGGAATTTCTGAATTTGGTGGTCATTTGCCCCTCCAAAATTGCAATCTCCCAAGACTGCTTCCTGTGTGTCAAAAAGGTGGCAGAAAGTCATTTTTTGCTTGTTTTTTGACCTTCTGGAGGCTCAAAACTTGATGAAATCTCTTGGTAATTGCTGAGCAGGTGTATATTTTCATAAAAAATCCAAAAATGCTGAGTTTTCCTAAAATAGAGTTTCCCATCGAAAGGGTCGCGCGCGGTGCGCTACGCGTTGGTGAAGAAAACCTATTTTTCGCCCAAAAATTCACAAGTGACCAAAAATGCTCAAAATTTTTTGAAATTTGTGCTGGAGTTGAGTCATTTAGCATCATGCTCCTTCAAGGAAGCCTCAGCCAACATGTGGAGGGGATCGGGCCTTTTTCTTCGTTTTAGTGCTTTGGCCAACCGCCCTTGGAGCACCTTCATTTTCGCCTTGCCTACGTGCATTCGGGCCCAATAGTGGTTCTTCATGTTCCGGAGCAGGTCCTTATCTTTATTGGCCTTGGCCAGCAACCTCTCCAAATGAGCATTGACCTGGAGAAGCATAGCCTCTCGCTCAACGGGTACCAAATCACCGCGTCTCTTGCGCGCCAAGTTGCGGTCTTCATGGATCCTCCGCAACTCATCAAGAGTGTGTTCATCTTCCAATTGCTTGTTGCGCTGCTCTAAGTATGTGATTTTCCAATTTTCCATTTCCAACCTTTGCTGCAACGAGTCATTTTCAGCCCTTAGGTGCTGGATGATCTCCTTTGGCTCTAGGCTAGGAGAACTGATATCGAGGTCAACAACATCTATGCCAGGATCACCTGATGGCCCCTCATCAATTTTGGGCTGCTTTCCTCTCTCTGATACCTGTGCTACTGTCGGAAATGAGGCCCCTTCCACCTGATGTGGAGATAACACTCGCGTGCTGATGAAGAAGGCGAGACCCCTTCCACTTGGTGTGGAGAAAATACTCGCCTAGCTGATGCAAATAAGGCCCTGTGGCCTTTCTGATATGTGACCAATGGAGGAGAGCTGACATGTCTGGACTCGGGGATATCATGCTGCTATGAAGGTCCTCCCTCCTCATGAACAACCTCAGGGGGTGGTGATGCTGGCGCTGTGAAGAAATATCGAGAGATAAAATCCTCCCATGGGATACCCTACTGAGCCAACTGATGCATGACCACAAGCTTAATCAAACCATAATGAAAGATGCTCCGGTGTTGCTGTGCTAGGCTCTTTCTCTGCACCAAGGGCACCATCTTCTCAATATTCCGGCACATGAAAAATGGTATCTTCATCATTCGTACCCGTGTGAAATGCATCAACAAGCAGATATGGTACGAATACAAATGTGAAAATCTGCCCTCACAGGTGAAATAGCGAATGATGAGCCTCATCAAGGGAGCATACTCATCCCTCAAGAATCTAAAAGGAAATACACCAGTCATGTACCTCATGTATGCAGGTTTAATGTAGGGCTCATACTGAAATCTGTCCAATAGTTTGCGCTTGTTCCACTCTTCTCCAACATTGGGTATCCCTGTTGCTTGAGCAACCATCTCAGGTGACAATATAAAATCCACCCCTGCCAGATTCACATGCCCATCATGCAAATGAAAAACAAATAAGCGGACCAATTCCCTATGGTGCTGAATTTGAGAAATCCTCTCGCAAAATTCATAACATGACAGGTGGCAGAAACATGTGACTGCAAGTGGACAAGCCTGTAAATAGGTCAAAGAGGTGGGCTCCTCTCTCACATGGTGACCACCCTTACCACCCCTGTGAGGCCTCCTCTGTACCTCAACCTCTGGTGTTGACTCACGGTCATCACTTTTCTCATAGTCGGTTTCAGTTTCTGACATGGTTTCAAGAGAAAAATGGCTGAAATGTACTGCTGCTTCTGCTCAAATGACCTGCTATTTTCACTGTTGAAATGCTGCTTCAAGGGGACAAATAACACAAGGGAGATATTAGGGAAGGGAGAATTTTCAGGGGAATTAGGGAAAATACATGAAAAGGGGAATTAAGGGAAGGAATCATGACATATACAACATCATACCATTATAATTTGCAAAGGTTTTATGGGAAGTAGGGTTTAAGGTTATATTATTGGATTTTAGGGATAGGGGTAGGGTTTTGGGCTTTTGATATTTTTGGTAGGGAGATTAGGTAAAAATGATAAGGGAGATGGTTGGGATGTGGGGGGAAAAAATGGGAGTGAAAGGGATGACCTTGAGAGTAGAAAAACAAAACCCTATCTCTACTTGCACTTTGACATTTTTTAAGCAAATATACATGAACTTCTCATTTCAACTTGATGGCATTAAAACACATTTCCCATGCTCATTTTTCTTTATCAAGCAAAACACTTTGATGATTAGAGGCTTACCTGTAATCTTGAAGAAATTTGGGGTCGTTTGAAGCTTTGAAGGTAATTTTTTCTTGTGTAAACCCCAACGCGTAGCGCGCGGGTCCTGACGCGTAGCGCGCGCCCAACGCGTAGCGCCTGTGCCTTTTTCCCACTGTGCTGACCGCCCCGACGCGTAGCGCCTGCCCAACGCATAGCGCACAGGTCCTGATGCGTAGCGTGCGGGCTCTGTCCACCAACTTTCATGGTTTTCTCACTAAATCGCCTTTTGCTCTTGCTTTGGAGTCTTGGAGGCAAATAATGATAAAATGAAGGGAGGGAGGGCTTTTATAAACCTGATTTGAATTAATTTCCCCTCAAACCCACTTTCTAATGTTTATAAAATGACACTTTTCAAAATTTAAATGCTGCTGACTTTATGGTTTCCTTTTGTCCTGAAATTGGTTGAACTGATGCTTTTTCTTGAAAATTTTTGAAGGGATAGCTTCTGAGGAATCTTGGCAAAGGGGACCAGGGCTGCATGCTGACTTTCAAAGAATTTTGAATTTTTACAACTTTTTACAAAATGAGAAAATGACCTTGTCTTTAAAAACAAGGTTTTTAAATCCAAGGTAAAAATTAGCTGTACAAGATGAAATCTTTTGAAGAAATACTTTGATAGTCATCCCTCTGGCCTGCTGGGCATTTATTGACTTTTAAAGACATGATTTCAAAGACAAATTGGACCTAAACCCTAGACCTAGGACTTTTGACCTTAAGACAAGACAAGTAACCTTGAAAGAGTTTATTGACTGAAACAACTTGATCCAGCAGTGCCAAGAGGGGAATAAAGACACCAGCTCCTCCATCAGGGTTATGGCATGCCTAATGGAATGCAATGAGATGACACTGATGAGACACCTACTTATGCAAATGCAAAGAGCTTTGATCGCTGATGGAGGGCTACTAGACTGACTCTAACATTGGCTCCAATGGGGATGGTAGCTCCTTGGAGGTACCAAGAACCTTAGACCTCTGGGAGAGCAGACCAGTGCTTTTCAATCATTGGGCAATGGAGTCATTATTTACATATGTGACCCAAACCGGGACAGCTTTATTGACTTTAACAACTGACTGAAAATTGGACTAACTTTGACCCAAACTAACTCAACTTTTGGACAGAAAATGAACTGATAAAAATAACATGAAAAACTCACACCAACTAATCTCCATCTTCAGAATTATAGCCTTCACCGCGGGCCCCAGACTAAAGATGAAAGATCAGTTCACACTTGCAGTGAAATAAAAGTAAAATGGTAATTACAATGATAATGGCTAGAGCAAAAAATGCTCAGACATGGTACCTTTTAAGCAGCCGGCCATTGACCGACCCTCCAAGACAATCATCACCATTCATTTCTTTGAGAAGAAAGGCATTTGGACCACGGTATGCTGTAATTTTGTAAGGACCTTTCCATAAGTTATCAAACTTTCCATGTTTCCCTTTGTCTTCATTTCGGGCATCCCACCTCAAAACAACATCATCTATCTGGAAATCATCCGGCTTTGCTTTTCTGTCATAGATTTTCTTTATGCGCTCTTGCAACTTAAGAGTATTTTGAAGAACCTCCTCCCGTGTCTGCTGTAAATGAATCATTTGACTAATCCGCCTTTGCATTGGATCCTCCTCGCCACTAGTTTCTTGAAGCAACTTTGCCACCGGAATACTAAGTGAAGTAGGAAACACCGCATCTGTCCCGTAAACTAGTTCAAAAGGTGACATACCAAGTGACTTTTTCTGACTTACACGATCAGCCCATAATGCATTTACTAACTTTTTGTGCCAGCTCTTCTTATTGTTTTCCAACAATTTCTTTATGATGTTTACCAAAGATTTATTCGAAGATTCGGCCAGCCCATTTCCTTGCGGATGATAAGCGGTTGAATGCCCCAAGTTGATGTTATATTTGTAGCAAAAATCAACCATTCTCTTTGATTTAAACGCTACTGCATTATCTGTAATCAACTTATGTGGATAGCCGAAACGTGACAATATGTTATTTTCAAGGAAAGAAATAATTACCAAGTCCGTGGCCTGCCGGGTGGGAATGGCTTCAATCCATTTCGTGAAGTAATCGGTGGCTGTCAATATCCATCGATGCTATCCGGAAGATGTTGGATGAATTTTTCCGATGAAATCTAAGCCCCACTGCTGAAATGGTGCGCTGACTTCAATGGGCTTGAGAGGCAAGGGCTGTAATTTCTGCTTTCCTTGAAAAATTTGACATTCATGACAACTCTTGACTGCTTTATATACATCTGAAAACAATGAAGGCCAATAGAAACCTGCCCTTAGGATCTTGTTTGCCGTGGTCTTCCAAAACAAGTGGCCCCCGCAGTCACCTTTGTGAAAATCCTCTATAGCTCTCTTAGCTTCCTCCTCGACCAAACAATTCAACAGTATGCCACCGGGGTCTTTCCAATATAGTGCAAATTTGATGATGCAAAATTTAGCAACCTTTAACTTCAATGTCATAGCTTTGTTTCGAGGCATCCCGGGAGGTGAAGACAAATTTTGAAGCACATATACAATATCAGCATACCAAGGAGAAGAAATAAAGATGTCAGATACCTGTAGCGCTGAATTTTCTTCATCTTCGTCAGACAAAGAAGCAATCAAATTAATGTCTAGGACATGGAGATTTGTTTCAGCCATGAATTTAGCGAGACCTTGGCCCTTGATCAGCTTGGTAGGCTTAATTTCCACATCATACTCCAATAGTGCAGCAATCCATTTACCCCATTTTCCTTCCGGTTCTGCTTGTACCAAAACATCTTTAACAGCTGTGTTAGGAACATATGCCAAAATGTGGGAATTCAGTATGTACACACGGAAATCTTTCAAGGCTTTTACCAGCGCCAATACTTGTTTTTCAATGATATTATACTTCAGCGCTCCATCCCTTATAATACGACTGAAAAAAGCAATGGGCTTCTCAACTCCATCTCTCTTTTGCATCAGCACAACTGCCAATGTATGCTCAGAAGCAAATGAAAATAAAATAAAATCTTGTGTATAATCCAGGCTGAAGATAAAATTAACTTTACCAAATTGAAATACTTTACCGCCTCTTCGGTCCATTTGAGCTGACTGTCCTTTTTAAGCATGTTAGTGATTTCTCTAAGGTGTTCGGCAAGATTCGGAATAAAGCGACGCAGAAAATTCAACTTGCCATTAAAGGACTAAATCTCTTTCTTGTTTCGGGGCTGCTCTAATTGTTGAATAACTTCCACACGTGCAGGATCTATACGAATGCCATCTTTGGAAATGATGTGGCCCAACAACTTGCCTTCACTCATGGTGAAAAGACTCTTCTTTGGATTCAATGAGATACCATATTTTCTGCACTTTTGAAACACCATTGTTAAATGATACAAATGTTCTTCATCAGATTTAGAAAACACAGTTAAATCATCAAGATAAATGACAAAAAAGACATCCTTCTCATTAGCTAAGGCCATGTCCATCGCCCGCTGAAAGGTGGCACCTGCATTTTTCAATCCAAATGGCATCTTGGCATAATGAAATGTTCCCCATGGAGTAGTGAATGTAGTCTTGTCACGGTCATCTTCATGCACCAAAATCTGATTGTACCTAGAATAACCATCAAGTAGCGACATCCTTGATGCCCCAACTACCCGCTGCAATATATGATCCATCTTGGGTAGCGGATAATTGTCCTTTAGTGACACCTTATTCAGATTTCTAAAGTCTATACACAAGCGGATCTCACCGGTCTTCTTTCTCACGGGCACCAAGTTGGAAATCCAATCGGGAAATCTGATTGGCACTATAATTCCAGACTTGTACAACCTGTTAACTTCCTTCTCGATCAATGGCAACAACTTAGGATTAATTCTTCTCAACTTTTGTCGGAAAGGCTTTTGATTTGGCTTTATGGGAATGGTATGCTGAATGATACTTGTGTCATAAGTTTTCAAATCTGAATAATCCCATGCAAAAACATTAGAAAATGAAGACAACAATCTGATATACTCTTTCTTTACCTTTGGCGACAATGCTTTCGATAGTTTCACCATCTTCGGATTTTCAGCTGTTCCAAGATTCACTTCTTCGACACCTTCTTCCGTTGGCATCAAGGTTGGTTTGCGGGCCACATCATCTTGATTGAACAACTCTTCCAAAGGAATTAATCCTTTAGGAATGAAATTGTCTTTAAGCTGCAATACATCCATTTGATTTACTTCCTCAGGTTCCGTGTCTATGGAGATGTCTTTGAACTCACCTTCAACTTGCAGAAAATCCTTGATTTCTTCATCATCTTGGAAAACTTGCCAACATCTTTGATTGTCGAGGACTGTAGGACGGTGCTTCACATAAATCTCAAACTTATTGCTGGAATTCATGGGGATTTTTAGATTACTTGCTGCCTTCGCCAATGCATCCGCAAGACCATTTTGGATACGGGACACACATGTCAAAGTATGTTCAGAAAACAGCTTCAAGATATCTAGGACAACATTTCGATATGCTCGCATACGAGGATGCTTGGCCTGAAACTCACCTTTCACTTGCTTTATAACCAGCTCGGAGTCGCCATATACTGCTATCTTCTTTGCCTTCAACTTCCGAAGGATTTTCAGGCCAGCAATGAGAGCCTCATATTCCGCCTCATTGTTTGAACAATCAAATGCCAATTTGTAAGAGCATACTCGTACCTTGCTTGGGACTTTGTTTCGGACAGAAAATGGACTTCGAATCCACACACCTATACCAGCACCATCGCTGCCCACAGCGCCATCAAAATCCATGGTCCAAAGACCATCCTCATCGTCTTCTAAATGCTGAAATTGTGATGTCTCTGCATTTTCTGTTTGCTGCCCTTTCATTTCAGCTGTTGGCTCCATGACAGCGGACCTTTCTTCACTTTCTTTTCTCAAAATTTCTCTAAAATTTTCTGTAATGTCTGGTATATCTTCTGCTTGAACCAACTGACTATCTATCTCATTAAAATTATCAGCAAACAAAACAAACGATTCCAAATCTGTATGTACATAATTTACAGGATGATTAACTGGATTTTCCTTACTAGTGATCATGTATTTCATCTTTTGCTCCCTATATAACTTCCTCATTTGACCAAAGACCGGGATTGTAGCATAAGAAAAATCAAGCTGAAGTGTACCTTTGAGCTTGGCTCCCCAAGATCTCGAAAGCAACATTCCGAATCGCGGAGGAATATCCGCCACCACCACATCCATCAAAACATTCTTTGCTGGGATTTGATCTAGGCTCACTACCAAGTCTTTGATCAAACCAATACATTTTACCCGGCTGGAATCAAACGAATACAAATCATGATACTTCCTTGTGATGTCTAGTCCCAGCTTTTCCATAATTGCTTTCAGCATCAAATTATGCGAAGCTCCCGAGTCAAACATGGCATTATGTAAAACATACTCATGCAATCGCAAACTGATATAGAATGGAGGAACATCACTTTCGGGAGACTCACCATTTAAAGCAGGCCCAAAAATCAACTCCGGCTGATCATCTTCTACATTCACCGTGTCTAGCATTGGATCAAAATTCAGCATCTTGGAGATTTGGCCTCGTTAAGTGTTGTTCTTCATGATTTCCGTCAATGGAATGGACACTTTCAACTTTGAAATTTCATTATCCAAACTGAAAGTTGAAACCTTCTCTCCTTATTTGACCGGAACTTCTCTTTTTTCCACTTTATCTCTCGGTGTACTTGCTGGCTGATCTAACTTGCTTGCTGATGATGATTGACCTACTGAAGGATCGCTTATGTCTTTTCCTTTTGTTTGTGGGGAAGATGAATCATGTTTTGCTGAAGTATCTTTCCTTTTCTGAATGGGATTTATGGGAACAGCTCGATTTCTTAATTGCCTCTGCTGAGCGGACAAAGCATTGAGATATCCTCTTTGGTATTCCTCCGATTCTTCCTCAAGTACTGCCTCATTTGATAAGATATAATTCTCATCCTGATGTATGACTGAATTTCTCACAAATTCTTCTTCTTCTGTAATATAGGTAGGCAGATCATCAGGAGTGAAAAAGTGATTTTCCTCTCCCACCGTATCACCTTCATCCTCGGATTCTTGGCTAACAAAATTCTACTGAAAAGGAGGTTTAATTTGTTGCTGAACTGCTGCCTCTTGTGCTCTTGTTTCACGCTGTTTGATTCTATATTGCGGCTGCTGTGGACCTCGGAAATTAGGATTACGGATCTGAGGTTTCGGCTTGCTGAGATGAGTATGTTCAAGTGCTCTTTCAATCTTTTCAACCTTGCAGAGGAGCTGATCTGATGTAGAAGCTTCCTCTTTGATTCTGACTCGCTTTTTCGCCTTCATCCTTGCTCTTTTATCATTCAAATTCGCTTCAACACTAATAGAAATTTTCTGCATATCCTCCAATGTAGGCGGATCTCTATCTCGCAATGAATAAGCCATCTCCAGATCAAAGCCATCCGGGAATTTGAGGAGCGCTGATTTTCTTGACGGTCTCAAATCATGGGGAATAGCATTGTAAACTGTATTAAATCTGATTATGTAATCTTGAATGGACTCACCATGATTACGCTTGAGGTTGTTGTATTCGGCATTAATCTGAAGCGGATCCTTTCTTATTTCCCATCGATCTAAAAACTGCCTTTGAAGTGCCTCTAAGGTAGCAATGCTTCGGGCTGTCAAACCTCTGAACCACTTTCTTACTTCACCATCAAATGTTTGTACAAACAAATGCATAGTTACATCCTCTTCATCTATCTCATATAGATCAAAGAAAGTCGTCATTTTGTCTATATGTTGCTCAGCAGAGATACTTTGTGGAGTGCCATCAAACATGGGAATTTTACTATGATAATCGGCTGGCATATCATGCAGATTTTGGGGAAGAGCAAGAGGAGCAAATCGGGCAGCCATTGCTTTAGGTAGATTGGGTCTAGGAGTAGCAGGTGGAGTAGGTGTAGCTGTAGTATGAGGAGTATGAGGAGGAGAAGTGGTATGGGATGTAGAGGGCGAACCAACTGTAGATTCCGGATAAGTGATATAGGAGAAACAGAAATAAAAGGAGGATTGGACTGCTCATGCGCCGTGATAGTGGATCCGATATGAACAGATATAGTTTCAACGAACTCAGCAAGATTTGTAGCGTGAATATCTGACTGAAGAGATCTTAGGATGAAATTGTCAACCAATTTATTGTGTCTCTCAATTTCAAGGGCAGCTGCAAAATCAGGGTTGGGAACTAGAGAATAAAGTGCACTTTCAGATTTGGTTTTGAACAAGGACAACTCAAAACTCTCGTCAAAATCAATGTCTTCAAGATACTCAAAAACAACTGGACATGAATGAGTTTTGAATATATGACCAGAATCTAAAGCCAGTTTGGATACCAAGGAACAAATAGCCAATCAGCCTGTGAAAACTCTTAACTAATCATCCAAAATTTCAGAGTTTGCAAATATACTGGGGTGAAATACAATCGAGGTGGCTGTATTCACAAGCTCACGGAGATTGACTGAAGCAGTGTTTATCTACTTTCGCTAATGCAAAGCAAAAGCGTTTCGAAGGCTACCTGGCATAACTTCAAGCTCCGTCTAAGACTTATGAAACAAACAAATCAATCAAAAAACAATTTGTTCTCCCCAGTATGGTCACCAATATGTTAGCACTTGAAATTTCACCTCAGGCTGAGAAAGGTAAACTTCAAGGCAACATCAAACCACTTAGCCTCGTAGCTAGCCCTACGGGGCAGGAGAGGGCTCTCTCCGGTCTATCTCGATAGAGATATTCAACGAGCGAGATAACCAATGAGGAAACACTGATTTTAGGCTAGTAAACTGATAAAAGGTTTGATTTGAGATTTTTAGGATTTCGGTGGAAAATCGGGGAAAGGCAATTTTGGGTGCGGGGATTGGACACAGTTTTTGCAGGGGGTTCTTTGGGGAAAGGTAGGAGACTGTATTGATGCCTTTGAATTAAGTGAATGGATAGGAATGATCGGTGAGGAGCTAAAGAGAGCAAGAAACCTTCAAGAGTTCTCTTTAGACAGATGAAAACATAAATATTAAGCAAACTTAAAAGCAGAGCATGGCAATCATGAATTCTACTTTAACACTTCATTTGCCTAATTTGTAGAAGGAAAAGTAAGAAGATGAATCACATAACAAACTTACAAGTACAAAGAGAAACACACCATCAATACATGTAACCACAGGAATCCCAAAAAGGACTGCAAAACCTTGGTCTTTCTTCATTTGCCAAAATTGCAGAGGTACAATGAGTAATACAATAGAGCTTTCTCCCTAAAGAGTCCAACCCTGAAAATTACCAAGAAAGTACATAATATAGGCAATCTAACATCTTTCCTTGCCTCTAGGGGTCGAGCTCACTATCCTAGGAGTTGTTTCAACCAATTCTAAACTGAGCACTAAAAACTAGGCAATCAAAACAAATTGCCTCTATAAGAGTGTGCTCATCTTCCAATTGCTTGTTGCGCTGCTCTAAGTAGGTGATTTTCCAATTTTCCATTTCCAACCTTTGCTGCAACGAGTCATTTTCAGCCCTTAGGTGCTGGATGATCTCCTTTGGCTCTAGGCTAGGAGAACTGATATCGAGGTCAACAACATCTATGCCTGGATCACCTGATGGCCCCTCATCAATTTTGGGCTGCTTGCCTCTCTCTGATACCTGTGCTACTATCGGAAATGAGGCCCCTTCCACATGATGTGGAGATAACACTCACGGTGCTGATGAAGAAGGCGAGACCCCTTCCACCTGGTGTGGAGAAAATACTCGCCTAGCTGATGCAAATAAGGCCCTGTGGCCTTTCTAATATGTGACCAATGGAGGAGAGTTAACATGTATGGTCTCAGGGATATCATGCTGCTGTGAAGTCCTCCCTCCTCATGAACAACCTCAGGGGGTGTGATGCTGGCGCTGTGAAAAAATATCGAGAGATAAAATCCTCCCATGGGATACCCTGCTGAGCCAACTGATGCATGACCACAAGCTTAATCAAACCATAATGAAAGATGCTCCGGTGTTGCTGTGCTGGGCTCTTTCTCTGCACCAAGGGAACCATCTTCTCAATATTCCGGCACATGAAAAATGGTATGTTCATCATTCGTACCCGTGTGAAATGCATCAACAAGCGAATATGGTACGAATACAAATGTGAAAATCTGCCCTCATAGGTGAAATAGCGAATGATGAGCCTCATCAAGGGAGCATACTCATCCCTCAAGAATCTGAAAGGAAATACACCAGTCATGTACCTCATGTATGCAGGTTTAATGTAGGGCTCATACTGAAATTTGTCCAATAATTTGCGCTTGTTCCACTCTTCTCCAACATTGGGTATCCCTGTTTCTTGAGTAACCATCTCAGGTGACAATATAAAATCCACCCCTGCCCGATTCACATGCCCATCATGCAAATGCAAAACAAACAAGCGGACCAATTCCCGATGGTGCTGAATTTAAGAAATCCTCTCGCAAAATTCATAACATGACAGGTGGCGGAAACATGTGACTGCAAGTGGACAAGCCTGTAAATAGATCAAAGAGGTGGGCTCCTCTCTCACATGGTGACCACCCTTACCACCCCTGTGAGGCCTCCTCTGTACCTCAACCTCTGGTGTTGACTCACGGTCATCACTTTGCTCATAGTCGGTTTCGGTTTCTGACATGGTTTCAAGAGAAAAGTGGCTGAAATGTACTACTGCTTCTGCTCAAATGACCTACTGTTTTCACTGTTGAAATGCTGCTTCAAGGGGACAAATAACACAAAGGATATATTAGGGAAGGGATAATTTTTAGGGGAATTAGGGAAAATACATGAAAAGGGGAATTAAGGGAAGGAATCATGACATATACAACATCATACCATTATAATTTGCAAAGGTTTTATGGGAAGTAGGGTTTAAGGTTATATTATTGGATTTTATGGATAGGGGTAGGGTTTTGGGCTTTTGATATTTTTGGTAGGGAGATTAGGTAAAAATGATAAGGGAGATGGTTGGGATGTGGGGGGAAAAAATGGGAGTGAAAGGGATGACCTTGAGAGCAGCAAAACAAAACCCTGTCTCTACTTGCACTTTGACATTTTTTAAGCAAATATACATGAACTTCTCATTTCAACTTGATGGCATTAAAACACATTTCCCATGCTCATTTTTCTTTATCAAGCAAAACACTTTGATGATCAGAGGCTTACCTGCAATCTTGAAGAAATTTGGGGTCGTTTGAAACTTTGAAGGTAATTTTTTTCTTGTGTAAACCCCAACGCGTAGCGCGCGGGTCCTGACGCGTAGCGCGCGCCCAACGCGTAGCGCCCGTGCCTTTTTCCCACTGTGCTGACCGCCCCGACGCGTAGCGCCTGCCCAACGTGTAGCGCGCTGGTCCTGATGCGTAGCGCGCGGGCTCTGTCCACCAACTTGCACGGTTTTCTCACTAAATCGCCTTTTGCTCTTGCTTTGGAGTCTTGGAGGCAAATAATGATAAAATGAAGGGAGGGAGGGCTTTTATAAACTTGATTTGAATTAATTTCCCCTCAAACCCACTTTCTAATGTTTATAAAATGACACTTTTCAAAATTTAAATGCTGCTGACTTTATGGTTTCCTTTTGTCCTGAAATTGGTTGAACTGATGCTTTTTCTTGAAAAATTTTGCAAGGATAGCTTCTGAGGAATCTTGGCAAAGGGGACCATGGCTGCATGCTAACTTTCGAAGAATTTTGAATTTTTACAACTTTTTACAAAATGAGAAAATGACCTTGTCTTTAAAAACAGGGTTTTTAAATCCAAGGTAAAAACTAGCTGTACAAGATGAAATCTTTTGAAGAAATACTTTGATAGTCATCCCTCTGGCCTGCTGGGCATTTATTGACTTTTAAAGACATGACTTCAAAGACAAATTGGACCTAAACCCTAGACCTAAGACTTTTGACCTCAAGACAAGACAAGTAACCTTGAAAGAGTTTATTGACTGAAACAACTTGATCCAGCAGTGCCAAGAGGGGAATAAAGACACCAGCTCCTCCATCAGGGTTATGGCATGCCTAATGGAATGCAATGAGATGACACTGATGAGACACCTACTTATGCAAATGCAAAGAGCTTTGATCGCTGATGGAAGGCTACTAGACCGACTCTAACAATAGGAACAATGTTCGATACCCAATCGGTTAGAGGAACTGGGTAAATGAAACCAGCATGGAGAAGCTTTTCAATTTCTGCCTTGATGGCAGCGGCTTTCTTGGGGTGTACCTGTCGTAGCCATTGTCGTACTGGTTTGACATCTGGATACATCATGATTTCGTGTTCAACTATACTCAAGTCAATGCCTAGCATTTCATCATATGACCAAGCAAAGACATCTCTGAATTCGTGAAAAAGAGCGTTATATATTTCCAGTTCTGAAGGAGAACAACATTTTCCAACATAAATATTCTCTACAACATCTGTTTTGGTCGAGATATTTATGGTGATAGTCTCTTTAATGTTGGACAAGTTTCGCTCAGAATCCACCGTGTTTACAGTATTTTATAGGAAATCAAAAACTGAAGGATGATGAAGGTCATCAGGAGTATCTTCTTTACAATCCAGAAGATGGGAATGATGGTGGTAATCTTCCCATGGTGACCCTTCAATTACCATTGATTGAACAATTCCTTTGTCGGTGTAATGCGCTTGTGACCAAGGATCTGAAGGGGTGCCATATTCCTTAGACCTATCTATCTAAACGCTTGATGAGCGTTGATTCGGGTCTGCCTCCCATGCCAAAAACATTGATTGCTACAATATTTCTATTGGGCTTAGAGGCAATACCTGTGTATGATCCATGTTTATATCATTTTCTGAGATCTTTTGAATCGAAGATATCATATTGCAGGTTCCTACCATCGCTACTTCCGCCAGATTGATTGGAGGCAGAAGGGAAAAAGTCCCCATTAATATAGGGTCTTTTAGTAGGCATACTCCAATATTTTGAAGCGTATGGTGGCTTCCATGGATCATCGGAATGCTTCCCAAAACTTGGGAACTATTTAGGAGAAATGTTTGTTGGTGGATGATCATAATTCCTCCTTGAAAAGGAAATGCAATCTTCCTAAAGTAGGTCGACGCAACCGTAGCCATAGCATATATCCATGGTCTTCCCAGTAGGATGTTGTAATCAAGGTTTTCGTCGATTACTTCGACATCTATTTCTACTGTTTTCCCTCCTAGTTCAACTTGCAAGTTACTTAGAATACCATATGGGGTATACGTTCGTCCGTCAAATGCTTTTAATGTTGTCGAAGATCGCAACAAGGTTGGCGATCCTAAAGTTTTCCAGCAACTCATCGACATAATACATGTAGATTCCCCTTCATCAATAATTGTTCGATGAACAGTTTTGTTGAGGGCTTTCACTTGAATGAGGAAAGCTAGTTGCGCTAGTAACTGAGGATCGTATCCTTTAGGATTAAAGGATACAAGATTAGAATCCTTTGGGTCTATCCCACCTATAGCTGATAATAAAGCATGCTTTTGGGATGGACAATTTTGCAGTACCTCAAGTGTCGACATAGTGGATGGCGATTGGGCCAGATCTTCCACTATATTATAATGTTGTGCTGCTCTGGCACGAGGATTAAATGTCGACTTGTGTACTACTCCCTTTGGCGGTTTTATTGTTAGCTCAGGAATGATGGGTAGCGCAACTTTTGTTGAAGTTGTTGTCGAACTACTAGGTTGATCTTTATCCTTGTTGTTCGACAGCTCTGGATTCCCATAATATTTGTTCCTTGTCGATATCAAAGCATCATTTTGTTGTTTCGAAACCGACAACATCAGTACTTGGGACGGGGAAGCATTTTCACTAGCAACCAAATTTGTTCCTGGATTTGGAAACGGATCAGTCAATACTACCGAGGTTTTTGAATTCTTGAAGAATCTTTTAAGCTCAGCCTTATGTGGACAATCTCTTGTCCAATGATCCTCATCATATATTATGCATGGATTTTTTGGTTTCCTATCTCCAGGAGGGTTTTCAGAATATTTTTCAGGTGATGATTCCTCCTGTTTCTTCTTTTTCCCTTTGTTTTTCTTCTTGCCTCCCGGTTGCTTGGTTTCTTTGCCTTTATCTGTCGAGATGACATTTACTTCCGAGGCGAGAAGTTCTTCTTTTGCATTTTGATTGGAAATCTTACGAGCCTTTTTAGATGTAGCCTTTGTCTATTTCATGTCTGTCGTACCAATCACGCCATCGCCGGAATGAGAGTCATTGTTCGATTTAGGAGGACGGGGGATGGAAAATTCCAGTCTGGGAGCGTCAGGGATTTTATCGTAGAGCGTGCCAGACTGAGTATAAATCAAGTCTAAATATTGCGCACGAGAAATAACTTGCTCTTCAGTGACGACTCCTCCTTTTTCCACATCTTCTGTAATGGAAGTTAATAATGACTTAATAAACCATTCAGCTAAAAGCTGATCAGGAACATACATTTTTACCATTTACGACGACATCGCCACTCATGAATATGATCGGATATGTGAGTGGCCATTGTTTGCTTGAAATTGGTAAGAAGTTTTGTTCCCGTTTCGTACCTTATCGGTAACTGAAAATGGGTTAAAAAGGTTGTGGCTAGGGTAATGAAGTTGTCAAACGAAGCTCTGGGTAACTCGATATACCATTTTGCTGCCAGACCAGTTAACGTCCTCCGGAAAAGGCAAAGCCCAATCGAATCATCGTTTAGGGTGTTTGATGAACACCACAAATGAAATGTCATCACATGATTCGATGGGTCTTCACTCGGATTTCCATTAAATTTAGGAATATCTGACGGAAGTTTATGCGGAATCGCTGGCCACCAAGGGGCGTAAGCAATTGGATCGTTTGTTAACCTATTTAGATCCGATAACTCCAAAGTTGCCACGAAGGGTAACTGTTGATTCAGGTTTGGCGAAGCATACCCAGGATAAGATGGTATTGCCTAAGCAATTGGTCTTTGCATACCAGCATAATGCATTTGATGCTGGTAACTTTGGTAAGGTTGATGGGCGTAACCATTGTAGAATGGTTGATTTTGACCGTTTTGAATGTATGGTTGCCCACTATTTGCAAAGATTTGTTGCTCAGATCCTTGGTATACTTGTTGGAATTGCGGTTGTTGGTATTGCACCAGCCATGGTTGCGAATCCATGTGATGTTGTCCAATACTGACTGTTTGACCAAGATGAGGGGTAATTGTACCCATTTGGGCCTGTGTCATTCCACTAGTTGGCGATTGTGGTTGTGTCGCAGGGACAAGAGGCTGTTGCATTACAACCTGAGAAACGTGACGTTGGCATACAATGGGCAGCGCTTGTACTTGTGACACCGTCACAATAGCCGGCATAGTTGGTATATTTGACATAGGTAAATAGTGTTGCATCGAATATATAACTCTTGGTTGTTGAGGTAGTATTGGTACCCAACCGCTAGATGTAATTCCAGCATAACCTGAATTTTGTTGTGAACTCTTGTATGGTTGTCCTCCCGGAGGAGTCATTGAAAGGGTATACTGTCCCCCATACGGCGGTAATCTAGTACTTAAAGGAATTGTTTGCCCTTGAGGACCGGACTGCCCAAATTGACACCCTAAAGGATCAATTTGCTGAGACTCAACATAAGAGTTCACGGATACTATTCTGGATGAACAAACAGGAACATACCATACTATCGAAATAGCCCCTGAGTGGGCCCCGTCTAGCGATTGAGAGCTAGTTGGGATAGATGGTATGTCGGCGAACATTATTTGAGTGACGACAGGAAGTTTTGCCATCGCTGTGTCGGATGACACAGTCCTAGATGTCGACGGTTGTTCAGACATTTCTAGTCTATCCAAAATATTTCCTAGCAATTCTACAGGAGCTTCCGATGGTGGTAGACTAATTTTTGACAAAGAAGGATATAGAGTGATCCCGACTCCAAATCATGATGGAGTACTAGATGGAGGATCCTCCACAATCTCTTCTATAGCAATCAGACCAGGTGGAAGAGGTAGACTGTCAGGTCCGTAAAATATTTCTAGTGCCGAAGAAGGTATAGAATCTGCAGCGACAGATGTTTGGGGAATAATACCTTCCGAATCAGCTGTAGATGGAGCTGGCTCAGTAACACAAGTGTTTACCTTCACACTAGGATCAGTTCTACTATCCTTTGGTGGCTGCTGAAATTCTTCTGTAAAGGCAGGGATCCCAGAAATGTTTGGAGTAACCGGAGTCTCCGATGGTGTCAGAACACTTGTTCTAACTTTACCAGGGGATTTGGAACCGGTTAAACAAGTTCGCTTTGTCCGTAACAGTTTCAACTTTGGAGAAAAAGATGTTTGACTCGCAAGCCTCTGCGAACGATGGGGTTTCAATTGACTTTCTTCCAAGATTGCGGATTACTCGATCAACTAAAAATCAAGGGGAAGTATGTTTCCGAATTAGATGAATTTTAGACGCTTTGACACAACTTGTTTTTTCAATTTTTAAGAGTCGAGAAAAAACAAAAGATGACTCTAGTTGCCTTCGATTTTTAATGAGCCTGAAGTGACAAGTTCTCATATGGACCTTTTCCATTAAGGAGTCTGAAAAGGAATGAAAGGGACTACTCTAGAAATCTAGACAGAGGGATTACCAAACTAATCACAAAACTGTAGAATACTTTTTACGGTACACCAGTCAATCTTCCCGAATGCTGTGTTCAGTGCATTGCGATTGATAGGGCGGCAGACATAGCTTCCTATCGATAAAGGATAAAGCCTATTGTGCTCTCCAAAAATATACTCGATGGTACGTGGGAGCACAAATCCGTACTGGCACTTATCGTCTCAAAGTGGAGGAATCACCCAACCAACAGTGAAAACAACAATTACCAGGCTTTACGACGTCGGAATACATCTCTAGCCTAGACTTCTAGATGTTGTGCGTTAGGTTCCAAAGCGTTTTTAGATTCATTAAATTTATTTTATGGTTGATCTTGCTTAAGAAATTTTCCTTTCAGGTTCACCGTGTGATGTAGATGTACAATTCCTAAAATGCAATCTAAGATGATAAACAGTCGTTTAATATTCTTTTTGCAATGAAAATCCTAGCTACTAAGGAAAGAGAGATGGCGTTCTTTCAACAAAGAGTAGAGAGCACACACTATATGCATTGTCTTAAATCAAACCAACAAATAGTCTAAATGCAAATGCACATGCATGTATTTGTTTTCAGCCTTCTTAATGTGTGAATGATAAAAAGAAAGCTAAGCACAAATTTGAATTATTTTTCAAAGCAACGATTACTAACAAGCTTCTTTTCGAAACAAAATGAGGACAATGATGACACTTTGTTATTTGGAATTGAAAACTTGCTTTCAACACTTGAAAAACTACTAACTCAAATCAAATACAAGAGTAATAGTGTAATCGACTATCAAGAACAATCAAATTCTCTTCTATGACTGAAAACGACACTTGCGACACTTTCAAATCAAGAAACGACAATACAATTACGCTACTTCTTTGTAAAGGAGAACTGAAAATGACTCAAAAATACATAAAAACATTTACAGTTCTTTGCACAATGGAGGCGGAATAACAGCAAGGAAAGGGGTTTCAACAGAGGTGTACTGACTACAAGCAGCAAAACTCCTGAATAGAGCTGAAAAGAATGAACACAGAAACCAAAATTTAGGAACAAGGCCTTGTTTGATCAGCGCACCTGTAACACAGTGAAACTGAAATGCAACACACCTACTACACTTGGGAAGTGCGATGCATTTGGAGTTCACAGAATAGACAGTGCGCTGGACCAGGGACGAGACTTTGACTGGGTTCCGGGTCACAGTTTGTAGTTCAGTTTAGGGATTAGGCCAAGAAAGTGGTAATCAGTAAACCAATCATAGGGGTAGATCTAAAGAGGTTACTAGAGCCACCACAAGGGCAATTAGAGAGCTTGTAAATCAATCGTTTAATTCATAAACAAAACCCGGAGATAGACTGAAGCAGCGTTGATCTACTTTGCACTTGCATAGAAAATGCAGTTCGAAGGCTAGCTGGCTTGACTTTAGGCTCCGTCTATAAGTTTATAAAGTAAACAAATGTAGATGAACAAACAATCTATTCACTCCCCAGTGGAGTCGTCATTTTGTTATCGGGAAAACTAGTGTTTATGTAGAGCTGCTAGTCCCACTAAGGCTGGTAGCTACCTTAGAAACAAACAAACTAAAAATTACTTTCGTTTTCCTTTATGAGAAATAGATGAGAGAAGAATAAGGAGACCAACCTCTGTTTTGCACTTGGTTCCTTGCTCGTTTCCTCCCTCTTCTGATAGGTCTTTGCCACTCACTTCCTTGTCTACCCAGCTTCAAAGAGTACCTGTAGAATCAAAGAAGCATAACACTATCAAAGAACATAGATCTATTATCATAAACAATATAGGACCAGATGTATATTGATCACACAAATGCATAAATCATCAATCATACAAGAATGTGGAGGAAAACTTGAATAGCTTTATTGATAATCAAGAAAGAGCAAAGAGGATTACAACCAAT
The DNA here is from genome assembly GCA_031772625.1 of Pinus tabuliformis. Lineage (NCBI taxonomy): Eukaryota > Viridiplantae > Streptophyta > Pinopsida > Pinales > Pinaceae > Pinus > Pinus tabuliformis. Next base: position 858,824,643 of record CM062805.1, read on the forward strand.
TGTTCTGACCGAGCATCATCCTCTCAGCAAGAAAGCCCCTCTTCACCTCATGAAAAGCTTAGATCACCCAACACTATGATATTGCACCAAGAAACCAGCAGCACTTCCTTACAAGATACAAAATTCCAGCCTCTGGATCTCTAGGATGAGGGATCCATATATAGATGTTTGCAAGGGGAATGAGTCAGCTTTTGAGATTTGATTAGTGTCCTCTCTCTGATAGTTCTTGATTCCACTTGGAGATTGATGATCTCTTACTCATCCCTGGTCGAATGCAGAGAGGCAAGTGTCACATGAGAAGTTTTTGGAAGATTTCATGCTCCTCCACCTTGCGGATTGACCCTGCCATTTGTCCACTCTTGCCCATCGTACCCCATAGAAGGGCTTTTCAACATGCATCGCACCTACTGTGTGTATTCAGGTGGGATGCAACGCACTTTGACTATGGAGCAAGTGAAATGGTCCAGTTTTGACCAGTTCTGAGCAATTTTTCATGGAGAACTTTTGGGGGAAGTTGTAATCAGTTGACCTTGTTCTTTTAGGGGTTGGAATACACCTTTAGGGACTTAGGATCCCTTGGTTTATGGACATTTATGCTTGGGGTCGCAGTGCCCAAAAATGTCTATAACAAACCTTTTGTGGGTCCATACTCCGGAATGAACATGGTGTGGGATCCGTCTCAAACTCAACAAAATTTGCAACCTAATGTGTAGTTAATTAATCAAACTAGACAGCCTTTGGTTTCTAGTCCAACCCAGCAACCTGTCCAACATACTATTCAAACCCCTGCATCTGGTACAGTTAAACAGCCTGGACCTAGTTCACCTTGCACTCTGCCCCAGACTGCTGCAACTACTGCAACCTCTGTTCAACCTACAACATCTGTTTTTGGAGTATCAGCAGCTCCAGTTTCTACTACCCCTACATCAGTGCAAATTCCTCAGGTCTCTTTGCCTCAGTCAGGACCTATGGTTGAGACTTCGGTCCAGATGCCTATGAGACAAGCTAGTACAATTGTTACAATTGCCACAAGTCAACCAAAATTTATGTATTAACCGTACCAGGGACAATATCAATTCGGTCCTACTGTACAAAACCCAGTTTATCATTATCAACCTTATCCTGGCTATACTTATCAATAGCCTCAACAACCCCAGTTTGGTTTGGTTAATCCTGGTTTCCCAGGAGGTTATAACGTTCCTAACGCAAATCCGATTCCAGGTTATCCTAGATATCCTCCTCCTGGAATTGGTCTCGCCACTCAAGGTTTTTGCGACCCTAACCGTCAGCTACCATTTATTGAAACTTTGGATTTACTTGATTTGTCGCGCCTTACGAACGATCTGATTTACCATCTTCCATATTGGCTGCCAATTCCTAATAAGTTTCCGAGTGATATCCTGAAATTCGAGGGTAAGTCAGGAGAGGATCCATCAAATCATGTTATGACTTATCACCTATGGTGTGCATCTAATTGCATCATTGATGATTCAATTTGATTGCGTCTTTTTCAACGAACTCTTATTGGTCTTGCCACCAAATGGTACATTGAGTTACCACGAGCCTATTTTTATAATTTCAATTAGTTAGCCACTGCTTTCTTAACTCATTTTCAGTTGCCTATCAGATACGACAATGGCACGGAACTGTTAACTTCACTGAAACAATCCATGTCCACATATATTTCTGATCATATTCACGAATGGCGACGTAGAAGGCGTTCAGTGAAAGTTTTCATTCCGGATCAAATTTTAGCGGAATGGTTCATTAAATCATTGTTACCTAAAATCACTGAAGATGTAGCTAAGGGAGGATTTATTACTGAAGAGAAAGTCATTGCTCAGGCCCAGTACCTTGACCTTGTCTATACCCAGTCGGGTACTTTACATGAAAAATCCCTGATCTTCCAAAACACGGTCAAATAACTTCAGCTCCTTCAGGGTCTCATGCTGCTGATGGTATGATTGGTTCAGTTAGCACTAAAAGCAAGAAGAAATCTTCAAATAATTCTTCTCCTATAATAATCTTACCTGATTCCCCGACAGGATTGTCTTCCGCCGAAATTTCTGCAGACATCCATGTCGTAGAATCATCTACGGCCAAATCAAAATCCGGTAGTAAAAAGAAGGGGAAGAAGAAAAATAAACAAAATTCAAAAGATAAAACAGATAAAAATGAATCCACTAACGAAAAATGAAAACCTCATTATCCTTGTTTCATTTGCGACGAGGATCATTTTACTAAAGACTGCCCACATCAAGCAGAGGTTTCGAAAATCATTAAAGTTTCGAAAATCATTAAAGGTTCTCAAATGCCTGCTGTCTTGAAAGATCCTTTTCCTACTCAAGATAGTAATATGATTGGTTCTTCCTCGAATGCCTTAGAAGAACCCATTATGATGATGTCTCATGTCAGGATTGCGACGCGATCGCAAGATTATGGTATTAAAAATCTTGTTGGTGGTAAAGAAGCAGAATCTTCTAATTCAAATACTTCAACTACACCTCCTCCTTGTTCCGGTCCACTACAGATCGAGAAAGCCAACCCTGACTTAGTAATGAAACTTCCTACTTCAGAAATCACCTTTCAATCCACATGCGAGAGCTGCTCAGAATTATAACATTGTTGAAAACTTGGCTATTTCCCCTTCAGCAATGTTGGCTTTGGAAGTGCTGCAATCGTGCCCAGCACAGCGTAAATTACTATTGTCTGCTATAGGAACTGTTGACATTCAGGATTCAAACCTAATAATCTTCGATTTAGAGAATAGTACACTCCGCCTCCCTCATCAAATGGTTTTCCAGATTCGAGTTCTAGTCAAAAAATAGACTTTTCTTTAGGACTGTGATTGATGAAGGGGCTTCTACGTGTATTATGTCGATCAAGTGTTGGAAATCACTTGGTTCTCCCACATTCAATCAGTATATAACAATTCTAAAGGCTTTTAATGGGCGAGGGTTCCATCCTTTTGGTATTTTGCAGGATCTACCCATAGGGGTGGAAGGCAAAACCATCAATCTAGATGTGGAAGTGGTTGATGCCCCTCTAGATTACAACCTTCTTCTGGGTCGCAGTTGGTCTTATGCTATGACTGCTATTGTTTCATTGGTCTTTTTTCTTATCAAGTTTCCTCATAACAGAAATATCTTTACAATAGACTAGCTGACTTATTTCTCATCCGACCCAGCCTCTATAGATAGTATTCAGCACATCGGTAAAATGACTATCCCTTACAAGGATGTTGGCGTAGGTTTGATCAAATATTCTCGTTTACTAGGAACTTTTTCCTTACCTCCTCCTAACGTATCGCCTTCTATTGCAACTATTCATATGATTTCATGAAATACTCTTACTTATGATGATCCTTGGATCGTACCTTCTGATTCTGAGGTAGATTCATTTGGTGGTGCGATGCCTCTTAGTCCCTTTGAAATTGCATATTAGGCTGTACAATCATTTTCTAAGTTAAATTCAACCAATACTAATCCAATGAATGTGGTCCAAGGGGAATAACTTTCTATATCGAGCTCAACTACAACACCCTTTCCTGATCTTGTTCATACTGATGAGCAGATTCGTGAACTATTATTTGTTGATGATTTACCATGGGAAGATCTGCATCACCGATCTTCATTTTTACCTAATCTTGATCATTTTGAAAATGATTTTTCTTCTATTTTTATGACTAACTATGTCAAAGAACCTCAGAATCCATTGCAACATTCTGATTCTGAGTTAAATTTAGAAAATATTTCTCGAACGGTTCCTATTGACATTTTAGTTAAGCCTGGAATTATTGAAAACATTCATATAGGTTCTTGTTGTATGGACGATGAAATCCAAACTTACAAAGCCCTATTTCAAGAATTCCGTGAAGTGTTTGCCTGTTCATATGAAGAAATGCCAGAAATTGATCCGTCAATTTTTGTCCATGAAATTAAAACATACCCGCATGCTAAACCTATCCGACAATGCTTATGTCAAATACATCCATGAAAAGTTGTTGCTATCAAAGCCGAAATTGAGAAATTACTTCATGCAAATTTCATTTATCCAATTCCTTTAACCGATTGGGTATCGAATATTGTTCCCATTAACAAAAAAAAAGGAATGATAAGAGTATGTATCGACTATAGGGATATTAATCGAGCTTGCCCTAAAGACAATTATCCAACCCCCATATATCGTTCAAATTGTTGATGATTGTGCCGGCAATGAAATGTTTTCCTTTATGGATGGTTTTTCTGGTTACAATCAAATCAACATACTCCCTGCTGATCAAGCTAAAACAACTTTCATTTGCCCATGGGGGACATTTGCTTATTTCAAATTACCCTTTGGATTAAAGAACGTTGTAGCAACTTTTCGAAGGGCTATGTCTTATGCATTTCATGACATCAAGCACATTGTGCAGCCTTATCTCAATGATTTACCTGCCCACTCATTACGTAGAGCTCATCATCTCATTCATTTACAAGCTATCTTTATGAGATATAAGCATTATCGAATTCGGCTGAATCCACACAAATGTGTATTCTGTGTAGAAACGATTTGCTTACTGGGATTTATAGTATCAAAGACAGGCATTCGTGTTGACCCCTCGAAGGTGGAAGCTATCGTCAATCTACCTCCTCCTTCGACTCTTCACCAACTCCAAAGTTTGCAAGGGAAAGCAAAATTTTTACGTCGTTTCATTCCTAACTATGCCGAGATTGCTGATCGACCTTTTAATGCACTCAAACACGCGTTTACCCATGCACGTTAGCATCCTCCCAATTACAACCAGGATTACTTTTTGTACCTCACCACTTCTCATTCCACGATTGGGATGGTTTTAGTTCAGGAAGATGAATTCAAAAACGAACATGTGATTTACTATCTTAGTCGAACTCTGCATCCGACTAAGATTAAATATTTGCATGTGGAGAGATTGGCCTTGGTAGCCGTTCAAGCTGTCCAAAGATTTCGTCACTACATCTTATTATGCAAAACCATGGTAATTTATGACTGTAACCCTATAATGTATATTTTAACCAAACAATTGTTATGGGGCAAGTATTCCAAATGGATAGTTATCTTGAAGGAATTTGACTTGGAATTTGAAAAATCCAAAGCAAAGAAATCCTTGGTTTTTGCCGAACTGATGTGTGATTTCCCGCGTACTGATACTGAAACTGTGGCGGAAGAGCCCATTATGGATGAATCCTTGTTTATTATTAGCACTCTTGATCAATGGTATGGATATGTTATTGTTTATCTCCAAACCCAATCTTTTTGACCTGAAATCTCATGATCTCAGCGACGAAAAATATGTTTCCAATCCCAACAATAGAATATTATTGGTGATACACTTTATCATCGTGGAGTGGATTCTATTTTCCAACATTGTTTAACTGATGAAGAAGTTGAAAAGGTTCTAAATGACTATTACTCTAGAGCATGTGGCGGTCATATGTCTAGGTATGCCATAGCCCAAAAGATATTGCACGCTGGTTATTTCTGGCCATCCTTATTCAAAGATTGTATCTATGCAGTCCAAAAATGCCACAATTGTCAAATCTTTGATCGTAAGATGTGCGCTCCACCTTCTCCTCTTCAGCCTATAATTCCTATCAGTCCTTTCGCAAAGTGGGGTATTGACTTTATTACATGTAACCCTCACTCGATCCGGGGGCATGCGTATATTATCCTAGCGGTAGATTATTTTACTAAGTGGGCCGAGGCGATGCCTACATTTTCGGCAGACAGCAAGACTGCTGCAACTTTCGTATTCAATCATATAATTTCTAGATTCAGTGTTCCTCAAGCTATTATTACTGATCATGGAAGTCACTTTCGAAACATCATGATGACTGAACTGACAGATCAACTTGGCCTGTGCCACGATAGTTCTACTCCGTATTACCCGCAGGCTAATGGTCTGGTTGAAGCTATCAATAAAGTTTTAGTCACTATGATCAAACGAATCATTGGTATTCATAAGTCGAATTGGCATACCATGCTATTTTCAGCACTTTGGGCATATCGGACCTCAGTAAAAACATCAACTAGTTTCACTCCTTTTCAACTGGTCTATGGTTTGGAAGCAGTGTTACCTATTGAATGCAAAATTTTGTCATTGTAATTAGCCATAGAATTACTCCTAGCTACTTCTGAAGAAGAGAAACGTTTTTTGTACTTAGCTCAGCTAGGTGAGAATCGATGCACTACTGCAATAGTAAACAAGACTCATGCAAAACGAATAAAAGCTCAATACGATATAAATGTTACACCTCACAATTTTTTAGAAGTAGACCTAGTCTTACTACATGATCAAGCAAACGATAAGCTAGGGACTGGAAAATTTGTACCTATGTCACATGGTCCTTACATTGTTAAGTGAAAGCTGGCAAAAGGGGCTTATGGATTAATAGATTTTGATGGTGTCTCTTTGGGTAAACCCAAAAATGGACTTTATCTGAGGAGATATTATGCTTAAATTCTAGGTGGAGATTTTTTGTTAGATTAGTTTCTTTACTGCTAGTGTGTTTTAGATTCAAAAGTGTGCCTAGTTTATAGAGTGCTCTTATCATTATTCCTACTTATCTTGATTTTAATCTTGATATTGCAGATGTCGACGTCTCTTCAAACATACATTGGTTTTGCTGATGGTGCTTGTCATAATACACGAAACATTTCTTCTACAGCTTGGGTTATCTATTCACCCTCTGATGAGTTAGTATCTATTCATGGGGTAAGCCTTGGTCAAACAATGAATAACATTGCAGAGTATAGTGCAGTGATTGAGTTATTATTTGAATCCATCTCATTTGGGATTCGGATTTTGATTGTTAGGTTGGATTTTGAACTCGTTGTATTACAGCTTAACGAAGTTTATGCCATTAGAAATCCAGTGTTATTAATTTTATTTTTGAGAGTTTGTCTCTTGGAATGTGAATTTGACTACATTGAATATCAGCATATTCCAAGACATTTAAATACATTAGCAGATGTAGTTTCTTTTAGTATGATAAATAGACATTTGCAGTAATCAAAACAGTAAATTTAATAACATTAGATAACATGTTACATGAGATAGTTAGTAATAATGATATATCATAGCATAGAAGTAGTGTTTCAAAATATACATCATCTTCGATTATAGGTTGAAAAATACCTTATGATCAGCAAAAATGATAAATACAAAAGTCAAAAATGTCATGAGTCTAAAAATCGATCATCCTATCTGTGGTGATGATCACAATAAGAAACCACTGCTCGGGCCACCCTACATAGGAACCTCCTAAAAGGTCCTGGGACCTCAATCACATTTCTCTGTAACCTAAGTGGAATATCATCTATATCTGTCTCTAGAATATCTAGTGTCAAGCACTCTAGATGATGCTCCAAATCAGTCAGGATCTCTGCTGATTGGTCCTGTGGGGCTGGTGCTGCTGCAGCTAGGTGTCTCCTCTCAAAAGGCTAGAGAGCAGCTGGTCGTCATGGACCCACATCTACATTTAAACTTTTGATTATCAGTTTTGGACTATTTAAAAAATAAAAAAATTAGAACTTAGAAAGTGTTGAAAATGATTTTACCTGAATCATCCCATTGTTCTCTTGGTGGGAGAATCATGTCAGGGTCACCACGATAATCCATCCCAGCGTATGGAAAATCCTGAATCGAAAAAATTTGGTTGTTCAACCAACGAAAGTACTCGGGCGGAAATCGAACAACCTCTGTACCCTCCTCAGGTTGGTGAGCCATCAAGGCAACCCAACGAACTATCCTAGGCTTTCGAGGAAGACCAGCATCAACAGGAATATGTTGTGGGGATAGCATGGGGATCCTCTCTAGAGCAAAGCTGACCATGATGAATCCATATCCAAAATTTTCAGCTCTCCGTTCTTTGCTCTGGTTAGTTGGCCTTTCACATTTGCCAACACAACCTCGCACCAGTTGAATATTCTACCTCAAAAACAGTCTACTACCATATGCATCTGGGATCGTGTAGCCACATGCAATGCTCCACTCCCGCATAACCTGGTAAAAGTGAATGCAATGACCTTAAGCTCAGGACGGTTGATAATTTTAATATCAATCTATTTGTCCTTGGTTTGATCATTCCAAAACTCTAATCGGAGACTAGCGACAGATTGACCACCTGTTCTAGTCTTGAAAAGAGATAATTGTTCGTCCCTCTTGGACAAACCAGTCAAAAAATAGATGTCCTCCAGCTCGATTTCGAGCCGGTGGCCACCAATGATGAAACACTAGTCCTATATGTTCCACCTGTCTACCAGCCATTGCAAGAGGTCTACTTGGGCCCTCATACCCTGTATGCCTTAGAACTTTAACAATATGCATGCTCTTAATGCCTACATTGTGGGCATATGGTTTAGTGTGGCAAAATCTACATCCTCATGCTTGCGCTCTTGCCAAATAAGCATTTTGAATGTCCTACAATGCATAAAAGACATATTAGAGCCAGCGAGTTCAAAAAATTTTGGCAAAAATGGAGAAAAATTAATTTTAAAATTCATTTTCGCAGGGTCTGAACCTTCCAGTTACAGACAGTGCATAGGTCTGCACAGGATGTAAGCAACAGGTGCGGATCCACAACTTTTTTCTTTGTAGAAAAAATCGAGGTCCGTAGGGGCTGCATGTTGCGCCTGTGGACCCCCGCGAGCGAATTTTTAAACCAATTTTTCCCTTAAAAATTAAATCTAAAACCTAAAATCAAAATGCAAATGGATGAAATGCAAGATAAGGAGGTCATGGATTACTTGGAGCTGACGGTTTTCGATTTCAACGGACAGATTTTCCAGAATCTTCACAGGAACTTTCTTACCCAAAAACTCTCACTTTTCACTCTGAACTCAAATGGTAAAAATGAAGTTGGAAAACCCCTTTTATAAGTTTTTTCGAATAAATGAATGTTTTATTTATTTATTTTTCACTTTAAAAAGGCAATTTTTAAATCATTTTTATTTATCTTAAACAGGTATGTGTAATGTTTTGAGTTTTTTGTGCAGAATGTTGGATTTTTCAGGAAAATTTGATCATACTTTTATCACTTTTTCGGAGTCTTTCAAAAATTTACGAAAAAGCGAAACATTGGAGTCCTCTTTAAGCTCTTTTCAGACTCTCGAAAATTGAAAAGATTGCCGAGCACTTGATTGTTCGAACTCGTTAAAATAAATGAATAATCGTCCCTTCAGTATAAGTTTACCCCTTTTACGGACTAAAATGGACTATTTACGAAAAAGGTACACATTGACTAAATACAGTCAATAGAGTCCTCTTTAAACTCTTTTTGGATTCGTTAAATATGAAAATATTGTCGAGCGCTTGTCTTTTTCAGCTCGTTAAAGTATTGAAAAGTCATCCATTTTGTATTATTTTATCCTTTTTTGGGCCTAAGGGATTATTTTACGAAAAAATACCCCCATGGAGTTTTCTTAAGTTTTTCTTCTGACTCCCTAAAATTGAAAAACATCGAGTTTTTCCTATACTGAACTCATTAAAATTTAACAGTAAAGGACCTGTTCAATTTCAAACAAGGACGAACCACTCCTTCTTAGGGTTTGAATTTTAAACTAAGTTGGACTCATTCGAAGGATGAGATTACAAACAAGCAAATGTTGTCCTCCTCAAGCTTGTCAAAAATAAAGAGGTACTTGCCAGAAATGGTGGGGGAAAAGAGAGAAAAATGAACCTATTTGTTACACTTTGTTTTATAAAAATCCATCAACCACTCTTGAACACGACACTTTTTTTTCACCTGGGTTGGGAAAATCCTTTGCCTAACAGTTAATCAAACCATATTGAAAGTATTCAGCTGGTTTCTCGGTATTCTCTTTGGGTCAATTGTCACCAAATCATCTGCAGTGTCGTTATGTGTTCAAAAGATCAGTTCAAACAAACCATTGATCTGCAAAATATCTGTCATCCATTTTGACCATCCCTAAGTTAGTCCTTGCAAATATATTTCTTCAAAACTTGATCTATGATTTCGTGTTGTGGGCTTGCCTACGATGGATCACTTCTTATCGACTTCAGCTCATTATTTAGGAATTTGATCTAGAAATCATTAGTACCTTGAAAGCTGCATGCCCTAATGGCAGTTTTCTCGCTTTCGATGATAGGCTGCATCATTGACCTTCGATCGAATGATTCTATGACATGTTCGACTTCGACTCATTTATTCACATTTCATGGATTGTACTGGGTACTTTGAGAGCCATTGACATTACTAGTGGTTTCTCTCACACCTGTTAACATTTCACATCATTTACTGGTAATCAAGTGGTTTCTACCATGTTTGACTTCGACACATTCATTCACATGGACAGAATCGTACCAGTTCAGGAAGCGGAAATCAAGACCTTGGATCTAGTTTCTACCATCCAGGATGCGAGGAATTTTTTTATTCATTATATAGTGGACTATTCATAAATAGATGGTTGCGTCCATACTGTGTCTACACATGTCTATACTCTTGATGTATTACAAAATCATTCCTGTATCAGAATAGTTTAGTCAGTTTTCTAGTCAGTTTTGATCTGAGTATGGGAATGCCTACCTCAGTGATGATATGTATATATATATATATATTGCATTTAATGTTTTTACAGGTTCCGACTGGGGTGTCCATAGGATGATCCTTGAAATGATAAAGTATTTCATTCTTCATACATAAGAGACTTCGTCTTCATCTATTACAGACTTTGCACTTTAGGGGGGGAATCTGCTGCATTAAAAATTGTCACCTTGACACCCTGCAATCTGTGTGAGTCCATTACCACTCATACTTTCCTCCTTTGTAAGTCTTAAGCCTTAGTTCTTCATATCAAGCCTTGAAAATAAGAGAAAGCCCTCAAAAGTATCTAAAACTCTGGTTCTGCAATTTCTCTTTGCATTACCTGCGGTCCCGCACCTAATGGTCATGTCCTTTGTGCACCTAACTGCTCTGTATCTGTATTATGGGTTCAGACCCCTGTAAAAGTTAAAAAGGTGCGAGTACATTCTAAAAAAACTCACTTTTAGCCATTTCTAGAAGCTTCTGGAAGGAATCTTGAGGTGGCAATTTCGCTCTTCTAAGGTTCATGCATCCCATACCTTAAGGAGCTAACCCCTTCATGTGAGGAGCTTATCCCTTTGAAGGAGGATTCTATCCCTTCATAGATGGACCTGTAGCCTCCTCCTCTGCACTATAAAATGAAGCATTGGGCTGGTTACTGGAGGAGGTGGAAAGATGAATATTTTTGAGGTGAAATGCTGCTGGAACTATCTTCTTTAGTTGAGCTTTTATGAGGAGAGATTACATACCTCTAAGATCTCATTTGGAAGAGTGCAAGGCTTGTCAAAGTAAAGGAAATTCCTGTTTCGGACCCCGGGAAGAGCTTGTTCAACATCAAGGCTGAAAAGGTTGTAAGGCTATTCTATTTCATAGTTAATATAAACAAGTTTGTTTTTCTCAATAAGTTGTTCATTTATGGTTTATTTTATGGATTCCTTGATCACCATAATAGACATGATTTATGATATTTGTTATGCAGGTGCTATTTGATGTTTTCTTGTTTGTGATTGTAGGTCTTTAAAGATAACTCTTTCGGACGATCGAGGGATGACTACAACGAACAAGCGTTGGATCTAAGGTAGGATCTTAACACCTCTATAGTCTTTATTTGTAAATTGCATATGTCTAGACAAAGATAGATTTGTTTGTCTGTTTGTTGCTAGATTATTTTGTGATACTAGGGATGTTAGAAAATTATATATTACGGAGCAATAGAACACATAAAATATTGCAGAAATATAAACACAGAAAACGCACAAAACAAGAGAGACACAGATATACGTGGTTCACCCAGTTTGGGCTACGTCCACCCCGAACAGCCAGCCCTTCCTTTCTATTATCCAGCAAAATGAAGAGACACAACTTACAGCAAATCCACTGTAATATCCTCTGTTTTCTCTCACAGTCTCACCTCTCTGTTTCTCGCTCACAGAATACACATCTGTTTCACAGCCTCAAATACAATACCCTCATACCAAAAGATGGGTTGCCTTCTAGGGCAAAAAAAACCCTAAACTAAACATAAGTTCTACCGTCAGATCATTCACCTAATGAACGACCCAGATTGACTAGAAATTACTATACTTTTACAAGGTAATTTTACATTTGTTTTTAGCTTCATGGGCGCTACCCCCGAGCCCCCGCCTAGGGACCGCTAGCCCCCGGATCCCCAGCCGGGAGGGATCGGCCCCCCCCGGACCCCCGCGGGGGGGACAAGCCCCCCCCGGACCCCCCTGTGTGGAGGGGTGTACAAGAATTCCTGGGGTATACATCTGGCTGAAGCAAAGACCTTTCAACAATCATGCTCCACACACAACAATCTCCCACTTGGAGAATGATTGTAGCAACTCCACTGCTGCTTCATTTGCTGGACAATGACTCCTCTTTGGACCTGGCTGTTCCTCATCTTCATCGTCATCCTTAAAGACCAATTGAAACTGAGCATATTCCCAGTTTCTCCCTGGTTACAACTTTTGTTAGCATTTCTGCAGGATTCTGGCTAGTGTGTATCTTTTCCAGCTTCAACTCTCCATCTTCCAACACTGATCGTATGAAATGGTACTTGAGATGTATGTGTTTAGTCCTGGAATGAAATGTTGAGTTCTTTGCAAGATGAATGGCACTTTGACTATCACTGTATAACGTGCCCATATCGTGCTCCTTACCCAATTCACCCATAAACCTTTGTAACCAAATCATTTCTTTACTAGCCTCTGTAGCAGCAACATACTCTGCTTCTATTGTTGAAAGTGCAACAACACTTTGGATTTTTGAAACCCAACTGACAGCTGTTCCTCCAACAACAAATACATATCCTGTAGTGCTCCTCCTGTTATCTCTGTCACCTGCCATATCTGCATCAACATATCCTTGTAGGGAGATGTTTGAACCACCAAAGCATAATGATTTATTTGTGGTACCTTTCAAATATCTGAGAATCCATTTCACTACCATCCAATGTTCCTTTCCTGGATTTTTCATGTACCTGCTTACAACTCCCACTGCATGTGCAATATCAGGCCTTGTGCAAACCATTGCATACATTAAGCTTCCAACTACTGATGCATATGGAACTTTAGACATATAATCCATGTCTTCTTGGGTCTTTGGGCACATTTCCTTGCTAAGTTTGAAATGGCTAGAAAAAGGTGTACTAACTGGTTTTGCATTGTGCATGTTAAATCTTTTCAACACCTTTTGTATGTACTCATTCTGAGACAATGTTAATTTACGATTTTTCCTGTCTCTAGTTATTCTCATACCAAGGATTTGTTTTGCAGCTCCCAAATCCTTCATTGCAAATGAATTTGCCAATTTTCTTTTGAGCACATTTATTTCCTGCATGTTAGATCCTGCAACAAGCATGTCATCTACATACAATAACAATATAATATAGCTGCCATCATTTTGCTTTTTCAAATAAACACAATGATCAGAGTGACATCTAGTATAACCTTGTTCAGACATAAACTTGTCAAATTTTAGATACCACTGCCTTGGAGCCTGTTTTAAGCCATACAATCTCTTCTTCAACCTGCACACTAGTTTATCCTTCCCTTTCACCTCATATCCTTGTGGCTGCTACATATATATCTCTTCCTCCAAATCCCCATGGAGAAAGGTTGTCTTTACATCTAACTGCTCAAGATGCAAATCTTCAGCTGCTACAAGACTTAAAATGGTTCTGATTGAAGTCATTTTAACAACAGGAGAAAATATTTCATCAAAACCAATACCTTTCTTCTGTGCAAACCCCTTCACCACATGTCTAGCTTTATACCTCTGTTTTCCTCCATCTTCTTCCTTCAGCCTGTAAAACCATTTATTCTTCAATGTAGTTTTTCCTACAGGCAACATGACTAAATCCCAAGTCTGGCTATGCATTAAGGAGTCCATCTCTTCTTCCATGGCTACCTCCCACTTCTTCCTGCTTTCAACCTGCATTGCTTCTTCATAACATTCGGGTTCACCGGAATCAGTCAACAATAAATAATATAATGAAGGAGCGTATCGTTCAAGGGGTCTACTTATCCTGGTAGATCTTCTAACACCACTTTCAGGTGTTTGGGGTGCCTGTTGTTGTTGTGGTTGTTGTTGTTGTTGTGGTTGTTGATTATTATTATTTTCAGGCACCTTTCCTTTTTCAGTGATTTCATCAAGAACTGCGTATTCCTTGTTTTCCTTTTCCTGTTTCTTTTCCTGCAACTGATTCTTATACAAGACCTTTTCATTGAATATTACATCTCTTCTCCTAATGATTTTGTGATTTTCGTAATCATATAAGCGATAACCAAAATCATTAACACCATATCCAAGAAAGGTACATTTCTTTGACTTTGCCTCAAGCTTTGTTCTATTTTCTTTATCAATATGGACAAAGGCCTCACAACCAAAAGGCTTTAAAATAGAGTAGTTTACCTTTTTACCTGTCCATGCTTCCTCTGGAACACCACCATCCAAGGAACTTGAAGGCCCTCTGTTTATTAGATAAACAGCAGTATCTACAGCATCTGCCCAAAACTGTAAAGGAAATCCTGCATGCAATCTCATGCACCTTGCATGCTCCATGATTGTTCTGTTCATCCTTTCTGACACACCATTTTCTTGTGGTGTTCTTGGAACTGTCTTCTCTCTACAAATTCCATGCTCTGAACAGTACCTATCAAACTCTTTGCTGCAATATTCACCTCCATTGTCTGATCTAAGACACTTCAATTTCTTTCCTATCTCAATCTCAACCAAAGCTTTCCATTTCTTGAAAGTATCAAATACATCAGATTTATTCTTAATACAATAAATCTAGGTTTTTCTAGTTGCATCATCAATAAAAGTAACATAATAATGAGATCCACCGAGAGATGATACCTGAGCAGGTCCCCATACATCTGTATGCACAAGCTCTAATTTTTCATTCTTCTTTTCTTTCCCAACTCTGAGAAATCTGACTCTCTTCTGTTTTCCATAAATGCAATTCTCACAGAAGTCCAAATCAACATTCTTCAAACCTGGCAACAAATTCCTTGAGTGAAGAATACTCATCCCCTTTTCACTCATGTGTTCGAGCCTATGATGCCATAATGCTGCATCTGCTCCTTTGGAAGTTAAAGCATTAACAGAGTTAGAAATACCATTGCATAAACACAATGTACCAACCTTTTCGCCTTTTGCTATTACCAGGGCTCCTTTGGTGACCTTCCAAGCTTTATCTGTGAAATTTGTCACACAACCTTCACCGCCTAACTGCCCTGTTGAAATCAGATTTTTCTTTAGATATGGAACATGCCTTACCTCCTTTAATAGCCATTGGTTTCCATTCTGCTGTTTTACAAGAACCTTACCCATTCCAATGATTTTACAGGGTTTATCATCACCCAGACGAACTTGTCCAAAATCTCCTTGAACATAGTCATGAAAGTATTTCTTATCAAGTGTGGCATGGAATGAAGCCCTTGAATCTACCACCTAGGAATCAGTAATATTTTCGAAAGAAAGAATCAAAGCATCTTGTAACACTTCACCTGTAACATGTGCTTCATGATTGTTTTCTTGCTGTGCATCTCCTTCTTTTCCCTTCCGAGATCTACAGTCTTTCTTTAGGTGTCCTTTCTTTCCACATTTCCAGCACACTATCCCCGATCTGGACTTGGATCTGCCTTTCCTTGATTTACTGCGATATCCTGAGCTCTTTCCTCTTTCCATTTTTCTTCCTCTAGACTCTACACTCAAAGAATTTCCCGATGTCTCACCGGAGCTTTTACGTCGCATTTCCTCGCTAAGGTTAGCACCGACAACATCATCAAACTTTAAAGTACTAGATCCAGAAACGGAGTTACTAATGGCCATTACCAAACCATTCCAACTTTCTGGTAATGAGCACAAGAATAACAGAGCTCTAACTTCATCATCAAAGTTTACCCCTATAGAACTTAACTGACTTGTAACTGTATTAAAATCATTTAAATGGTTTGCAACAGATCCACCTTCCGACATATTCATATTAAATAACCGTTTCATAAGAAATACCTTGTTTGAGGCCGAGGGTTTTTCATATAGTTTCGACAACATCTACATCAAACCCTCTGTTGTGGTTTCCTTCGAAATTTTGAAGGCGACTGACGCAGCATGGCACAACCGTATTGTTCCGAGTGCCTTTCTATCGAGAAGGTTCCATTCTTCGTCTTTCATACCCGTCGGCATCTTTGTTTTTCCGCCCAATGGTAAGTATAGATCTTTCTGATACATATAATCTTCCATCTTCATCTTCCACAGTGAGAAGTTTTGGTCGTCAAATTTCTCAACCCTAAACTTACCATCTTCCGCCATTACTCCCACTCGAACGAGGAACCCTTCTTTCCTGCGAGTTTATCAGCCAAATAGACCTTCGGCTCTGATACCAGTTGTTAGAAAATTATATATTACGAAGCAATGGAACACATAAAATATTGCAGAAATATAAACACAGAAAAAGCACAAAACAAGAGAGACACAGATATACGTGGTTCACCCAGTTTGGGCTACGTCCACCCCGAACAGCCAGTCCTTCCTTTCTATTATCCAGCAAAATGAAGAGACACAACTTACAGCAAATCCGATGTAGTATCCTCTATTTTCTCTCACAGTATCACCTCTTTGTTTCTCGCTCACAAAATACACATTTATTTCACAACCTCAAATACAATACCCTCATACCAAGAGAGGGGTTGCCTTCTATGGCAAAAAAAACCCTAAACTAAACATAAGTTCTACCGTCAAATCATCTGCCTAATGAACGACCCAGATTGACTAGAAATTACTATACTTTTACAAGGCAATTTTACATTTGTTTTTAGCTTCGGGGGTGCTACCCCCGAGCCCCCACCGGGGGACCACTGGCCCCTGGACCCCCCAGTCGGGGGGGATCGGCCCCCCCGGACCCCCGCGGGGGGGACAAGTCCCCCGCACACCCCCGCGTGGAGGGGTGTATAAGACTTCCTGGGGTATACATCCGGCTGAAACAAACACCTTTCAACAATCATGCTCCACACACAATAAGGGAGATCGGTCTTGTCTGCAAGATTGATTTATCCGACCAACAGCTGAGGAGGCTGGTATATTTCTCCAATGAAGTCTAACCCCCATTGTTGAAATGGAATTTCAGTGGAAATTGGTTTAAGAGGCAAGGGTAAAAGTTTTCTCTCCCCCTCAAATATCTAGCATTTATGATAGGAAATCACACGTTTCTTAACACCTGCAAACAAAGTGGGCCAGTAGAAACCAACCCTCAAGATTTTTTCAACAGTAGTCTTCCAGTACAGGTGTCCTCCACAATCCCTTGCATGAAACTCTTGAATGATTTTATCAGCTTCATTTTTCAGTAAACAATTCAAAAGAATACCACTATTGTCTTTCCAAAACAATGCATTATCTATGATACAATACTTTAATGACTTCATCTTTAAAAATCTAGCTTTAGTTCTTGTTAAACCAAGAGGAGCTTGTAAATTTTTAAATATAAATATCATATTTGCATACTAGGGTGAATCAGTAAAAGGTTTACTGATTGGTGGAGTCACCATCTCTTCCTGATCATCAAGGGTACTAATGAAGTTTATATCAAGGGCCTGACAGTTCGATTTAGCCATGGTTTTGGCTAAACCTTGGCCTTTCGTAAGCTTAGTTGGCTTTATCTCTATGTCATATTCCAATATTGTGGCAATCCATTTGCCTCTTTTCCCTTCAGGCCCATTTTGTGTCAAAATGTCCTTAACTACAGAATTTGGAACATAAGCAATAATGTGAGAATACAGAATGTATACTCTGAAGTCTTTGATAGCCTTTACTATGTTTTTCCATAATATTGTATTTGAGTGTGGAATCTCTTAAAGATTTACTAAAAAATGTATTTGGTTGTTCATATCCTTGGTTGTTCTTTTGCAGTAAGACTGCTGCAATGGTGTGTTCTGAAGCAAAAGAAAAAATTATAAAATCCTTGTTAAAATCAGTACTGGAGTTTTGGTTAAGGTTTCCTTGATGGCTTCAAAGGATTGTTTGGCCTCCACTATCCATTTAAGTGTTGAATCCTTTCTTAGCATGTTATTTAATTCTCTAATCAGTTTTGCTGGATTTGAAATGAATCTCCTAAGAAAGTTTATCTTTCCTAGAAATGATTATAACTCTCTAATGTTTCTAGGACAGGTAATGGTAAAAATGGCCTCTATTCTAGCAGGATCTATTCTAATCCCATCTTTAGATATGATATGTCCCAACAGTTTTCCCTCTTCCAGAACAAAGAATGTCTTTTTTGGATTTAAAGAAATCCCAAATTTTCTACATTTGATAAATACTCTTCTCAGGTGGTCTAGGTGTTCATTGTCATATCTAGAGAAGACCGTAATGTCATCTTGGTATACTACTAGGAAGTCATGGATCTCCTTGGCAAAAGCTATATCCATAGCTCTTTGAAATGTGGAAACTACATTCATTAATCCAAAAGGCATCTTCAAATACATGAAGGTACACCAAGGAGTAGTAAATTCAGTATTGGATTGGTCCTCTGGTTGAACTCAAATCTGGCTATACCCAGAGAATCCATCTAACAGTGAAATCCTGGACGAGCCTACTACCCTCTGCAGGATATGGTCCATTTTCGGTAGAGGATAGTTATCTTTTAGTGAGACCTTGTTTAAATTTCTGAAATCTACACAAAGTCTAATTTCACTAGTCTTTTTCCTAGTAGTGACTAAGTTTAAAATCCAATCTAAGTATCTAATGGGGGCTATAATTTGGGCATCAAACATTCTTTTAACTTCTTTCTCAATAGACGGCATAAGAACTGGGTTTATTCTCCTAAGTTTCTGTTTGAAAGGTTTATGATATTCTTTTAGAGGTATTTTGTGTTGGATTATGCTGGTGTCATAAGTTTTAGTCTTCATAACTCTGAGAAAATACATCCTAGAACTCTTTAAACAGATTGATGTATTTAACCTTTTCCTCTGTAGGTAAGGCTTTTGATATTTTAATGAGTTTTGTTTTATCCTCAGACCCTATGTTAACCTCTTCTATGTCAGCTCTCAAGGGTTCCATTTTGGGTTTCCTAGCTACAACATTAGAGTCAAACAAATCTTCTAAAGGGACTAATCCCTTAGGCAAAAAAATATTTTTCAGATTAAGAATTTCTGAATCATCATTCATTATTTCTTCAATCTCTACATTCTCTAAACTATCTATTTCTACTTAGTAAATTTAGTTGGTTTAGCTACATCTAAAATATTTACATCTATGTTAATTTCTATATTATTGTCTGTTGTAGAGTGTGTATCTATCTTACAATTCTAAAACTCACCTTCATTGTTCATGAAATTGTAAATCTTAGAATCTTGGGAGAAAATATGCCAATACTTTAGGTTTTCTGGTATAACAGGTCTATGTCTGACTTCTACAATGTACTGATGGTTGGGTTGAAATGGCAATTTACAGGTACTAGAAAAAGTGGCCAAACTATGGACCTGCATGTATTGTTTTCTAGGAATGGCAGCAAAGTTTGTTTCCTGGAGGTCTTTGATCAAGTCTAGGACAGTTTCCCTATATTGACCAAGTCTGGGATTGTTTATAGAGTATTCACCATTAATCTATTTAATAATCAGCTCTGAGTCTCCCATGATGGAAACTCTTTTGGCTCCAAGTTTCCTAACCAATTGTAACCCTAGAATTAGGGCTTCATATTTAACCATGTTATTGGTACACTTGAAGTTCAATCTGAAAGCATGTCCCTCAGCATGATTATTCTCCATATTATGGATCCACACTCCTGCACCAACCCCTAACCTATTGACAGATCCATCAAAGTCTAGATGCCATAGGGACTCATGAAAAATGTTCTCACTATCATTTGTTCTGTATTTCAATTCTTGAGATTTTCATTTCCTTATTATCATGTTCTGCATTGTACAGGATAAAAGAGTCCATATCTGAATGCATGGAGTGTATGGTAAAGTTTTGTGGTTTTTCATCACTACTCACCATGTATTTCATCAAGGTCTCTCTATATAGTTTTCTTGGTTGGCCAAAAATAGATATGGTGGCATAATACATATCTAACAACAAGGATCCCTGTAGTTTTGCTGCCCATGAGAGAGATAGGAGCATTCCATATTTGGGTGGGATGTCTGCAACTACTATGTCCATTAGAATACTCTTTGTAGGGCACTGGACAAGAGTTACACATAAATCCTTGATCAAACCAAGGCATTTAACTTGGATAGAGTCAAAATAAAACAAATCCTTATATGGTCTGGTAATGTCTAGGTTCAGTCTCTCCATGATTGCCTTTGGCATCAAATTATGGGATGCCCCTGAGTCTAACATAGCATTATGCAATATTTTTTCATGAATGTTCAGGCTAATGTAGAAAGGAGGAACTCCCCATTGCCGATGAACACCATTGGCCTTAGGGCCAAACAATAATTTAGGTTGATCATCATTCAAGTTAACAACATCCTCTCCCTCTCCTATGTTTAAAGTTTCAGTTATCTATGACCTATAGGATTCATTCTTTACTAGTTCGGTCAAGGGAACTGATCTATTAAATTTTTCTTTTTTAGTTTTGATGTTGAAAGGGAGCTGAGCTTTGTTTGTTTGATTTAGATCTTCTCTAACATGTGCAGTTTGTGTGTTTTTATCCTGTTTCTCAGTACTTCGCATTTCAGTCTGTGTTTCTATTGTTTTGCCTTGATTTTTATTATTTTTATTGATTTTAGTATTTGTCTCTGTTTTAATTTCAATGGAGGTTATATGTACAATTTTAGGGGTAGAAGTCTCCAGTGTTCCCCTTGGGAGGATTTGTAACACTTTGGTAACTGGAGCTTCTTTTATTATCTTAGTCTGAGTATAGATGGATCTTTTAATGGGAGTCTCATTGTTATTTTTACTTCTTAAGATATATTGTTTGTTTACATCATATATGGCTGACTCATATCCCTATTTAAAATCAAAGGATTCACTAGATTCTAACTGCAACTGCTGCAACATATATAACTCCTGTTCTTCTTGAGTAAGAAAAACAGTGTCTTCATCTTTGGTTTCTAGTAAGTTAATCTGGGTATCATCCTCTCCTTCTTGGGTCTATGAATCCTCAACATAGTTCTCTTGGAAGGGAGGCCTAATCTGTTGATCTGGTATAGCATTCTTTCCAGCATTAGGATTCTTCCTAAAATTGGGGTTTCTTATTGGGGGTGGTTGTTGATTCTCCCATTGATTTTTCCTCTCCATGTTTTCTAATCTATCCATTATTCTCTCTAAACTCTTAGCTAAAATATCTACCTTTCCATCTGAAGTGGAAGTTTCCTCTTTAAATACAACTTTCTTTTCATTTCTCATTCGAGCTTTCTTAGCTAATAGGTTGGCCTCTACACTAACAGCATTGCTTTGCATTTGTTCCAGTGTTTCAGGGTTTCTTTCCCTTAACTGGTATGACATGTCAGCATCAAAACCACCAGGTAATTTAATTAATGTTAGGTCAGGTAGAGGCTTAATATTGGCTGGAATTGCATTGTAGATACTATTGAACCTAGTGCAATAGTCCTGAACTGGCTCTTCTAATAACAATGTAAACTTTGAAACGGGAACTGATACAATTACCCGTTTCGTAGAGATAGCAAAAAAGTGACCTGATTTTGAAAAGGGGTGATGCAGAATGAACATGTTTTTTTTAGAGCATAGTTTTTGGAAGGAATGTCATGGGAAGGATAGTTTTATGTACATTACATTTTAGAATGGTAGTGATTTTCATGCTGATTTTGAAAAGTGAGTATTTTGCATCACCCCCTTTTTTTAAAAGACCTGTTTTTTGGCTTTAATTTTTTAATGTATAAAATGTAAATAATTATGTTGTAAATTTGATAATTTTTGAAGTGGTCGTTTTCTTCACATTTTATTGTTTTTTATTTTAATTTTAACTTTTTTTTTAGTGAGGTTTTTATTGTGTTGCATTTTTAAATTAGAAGACCGATATTTAGAATTTTTGATATTCTACATATTTATACATCCTTAATTAATTTTTCAATCCACATGAAATAATTGTTTCTAAAAAACAATATTTTTTAACAATGGACATAAAAATAACCATTTTTAACATAAATATAACTAAAAAACTACACGTTTTGATAATTTTTTGCTAGAATTGACATGTCAAAATCACAATTTTTATACGATAATTTTAACTAAAAATGGTTAAATAATAGCTTTTTTTATGAATTTCATATCAAAATAGTAATAATAATCTTTTTTTTTTTCAAAAAATAATGATTAACTTAAAAATCAATGCGAAAATCACATATTAAAAATATTGAACGGATAACAACCCTAATTGAGTGTTTATTCTTCTCATAAAATGTCAAAGTCAAGACATTGCAAAGCTTGATTTACAAGCATAATTTAAATTTAATCAACAATGTCACGTAATCCAAACTCTTCATCCTCTAGAGTTTCATTATTGTCTTCTTCCACAATATTTTCTGCTTCCTTTTGCTCATTTTCCTCTTCTAATGGATCTTTGATGTTTGCAAATCTCTCAATGTATCTCTTTCCAAAAATTCCATGTAATGGTGGTTGGGGTTCCTTTGCCTTTTTTGCCACACGTGATTCACTAAAGTCCCCTTTCTTCAACCCAATTTCTTGCATTGCATCTGGAAGAAATTGAAGAGCATTAATTCTTTGCTGAATGAAATTGCACTGTAGTGGATCTTTTTCAATTGCAATGCAATTTCTTCCTTTTTGAAGGCAACATGCTAGTGCAGTATCTAATTATCAAGCACAAAAGAAATAATGAACTAAATTTGTACAATGACATATTAATTAAAAAATAACATATTGAAATTCAATTCCATATAATAAAACTTACCTGAGTGAGAAAATAAATCCAAAACCCAATCTCCTTCATTTGAACAAATGTCTATAAGATAGTTAATCAGTAATTGTGCTTTTTGATAAATGTTAACTATCTCACCTTTTGCTTCTTTGTCTTCATATGTTAGTTTTTTCACAACAGCATCATAAGTCAGTATTTGGCTATGACTCTTTCTGTCTACCTGATTAAAAATCATAGGCATATGGCTATCATTTTTTGCCCAACTATCAATATGAATGAACTCACAATCATTTATAAATTGTTGATCTTCATTGTTAAGAAGATTTGACTTTTTCCTGTAACATGAAATAGTAAAAGTTCAATTAACTTGTACATAAATGAATTTTTCAACATTAATCAAATATACATTTTAAACGTCTTACCATGTAAGCTGCATCCTTGAAGTTGTTTTCCCCTTGAAGCTTGAAAATATCATTGCCAATTGTGTGTCTGAATGAAATGTCACAAATCTCCATAATGGTGATGACGTGACTTCTACAAATCCCGCAACCACTTTACTAAGAGCTTGATAAGTATAAGGGTCACTATCATAGTCAATGTTTGGAATATTGAAACCATGGGGAATATCTGCAATGACCACCTACCATCGCCCACGCCCACCCCACCCGCTCATTCGCCCCCTCACCCGCCCTTGCCCATGCCCTCGCCCGACCCACCCCCTCACCCGC
Source organism: Pinus tabuliformis (assembly GCA_031772625.1). Classification (NCBI taxonomy): domain Eukaryota; kingdom Viridiplantae; phylum Streptophyta; class Pinopsida; order Pinales; family Pinaceae; genus Pinus; species Pinus tabuliformis. The sequence continues at coordinate 858,848,276 of CM062805.1, forward strand.
CCTCGCCCCCCCCCCCCACCCCCTCACTCGCCCCCTCACCTGCCCTCTCACCGACCCCCTCACACACCCACCCAACCCCTCACCCGCCCTTGTCGTTGCCCTTGTCCACCCCTTCACTGGCTCACCCGCCCCGTCGTTGCCCTCGTCCACCCCTTCACCCGCTCACCCACCCTCGCCCATGCCCACGCCCGCCCCACCCCCTCAACCGCCCTCGCCCATGCCCATGCCCGCCCCACCCCCTCATCCGCCCTCGCCCATGGCCATGCCCACGTCCACCCCACCCCCTCAACTGCCCTCGCCCGCACCCTCACCCGCCCTCGCCCACGTCCTTGCCCGTGCCACCCCTCACCTTCCCTCGCCCACCCTACCCCCTCACCCGCCCCACCCCCTCACCTGCCCTTGCCCACACCCATGCCCACCCTACCCCCTCAGCCACCCTCGCCCATGCCCACGCCCGCCCCACCCCCTCAATCGCCCTCGCCCATTCCCACGCCCGCCCCACCCCCTCAACTGCCCTCGCCCGCACCCTCACCCGCCCTCGCCCATGTCCTTGCCCGTGCCACCCCCTCACCTTCCCTCGCCCACCCTACCCCCTCACCCGCCCTCGCCCGCCTCACCCCCTCACCCGCCCTTGCCCACGCCCATGCCCACCCTACCCCCTCACCCGCCCACACCCACGGCTGGGGTGCGCCACCTCAGCGGCCCGCCCACTCGCCTCGCTGATGGCTGGGCGATTCCGGGAATCGCCCAGCCACTAGCCGGGTGGGCGGGCGGGCCACCAAGGTAGAGCCAGCCTAGGTCATGCCACCCCGGTGGCCCGCCCGCCCAAGCGGCTTATGGCTGGGTGATTCTCGGAATCACCCAGCCACTAACCGGGTGGGTGGTTGGTGGCTGGGTGATTCCCGAAATCACCCAGCCTCCAGCCGGATAGGTGGCTGGTGGCTGGTGATTCCGACTGGAATCACCCAGCCACCAGCAGGGCGGTCGCCTGGTGGCTGGGTGATTCCGGGAATCACCCAGCCACCAACCGCACGGGCAGTTGGTGGATGGGTGATTCCCGGAATCACCCAGCCACCAGCTAGGTGGCCGCCTGGTGGCTGAGTGATTCGGGGAATCACCCAGTCTGCAGCCGCTTGGTGGCTAGGTGATTCCGGGAATCGGCTGGGTGATTCGCGCCTAGTGGTTGGGTGATTCCGGGAATCACCCAGCCTGTGGCCGCCTGGTGGCTGGGTGATTCCGGGAATCACCCAGCCGGCCAGGCCGCGCCACCCCGGTGGCCCGCCCGCCCACCCGGCTGGTGGCTGGGTGATTCTCGGAATCACCCAGCCACCAGCCGCCTACCCGGCTAGTGGCTAGGTGATTCTGGGAATCACCCAGCCACCAGGCGGCCACCCAACTGGTGGCTGGGTGATTCCCGGAATCACCCAGCCACCAGCCGGGTGGCTGGGTGATTCCGGGAATCACCCAGCCACTAGCTGGGTGGGTGGCTGGTGGCTGGGTGCCACCAGCCGGGCGGGCAGCTGGTGGCTGGGTGCCACCAGCCGGGCGAGCGGCTGGTGGCCGGGTGATTCCCTGAATCACCCAGCCACCACCCAGCTGGTGGCTGCATGATTCCCAGAATCACCCAGCCACCAGGCGGCCGCCCAACTAGTGGCTGGGTGATTCCCGGAATCACCCAGCCATCAGGCGGCTACTCGGCTAGTGGCTGGGTGATTCCCAGAATTTCCCAGCCACCAACCGGGTAAGCAGGCAGGCCACCGGGGTGGCACCAGCCTAGGTCGTGCCACCCTAGCGGCCTACCTGCCCGCCTGGTTGGTTGCTGGGTGATTCCTGGTGTGGAGCACTGGAAAGGTATGTTTTTGACAAACAATTTAGTGACTTTTCAGTAACAATTGTAACCCTTTCTGCATCATGAACTCAAAGAAATAAAGAATTTTAATAGAATGTGTGAGAATTAGTATGGAAAGCTTAATCGCTGATAATTGTCATTTTTCTATGCAGGAAAAGGTGGAAACAAAGAGCTGCCGTTCAAAAGGGAAAGACAAAGGAGGAATAACTGTTGTCCCTCTAGAAGGGAACCGGATGCAAACGAGATCGAACAGATCGAAGAAGAACGACCCAGGAAAGAAAGAAGCGTTACCAATTCGACAGAACAAGGAAAGAAAAGTAAAGGATTAACGGCTTGGCGAATCCCTCGGGATCTTTGATCCTGAGGGATCGATGTTTTTCTTATTTTTGTTACCTAGATACCTCCGCCGTTACTTTTATAAAAAGGAATAGCATCGTTAAGCAAAGGGACTTTTATGTAATTTTAAGTTTCAGACTAAACTTTGATCATCGACTCTCACTGAGACTTGGTTTGCTGTATGTTTTTTGATGCGTTAATATAAAAGACTTGGTGCTTATTTCATCTCTGCGTCTGGAGTAATCTAAGGCGGTGTACCGTTGGAAGCCAAGGACCCGTTGGAAGCTGCCTTGCGTGATTTTATTCCTTTAAAGTAATTTAGTCATAGTTTAGCATCCATTTACTCTTGTATTTTCTGAACGTTGTACTACTAAGAATTACTCTGACGAATAGCCTCAGATTGAGATACTCTTTGCAATAACAAAGTGTTCCCGGATTGACTTATTAATGTGGAATAACTAGAGGTGAAAGAGACCCTTGTTACAGCTCTACATTTTGGCGCCGTTGCCATCAGGCGGCTGCTCGGCTGGTGGCTGGGTGATTCCCAGAATTTCCCAGCCACCAACCGGGCAGGCAGGCAGGCCACCGGGGTGGCACCAACCCAGGTCGTGCCACCCTGGCGGCCTACCTGCCCGCCTGGCTGGTTGCTGGGTGATTCCTGGAATCACCCAGCCACCAACTACCCGCCCGGCGGGAGTCACCCAACGGTGGCTAGGTGATTCCTGGAATCACCCAGCCACCAGCTGGGCGGTGGCTGGGTGGCTAGTTGCATGGTTTGACACTTATCCTCCAAGTTCAACATCAAATTCCTCTTAGTGAGGACTTTTATGACTTCCAAAATTGTACGTGTCCTATCAGTTATCTCAAGTTCTTGAAGCTCATACTTATTCTTGGAGTTGAGGAAGTGGATGATTCCTATTGCATCCTCTGGAATATCTCCAAGTTCTTCTTTGACTCTCTAAATGGCTTCTGTAGCCTGCTTTATTAAATCAATATGTTCAAAAATAACCTAATGGATGGCCAAATATCATTGATAGAGTTAATGATATTGGCTCATAGTTTCTTCTTAGCCTAACCTAGAGGCTCACTAAGTGTCATTTCTTTCTCCAGGCTTTTTATTCTTTCATTCATCCTTGTAGCCTTTTGTTGTTCTTCTTTATGCATGATCTGGGCCAATTTGTAATCTGTCTCTAGTCTGGTGAATTTCTCCTTAAGTTTGTTCATCTTTGTGGTCTGAATGGACATTTCTTCCATTGCTTTGACCAACTTGTTTGCTTCATCACCTGTGGAGCCTATTGTTGTTGATCTTGTTGCTAATGTAGTAGCCGGTAGTGTAGTGGCCATTGGAGCAGTGGGAGCTAATGATGCTGCCAAAGTAGAAGGTACAACCGTGGTTACTATTGGAATGACAGTTGCAGGAGTATTATCAAGACCAACTTGTTTGAGCTGCATCAAGCTATCCAATTCTTTCTCCATCTTCTTCAACTGATCATTCAGTTGCAGAACTAAGTCCATAATTTCCTCATGATTGGTATGGTTTTCCAGGACTTCCTTTGTCTATGGGTGTTGTGAAGGAGGCAACTTAAGCTGTTTCTTGAGGGTTGTTATGTCCTCATTCTTCTTCTTGATTAATTTCTTTGTGGCCTTAGCATCACTTGGGTCATGGCCTAGTTTAATGATCAAGTCCTCCAAGGATTTTATCCTAGTGTCTTTGGCCTATGAGGAGGCCTTTTCTAGCTTGAATTGGGTTGTCACATTATCCAATGAATCTTTCAGCTTAAAATCATCCATGGCTTTTTCTGTGAGGGTGAAGTAAATCATTTCTCCAGCTTTCTTATGGAACTTTATCTAATCAATGGGATGAACATCCCTGGCCAACACCTCAAAATTTGTCTTCTTGTAGTCTGTTGAGGTCTTTAGTTGTTGTACAGTGGGCTGCAAAATTATACCTGCATTTTCCCTGCTTTGATGTCAAAGGCTGACATCAGTCTGGTCTAGTTTGGCGGTGTAAGCTTGAGGTATGGGCATATGTCTCTGCCTTGAATTTTTCATTCCTCATTTTTATCTCTTTGAAGCTATCTTTGATATCCTTTTCCTTATTAGCTGGCCTGACATAGGAAGAAACCTCCATATTCTGTTGTTTCTCTATCATCTATTTGTTGGAGGTTGATGGTTGTTGTGTTTCACCTGATGCAACAGCTTCAGATGTTTCTTTACTTCTCTGCCCCATTGCCTCAATGTCGATTATTTTCTCTAAAGAAATGTTCTCCTATTCAAAGACAGGATTCAACTTGGGCCTCTTGCTTGGCTCAAACAACTCATCAGTAGTCTCCATGGTAGAGCTAGATGCCTCATCCCTATTCCTCTTAGGATTCTTCTCTTCATTGTCTGGGGTCTCAAGGACAGGAGGAATGTTCATTGGCTCCCCTTGTTCTAGAACCTGCCGGAAAGAGTTGTGATCAAATTTTCTTTCCAAATCAATGAGTGTGTTCTCTACATCCAAAACAGTGCTATCCATATCAATTAAGGTGTTCTCCACCCACTCATCCTGGTTAGAAAATTGTTCAATGTCAAGTCTTGGGTGGTGGATGTATGCTCCCAACTTGACCCTGAGTCTAAGCTTGTTTATGACCCCATGAGGGTCATAGTGCCACATGAAACTCTTTCTCAATTTCATTTGTTGAAGTAACCTATCGGCCTCTAGTCCAACCTATCTATTGTTTTAAATGAATGGACCCATTTTGTTTTTCACTTTGAACTGGGTTTTCTTCCTATAAGCTAGAAAGTGGACCGCAATAGAGTTGATGATTTGTTTGAAGTATTCAAGAGAAAATATCCTCATAGGGAGGTATTTGGGAAACTTATAGGGGGCTAGCTCACAACCATAAATTCTAATCTCAGTGTGGTTTTGGTACAAGTACCAATCTCCCACCTTGTTGTTCTTGGCCAATTGCAGTACCCTCTTGATGTCTTGACTGATTCTAGGCTGAGTAGTTGAAGTCAACATGTTCATGACTAGGTACACAAAGGAGTCTATGAAATCTTTGTAGGTGAATGTTGTGGAAAACTTCTGGACCAAGGGTGTCTAGTAGATGATTGATCTCTCCTTTCCCTTGGTGTCAAATTTCTAGATCCTCATAGGGAACTTGTCTATCTGGTAATACAAAAACATATAAAACAACACTGAAGAGTATTTGAAAACTCTTTCAGTCGGAAGTCCGGTGAATTGTTCATGCATTCTGTCTACAATGAACTGAGCATAATCATAAATAATAGCAGGAGGCTTTCCTAGAGTGAAAATGGAAAGGAATGCCATGATGACCTCATCCACATGCTCATTTGATGTGTATCCTAGGATTCATGAGAGCATGGTGATTATGCACCTGCCAGTCTTTGAAAAAATAGTGGTAGCACAGGGTGGAGTGTTTGTAGGAGTATGGCGCTCCTCAATGATGAAATTCTGGAAAATTTGTTTGATTTTGACTGGGTCCAATGTGATGTATAGGTCCAATAGATTTCCAATGGAAAGAGGGGTTTGATTAGGGCTAGGCTGGATTTGTAGCATCTGGTTAATGGATTCAACAGTAATGGTGAATAGTAACTCATGGTTTGGTGCCACAATAGCCCTTTGGCTTGGGAAATAGCAGGCTTGACAAAAATGTACAATGTCTGGGAATGGTTGCACTTCTTGGAATGTATACTTGGGAAAATTAGATTCCCAAAGGTGAATGTCATCTACATGGTTTAGAAACCTATCCTTACTCCAGCAGTGGATTTTTAGAATGTGGCCTAGAGTAGCAGTGTATTTAATTTGGAAATCCCTGTCTGCTAGGGCAAAATGGTCAATGTCTAGGTGAGGAGTTGACACAGGTTTGACATCTAGAGAGGTCTGGGAAGCCATATTTAGGATAAATGTGGGAATCAGGCATATAAAGGTTGAAGCAATGACGTTCTAAAAACTCAAGTGCAATGATAGGGTAACTACAGTTTGCAGGATAGGGATTTGGGTATTCAGTGGGGGAAATGTTCTCAATTTGGGGGAAATGAATTTAAATTCAATTAATTATTTATTGAACTAACTATATGTTTTTAAATTGAGAGGGTCGTTTCTAGTGTGTTACCAAAATACTTGGAATTTGAGGTTCAGACTGCAAACTGGTGTGAATGGTGGCTACAGGAGGTACCGTGGCTTCATTCGTGCACTGGAGGATTGAATTGGGCTTCCAGAGCGTGTTCGGGAGGCATTTGGCAGTCAAATTTGGTTGCAAAAGCTCAGGGTGGCGCAGGAAAGCTTAGGAGGCTTTCACAGAGCAAATGAGTGAAAAAGGGTGAAAATGGGCATCTTTCACCTTTTAACAGGCAACGGTTAGAAATTGGCAAGGAAATTCATTATGAACAGTGATGGTTTTTGCTTATGCAGGGAGGCGGTTTAGGGGGCCATTGCACCGCTTTTGGCCATCAGGAAGTATTTTCCTGAGAGCACGTGAGTTCACACAGTGTTGCCATGTAGCCAAAAGGGACTTGGGCAATACCGCTAATATTGCGTGCTCTCGGGCGGGTAAAGTTCGGGAGGTGAATGAATGTGATATGGATGTGCACCGTTAGATCTAGGGGTGGCAGATTAGACAACTGTCGCGCAGTGAAGTTGCACGGCGAGAAATCGGGGCGGAGATTAGTGGGGCCCAGGGATTAATTATAATTGATTTGTAATTAATTTGTGAGTAATGGCGGGATTAAAAATATAATGACTGGGGTTTATGTAGTAGGATTAATTTACCGCACCGAAGTGGTGGGTTAAACAAGTTTTTTCAGGAAAATGGTGAATTGCAGGGTTTATTAATAATGCAGGGGGGGATAAAACTTAGGATAAAGGGTTTTATGGTTTTTTGGGGTTTTTAGGGAAATTAATCAAGGGGAAAGTGATTTTTTTAAAGGGGAAAAGGGGTTTCACACTAGGGAAAAATGGTTTTTGGTTAGGGGAATGAATTTGGAGGGTAATTTGCTAGGGAATGTGTGAAACCAAGGTGCAAGGGTGATAACGAAGGGAAAATGTGTCTTTACAAGAAATGAAGGGGTAAAAGGGGAAATTAGTAAGTATTTAGTGGGGGGTGAAATGAAATGAGGGGAAGTTAACCAAATGACTTGTGAACATCCTTTCACTTTCATAACTTACCCTGCACACTGAAACACATGATTAAACTTGATAAATGTGCTTTTGTTTCAATGAACTTTCTACTTTCTGCAACCTTTCTTCTACTTACCCTTTTACTTACCCTAACATTTTTTCTTCACTTTGTTGTGTGCATTTAAGCTAGCAGACCCTTTCCTTTCCTTTTTATTTTGAAAAGTAAAGTATCTACTTCTCACTTTATATCTTCTAATGGCTCAGATTAAGCTTATGAGTGCATTTTATTTCCCTACCTAACTACTGATATGCCAAGATTAAACAGTTTGGCCAGATCTTTATTCTATAACTATAAACAGGAAATTTAAATCATGAAGTAATCAAGATTAAACAATTTGACTATCAAGGGTTGTGGCATGTATGACAAGCTGCCCACAACCATTATTTTAGACAGTAAAGTAAAGAGTAGTGGCACTTGGACTTGCACACTTTCATGATCTATTTTTGTTTGGGGTTCATATTTCTTCATTTTTTTTTATCTTTTCTTATTGTTTTTTTCCTTTGATATTTCTTTTAGGACATACCATCTTCACATTTTTTAATTTTAATATGGAAAACATTTGCAGAAAGCAAATGTATGTACAATATTACAAGACTTAACCATAGTCAATTCAAAATTATGAATCCTATTATTATAGGAGTCTAACACATCCAACATGCATTTTCCGATCATCTTTAACCCATCATCGAACTTGTCCTCTTCAATCATCTGTGACCCATCATCCAACATGTGTTTTCTGATCATGTTTGGGAAATGCAGGAATCATCAAATTCTAATACCATAAGACTATTGGGCCCGCTCCATCGAATATGATAGTAATTTCAATGAACACTTGATGTAGACCATTGATTTCAATGAAATCATCATAATCGATTTCTGTGATTGGATCAAAATTTCTACAAACACCACATATCGTATTCTATCAGGCATCATCTAGGGGTCTTTGTAGTTCAAATATCAGAGCTCTACCTCCTCTATTGTCATCTCATTTGATCCATGATTTGGAGACATTCATCAGGTGATCATCATCTATCGCGAGGGAGTGGATTCTTCCTATATGGGAGTTGATAACAATGCGCATGTGGCAGATGTGCCTAGGCCCTTAACCACATTCTTGTGTTCATAATGGGATTTTTCTTCGATGATTGAATCAATCAATGAAAAGAGAATATATTTTTTTTAGTTGTGGCATTGTCTTTTACCACTACCACTCATAACCTATGATGAAATTTCACACTGCAGATGGAGCCCTTAATGATGGCACTGACCCTCTCTCTTGGTCTTCTAAGGCTATCTAAAACACATTAAATGACAGCATTTCAAAGTTTTCTCTGACGACGAAGAAGAAGGAGAGCCCACTCCAAGTACCGATGAAGAGTCGCCACAGAAGGAAGCAAAGGAAGAAGAAAAGCCTAGCATCCCCAAGGAATAATTTTCACAAGAGGAAAGGCCTAGAGGAGAAAAGAATACATGACCACAAGTTAAGATTTCAAGCCTGTTAGGTAGCCCAAGTATTACACCTTCAGGGTCAAGGGAGTCGTTAAGGGATAATTCATCACCACCCTAATTGATGGAGGAGCCACACACAACTACATTGATGCAAAACTAGTAGCTAAAAGGAGAATTCCCACTGAAGATTTTGAGGGCTTGGATGTGATAGTTGCAGATGGGTATAACTTAGATTGCACACAAATGATTCCAAGTTTGAGTGTAACTCTCGGTAACTATACTTTTACTAGTGACTTCTATGCAATAGATCTTGTAGACCTCAACATGGTATTGGGGGTTCAATGGTTATATTTGTTGGTCATACACACGGTGGACAACCAACCATTAGAAATGGAATTTGGAGCACCAAATGGCAGTAAGGTCGTATTAAGAGGCATGTCAAATGGAAGTTTGCGGGTTGTTTTAGCCAAGAGGATGGAGTCCCTATTCAAGCATGGGATATAGCATATGCAGCAGAATGTAACGTTGTGACCCAATTCCTATGGCTAGTGGCATGCATGATTGCATTATTTGCTTCCTTAAAAGCGCATAATGTGTTTCATGTTTCTTTATTGAAAAATTATGTCTATGGTCCTAACCATGTCATTGAATAGAATTTTATTAATTGGATCTAGAAGGAGACATTTTGGTGCAAACAGTGCATATACTAGAAAGCAAGGCCATGATGCTTTGGAACGAATACATGGGGTGGTTAAAGATCTAGTGGATGTGCCAAAACCCTAAAGAAGGAACGTGGGATCTTAAAGATGCTTTGTGAGAAACATACCACATTTATTTTTGTATTTTTAATTGTAAGTTTGTATATATGGAAACCTGTATGGTGTTGAGCACTAAGGATGGTCTATAAATAAGGGGATGATGAATGTAAAGCCTCAGGTTTTAATCTCGAGTTTAATAATGTGCTTTTGTACTTGATGAGAGGAAAAAGTGCTTATCAATGTAATAGTTTCAACTATTATTAATAAAATACATTGAAGGCTATATATAAACAAGGACAATAGTTATAAGTTGGTAGCTAAAGAGTCTATACTACTTTATTTTTATTTTACTATACACATCTCTGATATTAAAGAAGTTTTTTGTTATGGGAGCTTCTTGGAGAAGCCATGTATCACTTTGAAAGAATGCATATTTAGCCTTACTTTTTTGGGTGTTAGGGGTTCATTCATTCATTAATCTCATTCTTGGTGTTCTTACTTCTTGAAGGGAAGTGGAGTTCTACAAAATTGAATTATTTTTAGTGATTTTGTGTCAAACATTATTATTATTCCAACATATGGAAGATGCCTAGTGCATGAATGCAGTGGCCTTTCCAATGAAACAATCCATGGATGAGATTCTTTGGAGCTTCTAGAATTGATATTTCTTGATTAGTAACACTATAACACTAGATGGAAAAGGAATAGCATAAGGGACTCCATTGCATAGAAGGGATTCATTTCCTTGGGTTGTGCGAGATGAAGGGGAAAGAGAGTTGGGATTTTGGATTGTTATTGAACAGGTTGAGTAAACGATTTGTAGTTATGATTACAATGTGACTATATGAATAAAGACAACTTGTGAGCTAACTCTACATTAGTGATAGATTTTTCCTATGGACCCATCATTGTGGAATCATAGTCTAAGCTAAGGGGTGGCATCCTATGTGGAGAATGAATGTGAAAAAAAATCCTAATGTTAAGTGGAATGTCTAACATTTGAAATTAGTTGGTGAATATTCTTGAAGATGACTAGTCTCCATTTCATCTAAATTTGATTCTCCATTGTGCTCTTATGGTTTGTCGGTTATTTTCATGACCATGTTCCTTTTGGGCATCGTTTTTTATCTTATGGCATAATAAATAATGATAATATACATGCACTTTTTAACCTTTAATTTGGTCCTTCGAAGTGTACATTGACACATGTATGCTTATTTAATGTTGACATCTACTATGGAATTTCCTACATTTAATTCTCCATGAGAAACCCTTCTACATCTTCGTCCAAGATCAAAGACATAAAATCCTCCTCTTGAATGAGTAGAACTAATAAATACATACCTTATCCTCATGTAAGCTAGGCTAAATAAGTTGATGAGGAAGAATACAAACCTATGGTGGAGAAGGAAGTAGGTTAAAATATTTTGAAATATGATTTTACGAATCTAATCATAGCAAAGGAACAATTAGATTAATGATGACTATACAAAATTTGAGAAAAAGACTAAAAAAAATAATTTTGTTTTTTTTACTAATTTATAACAACTTAACTCACCCTTTATAACATATATAATTTTTAATTTACTAATTTATTAAACTTAATTCCCTAATTAATAATACCAACAACAACAACAACAACAAAAAATTTAACTTACCAAATCCAAATTTCTTAAAACATAATTCAATCCAATCATCCATATTAATAATAATTAAAATCTAATCTTTTAACCACCCACATTTCATTTCATTTATAAAATGATTATTAAAATAATATAATTTTATAATAGCCACCACCTTTGATTATTGTTTTAAGCTATTTAAAAAAAAACACCTATCATGTACTCAATATTATGGTGTTGTGACATGTATAGATATTCAGCTAAAGAAAAAATTAATTTTATTTAGTGTTTAATTATTAAAACAGCTAGGTATATTATTTATAAATCTCATAAATATCACCAAATTTGGTGCAGGGCACAGTGATAATTAACGACAATTCTCACAGCCTATAAATTTGCACAGGTCTGTTCAATTATTATTGTTCAAACGAAAGAGAGAAAAACGAACTCCTGATATGATATTACCATAGATTTACTTACAAACATTGGAACAGTTCTGATAGAAATCAAGATTTTGCAACAATGTATGACGGTTTTGATCACCATAATCAAGAAATCAAGAAAGTTTAGGTGATGGCGTGGGTGATGGCATGGGCATTTTTTCTCCTTTTCTTATTCATTGTAGTTCCAACAACAACAGACCCTCAAGGAGGAGGTGGCAAGGTGCTAAAAAAAACAATTGTATCATAAAATTAATTCTTAGCAATAGCAAGGAGCAATTTCTAAATTTTAAAGTGCTGTTAGTTTTCATGATTTTAGTCTGCAACACAAAATATGATCCCATTAAAACTTCTATCAACAAAAATAACCCTAAATAACATCACCTTCAGCAATGTCAGCTGAACACCTCATACTCTACAAACTTAGCAACAACTTGGTTATACCACATACAATGTAATCAACATTGTACCGAATCTCTAACTCAATAGCTAGTCAAATTTTACAAAATCAAATATCAACAAAAAATCAATTGCATCCTTGAGGTTTTATGGATAATACCAATTAAAGAGCATGCACAACATCAAGTTCAACATTCAATGTGATACAAATTAACTGCGATTATCCATATCATACCAACAATAGAAATAATAGACAAACCCTGTAATAACAACATCATAAAAATATATCGATACTATAAATCTTATCATATTTAGAAGGATCACTTTTAAAGAAACTTGTTCACCCTTGAGATCTCAACAACAAAAAACAAAATGGAGATCGTATGCCAAAGTTACAACCCCAGGAAGTTTACGTTTCAACTAAGCCCAATGGGACCCACAAGCTTTTGGCGCTTCATATCCTAGGATTAGGTTTTTGGATGTTTAAGGCTTCCCATTGTTTCTTAATGATAAAAATGCCTCCAACCCTCATTGTAACATAGTTCAGAAGGCATGTAGCCGCCACATCTCTTCTGAGATATAAGCTACCATCGTCTGAGCTAGTTTATCTCCATTTTGCATGTAACAATTTTCAATACTTTATTATTAATGAATTGAATTTTTGTTTTTGTTGGATCTCTTTGTTTCCATTCATATATGTATTTCATTTCATTCCTTCATAAATCTGGAGTAGTGGTATCAGAGTGGTATGTTCTTTCTCTATTTTTTGTGCATGTCCCCAACGAGGTCAAGGTATAAATAGTTAGGGCTCGAATTGGTTGAACCTTTGAAATACTAGCCTTGCTGACCCCAATGGCCTCTCATGGTGAAAGAAAAGAAATAAGAGGGAGCTGGATATCCTTTCAAAATAATGCTAGAAGAATCCCTCAAGTGACAAAGGAATACAATGATGGACAACTTTACCCAGATATTTCAGAAAATTCCCACCAATTACACATCTTCATCCAATAGTCGCTTCAGAGGCACCGACCCCTTCAAGGTACAATTAAACTTCGATATCCCTATATTTGAAGGTCAAATACATGTAGATGTTGTAGATAGATGTTTGAATATGGTGGAAGGTTAATTTTTGGTCCATATTTTCTCTAACAAGGAGAACATTACTTGTTCATTGCTTAACGTTGCTCCCCATGTCAAGGATTGGTGGGAAAATTATTGTGAGAAAAGGATTGAGGAACCCTCTCTATTTACAACTACCCACTCTTGGAACTTTCTGAGATGCTATCAAGGAACAATATCACCCCATGGGGAGCTATGAGGACAAGTACATACAATGGAACACACTATGACAATAAAGGTACCAACATGTGCATGTGCTCACAAATACTTTTCATACTCTACACATAAAGTTGGGTATCGAAGACTCTAAGAGACATCTAGTGCTCAAGTACCACGATTGTCTGCACAAATAAATTCAAGAAGAAATGGAGTTCCTGGATATCTCCTTGCTTGGTTCAACATACTTATATGCCACCAAGATTAAACAAAAGAAGTGCGACTTTAGATCTACGAATTAGAAGCAGGGCAAGAGAACACCCCCAAACCACAGAACAAAAGACAAATCCAAGGTAGGGTGACAAAGGAAAACCCATTGAAGCCACAAGTAAATAAAAAAACCATGAAGACAAAGAAGGACACAAGAAAGTGGTGTGGGTTTCATAAGATCCCCACTCACAACATAAGTGAGTGTCGAGCCAAGCACTCACTAGTGGCCGAGCTGAAGGCTTAAGAGTTAGATGCATGTTCCAACTCTAAGTCGTAACCCAACAAGGGGAATGAAAAAGGCAAGCATATTTTTTATGCGGAGGCCAATGCCATTGTTTCCCCCACCAAAATCTAGAAGATTGAGCTTGAAGATCCAAAGGAAGGGGAGCGTCTTTTACACTCGCAAATGTGGGTGAATGGGTGTCCGCTGCAATTCATTGTCGACAATGGGAGCCAAAAAAACCTCATTTCAGCAAAGGTCATGAAGGGGTTGGGCCTACTAACCACATCTCACCTGTAGTTGTACACCATCAGGTGACTTCACCAAGGATGAGATCTCCACGTCAACCAACAATGACGCCTTCCCTACAACATCAAGCCCTTCACGAATGAGATACTATGTGATGTTGCTCGTCTTAAAGTTTATGATGTATTATTAGTCCAACCATAATTGTGGAGGCATCATGTTGTGTATGAGTTAAGGCCTCACAATATTATTATTACTTTGGGTAGTAAGCTCTACAGAATACCAGAGGTTGACCTACCTACCACCATCTCTTTGATCTCTGCTAAGAAATGCAACAAGATCATCTCCTAAACTGAGATTTTTTTTTCTTTTTTATTCATTCTCAAAGTAAGGGAAATATCATGGCCACATCAATGACCCTCAGGAAAGGTTCCATCGTGAAACATTAGAAATTGGATAAGGCCGTGTTGTGGGCACAACACCCCCGATATTTCTCAAATGAGAAATGGGGACACTTCATGTAAATTTTTCTAAGGTCGTCCCTGGATCTCTTTGCTTTGGTTTGATAAGTTTATACTTGTTTTGATCACGCCCATTGTCGTGGTTCTTCAAAAAATTTCAAATGATATTTATTTTACTTGATTTGATCCTTCAAACTAAAACTTGTGACCTTTTAAAATCTTACGTTTCTTTTTTCATCTTGGCAAGATGACTTGATAAACTCCCTCTAAAGTATTTAATTTTGGCTCGATTTGATCTGTTTATGGCATTCCCATAATCCTTGTTGCTTAAAAATATGTGTATACATATAATAAAATATATTATCATATATATATATATATCTATATATATATATATATATATATATATATATATATATATATATATATATATATATATATATATACATTATAATAAACATATTATTGTAAATTTACTTTAACATAGCATGTATATATATTTTATATAATAGAAATTATATAACCAACATATAAACTATATATTATAAAATCTCATAATAAAAAAAAACATAATACCATGTCCACATTGCATAATTTAAATTAGGTCTAAACTATATATATGAACAAAATGTAGCATAATCATAAAAGGTCATGCCAAAACATCTAAGACTATATAATGCAAAGGGAATGTTATCAAGTACAATTTTTAATGCTTACCATGAAGAAAAACTAATCCAAACATCAAATATAAACTGCATATGAAGGGCTACACGATGGATTTATACCATCAACTTCCATTTCATCAACCTTATCATGACCTTTTCATAGGTTAATTGCCATAAAATTTGTATTTTCCTATTACTAAGTTGTGATAATTTTCATCATATTTTCTTCAAAGTAATAACAATGTTCGATTAACCTTTTCGCCTTTTCGTGGGACGAAGGTGTGACGATGGAAATAACATAACAAAACTTACATCGAATTTATGTAATAATAATTGTAAGACATGTAATATTTTAAATTATAATGGCAGACTATCAAAATTCAATCACATTTTTTGGATGGCACATTGATATGAAACCCAATTATATAAAAATATCTTGATTAGAAGAAAGACAACATAGGAGTAAATCTCAATGTTCTTGACAACGGACATCAAGGGGGAAAATTATTCTAACACAAGAAAATTTTACTATCTTCAAAACAATGTTGGAGAGATTATTTCAGAAGGAGAAAACTGGTCCCTAAAGCCTCAACAGACATGAGTTAACAAATATAATTCAGGGTGCACTTGAGAAGTGAAAAAGAGGAAAAAATACGAAATTAGAATCAAATTGTTTTCTTGTGAATGCTTGGCTCGATGAGGAATGAAAAATTGAAATGATAACCTTGAAAAAGGTAGGTGCGGAGAATATGAATGCAAAGTTATATAAGAATATTTTAAAAAGGAAAAAAGACAAGTTCATGAAAACAAGGCAAGAAGAGTTAATAGATCTAGGCAAGAATAACCCAAAGATTTTTTGTAGGAACTTCAACCAAGGAAGAAGAAAATTGAAAATAATATTACATCCAATCACTAGTTTGAATATCAAGACAACTCTATGAAAAATAATTAGAGATTGAGCCTCCTCCCAAGATCAACACAACTACAAATATTTTCACATTACAAGAGGTGGAGACAGGAAATAAAAAGTTGAAAATAGGGGAGCAAAAGGACTTGGTTGAACTTCAAGCAAAGTATCTAAAGTGGGGAATGAACATTTTGGCACTACACATCATGGAAATATTCAACAACGTCATTCGACAAGGATTCCCAATAGATTGGATAACTAGTCTAGAAATACCCCTTTCTAAAAGTGTAGACATTAATAATCCTTTCAACTATAGAACCATTATGATCAATACTTTGTTTGCAAATATTTTCAGTGGCATGGTAGAAAATAGAACCAATAAGTGGGCATAAGTAAAATAAAAGAGGGCAAAAGAGTAAGTGGGTTTTAGGCCAAACCATTCTATAGTAGATCAAGTTATCGCCCTAAGACACATTATTGAAAAGGTTTTGGGGGACAAAGAAGAAGTATTTTGTGCCTTGTTGACTTCAAATAGGCATTTGGCATGGTCCCTAGAGATAAGTTGTGCAATAGAATGGAAGAACTTGAAATTCCTTTGCAATATAGATTTGTTGTCTATAAGCTTTATGAAGAGGTGAAAGTAAAAATTAGAACTTCAACAAGGATTTCATAAAGTTTTAGAAGTGGCATCGGAGTCAAGAAAGGCTTCCCTTTATCCCCTACCCTTTTTGGTTTATATATTGACAAATTGTAAGAGTGGCTAAATATGCAAGGTGGGGATGGTGTTCAGTTGGGGAGTTTTTGATAAAGCTTATTTTATATGTTGATGATCTTGTATTGATTTCTAAATCGGCCCATGGATTGCAGATGTACCTACATGCCCTTGAGAATTTTTGTAAAGCAGTGTGGATGCAAGTCAATACCAGTAAGAACAAAATAATTATTTTCTCTAATAAAAGGAAGCAAACACAACATGCGTTCTTCTTTGAAGGCAAAATTCTTGAAGAAGTAAATGAATATATGTACCTCGGGACCGATTTCAACAAAAAGCTTAATTGGGAGGACTGTAGAAAGAAGAGAATTTTAGGAGGGTGGAAAGCATTATATGCATTTCAAAAAAGATGTAGAGAGGCAAAGTTATGGAATTGGAAAATGATTAAAGTGTTTTTTGGACTCCTAGTTTGTCCAGTGATATTATATGGGTGTGAATTGTGGGCTAGTAGCATCCATTTTTCAAAATGGAAACAAAATGAGAAAATCCAAAAACGCTTGATCATGAGCAAGTTCAAAATAAAAAGTTCGGTTCCTTGTGAGATAATGTTGAGTGAAACAGGAGCAGCTCCCATCGAAGCAAATTCTATGGTACGTATTATAAGGTATCTAAAAATAATTGAGCAAATGGAAGTAGGTAGATGGCCGAAATTCATCTTCAATGAAGGCATGAGTGAAATAAATAAATCATGGATGAGACAAAACAAAAAATGGATGAAAAAATGGAATATTTACCTCAATGCATGTCTCACAAATAGCAAGGAGTTAAAGAATTTTGTTATGGAGAAGTTCCATAAGCGTATATGGGGAAAAGAGTTGGGTAGCAAGAAGTATTATGTTTAGGAATTCAACCCCATTTGCGATCTCGAAAAAAGGGAGTACATTGAAGCTAGCATTCCATAGAAATAAAATATTCTTATTGCTCAATTAATAACTAAATCACATCAACTTTGATGTGAAATGGGGCGGTGGAAGATACCTAAAGAAGATTGGGAAGAATGGGTGTGTAATTCTTTCACTTCTAGGGCAGTGGAATCATAAAATCATTTCATTTTGGCATGTGATGCTTTTAGAGACACCAGGGACAGTTATGGAAGTATGTTAGCATCAATTCCTTGGCATTGTATTTTTAGTGAGGGGACTGTTAAAAGGTTAGATCAACTCATCATCAATTTGAGTAAGAAAAGGATTGAATTGCAAAAGGAAAAAAATAGAAAGGCTAGTAATCCCATAGACTATTTTTAGTCTCGTGGACATTAAAATATCATTCATTCATATCTTAAATCTTCAAGCCACACATCCATAAAGACATAGAAAAATATGGATTATATACTTCATTTACAAATATGTTCCATTGTTAATAGTCATATTCCATGTATGCCGATTGAGTTGGAATTACCTTGATTCTTCTCCACAAAATTAAAATGTTGAAGCAAATCAAATGTCCTAATCTACATTCCTCGCGTTGTCATATAAAATAGAATCAAAAACTCCGAACACAACTTGAAAACTGTGATTGTTTTATTTGGGAAGAATTTATCATGATAAATTACATTTATAATTTGTCATTCTATTTTTTCCATTATATTAAGAGAATCCTTAATCCCTTGTCTTCCACGTTCTTGTAGGTATATTATATGTTAGTTCATGGCACTCTTTGTAGGTTGAGAGGATTTATAACAAATCAAATTGGTTGTACTGTAAATAAGGGAAAACTTGGAACCTTCTCAGATATTCTTGCACAATCCAGTGCTCTCATTGGCTCTATGCGGAGACAAATCTTTAAATAAAAGGAAAATGTACAAACAGTCAAGCTAATATTAGTGGGAACAACCCTCTTGGTTTTAAGGATTTTCAGTTTTATGGAAATTGAGGGAATGATGCCATCAAAAAGAGCTTATAAAAGTGAAATTCTAGCCCTATAATGGAGGTTCTAGATCGACAGAAAGGAGACTCTATAGTCAGTAGAGAGATTATTTTTCTGGTTGCACTCTTGCAATTGAAAGAGTAGTCTTCGCTAGCTGTAGAATATTTTAAGTCCAAAGCTCTACAAGGAAAGTACTTTACATTGTTGTTGAGTACGTCAAGTTGGAGCTCAAGGCTTCTATTGGAAATAATACTGAGAGGGGGGGTGAATCAGTATTATCAGATCAATAAAACTTTTTCAATGCTCAGAAACATATGCGCTACTTCAGTTAAGTGAACCAGCGTGTACACGCTACTGTGTCTAAAGAAACCAACGTATAACCATAAATCTTATAATTCAGTTAGTTTATCTTCAGTTAAATGCATCAGGACATTATTCATCATATTAAGAGTAAACAGATGCAGTATAACAGAACAGATCATCACACAAAAGCCACACACATGAACACCATGATATAAGGTGGAAACCCAATGTGGGTGAAAACCACCTGCTGCAAGTTGTCTCTATCTTTCTTTAATAAGAACTTCAGTTTACAATCTTTTGTACTGGTGCAGCCTTATACCAGTACGCAGGCTACAACCTGCAGAAGGCTTCAACCTTCTCTCGTTCTCCAAACTTCCTTGGAAGGGAGCTCCAACCCCCTTTGCTCTTGTACTAGCTAAGATACTAGTACGTAGGTGCTGGCCTACAATCTTCTTTCCTTCAGGTACCACTTTTCATCAATTTTCAGACTGGATACTCCTGAAGCACAACATTACAATCTGAAGACCATGATTCATTCACAAAACATTGAAGCATAAAACAACCAATACTAGAATCATCAATCTTTGAATCACTGAACCACTGAAACCCTGTCAAACCCAGTCACCAGAACACAGAGTAGACTACAGAACTCTGCAATAACAGTCAGACCCAGCTGCAACCCAAAAATCAAGCTCCAAAAGATATACGCTACTACAATGAAGGCAACCCGCGTATACACGCGGTTTTACCGAAGACAACCTGCGTACAGATCTAAAAATAATTTTTCATAACTTGCAGCTGTACCAGATTTCAGTTATACCCAGAACATAACATTGCGTCAGTATGCAGATCTAGAAATACACATAATCAACCATATAAAGATAGTTCATTTCAAACCATTTGATCCCGATCTCTCCTTAGATCTTGTTCTCCATCAACCGATGAGATCTCTCCTTAGCTCAGATCAAGCAATACATCATCAACCAATAACTTGCATACTGGATCTAATACTTCATCAGATATTCAAGACTTTTTCAGATGCCCTTGCCTAATGATTTCCTTCTCCTTATATAGCCTTAGGCCTTGTTCAATACCAAGAGCCAAAACCATAGAAATCCAATACCATCATCTTCAAAACTAGGGATCAACACGTCCGTTGAGACACCAAGGTCCAAAACCATAGGCACAACTTCCAAGGAATAACCGCCGTGGACCAAAGATAAGTTTTCCACATACACGCGCTTTTACTGAAGCCAACCAGCGTGTACACGTGACTTGGTATATAGCGAACCTGCATATACGTGACTTGGTATATAGTGAACCTGCTTGTATACGCGACTTGGTATATAGTGAACCAGCGTGTATATATTTTTCTTCATACTTGTAGACTGATCATCAATTCCTTGCTGCTATCCTTCTGCACTATGATTTGTTATCAGTGTGATTTGCCATCAAGGACAATACTTGTCTCATAATGCCAACAGCTTCATAGTACTGTATATATGAGTTCTTTAAGTAATAATAATAAGTTTTCTTTTCATTATACTACTATAATTGAATTGCAAACTTATTATTATTCATTTTGTGTTCTTATTTCCTTGGTTTTAATTCTATTAGTATTAGTATAGTAACAAGTGATATTAACACTAATGTTAGTCATATTTATCTTCACAATGTTGCATAGGGTTTCAATAAGGATGATAATGAATTCATCAGGACCAATTTGTAGTAACAGATAACTTATTTATTTTTTCATTGCGAATTGGTCTTGGTTTGTCTTATGTTTTTTAGTGAGAACATGTTCCTTTGAACAATATAAATCTCATAGTAAAATCATATTTAAAATTGGATTTAAATATGTGTAGAGAAGGGTTTTAGTAACTTATTTATTAAAACAATTCCTATGCATATTTGATTGAACTACTTTCATGCCATTAAACTTATTTGGTGATATGAAGGTACATCTAAACTTTAGATCCAATAGTCATTTCCCCTTTATTTTAGATAACTAGCTCTTGATTTGGAGTGATATTATCCTTCTCTTGGTTAAGATAGGGTTTATTTTTTTGTTATTTAAGCTAGGTTGCATTTTGTGTCTTACATTTTAATTATTTAAATATTTAAGTATCCTTGCATAGAAACAAGTCTCATTGTGGCTAGACTGAGTCCTGGTTTCAATCACATTAGAAATGATCATCTCACCTAAGACACCATCGTACAGATGACTCATTTTCCCATTCAGTATGTTAATCTCGATAATCACCATTATAAACACACTGAAGGCCAACATCATACATATTGTACATATTTGGATAGTGTAGGTTATATTAACCTAGGCTAGTGTTAAGGTAAATCGAGATCCATTAACCAGTTAGGAGTTCCACTTCAACGGAAAGGAGTTTAATCAGGACTCTAACCAGGAAATTCCTCATGTGTTAAGCCATGGAATTTTCAGGGATCAACTGGTTGTAGAAGAATACAAGGACATATTCTCCTCACCCATAGGGGTACCCTTGCACTATGAATTCAAGCATTTGATCGACCTGACCCTTGGAGCACCTCTACCCAATGGGTAGATATACCTGTTGATTTCGGGTAGCATCGGATGTGCTCTAGGTATGAAAATTGGTGGAGAGACTAAAGCACATGAGATCTCCAAGACCCACAAATGGTTTGGGTAGATTCTTCCTTGCTTAGGAGATATTAAAATAATTAATATTTTTAATGGAGTTCCTAAGTCTAAACTTAGGAAAAATAAAATATTAATGGCTATTAATATAAAAATGGGTTAGAAGATTCCAAATGACATGGATCAATCCAAATGTAATATTAGCCATTGATTAGAGATGTAATCTTGGTCGTTGAAGGACCAATAGGAAAAGTATAAGAAGAGGCTTGAGGGTCAGTTGGAGAATACACCAGAGTGATCATTCATTCGATTTTCTAGAGCGAGGTTTGTTAAGAGAAATCGAATCAGTGATCAGTTTGTAGTGAGGGGAAGTGAGTATGAGACACAGAGGTAGAGATAGTTTCAGAGGACTAGCACAGAGGCAAAGAGGCAGATCTTGAGGCAGAGGGAGCCACACAGAGGCAGAAGAGACTATGCACAAGCTAAAAGGGCCTATGTCATCCATGCAGAGGCTACAAGAGTAGCATCCATTTTTCAAAATGGAAACAAAATGAGAAAATCCAAAAATTCTTAATCATGAGCAAGTTCAAAATAAAAAATTTGGTTCCTTGTGAGATAATGTTGAGTGAAACAGGAGTAGTTCCCATCCAAGCAATTTCTATGGTCTGTATTATAAGGTATCTAAAAATAATTGAGAAAATGAGAGTAGGTAGATGGTCGAAATTCATCTTCAATGAAGGCATGAGTGAAATAAAGAAATCATGGATGAGACAAAACAAAAAATGGATGAAAAAAATGGAATATTTCCCTCAATGCATGTCCCACAAATAGCAAGGAGTTAAAGAATTTTGTTATGGAGAAGTTCCGTAAGAGTATATGGGGAAAATAGTTGGGTAGAAAGAAGTATTATGTTTAGGAATTCAACCCCACTTGCGATCTCCAAAAAAAGGAGTACATTGGAGCTAGCATTCCATAGAAAGAAAATATTCTTATTCCTCAATTAATAACTAACTCAAATCAAATTTGATGTGAAATGGGGTAGTGGAAGAGACCTAAAGAAGATTGGGAAGAACGAGTGTGTAATGTTTTCACTTCTACGACAGTGGAATCACAAAATCATTTCATTTTGGAATGTGATGCTTTTAGAGACACCAGGGACAGTTATGGAAGTATGTTAGCATCAATTCCTTGGCATTGTCTTTTTAGTGAGGGGACTGTTAAAAGGTTAGGTCGGATCATCATCAATTTGAGTAAGAAAAGGATTGAATTGCAAAAAGAAAAAAATAGGGAGGCTAGTAGTCCCATAGACTATTTTTAGTTTCGTGGATGTTAAAATATCATTCATTCATATCTTAAACCTTCAAGCCACACGTCCATAAAGGCATAGCACAATATGGATTATATACTTCATTTACAAATATGTTCCTTTGTTAATAGTCATATTCCATGTATGTCGATTGAGTTGGGATTACCTTGATTCTTCTCCACAAAATTAAAATGTTGAACCAAATCAAATGTGCGAATCTACATTCCTCGCGTTTTCATATAAAATAGAATCACAAACTCCGAACACAACTTGAAAACTATGATTGTTTTATTTGGTAAGAGTTTATCATGATAAATTACATTTATAATTTTTCGTTCTAATTTTTCCGTTATATTAAGAGAATCCTTAATCCCTTGTCTTCCACATTCTTGTAGGTATATTATATGTTAGTTCATGGCACTCTTCGCAAGTTGAGAGGATTTGTAACAAATCAAATTGGTTATACTGTAAATAAGGGAAATGTTGGAACCTTCTCTGATATTCTTGCACAATCAAGTACTCTCATTGGCTCTATGCGGAGACAACTCTTTAAATAAAAGGAAAATGTACAAACAATCACACTAATATTAGTGGGAACGACCCTCCTGGTTTTAAGGATTTTCAGTTTTATGGAAATTGAGGGAATGATGCCGTGACAAAGAGTTTATAAAAGTGAAATTCTAGCCCTATAATGGAGGTTCTAGATCGACAGAAAGGAGACTCTATAGTCAGCAGAGAGGTTATTTTTCTGGTTGCACTCTTGCAATTGAAAGAGTAGTCTTCGTTAGCTGTAGAATATTTTAAGTCCAAATCTCTATAAGGAAAGTACTTTACATTGTTGTTGAGTACATCAAGTTGGAGCTCAAGGCTTCATAGTACTGTATATATGAGTGCTTTAAATTAATAATAATAAGTTTTCTTTTCATTATACTATAATTGAATTGCCAACTTATTATTATTCTTGTGTTCTTATTTCCCTGGTTTTAATTCTATTAGTATTAGTATAGTAATAAGTGATATTAACACTAATGTTGGTCATATTTATCTTCACAATGCTGCATAGGATTTCAATAAGGATGATAATGAATTCATGGGGACCAATTTGTAGTAACAGATAACTTGTTTATTTTTTCATTGCAAATTTGTCTCGGTTTGTCTTATGTTTTTTAGTGAGAACATGTTCCTTTGAACAATATAAATCTGATAGTAAAATCATATTTAAAATTGGATTTAAATATGTGTAGAGAAGGGTTTTAGGAACTTATTTATTAAAACAATTCCTATGCATATTTGATTGAACTACTTTCATGCCATTAAACGTATTTGGTGATATGAAGGTACATCTAAACTTTAGATCCAATAGTCATTTCCCCTTTATTTTAGATAACTAGCTCTTGATTTGGAGTGATGTTATCCTTCTCTTGATTAAGATAGGGTTTATTTTTTTGTTATTTAAGCTAGGTTGCATTTTGCGTCTTACATTTTAATTATTTAAATATTTAAGTATCCTTGCATAGAAACAAGTCTCATTGTGGCTAGATTGAGTCATATTTTCAATCACATTAGAAATGATCATCTCACCTAAGACACCATCGTACAGATGACTCCTTTTCCCCTTCAGTATGTTAATATCGATAGTCACCACTCTTAAACAAACTGAAGGCCAACATTGTACATATTGTACATATTTGGATAATGTAGGTTAGATTAACCTAGGCTAGTGTTAGGGTAACTAGAGACCCATTAAGCACTTAGGAGTTCCACTTCAATGGAAAAGAGATTAATCGGGACTCTAACCAGGAAATTCCTCACGTGTTAGGCCATGGAATTTTTAGGGATCAACTAGTTGTAGAAGAATACAAGGACATATTCTCCTCACCCATAGGAGTACCCTTACATTATGAAGTCAAGAATTTGATCAACCTGACCCTTGGAGAACCTCTATGTTTGAAATAATACTGGGGGGGGGGGGTGAATGAGTATTAGCAAATCAATAAATTTTTCATTTCCATAATCAAATTCATATACACTACTTCAGTTAAGGGAACTCGTGTGTACATGAAACTGTGTTTAATGCAACTAGCATATATCCAACAAACTTATGATTCAGTTAATTCATCATATGTTGATCTTTAATTAGTGCATCAAAACTTCATTAACCATATAAATAATAACCAGATTCAGTAAAAACAGAACAGATCATCACACACATGAACACCAAGATATAAGGTGGAAACCCAATGTGGGACAAAAATCACTTGCTGTTGTCTTCCTTTAATATAAGAAAAACATGTTTACAATCTTATATTAGCGCAGACTCATACCAGTACACAAGCACCCACTTGCAGAAGGCTACAACCTTCTCTCATTCTCTAGCTTCTACTGGAAGCGAGCTCCAACCCCCTCGCTCTTGTACTAGCCGATATATTTACTAGTATGTAGATGCCGGCCTACAGAAGGCTACGACCTACTCTCTTCCTCCAGGGACCACGTTTCATAAATTTTCAGACTGGATACTCCTAGAACACAACACCATAATCTAAAGGCCATGTTTCATCCAATTTTCATATTGGACCCATCAACAACATTGAAGCTCAAAATCAATCACCTCTGAATCACCCACAACTGAATCACTCAATCTATCTAAACTTTCAGAACACAGTCAACAAAACACAATCACCAGAACACAGAGTAGAACCCAGATCTCTGTAACAGCAATCAGAAGAAACTGATACTTCAACCATCAAGTTCATAAGGTATACGCTACTTGGTTGTGTCGAAAAGGCGTGTATATGCATTTTTACCAAAGGGAACCAGCGTACAGATCTGAAAATAATTACTTATACCTTCGCTGCAATTTTCTACTTTAGACATACCCAAATCATCATATATAAAGGATAAAACATATGTCAGTATTTATATCTGAATTATTCATACCATATAATGATAATGCATTTTAGTCTTCATGATCCCGGTCCATCAACCTTCATTTTCCACATAGGTGCATCCTTAGCAAATCATCACAAACCCATAACCCGCACGTTGGATCTCATACTTCATCAGCTATTCAATACTTGCATTACTGGCATAATGATCTTCTCCTCATTTTATAGTTTTAGGCCTTTCTCAATACCATGGACCAAAACCACTTAGGACCAATACCTTGGACCAAATACTTGGGGTCAATGCCTCAGACTAGATACCTTGGACCAATATCATGGATCAAAATACCATGGACCAAATACCTTGGACCAAAACTTAGTTTTCCAAGATATACATGCCTTTCCTTCTGTGAAAGTGTGTGTGTACATTATACGCTCCTTTTGGTCTGTTAACCTGTGTGTATACGCTCCTTTGTCAAGATGAACCTCCGTATACCTCTCTCTGATCATTAATTCTTTGTTATTGACTAGCTGCACTATGATCTGACATCTGAGTAAGTTGCCATCAAGGACAACACTTGTATCATAATGCCAACAATATCCCCCTTTGGACTTGATGGCAACAACCACACCAAGTCACTCTCCCCATTTGATATCAAGGGCAAAGGGTCATGATCCCCCTGAGTGCATGCTGAATTCTCTAATGTGTTGATTGAGCTCCCATGATCGAGCCCATGCTCCCCCTGAGCACAAGCAAGGTCTGGCAAAAACATGTTCTAAAAGAAGAACATGACTCCATACATGCATCACAAATGACCTTCCTATCACCAATGACTCATACATACATCCATCTCCCAACCAAGTGGGGATATACCAAATTTGACTCATCCACCCAACCAAGTGGGGATATATCAATTGTTTATACATGTCAAAAAACATTACATCAACCATCCCATGCATAGTGGGGTTACAAATTAGGTCTTTTTCATGACCTTTACATTAAAAGATATACATGACTATATAACAGAGACCAAATGTCTTAAACAAGACCATGATAGTCATTAGCAACTATCATCAGCAGCATCTAGACCAGCAACCATGTTCTCCCCCTGAACCTATTCCACCTGAAACAAAAATCTGCACCGAGATCTTCTAAGATAATGCCAACAATGCATTATTAGAAGCATATGCTCCCCCTGAACCTGTGCCAACCAACACATACCATGACCGAACCATATCAGACTTCTTTTCCTGAGTTTGTCCTACTGCTTTTTCTTTAGAGCACCATATGTGCGATTGTGCAACATTTAACTCACATATATACATGACTTCTCTTCATAATAGCTGTGTCTGAAAATTGGAATACTAAAGGTTTATACTTTCGGCTTCCCCTGGGTCTGTTATTTCTGCAAAGTGAGCTATACCACATCTTTCTGACAATAATTCCATATTGTTCAATACCTTGGATTGTGATGATGTATGTTCCTTTTGATTTGATGTCCGAACTTTGCTCCTACATTCCTTTACTTTATGTCCAAAATTTTACACGCATAACATCTTACATGTTTCATATTCCTTTTATTGCAATCAATAGCTTTGTGATCAAACATATTTCAAGCAAAACAATATCCATGAAAGTACTTGGAATGTGATGATATTTCTATGTGATGGTTTTGAACCATTCTACTTCTGCATCTGGCTGCAACATGTCCAAAATTATGACATATAAAACATTCAACATCATTCCTTGAAGGAGATAACTGAATATCACTTCCACAGTTAGGAGTAACATATTTTCTTTGACTAATTTCTTTCCATGGTTGTTGATGGGGTTGACTTTTTATTTCCTTGTGGAGCAACTCAGATTTTTAATTGGAGTTTCTTTCCTTACCTTGTGAGCTAGATTCACCTTCATGAAAACCAAGACCGGTCTTTATAATGGGTGAACGCTGAACTTTGAGGATTTCATCTAACGTTTCTGATCCTTTAGCAAATCTAAGGTTTACAGTCTTTGTCTTTTCAAGTTCTTTTCTTAGACTTACTACTTCACATTCTAACACTTCATTGTGTTTGTCCTTTTCAGTGAGTTGATGTGTCACTATGTTTATGATTGTATCCTTCCTTGCCAATCTGATTTTAAGTTGACTAATTTCTTTAAGGAAATCTTCCTTTTCTGAGCCATTATTTTCATATGCCATGAGTAGTTTAATTTCTTGATCGTATTCATCACTGTTTGACAAGCCATCACTATCATCATGAGTATAATAACTTTTGTTACCTTCTTTAGACATCTTTCCTTTGTTATGAGGGCATTTAGCAACATAATGACCAACTCTTCCAAAAGAAAAATGTTTGAATGGTAGCTTACCTTTGAACCTTCCAGAACCCTGTTGAAGCTTCTTGACAAAATTTACCCCATCTTCTTCTTTTGAAATGTGTCTTGATTCATAGAGTTTTTCCTTTCCCTTTTTTGATTCTTTAAATGCAGCTTCTCTCATATCTGATGGTCCTCCTTTTCTCATCTCAAAGGTAGTTAAGATTCCATGAAGCTGCGTCATAGTGATATTCTGCAGATCCTATTTTTCTTCTATGGTAGACACTTTGGGTTCAAATTTAGCGGACAAGGATCTCAAAACTTTCTCAACTAAGACAACTTCCTTAATTTCTTCACCCAGATTCTTCATACAATTGACAATCTCATCTATACGAAGGAAGTAATTGGCTATGCTTTCATCACTATGCATCTTAAGAGTTTCATATTGAATTCTAAGAGTTTGAAGCTTAGCACGTTTTACTTGAGAGTCTCCTTCGTAGCTTAGAACAATTTTGTCCCATATTTCTTTCGCTAATTTGAGCTGCATGACTTTGAAAAACTCTGATTTTGACAAGATTCCCAATAAAATAGTGACAGCTTTGGCATTGGTTTCATAATCCTTTTTACCTGCCGTATTTGTAGGAATCGTTGTTTGAAATGTATATCATTTTTCAACAATTTCCCAAACATCCGTTCCAAGAAATTGTAGATGGGTTGTGGTTCTTATTTTTCAGTAAACAAATTTGATCCCATCGAAGATTGGTGGTCTGATGGATCCCATGTTCTCTTGATTATTCATTCTGATGGATCTTCCTTCATGCGATCAAGCTTCTTCTGAAGGACTTGATATGATACCAATTGTTGGAAATAACACTGAGAGGGGGGTGGGGTGAATCAATATTAGCAAATCAATAACTTGTTTATTTCCATAATCAAATTCATATACGCTACTTCAATTAAGGGAACTCACGTGTACACACAACTGTGTTTAATGCAACTAGCGTATATCCAGAAAACTTATGATTCAGTTAATTCATCATATGTTGATCTTTAATTAGTGCATAAGAACTTCATTAACCATATAAATAGTAACCAGGTGCAGTAAAAATAGAACAGATCATCACACACATGAACACCAAGATATAAGGTGGAAACCCAATGCGGGACAAAAACCACTTGCTGTTGTCTTCCTTTATTATAAGAAAAACCTGTTTACAATATTGTACTGGCACAAACTCATACCAGTACACAGGCAACCACCTGCAGAAGGCTACAACCTTCTCTCGTTCTCCAGCTTCTACTGGAAGGGAGCTCCAACCCCTTAGCTCCGTACTAGCTGATATATTTACTAGTACGTAGGCGCTGGCCTACAGAATGCCACGAACTTCTCTCTTCCTCCAGGGACCACGTTTCATAAATTTTCAGACTGCATACTCCTGGAACACAACACCATAATCTGAAGGCCACGTTGCATCCAATTTTCATACTGGACCCATCAAAAACATTGAAGCTCAAAATCAATCACCTCTGAATCACCCACAGCTGAATCACTCAATCTATCTGAACTTTCAGAACACAGTCAACAAAACACAGTCACCAGAACACAGAGCAAAACCCAAATCTCTGTAATAGCAATCAGAAGCAATTGATACTTCAACCTTCAAGTTCATAAGGTATACGCTACTTGGTTGTGTCGAACCAGTGTGTATACGCCATTTTACCAAAGGGAACCAACGTACAGATTTGAAAATAATTACTTATACCTTCGCTGTAATTTTCTACTTTAGACATACCCATATTATTATTATCAAAGGATTAGTGAACACGTTGCGGACCTTAAACATAGGAGAGCTAAGTCTTCCGCTTTAGCTGAACATGCTGAGAAAACCAATCATCATGTTTGTATTGAGGAGGCTAGTGTTATTGCTAAGGTTTCGCATTTCCATCATCGAAAATTTAGGGAAGCGCTTGAGATTGAAAAGAGGCCTTGCAATCTCAATAGGGAGGATGGCTGGAAAATCAGTAGGTGTTGGATCCCAGCACTCTCTTCCTAGTCATTTTTCCGCCCCCTCTGTAGGTTATTATTATTATTATTATTATTATTAATTTTATCTTTATTTTTATTTTATTTTTTATTTATTTATTTTTATTTTTATTTTTATTTTTATTTATTTCTTTTTATTATTATTATTATTATTTTTTATTTTATTTTATTTTAGTTTATTTTATTTTATTTTTATTTTTATTTTTATTTATTTATTTTTATTTTATTTATTTATTTTTATTTTTATTTATTTATTTATTTATTTATTATTATTATTATTATTATTATTATATTATTTTAGCGTCTTATTAAGGTCCGTTATGACTATTTTCCTTTTGAATTATAACTTTTATAATTCTTCTATTATTTATATATATATATATTTTACTTCATTTATGCATATTATCTAACTAACCTAACTTTATTTTATACAGGTCCCTTATGTAACTAATTCTCCATTTAATTATTAATTTACTTATAATTTTTATAATTATTTTATATATTACTTTATTTATTTGTAGTTATTTAATTTATTTTAAGGTATTTTATTTAACTAAAATTCCTTTTAAATACTAATTTTCTTATAATTTTTATAATATTTTTTACCCATTAAGAATATATATATATATATATATATATATATATATATATATATATATATATATATATATATATATTGATCCTAGGTATTCTAACTATATTATTAAATAATTTTGACCCTGGTCCTTGAGTCAAACTAGTCGTTGGTCAAGTTAGCCGTTGGAGGCTCTGCTCGGACTATTTAACATGCTAAGCTGGATCTGTTTCTTCATCTTGTCCTAACGATGAACCACACTAGTTGGTTCGAAACACGTCGACAAATGGTATTCCATGTGATTTTTGCCGAAGAATCTCTCACAAACTTGATATGGATCACATAAGCCTGAACTCTTTAAAAAGTAGTATGTTAAGTTTACATTATAGATAGGCCTATTTCTTTTCGTCAAATTGGCAGTTTCGTGCCTTACATTTTACATTTTATATTTCATTTTATATTACATTACATTTTACATTTATATATGTTTTAATTTGAATACTAATTAAAACATATGAAGCTGACATTTTTTTTCATAATATTTTTTTCCCAACATTCAAATTTTTTTGACATGCTTGCATTACGCCTCAACATATTCCCCCATACTTGGTTGTAGAGATTCTTTCAACAAAATTAAGGTTTCAGTGATCCATGTTACAAACTACACATGATTGTTGAACCTCAACATTTATTCACTCATGCATACTAGTGCTTAGAACATTTTTTGAAATATTTTTCCATTTTCATGAAATGAGATAGATGACATTGATGGAAAATAACATTTTCTATTTGAAGGCATTAGAAATTATTCTTAAATTATTCCTTGGTATAAATTTAATTTGTGTAGAAATTTGATAGAAATCGCAACTACTCAAGAATTCAAACTTAAATCAAGAGACAAAAATTCTACTCTACTAATATATGAAATGTAATTCACAATTTAAAACAACATGCATAAACATGCAACAAGCAAAACCATAGGTACATAGTGATTTCTAGGTAATCCCAACTAGGAAAAACCCCTTCACTGTTTTGCATTAATTCATATGAAAAGAGAAATAATTATAATGTCTTCAACTCTGAAGCACACCCTACATGACAATCCCGTTCTCCTACTTGCTGACTTTCTCTGGCCACCACTTAGCCAATTCAAGCCTTATCCAACCTCTTATTTGTTTGCACAATCCTGGAGGATTTAGCCCCTAAAAATAGGAGAAATTTCCTATTTCATTGCACAATAGTTTTAGGAATTGATTACTTGATCAGTGCAAAACTTTTACACTCAACTAGTATACAATTAATGTTACACTAGACTTTGTCTCCTCCACTCTAGCTAAGCAATTTTAATTCCATGCATGTATGGGTTATTTTGGGATGATTGATTAGTTAATTGATATATCTCTAAGTGATTGGTGTATCACTGCACAACTGACCTTCAACTGACTCTATTAATTGGTGGAGGTTAGTTAACTGAGTACAACAGAAGATACCTTAACTAGATTGCTAAAATTTAGCAATCAACACATGCATGACTAAACTCCAATCCCACTAACTCGAATTTATTGAGTAAACTAGTAGACAAGGCAATGTAATTCCTTGTAGATTCAAACTGAAATTTGTAATATGCTAAAACAATTGACTTGAATCTACTTTACGCATCAGCAAAAACAATAAACAATCGATGAAATCATGAAGCATATAAGAGAACGAATTCAATCACACATAACACAATGATTTTCTAGGGAAATCCATAGCTAAAAACCCCTGCGATCTGTATATTTCATTAGTCATAAAATAGGAGAAGATTACAATGTTTTGCTCAAGCCCAAGCAACCTCTACACTATCTCTATCTATCTCACTACCAACATGTGCACAAGCTTCTCTTGGCACACCTTTCTCTCACAAGCTCCACACACAAAATTGTGCTTCCTATTGCTTGGTCTCACCAACTCGTGCTCACTAAAATAATGATTAAACTTGTGCCTTCATTCCTCCTTTTAAAGGAAGTTCGAATGTTTGAAATTAGTGAGTTTTATAATTAAGGAATGATTTATTTTAGGCCTTCTTCTGACTGCATTCACCATATGTTTAATTTAGATGATTTTACAACCGAGAGTACATTTTCCTTGTACTCCAATCTCAACTAGGTCTTTCTTTGATCTGACATGCATGAGCTAATTATGATTGAATCCTCAGTTTACTGGTTTATTGTTGTAGGAAACACCCCACTATTCAACAGGTTACACCCCACTACTACAGGTTACACCCCACTACTAGACCTTCCACTAATTCCTTCATCAGTTGGAACTATTTTAACTGACTTTAACTCAGTTAGACTGAATTAAATAATTACAACTCAAAATAAACTCAACTGGTGATCCTAAATGTAGGAGACACTCTACATTACTCTAGTTAGATCCTCAACTCGAATTAACTGAGCCAACTAAGTCAAATTAACTTAGTTAACTATTACAAGTTGTCATGAGATGTGGAATTACAATTTTATTCCCAATTTAATTCAAGGACAAATTAAATTAGGATTTTTCTTGATGTTATTTTTAACATTTCTTGTTTCTATTTTCAACACTCCCTCTCAACAAGAAAGGAATTCAACTCTATCTCAATTTGGTACCTTTGGAATGTTCTGCATGTAACTCTTGTCACTATTTTTGTTGTTACTACAACATCTGCAACCAAAAAGCATCCAAACAAAATAAATTGAATCCACTATGTCTGCAACTTTCTAATGGGAAAAAATTGTATTTTTGTTGACTCTACTACTTATCATCCTACTTTGTTTCAACACTTCTCTGAACTCCTCAATATCTAACTGATACTAATCCTCCTTCTACTAAATATTATGGGTCCCCGTAGCAAGGTTATCATCCATGAGGAAAAAAATACCTCAATGGACACTGCCCAAATTTTTGCACTCTTGGGACTATTTCTTCACATCACCCCACCTCTCACCTGGAGGTATGGTTTCATGTTCTCCCTCTGTCCACTTGGCTCTAAATTCCCCCTACTAGAGGTCTCTACTTGAGTGGATGGTTCCACCTTGTCTCCTCTCCGCTTCTCTAATTTTGGTTGCTCCAAAACTTGTTGAGGCTGCTTCTGAGGCTGCATGTTGAGAGGTAATTCATGCTCCCTCTCAACCACCAAGTCTCTAATCTTTTCCTTTCTCCTCAAGGCTTTGCATGCATGAGCTAAATCTTATCTACTCATATTGTTGCTGCTACTTCTCTGTTGTTGTAACTACTGCAATAATGAGTCTGATATCCCAATATCCTAAAGTAATAGCTTCCATAAGGCTGCTCCCTCTGAAATTAGACTCCTTCTGAGTCTCAATATACCTATGGGAAATCTCTCTACTCCTCAATCTACCAATGTCAATGATCACAACTCCTTTTTGTGTCACTAAACATTGGCTAACATATATGCCCACTAGCAACCTTCTTGCTCCATTAAGAAGTTTTCACATAGGGTCTTTTAGATCTATCTTGAACTAGAGATCCATTAATCTACAAGGAAAACTTCAAATTCTTCTCTTCTATTGTGATTTCAGGTCTGATACCATGTACATATTTCTACAAATCTAGCTATGATACCAGAAATTTCTACAAATCTAGCTCTGATGCCATGTAGAAATTCCTTGTAGATCAAACTGCAAATTGTAATATGATAAAACAATTGACTTGAATCTACTCTACTCATTAGTGGAAACAATAAATTATTGATGAGACCATGAAGCATATAAGAGAAAAAATTCAATCACACATAACACAATTATTTTATGGGGAAAGCCACAGCTAAAAACCCCAGCTATCTCTATATTGTATTAGTCAAAAAATGTGAGAAGATTACAATGCTTTTCTTAATCTCGGACAACCTATGCACTATCTTTGTCTATCTCACTACCAACCTATGCAAAATATTCTCTTGGCACACATTATACTCACAAGATCCATGCACAAACTTGTGTTTCCTATTACTTGGTCTCATCAACTTGTTCTCACCAAAACAATGATTAAAATTGTGCCTTCATTCCTCCTTTTAAAGGCATTTCGATTGGTTAAAATGAATGATTTTTCTAATTAAGGAATGATTTATTTTAGGCCTTCTTCTGACTGCATGCACCATTTGTTTAATTTAGATGATTTTACAACTAACAATACATTGTCCCCGAACTTCAATCTCAACTAGGTCTTTCTCTGATTTGACATGCATGCATTAATTATGAGTGAATCTTCAGTTTACTAGTTGATCACTACAAGAATCACCCCACTATTTGACAGGTTACACCCCACTACTATAGGTTACACCCCACTATAGCAAGTTACACCCCACTACTGCATGTTACACCCCACTACTGTACCTCCCACTAATTCCTCCATGAGTTGGAACTAGTTTAACTAACTTTAACTCATTTAGAATGAAGTAAATAATTACAACTCAAAATAAACTCAACTAGTGCTCCTAATTGTAGGAGATACTCTACATGACTCTAGTTAGACCCTGTACTCGAATAAAGTGAGATAACTAAGTCAAATTAACTTAGTTAACTATTACAAGTTGTGAGATGTGGAATTACAATTTTATTCCCAATTTAGTTCAAGGACAAATTAAATTAGGATTTTTCTTGATGTTATTTTTAACATTTCTTGTTGTTATTTTCAACAATGTCACACAAGTTAACTTCCTCCAAGTTGTAATGCTGATGTGGAAATTTGATTTACTCAATTTGACTAAGGCATAAGTCAAAATTGAGCCTTTTTTTGCTAAAATTTCAACACTCCCTCTTATCAAGAAAAAGGATTTTCACAACCACAATCCAGCTCTTATGGAAGGTACTCTAATAAGAATCCCTCTCATTGTTGTTGTTACTACTGCAACAACTGCAAATGAGAAGCATACAAAATACTAAATCAATTTTGTCTCTAAGATACAAATGTCTCCTAAGCATATGATTGCTTCAACTGACATTAATCCTTTTTCTACTAAATACTTTGGGCCCCTGTAGAAAGGGTAATGTCATGGCCCCATGTGTGGTGCCTTATTACCACTGTGGTCGTTGTGTGGTACCAACGAGATTTCACTTTAAAATTACTTTCACCTTCACTACAACTAACTTCCAACACTTATTCGATTTTTCATTAAGTGTTCACTTCTTCAATTATGCAACAGAAATAACTTCATTCAATATATATTACTTCAATTACATCCAATCATTCAATTATGTGATCAAATTAATATAAAACATGATAGTAATATAATATTGCAAACTTTGAACAATGAACACAACTTTACGATGGGAGGGGGAAACTCTCCAAAATAGTTCACCCCAACTTCTATTAAACTTCTGCAAATATAATACAATAATATTTTACAATTACAAGTGGCATGAAAGTTGCCTGGTCTGGGCTAGAAAACTCGTCCACCCAATTCTGCCCAATTCATGTAGTCCTTCCCTTCACTCTTGACCTTCCTAGAAACCTCAATTATCTGCCCCAAAATAGAATACAAAAACCTTCCCAGTCGTGTAGGCTCATTGGGTGAGCCCCACCTTGTCTGCACCCTCCTTGTTGCCTTTTTCTGTGACATGCAACCTTTTTGAATTTATGTGATATCACAGACTCGCCCTCAAATACGACCTATTATTGGGTCCTTTGTTTTTTAAGAAATAGAAGTTGCAGCAGAAATTTTTGATAAAGTTGCCAGAAGCGGACCACTCGAAAATCAAAGTGATAACAAAATATTTGTTTTGGGACTTGCGTAGTGGAAAGTAAGGGTGTGTAAAAAAAAAGTTGGAACTGATTTTGATACAGTCAATAGGAAACCAAGGTAATGGCTCGATGTTTTGGAAAACTTTGGATCAAGAGAGAGAGGGATCGAAGACCAAATCAAGTGAACGCGAGATATAAAAGAAGATGCAAAGCAACAAGAAACAAGTTTAGAAGGATTTGTGAAAGTTTAGATGACATTGAAAAGTTTAGATCGGAGTTTTGCAAATGAAAGTCTGCTTGTACGCATATTTGATTATGTAATTATGTATTTTGATAGTTGTTTTGATTTGTAATATCTATACACAAGACTATAATGTGTCATAATTTGTACTGAAGTATTGTTGTTTAATAATAAAAGGAGAATTGGAGTTTTGTCACATGTTTATGTGTTTCGTACCCCCTTTAAAAAAAATTGTATCATGGTTATTCTCTTTTAAATGAAAAATTTAGCTTGTTGTGAATGAATGTATGGATGGTTGCGCAGGCTACATAATATCTACTTCTATATCCCCTTCTATATTTCTATGGTTCTAGCTTGCCTCAGGTGAGACGCTCATTTGATCCAAAGGAGTGAAAATGTCAGCGAAGTGATAGACTACGCGGAAATATTTGTTGGCACCCTAGGACGAAACCTGGGTCATTATTCATTCAAATGTTTCTACCAACAAATGGTTCTGTTACCGGGAACTTGAGATCTTAGGTGATCTAGATCATGCGACAAAGGTATATTAGCTAGGGGATCAAAGAATGGTGGCATGAGAAAGTTGATCACTTTGTTTTACAGCAAGAAAAATTGAGATAGAAGGATCAAGATTGGATTTGAGAGGAGGTTATGTATGCCAAGTCTTCTTGTGATCAATATGAGATATTTTGGTGCAAGTTTCTTGAGGAATTAGAGAATTGGTTGACTTGACTTCAACATAAATTGGGTGTTGTGACATGACCGAGGTTGCGTAGAACTTGGACTACAACTAATCTAGCTTATCTTCATCAGTTGGATATCGATTTAACAAGAGTTGTCAACTTTTGGGTTGAGGCGACTCTTGAGAGCTAAATCATTGAATTTGCGACTAAGAAGCACCAATCCTTCTCTCATGAAGAATCCATATTCAAATTTGGGCTACGAGGACGATTGCTAAAAGAGATTCCTCTTTGGATTAAAGTACTGATGGTTGAAGACAGCTTGTTGGTATTTCCACAAGGTCAAATGGCAGCTTGATTTTTTAGTATTGGGGGAATGGATTAGGGGAGAAGAATGGCATGAAGATGTAGGATAATGAAAAAGTTGTTATAATGAATCAAGAATATTTGTGGAAGGCGGGAGATTTTAGAATGTTGCGAAGGGAAACAATAGTCGACAAGTGGTAAGAAAGGAAGTTGCGCGAAGTTAGGGTTAGAATAAGGTTGTTGCAGTGCATAGGAGACATTGTAAGAAGTTCAACGGTGTGGAATAAGGAAATGGAGACTCCGAAGTTGTGGAAAGATAATGAGGAAGAAGATTCTTTTTTCTAGAAAAATAGGAGTTAACAGTGGGAATAAAGTGGAGGGTTTAGAATTGGCTACTCAAATACACATGGAATCATAAGGATTTTGAATGCCCGAGTCCACTGACTAATCGACTATGTTACCAAATAAGAACACACCAATAGATGATGATCTACACTTTGTGATGATGTAGATTTTCTTTGAGGATGATTCAGTACCAGAATACAAAACCCTACAACACAACAACACAACTCCTCCTCTCCCTAACCTTCCACTGGTGCCATGTCAATGTCCTGATCTTTTGTTTTCTAAGGTACGTAAGCTTATTAAAGTCTAGCTAGTGCATAATTGATATAGGGGTAAATGTACTTTTAGTAGCACTAGTAAGCCAAGTTCAGTTAGTTTTTCTCAACTAGGTTCCCAAGGACATATACTTGTTTCCTCAAAACAATCAACTATGGTCAGGGTCGCAGTTGGCTCACTTACCAGATACCCAATTTTTTTAGTAGGGGGGGTGAAGATGTCAAACAACACTGGTACTTATGTGAAGTTGTTTGGAGAGGTCGTCAGACCCCTAACACAACTAATCTTATTGAATTTCAAGATATGTTGTGGGATAGAGTGTTGCGGTGGTTTATCAAATGGATCGATGCTAACCCCAACACCGGTATGGATCTAGGAAAGAAAGAGTTTATTTAGGAATTTAAGTTACCTTAGTCAAATTAGTAAGGATTGGCTGAATTGTTGGATATTCGCTAGCAGGAGGGAGAATCTGCTTGGAAATGTATGCAGCATTTTAAAGATGCTATCAACAAACTGTCTTATCCCATTGATCTACTTCATTAAAGAGATTGCTTCATTAAGACCATGTTACCAATGAATCACATTCCTTTATCTCAGTAGAATATTGATACACTTCAAGGCTCTTTGGAACAAGCGATGTAGATAGAAGTTATGGTTGGCTATCTGCAAAATTGTAGAACCAGTGGTTCTTCAACAGATCCTGCTATTATTGGTCTTCATAATTAGATTTCTACCTTGATAGATAGGTTAAAATATCTTGCACCTTTATGGCTAGCAAGACCTCATATTTGGTGTACTCACTTCCAGGTTGAAGGACATCATGTCATAGAATGACCACGACTGATGGGACTAGGATTGTCAGTTGCCCTATGGGACCTCCTCCACCACAATTCCCCGAAGTTGCAAAAATTTCATCTTCTCTTCGTTTTCCAGGCCATACACAATTTCAACAATTTCCAAATCCTCAAGGTATGTCTAGAAATGATTATTATGAGATCGTCGAAGTTTTGGTAATTCACCTCGCCTATTTCCAAATCTGCAGAAGTACTCCAATGTTCCCAATAATTTGTTTTGTGAATTTTGTGGATCACCCAACCATCATACAGATCAATGTTGGTCCTTGGATGCTTTAGTTGACCATCTTGACCATTCAACCTTCTGTATCAATGAGACTCCTCGAGGATGAGGAGGGGGAGCTCCCAGGGGAGGAAGAACAGATGGGAGAGGCCCGATTAGGTGTTATAATTGTGATCAGGAAGGCCATGTCACGAGAGAATGCCCTATGCCATGAAGACTTTGGTGTTCATACTTTCAAGTGAATACCCATGCAACTGAAGATTTTTCTGAACTTATTGCTTGGTGGGAGGAGCGCAACCGGGCTAAAGGAGCTAATTTGGGTTGTGCGGAGCCTCGAGATCCTAGTCCTACGACGCAACCTAATATCAATGTTGTTATAAGAGGAGGAAAGAAGAATGGACCTGACGTTCGAAATCCTGATCAACCATCCATCATAAGACCTACATCTACAAAGAAGCCTTATGATCTAAATCAGCACAAGGAATACTATACAGATGCAACTAAATGTTTTCATTAGTTGATTTCTTCGCAAGGATCTCCCAGTGAACAGTGGGATAAAGTGAAGGTTCGTGATGAGAAACATTCTACAAAACCTTTGCAAATAATAATGGATTGGTTTAAGCTATTTCTACAAATTATGAATGGTGAACAACTTTCTAGTTAGTTGCAGAAAAGGTTAAAATATATTGTTAAGCATGATGTGTTTTCTGAAGAACCAATTTCCATGAATTTACTTGAGCACCATTCCAGACAATTATGATGGAACAAGAAGTGAACGGCAGATGCTCAGATATCAGGCTTTCAAATTAAGGACTCCATGTTGGACTTGGGCTTGGATGCCAATATTTTGCTGAGAGAAACCTGGGAAGCTCTCGGAAAACCAAAGTTGGTATTTTCCCCTATTCAGTTGCGAATGTAAAATCAATATTGTATTCTTCCTATTGGAATACTATAGGATGTTGAAGTTTATATTGTTGGTGTCAAAACATATGCATATTATGAAGTTATTGACATTATTGGGGATAAAGATCCATATCCATATTTATTAGGCATCGACTGGGCTTTTGAAAACTATGCAACCATTGATTTGAAGTATGAATTTTGAAGTAGATGGACTCTTGATCCTTATCAGGGCTCTATATTTACTAAACTGGTGGATGATGTTGAGTCACCTAATTTACTAGATCAATTATATCAATTGGCCGCTGAGAGGCGAGAACATTATATTAACCCCGCGTCAGTTGGATCTATCAAATGGTGGAGTATTAAAATGACTAAAGTTGGCTTGAATGCCGCGATGGAAGATTGGCAAAAAGGAGCTCATGAAATTCATTTCCGGCATTGTGCCATTGTACGATGTGTTACTAGATAAATACTGAGTTACACGCATTTTCCATCTTCAATGCTACTAATTTTGTTGTAAATGTTTCTAAATAAGTTGATTCTTGCATAAAATAAAGTCAAAAGGTTCCTCGCATGAGTGTTGCTTTGCCAGGAACCCCCGCACAATGGTGGGCAGCCCTTCGAGATCAACTTCACGATTGGAGCACAATTAAGGTTGTCCTACTTTTTTTATTTCTTCCTCTGAATGAATTGTTAAGTAAAATCTCCACTTATGATGGTCGTACTTGTCCGCAAGAGCATGTTGCGCATTGTTGTTCTGTATAGGAGGTTGATGGATTAGCAGTTGAAATGTGTTCACATCTATTTATCCATTCCTTTTGAAACATTTCACAAGATTGTTGTTTGCAGGAGGAGTTGAAAACAACAGATTGGGATGTCTTGTTTGCCAAGTTCTGTGGAGAATTTTATTTTTATGATGTTTATGAAAGGATAGCACAATCCCTTCGAGCTATCAGAGGAGTATTATTTTTACATGGGGACACTTTGGAAAAATACAATAAGTATGGATATTTTGCACACCAATATCAATTAGGGTTCCATGAAGCTATTGTTTGTAGTAAAGTTAATAAAGATCTAGATGATGACCTGGAGGAGCTAAGACATTTTTCCTTTAAAGAGTCTGAAGGGGAATGAAAAATAAAAGAGTAACTTATACATGATGTTATGCATTTGCAACCTCTTAAGTTA
The DNA here is from genome assembly GCA_031772625.1 of Pinus tabuliformis. Classification (NCBI taxonomy): domain Eukaryota; kingdom Viridiplantae; phylum Streptophyta; class Pinopsida; order Pinales; family Pinaceae; genus Pinus; species Pinus tabuliformis. The sequence goes on from CM062805.1 coordinate 858,889,789, forward strand.
AAGACCATGAATATCAAGACATAAGAGAAATGGAATCTTACTTGTATTGGAGACTATTTGGAGCATCCTAGTAAGCTCCAAATGAATTGGCTTAGTCATTTCTATCTTGCGAAAATAAAATATTTTGGTGTTGTTCAACTTACTCAATTATATGGTACACTTTTCTTTGGATGGGTGAATGGCGCTTGCCTGAAGCCCTATTTTTCTGATTCAAGCTTGAAATAAAGTGTCCTCTCTTTACGAGAGTAGTAGGTAGGAGTTAGGTTAGTTGTTTCAATAAGTATTTTGTTAGTTTTATAGTTTGTGTCTTCAATATTTTTTAGCAAGTATGTTGTCTTTTAAATTGTGACGCACTGCAACCCATTGTGGTTGGGGATATTTTATTGTATCTTATCTTGTCAATGTCATCAATGTTTGTCTTTTATTTCATTACTTCTTGTAGTGTATGAGTTAGTTCCCAAATCCACTTCTCAATTCCCAATAATATTTCCTTCTACCGTTAGATTTTCTGTCAACTCACGACATCCCTTAGTACATGGTCTTCATCGCAGTGGTTCCAGTTCATTCATGCCTTTGTTTCTCAATTGGAGAACTGTCTGGTTCAGTCCGAGACTCGGTGCACAGATCTCCAAGTTGCCTGTGACGAACTACAACATCATCTCAATGTCGTTGCTGCATTACAAACACAGTTGCACCTTGAGAAAGATGGGTTAGAGGCTCAGGTAAGTGATGTTCATTCCAAACTACAGTTCTTGTGGCCTAAACTTACCCCTTTCACCGGAGAACAACCTGAAGATCTCATTGCTTGTTACCCTGCCAAATGTTCTACTTTTGTTGAATCGGTGTGTAAGAAAATTGTCACCAAGAATATTGCACTCTAGGATACTATCATTACCATGAAGAAATCCTCATTAGATCCATTAGCACTCTACAGAGACCAGATAGCTGATAAGATTTAGAAAAACACCTATGTCCACGACACTTTGCCACAAATTATGTAGGAGTCACAACAGATGTTTAGTCAAATTTCTGATTGCAGTGGCATTCTTGTGAATAAAAATGTAGCTATTGATCCCCTGCACGGGGATGTCAAGAACATGTCCCAGTAAGAAATTATGACTTCAGATCTCGAAGTGAAGAAGAAACTCTTGGATCAAGTTGATGTATTAGATGTTCATTAATAAGTTGGAATACGTGTTGCAGGAAACCAAACTCGTTCTTTGCAACCTCCGCCTGGACACACAAAAACATTTTATCACTTTGAGCACATTTTTCACTATAGCTGATTAGCAGATCCAGGGTATTTTCCAGTCACAAGCTAGTGATCTCAGTGCATAGAAATTTGAAGAATTTTCCAATAAGGTATCTACACTTCTGAACTGGTGGAACTCCTTTGTTTTTTGCATTCACCACATTTAAGGAGTCATCTATTCAAAGTGTTTCATAGTTGGGTTTCATTTGAAGGTACCACAACCGATCAGAGTGGAAGCCAACTAGACCTGAGTTCAGATAGAGCAACAACAACACATTGAATCAAGGGCGAGTCAATGGATTGTGGTAGGGGCATGTTGGGCCCTTCCTTTTTAAAGGAATAGAAGTTGTGGAGCAAATTTTGGATAAATTTGCTAGAAGCGTACCACCAGAAAATCAAAGCGACAAAAAAATATCCTTTTTGGGACTTGTACAGTGGATAGTATGGGCGTGCACCGAAAGCGTTGGAACCAATTTTGATATAAGACAACAAGAAACCAAGGTAATGGCTCAAGGTTTTGGAAATCCATGGATCAAGTGGGTGAGGAATCGAAGACCAAATCAAGTGAACGTACGATATAAAATAAGATGCAAAGCAATGAGAAACAAGTTTAGAAGCCTTTGGAAAAGTTTAGAAGACATTGCAAAATTTTAGATTTGAGTTTTGCAAAAGAAAGACTGCTTGTATGTAGATCTGATTATGTAATGAAGTATTTTGATAGTTTTTCGATCCGTAATATCTACACACAAATCTATAATGTGTTGTAAGTTGTACTGAAGGATTGATGTTTAATAATAAAAGGAGAATGGGAATTTTATTGCATGTTTATGTATTTCGCACCCCCTTTTAAAATTTTATGTAACTTGGTTATTCTCTTTTAAATGCATAATTTATCTTATTGTGAATGAATTTATGGATGCTTGCGTAGACTGCATAATATCTACTTCTAGATCCCCTTCTATCTTTCTATGGCTTTGGCTCACCTCGAGTGAGAAGCTCCTTTGATCCAAGGGAGTGAAAATGCTGGTGAAGTGCTAGACTACGTGGAAATATTTGTTGGCACCATAGGACAAACCTTGGATCATTATTCATTCAATTTTTTCTACCAACACCTATTCTACAATGTTCTTCTACTTGGTCAAACTTCCTTTGTTCTACATTTTCTCGAACTCCTTCACTTGTATTTATACACTTCCTTGTCGAAACATTTAAGTGAGTTGACACCCCTTCATTTGTTTGAGCTAACCCATCAATCTTCATGTGTGGGCATGCCCTTGGGCCGACCTGCCTATGGATAGGTGAGCACTGCTTTGTTGGTTGGGTGCACCCCTTCCTAGGTGATCCACCTTGCTTTTTTGGCCATGCTATGCCCAATTGTTTGCTCACTTGTTTCTTACATCACATCTTAGGCTAAACCTCACTTACCTGTTACACCCCTCTCTCGTCTCACACGTCGCTGCTCACTCACCTCACTTGTTGTTGTCTCTCGCTTGCCTTGTCCCCACATCTCGGAGACCGAGTGCCCCTCCTTGGTGTGTGTGTGCCCGTGGGCACGAGTCCACCGAGTTGGTTCGCACTATAAGTATATGATGTGCATGCTCCTCCTGAGGCACTCGCTATGGGTGTGTGCACTCCTCTCGACGCGCTTACTATGGGTGGGTGCTCTGCCTCCAATGCCCTTTGCTAATTTATATGATGTGGGAGAGTGCTTTCCCCTATTGTTCCCACTGCTTCTTGCTCGACGCTGTACCCGACACCCCACATCGTACGAGTGTGCCCAGGATGTTCACCCATCAACTGATGTGCATGCTACCCCTTGTACTAGCCTGGGAACCTCTCCATGTGGGCGCACTCATTGTAATTGGGTGCTCATCACACCTCCAAGTCAATTTTTCACCTCTCTAAGTGCTTGTGGGCGGTCATGGGCACACGTTGGCCTTGGTGCCAACTCGAGTTCTTGACAAGTAATGATCCACGATAGGAGTATACTACAACTTATACTGCTCTACAATCAACCCTTCCCAAATATTTTCAACTTTCAGATTAGGGCTCAACATCGCCCCAACTCACTCCTAAAGGCATGGCTGCAATTTCTCCCTTTGAACTAGAACGTGCGATCTTGAGAGCTCTATCCTGCTCTCACTCAAGCATCACATCTCTACTCTGATGAATCTTTTCCTTGTTCCTCAAGTTCGCACATGCATATTTCTCCAATTTGTAGAGGCTCTCGTTCCTGACACCAATCTTCTTGATCTAACTTGAAGCAAAATGCTTAAGGTAGGTCTTTCAACTGTGGAAGACTACATCATACCCTTTATCCCCAATCTTCATTTTTTTCATCAACATAGATTTTATGGCTTCATTGTTATTTTTGAATAGCTCAGTGGGGGTATTCCACATAGACAATGGAGTCTCATTGCCAAGTAAATTTGATACTATGTGGTCTCTCACACCCTCTAGGATGATCCTCTTGGATCTTGCGGTATGCTTCTTCCACTAGGCAAATTATTGTGCATCAGACTGTTGGGGTTTCACAAGGTCAATTTTAACATATTCTAACACACCATAATCATCACACACTAGTCCTATTCAGTCCTTCCAAGATATGAAATTCGAGCTACCCTCCAGGGTATACTCCAATCTCAATCCATTGAAAGAAAGTCTCCTGAATTTGAAGAAAAGCTACTACACTAAAGCTACAAATTCAAAAGTCACGAGGGAAAAATTTGAAATATTAGTTCTAATGTGATTTCAGGTCTCTGATACCATGTAGAAATTTCATACAAATTGCAACTACTCAAGAATTTGAATTGAAATCAGGAGACACATATTCTACTCTACTAATCTGCAAAATGAAAATCACAATCTGGAACAAAATACATAGACATGCAACAAGAGAAAACACAAGTACACAATGATTTCTAGGGGAACTCAACTGGAAAAACCCCCTCCACTACTTTACATTAATTTAGATGAAAATATAAATAATTACAATGTCTTGCTTCAACTATGAAGCACACCCTGCACTACAATCTTCTTCTCCTGCTTCCTGACCTTCTCTGGCCAAACACTTAGAAAATTCAAGCCTCAACCAACCTCTTATTTCTTTTTGCAATCCTGGAGGAATTAGCCCCTAAAAAATAAGGTAAATTCCCTATTTCCTTGTGCAGTAGCTTGAGGAATTGATCACCTTCTTAGTGCAAAAGTTGTACACTCAACTAGTATACAATTAATGTTACACTAGCCTTTGTCTCCTCCAGTCTAGTTGAGAAATTCAAATTCCATGCATGTTTGGGCTATTTTAGGTTGATTAACAAATTAACTAACATATCTCTAAGTTAGATTGTTGTATCATTGCACACCTTACCTTCAACTGACTCTATTAATTGTTAGAGGTCAATTAACTGAGTAGAATTGAAAATAACTAAACTAGATTGCTAAAATTTAGCAATCAATACATGCATGACTGAACTCCAATCCTACTAACTCGAATTTACTGAATAAACTAGTAGACAAGGCCATGTCACACAAGTTAACTGCCTCCAAGTTTTCATGTTGATGTGGAAATTCAATTTACTCAATTTGATTAAGGCACAAGTGAAAATTGAGCCCTTTTCTTGCTACAATTTCAACACTCCCGCTTAGCAAGAAAAGGGCTCTACACAACCCCAATCCAAATCCTATAGGAATGTACTATAAAAATACTCCCCTTCATAGTTTTTGTTTCTACTGCAAAAACTGCAACTGAGAAGCATCCAAAATACTGAATTAATTGTGTCTCTGAGCTACAACTGTCTCTTGAGCATCCGACTGCTTCAACTGACATTGATCCTTCTGCTAATGAATACTATGGGACCCTGTAGCAAGGGTAATGTTCCATGAGAGGATTATATTGCAAATTCTACTGCTATCCTATTGACCCTGCCCAAATCTTTGCAACTTTGGGACTAGGGATCTACATTGCCCCACCTCCCTCCTTGAGGTATGACTAGAATTTCTCCCTCTTAACTAGGAGGTTCCATCTTGAGAGCTCTATCCTACTCTTTCTCAACCATCACATCTCTACTTTGAGGTATCTCTTCCTTGCTCCTCAAGTTTGTACATGCATCTTCCTCCAATTTATAGAGGCTCTTGATCCTGACGCCACTCTGCTTTATCTAACCTAGAGCGTAATTCTTAAGGTAGTCCTTCCCATTGTGAAAGACTACATCATACCCTTTGTCCTCAATTCTTAATTTTTCCATCAAACCAAATTTTCTAGCTTCATTGTTATTTTTTAATAGCTCAGTGAAGGTCTTCCACATAGAAAATGGAGTCTCCTTTCCAAGTAACTTTGAGACTATGTGGTATATCACACCCTCTAGGATGATCCTCCTACGTATTGTGGTATCATCTTCCACTGGGCTAACTATTGTGCATCAGATTATTGGGGTTTCACAATGTTAGTTTAACATATTCTAACACACCATTATCATCAAGCATTCCTTCTATTTGGTCCTTCTAGGCTATGAAATTCGAGCTACCCTCTAGGGCATACTCTAATCTCAGTCTGTTGAAATAAATTCTCCTGAATCTAAAGAAACGTTACTACACTAAAGCTACAAATTCAAAATTCCTGAGGTACAAATTTGAAATACTAGTTCTAATATAATTTCGTTGTTCTGATACCATGTAGAAATTTGGTATAAATTGCAACTGCTCAAGAATTCGAACCAAAATCAGGAGACACAAATTCTACTCTACACACTTAGTCAATTCAAGCCTCAACCAACCTCCTATTTCCTTGCACAATCCTAAAGGAATTAGCCCCTAAAAAATGGGATAAATTCCTTATTTCCTTGTGCAATAGCTTGAGGAATTGATCACCTGTTAAGTGCAAAAGTTGTACACTCAACTAGTATAAAATTAATGTTACACTAGCCTTTGTCTCCTCTACTCCAGTTGAGAAATTTGAATTCCATGCATGTCTAGGCTATTTTGGGTTGATTGATCAATTAAGTGAAAAATCTATGAGTTAGACTGCTGGCTCACTGCACAAATGACCTTCAACTAAATCTATTAATTATTATAGGTTATTTAACTGAGTAAAATTGAAAATAACTAAACTAGATTGTTAAAATTTAGTAATCAACACATGCATGACTGAACTCCAAGCCCACTAGCTCAAATTTACTAAGTAAACTAGTAGACAGGGCCATGTCACACAAGTTAACTACCTCCAAGTTGTCCCACTGATGTGGAAATTTGATTGACTCAATTTGACTAAGGTACAAATCAAAATTGAGTCTTTTTCTTGCTACAATTTCAACAATTTGCTTATAAATGGAGTAAAAGAATTTCATATGCATGTTAGTCCATGAAAATATTGCATGTATGATGCTTAGTAAATTATCCAAGGCAACAAATGCATTACATCTGTCACATTGAATAGAATATCTGGGAACATTCAAATAATTTGTTTAATAGTTGTTAAATCCAATAGAAATATTTTCATTGTTGTTTCATACACATGATTTTTATTTAGTAGTTGGAATAAGCAATAATGCCACGTGATTTAATAATGCTCAACATAGCCATTTAACATGTTTGAATTGTGGTGATGAGATTTTTGTGAAATGTTTCAATCACACTTAATTTGTGCAGTTCCAAAGACTAAAGGGACACTTCGAGCATTTGTTTGAAATATTTATCTCAAGCAATTATATTTTCAATGAAATGAACAATTATTGTTGACACCTGATTCTTTGAGATTGGTAAAATATTTTGTAAATATTGGAATATGAATCCCAAGATTCTCTCCTCTATGTGTATATATTAAAGTTATTCTTAATAGAAATCATAATTTTGTGGAGTTACCCTATACCTGGCTTGACATGGTTTCAGAGTGCAGGACCTGAATTTTGATTTTTCTTCCCCCATAAATTTTTTTCCTTAGTCCTGTTGTTGTTGCAACTATGCCAGTTTGTCAATTATGCCATCTTGTTGTCATAACAACCTCTTTCTAAACATTGTTATTGAATCACAGTGGTTATGAATTGAAGGTTGAACATTTATTTTTGTGTTGAAACTTTGGCTACCAAAGCACCTGCCAACTCTTGACCATTGAGCGAAGAAGTGAATATAAGAAGTTGTGGGTCTAAGTTGTGAGCTTTAATGAAAGAAGTGATGGGGCATTAGCACTGGTAGTGTGAAGTGTTTGATTATTCGAACCTCATGAACATATTACAGAAATGGATACACTGGTTTATTTAGTTCAAAGATATGACACCTCATCTTTATGTCTGAAGCCCCATGAATGTCGTAGATTTCATAAGGCATATCCAGCGAAGAATTGAAGGTTATGATATGAAGGTCTCCACAATAACACTTGCACATGACAACTTGAATGCAACATTGAAGAGTGAATTATATCATTCTATACACATTTGTTTGAAGCTTGTGTTTACTTCAAAATTACTCGTTGCCTTAAACCACTATCAAGGGATACTTTGAACAATCATTTTTTATAGTTTGAGTAGTGAGTGAGTGAGTTGAATAGTTTGAACATTTGACTTCGTTGTATTGGTTTATATATATGCCTTGTTATATGTTGGTCATTCCATTCATATGTTAAACCATTTATATGTGTGTTGAACACCCCGTGGTTTGGTCTTTGTGCGTTACTACATTATATTGGATTCTACATATCTATATAGTTGTGATGTCAATGTTTATATAATAGAATGGTTGTTTATAGAGCTACCATTGCTTATATAATAGAGCGGTTAGTTGGAAAATGCAATATGGAAACTTATTACTTCAGATTTTCCTTATCCTTAATATTTGTTTGTGAACTTAGTTAGTCTTCTTATTTTCTTTATTTAGATCATTTCATCAAACAATTATCAAGCACCAAAATAGTAACAATAGAGGACACAAAAATTAGGCTCTCAACTAGGGAAAAACCGCTCCAAGGGGACAACCTAGAAAACTCTTATCTTCTTATAGAATATTCAAATGCAATAACAAAGACCGAAATATTAGACCAAATCCTCCTCCTACCACCAAGTCAACCCTCCAAATCAACCTTCCAATAGGATCATAGTCAAACTAGGTCAACCAGAGACAAAACCTTCCAGAATTGCACCAATCACAGAATTACAGCCCCTCCCGCAATAGAATTTTGGTCTTGTAGTCACTACATAAATTTCAACCCCTGCAACTACTTCAAAAACTTGCACATGTGAGAGAAAATTGTCCAAAAACTTTATTTTTTCCTTCGTTAGGGTTTCTTTTTGTTTCATTGATCTTTTCTTCTCTTTCTTCGTCCTTCTTGTTGTAGATCAAACTTGTTGATGATGAGTGCCAAATGAGGTTAAATATTTATCTATATATAGCCTTTTAAAGAGGTCAAATAGCCCCTCTCTACGTCGACTTGTCTATTTCAGGGCCAACTTGTGCTCATGAGGGTTCCAAGAGCTTGTGGACTCAAAATAAATTAGTTTATAAATTATATCTTGCCTAGATGGGTCTTATAAACATGATGTTGACTCTTTTTACTCATGACAATAACTACTATGACCTAAAAAACCCTAGAAGCATGAAGAAAATGCTTTTACCTAGAAAACATCAATAAGAAGCATAAAAACCATGCTTTAATAATAATAGATTTTTATTTTCTTCTTTTATTTGTTACATAGGATACATATTGAAATGAGTATAACCACAATTATGAAGACTGAAACTAGTTACATTCTTCAACACTCTCTCTTAACTAGGGAGGTATTCATAATTGTACAACCAGTACAACATCATTCTCAAATTGAAGAGTTCTCATAACAAGATTCAAATTGATAAGCCAATTGTAAGAATCATCATTATGACCAGCATTATCTCTGAGGCCTAACTAGACAATCTCTTCTTCATTCAAGATCATTATGTTGGGAGGATTTATGTGTGATATTGCACTACCTCTATAAGGCACATACCCTATTATTGTGTTTTCTTCTTGAAGATGTGCGAAAAGAAACCACTTTATGTTATGGATGATAAACAACGCTAACAATATAAATAGATGTTAAACATTGTAGAATTACAACAAACGATAGAAACAAAACCTGCCAAAGCCCTTATCTATGCCACAATAATAGTTAAACAAAAAAATGGAATAGTAAAATAAGTGCAAGTATAAATAAATAATCCAATGGAAACCAGATATATAAATAATATATTTTATTAAACAACACCTGTGAAGGGAACAAATAGTGTTACGATTCCCCCTCTATGGGATGGGTTCTTGGGTATCCTCAAATGTCTTAAGCTTTTGTAGATTATATCTCCTCTATAATGTGTAGAACCCAACAAATAAAATGTTTGAGCTCAATGAGAACTCAAACGGAAAATAAAAATGGTGTGCGACAGTGATAATAATTAGAGTTACAACAGTGAGTGGAACAATGAAAATAATCTAAAGTGAATAATGAATGGAAAACCCTTCTATTTATAACAAAATATTAGGTTATCCTTGAATAATGAGAAATAATAAAATATTATTAACCCCATTCTAAAAATAACCATTTGGAATATTTTATTATATTTGGTTAGAGGGAAAAAGTATTTAAACTTTTATTTAGAAATAATAAATAAATAAATGATTTATTTATCATCTCAAGAAATATGGTTAAGGAATAATAAACAAATATTTATTTATTTAATTATTCCTAAGGGATTCGGCCAAACTTGACAAAGAATAATAACTATTAGTGATTAATTAATTATTCATAGAGAAAAATAAGATAATTAATGATTTATCTATTTATTTCTCATAATTGGGTCAAATGTGACAATGAATATTAATTAAACAATGGTTTAATTAATTATTCCTAGAAAATAATTAGACAAATAGTGATTTATTTAATTATTCTTCATGGGTTTAATTATAAATTGCTTAACAAATGTGGTTTATTAAGTAATTTCTCACAGTGAAAGAAATTTTACTATGGTAAAATTGGCCTTGCATGGTGTACTTCAATCCATCTAATAAATTATGGCCAGATGATCATTTTTTTGTGATAACATAGCCCATCCGGATGTTCACAAGGTATGTCCTTTTAGGATTATTCTTATCTTGGATCTCCATTCCTAAGTCTTCAAAGAATATTAGTCCTCTTTGACCACTCTTATCTTGGATACTTGTCCCATCCTCAAATAGTGTTGGTACCTTTCCTTTCTTGGATTCCTTATCCTCAAGGAAACCACAAATGCTTATCCAATTCTTCGACGTTCTCTCTTCATCTTATGAAGAAGAGAATGCACATGAGATGTCCAACATCATTCCCTCTACACCAGAGAGGACATCCCCATTCTGCTTTTGATTATAGAATAGATCCATTGCTCATATTCAAGGAAAATCCTTTGCTCCCTATCAAAACCAGAGGAGATTACTAACTTCCTTTCAATAGTGGAAGCCAACACCACAAGCCTTATAGCTTGTTTTCCAAGAGAGTATCAACTACCAGATATTCATAGCTACATGGATCCCTCTTTCCTTTGCATCTTTTGCATTGAGTATTCTTCTTTCCTATGTATCATGGAGCCATTTTCTCTCTTCAATCTTGTGAAAATATCTAGGTCACCTCTCCTACTCATCACTTTCATCTTTGACATCATAGATGAACGATTTATATTGACTATTTCCAAACTTCAAGTTGATCATAGCTTCTACATGAACGTGATATCCCTTTTTGACCTTCAGGTTATCTTCTTGTACTGGTACCTTTGAATCTCAAGATGAACATGTCTTGTCTTCATAGTTGCCAAGTATCAAATATTGAGCTTCCCTCAACATTCTTCATCGATTTCATCCATATAGTCGAACTTACCTCAACTGTCATCATGTATACCTACAATATCCATACAGGTAACAAAATATGTTAACCAGATAACCAATAATACTTAAAAATAGACTTACCTCCTCATGATGACCTTATCGTCAAGACATCAAGATCTTATGATCCATCTCTACTTGAATCTTCCTTCATGCATCAGAGTGCCTAAGGATCGAACTTTATTACCAAGTTAGAAATTTTATTCCAGAGATTATATTGGATGTTAATCATCATTCTTACATATTCTAAAGAAAGTATTAATCCTTTATTCATCCTTGACTAAGTCAAACTCTTCTTTCAAGCATCACATATCCATATACTAAGCATGTTTTATGACCAACTTCTTTTTACAAGATTCTATACATATGAATCTTATCCAAAGTTTACTTCCAACATGCATTTCTATGATTTCATCCAATTATCTAGTTATATGCCCTAAAATGAGCCTACATTAGGGGATTTTTGAGGTCTAAAATGGGCCTCCTAAGGAAATTATAAAATAAAAGTGGAAATAATAAAATAAGATTAGATTACATCATCAAATTTAAGAGGGAAAAAAGAAAAAATTATTTTTTCATTTCATATTTTCAACTTATATCCCTATGGGTTTACTCAAATTTCGAGACGGAACACTCGTTGGATGCAGAATTTGATTACTCATCCAAGGAGTACCCATGTTTCATACTTTCGATAGACCCTACTACACGAAAAATGAGAAATACGTGAAAAATGTGATTGTAATCACGTTTCTTCATGTATTTCTCATTTTTGTGTAATAGGGTCCATCAAAAGTATGCAACATGGGCACTCCTTGGATGAGGAACCAAATTTTCCATCCAACAAGTACTCCCGCTCAAAATTTGAGTAAAAACTTAGGGAGAAAAGTAGAAAATACGAGTTGAAAAAGTAGTATTATTATTTTATTATTTTTTAATATTTTCACTTTTTTACTCCAAAAATGGTGAATCATCCCCCATGGCTGACATCATCATCTTGAATCATAATGGTTCTAATAAATTTGATTTTTGTTGTACATTTTTCTTAGGAGGCACATTTTTATTAGGGGAGTTTTGAGGTCTAAAATGGGCCTCCTAACGAAATTATAAAATAATAGTGGAAATAATAGAAAAAGATTAGATTACATTATCAAATTTTAGAGGGGAAAAAAGAAAAACTATTTTTTCAATTGATATTTTCAACTTATCTCCCTATGGATTTACTCAAATTTCAAGTAAAAACATTCGTTGGATGTAGAATTTGATTCTTCATTCAAGGAGTACCCTTGTTTTTTCATGTATTTCTCATTTTTTGTGTAGCAGGGTCCATCAAAAGTATGCAACATGGGTACTCCTTGGATGAGGAATTAAATTTCGCATCCAATGAGTACTGCCACTCGAAATCTGAGTAAAATCTTAGGGAGATAAGTTGAAAACTAGTTTTATTATTTTATTATTTTTTAATCTTATTACTTTTTTACTCCAAAAATGGTGAATCATCCCCCATGGTTGACATCATCATCTTGAATCCTATTGGTTCTTATAAAATTTATTTTGGATGTACATTTTTCTTATGAGGCCCATTTTAGACCTAAAAATTCCCCTAATGATACCTCAAATATCCCCTAATGCAACCTGATCCAATACATTCCTTCATCTCTTTAGAGTATTGTTTCCACACTATATGAAATGTATACTAACCTTTTTCATAATGATTCTTCCAAAAACCTTTCAAGATGATGGTTCTTACATGATCATGATGATCCACTCTAGCAATATGTCAACCTCTAACATAATGTTAGATAGTTCCTAGATGAACATTATGCAAAAATGGTCTATCTATCCATATAGATGATTTCTACAAAGAAAATTAATCAAGTAAACTCTAAACATACCACTATCACATGATTCTCTCTATAATGCTATACAAAATAAATATTTTTTTTATAGTAAGCAACAATGCATACTAGGAAAATATCAATCTTCAGAGAATCTGGCAAACAAGGTGCCTTCTTCAATAGTAGAGATACTTCACGTATTCCTTCTTCAACTTGTTCTCAGGTTCTCCCATTTCCTCAGCTATGTGAGCCTCACTTATTTCCTTTATTTTGTTGTTTTTCAACCTAGGACAAACCCTCTTAAAATGTCCATACTTATTGCACTTAAAGAATTGAACCTTGGACATATCTTTCTTCTTAGACTATCCAAAATTTCCATTCTTAAACTTCTTGACTCTAGCTAGAAAGGCTTAAGACTATTCATCTCATCCAATGTCATATTTTACCTTGAACCTTGATTCTTCCAAAATTCATTGAGCCCACAATTCATCAAAAGGAGTTGAATCTTTCTTAGAGTAAATGCGTGTTGCAAAGCTGCTCCATTCTGGTGGCAATACATGTAATACACAAATGGTCATTTCTAAATCAGCTATTGTCTCTCCAAGCCCCTCCAAGTGTTCTCTTAATTGAGAGATCTTCATCATAAAGGATGTCATGTCCTCATCCTTTTATTTCTTAATTTTATATATCTTATTCCTCAAAGATATATTGTGTCTTAATGTACTCATAGAGTACAAGTTCACTAACTTGTCATACATAGACTTAGAAGTTTTCAAATTTACAACAAATGGAACAAGAGGATCCTTAATGGATTCAAATATGATCCTTTGTGCCCTTACTTCCCCTTTATTGTACTTTGATAGTTCTTGAGTCTTGTCTTTAGTAGGTTCAGTAATTTCCCTTGTAACATATTCCATTACCTCATGTTCGGTAAGTGTCAGGTCAATCCCTTTCTTCCATGCTATGAAATTTGATGCTCCAATGAGCTTATTTCTCTCCTTGTAGAAATAACCCATGTGACCTATATATCCATACATAGAGTAATAATATGATATTTACTTGATAATCAAGATTACTTTTCTTATTTAATGAAGTCTCCAACTTCTTGATGCCTACAAGATATTTGAAGAAACTTTAATAATGCCCTTGAAATATGTTTCTTAGGATTCCTCAAACATCTTTCAAGATGAATGATACCAAGATCCTTTGATCCTTCCTTCAAATATTCCTTCCAACTAGATCTCCTCCAAAGAGATATCAACAACCTTCTTGTAATCTTCCTCTCAAGCCTCCCATTGATGAGAGCTTGACGTAGTCTTGATATTCTTCAATGTAGAAACCCTCCTTCTAGATCAATAGGTCTTCTACTTCTCTTCTTGTGTCCTTCCACAAATGAATTTCCTTAACAATCAACCTCTTCTAGTATCCTTCCAACTTCCTTTTCTTGTTCACCTTAGCTCTGATACCATGTTGGAAAATGCAATATGGCATCTTATTACTCCATATTTTCCTTATTCTTAATATTTTCTTGTGAACTTAGTTAGTATTCTTATGTTATTTATTTATTTATTTTCACCAAACAAATATCAAGAACTAAAATAGTAACAATAGAGGACACATTGAATTAGGCTCTCAGCTAGGGACCCCTCCACAGGGAAAACCCGAAAAGCTCTTGTCTTCTTATAGAATCTTCAAATGAGACAACAAAGACCCAAAAATTAGACCAAATACTCCTCCTGGAACCAAGTCAACCCTCCAAAGAGACTTTTAAATAGGATCACAGGAAAACTAGTTCAACTAGAGACAAACCCTTCCATAATTCCACTAGTCGCAGAATTTCGGCCCCTCCTACAATAGAATTTCGGACCTCAGTCACTGCAAAAATTTTGGCCCCTACAAATGCTTCAAAAACTCACACGTGTGAGAGAAAATTTCCCAGAAACTTGTTTTTTTCCTTCATTGGGGTTTCTTTTTATTTCATTGACCTTTTCTTGTCTTTCCTTGACCTGCACTCCTCTTTCTTCATCCTTGTTATTGTAGATTGAACTTGTTGAATGTGGGTGCCAAATGAGGTTGAAGATGTCTCTATATATATCCTTTCCAAGAGGTCGAATAGCCCCTCTCTAGGCTGAATTATATTTTTTAGGGCCAACTTGTTCTCTTGAGGGTTCCAGGACTTTCTAGACTCAAAATAAGTTATTTTATAAATTACATCTTGCATGGATGGGTCTTATAAACATGATGTTGACTCTTTTGACTCATGATAATAAATCCTATAACCTAACAAACCCGACAAGCATGAAGAACATGCTTTTACCTATAATATCATCAATAAGAAGCATGAAACCCATGCTTTAATAAAAACAACTTTTTCTTTTCTTCTTTTGTTTGTTACATAGGATACATATTGAAATGAGTATGATCAATTATTATGAAGACCAAAACTAGTTACATTGTTTAACACAATTAGTGTTGGTCGAAATTCTGAAACCAAATACCAACATTATATATATATATATATATATATATATATATATATATATATCTATATAACTTGAGATTGAGAGCCAACATTTCTTTTTGAGTTATTTTGATGACAATTAAGACAAATTTGTAAGATGGGTCTCTATAGTTTGTAGAGATATATATTAAATTTTATCAGAGATTACAATTTTGATTATTCAGGGCCCAATTCAAAGTTTTATTTAATAACGAATTCTCTCGTCTCAATAGTTGGAGTAGTTCTCACTGGCAAGGAGAACTACCATGAATGGTCCAGAGAGATCAAGCATACCCTCATTTTCAATGAATTATGGAAAGGAGTATGCGAAGGAGAAGATGGAAATCCACCTAAAAATCCCACATCAGATGAAGAGCTCGCTATATGGGAGAGAAAGAACAACAAGGCCTATGCCTTGTTACATCAATAAATTAAGGGGAGAGTCATCACATTACACCATTTTCCAATTCCTTTAGTGCTTTAAAGAAGTTGAAAGACTTATATGACTCACACTCATAACTTGAAGTAGTCCAACTAATGATCAAACTCTTAAATATTGAATTGAAAGCTCATGATCCCCTTGCCCTAGCCTCTGAAATTAGAGCTATTGTGCATGATGTAGAAACCACCAGTGTTAAAATGGATGTTCCTCTCATGACTTTTGTTAAGGAACTATATCCCACATATTCTCATTATCTTGAATCATTACAAGCTAGTGGCAAACTTCAAGAGATTGCGTTTGACTCTCTTGTGGAGAAGTTTGTAGAAAGAGAGAAAGCTTTTGGGAACAGGATGATAGATGCTCAATATTAAGAAGAAGTTGTGTTTCTTGCACAGAAAGAGAAGAATCAGGCACAAGATTATTCTAGAGTAAGAAGTGGTAGAAGTGGATGTGGAAAGAACAATAACAGAGGCAAGGGGGGAAAACATTACAAATGAGGAAGAGTTGATTTTCATTGTATACGCTACAACAGAAATGGACATGATGCTTCCAAATGCAAGCTCTCTTGGGACATAATCAAGTTAGAAAGAAATGAAGATAAGGGTAAATCACCAGATCTAGGGACATGTAAAGCACCTGAATCCACTCATTATTGTGTCACATTGCAATATTGGAGTAATTGAAAACTTGTTTAATACTTCAATTGTTTCGTGGAAAGATGCATGGTTGCTTGATACAAGAGCAACCTATTACAAGACCTTTCAGAAGGATTTCTTTGAAGACTTCAATGGAAATTTAGATGTAGCAGTCTACTTTTTAAACAAATCAAAACTCAAGCCATCCATACTTGGCACCATTAGAATCAAATTGCTTGGTCTCCCTACCTTTCTTCTACATGATCTTCTCTACCTTCCAGAATTGCAGAGAAACTTGTTGTCCTTGGTTCACATATGTTAGCAAGGACGCTCCATTCACATGTTTGATGGCAAAGTTGAGGTGATAAAAACATCAAACAACTCACTTGTCATGACGGGAATAGAAGAAGAAAGACTCTTGAAGCTTCAAGGAACATTTTCTCGTGCATAGAACTATGCATACAATTCTTAGTATGATGAAGGTACATTGCCATCCAGTCTCATATAACAAAGTTCTTATCAAACAGGTATCCAACCGAGTTCTCACTTTTTAGAGATAGAAAAAGACCATCCGATTTTGAAAAGTATTGATTCGTAGTAAACCCCTTTTTTGGAGCATATTTTTTGAACTTTAAATTTTCATCTGTAGATTGATTTTAAATGTTAGTTATTTTCATGTTCATTTTGAAAAACGATGATACAACATCAACCCATTTTTTTGGAGGGCTTACTTTTGGCACTTTAAATTTTGTAATGTATTATGTAGATAATTATTGTTTAAATTTAACAATTTTTTAAGTAGTCGTTTTTTCTTCCTTCATATATTTATTTTTTAAGTGTTTTTCAAGTTTGTATTTTTTTTGTTTTTCCTTTCCAAAAGAAAATTCTAGTGAAATCTTTGTTTTTTTGCATAGTTAAAAAAAGGTCATTATTTTAAAGTTAGAATTTTCTATATATTTATGTATCGTTAATCAATATTTTGCCGTACATCAAATAATTGTCACTAAAAAAGAACAATAATTTTAAACATTTGACAAAAAAATACACATTTTGAATATAGATATAATAATAAAAAATACACATCTTGAGACATTTTTGCTAAAAATGACATGTCAAATAGATTATTTTTATGAGAAAATGTTAACAATTCTTTTTAAAAAATAACATTTTTTATGAATTTTATGTCAAAAAATAATAATAATCATAGTTTTGTTTCGAAAATGATTCAAATAAAAATTAAAGTGAAAATTAGATAATACAAATGTTACATATAACAACAATAATTGAATGCTTATTCTTATCAAAAAATCTCAAAGTCAAAACATTACAAGTATAAGTAATAGATAATTCTCAAAATTAACTTGATTTGCAAGCATAAATTAAATTTAATCAACAATGTCATATACTATAAAATTCAAAAAATTAAAAATTAAAAAAATATTGTCCCCAAACGAAGAATTTTTTTTTTAAACACTAAAAAAATATAAAATAAAATAAAAAAGTGTCCCCCGATTAAAAAGTTATTAAAAGAGTATAAATAAATAAATAAAAACCACAAAAAAAACATTTAAAGAAATAAAAAAAATGAATGTCCCCATTCACAAAAAAATATTAAAAAAAAAACATAAAAAATAAAAACAACAAAAAAATAAAAAATGCCTCTACCCCCATAACACCTAAGGTGCCCGAGCCAAGGGCAAGAGCGGTCGCGCAATGGCTCCTCCCGCCCCTGGTTGTTTCCCCTTGGCATTGTGGGGTGTAAATCGATTTCGAAAATCAACCCCCAACCCCATAGTGCCCAAGGGGCTCGAGCCAAGGGAGGGAGCAACCGAAGGCTTTTTTGCATTTATTTATTTATTTATTATTATTATTATTATTAATGGGGACATTGATTTTTTGTAATTTTTTTTATTTTTTTAAATGTTTTTTGTTTTGTTTTATATAGGGAATTTTTTTGTAATTGGGAGACATGTTTTTCTGTGACCCCCGCAGCGCCCAAGGGACCCAAGGTACATTTATTTTTCTTTTAATTTTTATATTTTTTTAAAAAAAATTGCGTTTGCGTTTTTTTTATTTTTTTTAATGGACATTTTTTTTAATCCTACTCTTTTTGGGTTTTTATTTATTTATGTTATTTTAAAAAAATGATTTTTTTTTATGGACCATACAGACTGCTCCATGGGCAAGGTGCGATGCATACTGACTGCCTAACTGGCCAGGTGCGATGCATATTGAAATGGCCTTCTGTGGGGTGCGATGAGCGAGAACAGACAAATGCCAGAGACAATTTGCAAGGTGGATGATCATGGAATCTTCCAGAAACTTCTCCTGTGACACTTGCCTCTCTGAATTCGCCCAGGGATGAGTAAGATATCATAAAATCTCCAAGTGATAATGGAAAAGAATATACTTCAAATTAATTTGAAAACTATCCTTGCCAACATGGGATTCAACATCAAACAATTGTGCCTTATAATCCTCAATAGAATGTTGTAGCTGAAAGAATGAACACGACAACATTAAATATGGTTAGTTCAATGATGTTTTTAAAAATTGTAAAGTTGATTTTTTTGGGATGATGTAGTTCTATGTGCAACGTATATTAAAAACATATGTCCATCTCCTGCTCTCAAAAAGAAGACTCCTTATGCAATTTGGTATGGCCACATTCCTTCGGTAAGGCATCTCAGGGTTTTTGGTTCCACCTATTATTCCTTCATTCCTAAGGAACAAAGAAACATACTTGGTGCAACGATTCAAAAGTGTATCTTCTTGGGGTACTCAGATACCTCCAAAGCATATTGTCTCTACAATTAAGTAAATAAGAATTTTATATTATCTAGAGATGTGATTTTTCTTGAATCTTCCAAGACTGACAATGTTGTTGAGTGGTAGTTTGATCGCTTGGAAATATTCAGGCATGCAAAATATTTTCAAGATTTTTAAAATATGATTCCACATATTAAAGGGGGGATCCCTATCCTAGATCAATCTATGGAATCTAATTTTGAGACACTCTCTCCCCTCATGAATCTCTAGCCACTGATCAAGAAGACACTTGTGAGATGTCATTGAGAGAATTCGAAGGCTAAATCTTGATTCAATCCCTTCTCAATCAACAGAACAGTCCAGGCCATCTCAAAAATTTCCTCCAAAATGTCTCACTAAGACACTTGAAAGTGTTCATCCCGAAGAGTTTGGGAAGACAAGAATGAGAAGTTCCACTAGACATAATGGAGATTATGTAGATGATTATAATTCAACTGTTGATATGGATGTTTCTTATGATTGTGAATTAACTTTGTCTATTGATTTTGAACCAACTTCCTTTAAAGAAGTTGCTTCTCATGATGAATGGAAAGAAGCATTGCTACAAGAGTATGATGCTCTGATAAAGAGTAGAACTTGGAAGCTAGTGGACCCTTTGTTTGGAACCAAATCTATTAGCTGCAAGTGGGTCTTCAAGAAAAAGTATAAATAATATGGTTCACTTGACAAGCACAAAGAAAGGCTCATGCCAAAAGGATTTGCACGGAAAGAAGGGGTCAATTATGAGGAAATTTTTACCCACATAGAAAAATGGGATACCATCTAGACTCACTTTGCCTTGACAACCCATAATTGATGGAAATTACATCAAATGGATGTAAAAATTGCCTTCGTGAATGGAGATATGAAAGAAAATGTTTTTTATGTCCTAACCAAAAGGATTTGTTTTGAAAGGACAAGAGCACAAAATGTGTAAGCTTATCAAATCCTTGTATGGCTTCAAAAAAACATTGTGAGCTTAGTATGAGAAATTCACTGAGAATCTTCTAAAACTAAATTTCAAACACTATGATCTTGATGGTGCAACTTTATTTGTCAATAAATTTGAAAAAATTGTTGTCTATTTTGTGGTGTATGTAAATGATCTACTAATGATAGGGAACAATGAAAATTATATTGCATTCATAAAGAAAGAATTGAGAAAAGGATTTATGATGACATATTTGGGATATGTTCACTATTATCTAGGTATTGAAGTAATCCAACATTGGAAATTTATATTACTCTCTTAAAAGAAGTACATTGGATATTTGTTGAATAGATTTGGCATGGTTGATTGCAATCCTTTTTCCATTCCAATGGAACAAAATTTAAAGTTCACATCCAAATAAGGAATTGAATTTTAGGATGCAACTAAGTCCAAACATCTCATAAGAAGTCTTAACTACCTCACTACTACCAGACTAGACATTTCATTTGTTGTTGGAATCCTTTCCAAGTTTATACAAAACCTTGTGAGGGTCATTGGTCTGTTGCAAAAAGAGTTCTAAGGTACTTGAAGGGAACTCAAGACTTTGGAAATCAAATATACGCAGGTGGATGACTTCAGCTTGATTGAATACTCTAACTCAAACTTTGATGGAGATAGAGAAAATGAAGTATCTACTTCAAGGTATGTTATGAGTATTGGATATGATAGGAATTGTCTCCTGGAAGTCACACAAACAATCAGTTCCAACAAATTCCACAACAAAGGAAAAATATGTGGTAGCTACAAAAGAAACCAAGGAGATTGTGTAGCTCAGGAAATTTCTTGAAAATTTGTAGGAGAAACAAGTGCATCGTACTCCTCTTTTAATAGGCAATACTTCTACAATAAAATTGGCCGAGAATCCATAGTTCCACGATCGAACCAAGAATATAAATACAAAGTATTTCTTGATTCGACGTCATGTTGAGGCCAAGACTATTCACCTATGCCATTGTTCCACAAATGATAGGTTGTTGACATCTTCACCAGAGAACTTGGAAGAGAAAAGTTTGAAAGCTTCATAATGATGCTTGGACTTACGAACACCCCATTATATTAAGGGGGGAATGTTGGCACCTAATCCTTTGGGATTGGGAAAATATTTCATAAATATGTACATATAAAATGAGAATACGAAGTGATATTGGAATATGAATCCCAAGAGTCTCTCCTTAGTGTATATATTAAAGTTATTCTTAATAGAAATTACAATTTTGTAGCGTTACCCAATACATAGCCTGACAATTATGACAACATATTCTAAAGAATATGAGTACATGGTTTTCACACACACATTTTCCGAGCAAGAAAACCCCTAAGAGATCTAGGATAGAGAGGTGTTGTGGCGTCTATATTAATAATAGCAGGATCTTTCGTTAGGCAAGTAAAAATACAAATTATGATTCATACATGCAAAGAAAACCTGTGATTTCAAGAATTCAAAATTTGAGGAAATGTTTGCACCTCGAGAGATTTGACCCCTCTTGATGCTTGATAGCGTTGATAAATCAGGAGATTTATCAATTTTACATTAGATTTCTCTTTCATAGTAACTTCTTGTGAATTAGTTGGCTTCTTATTAATATTTATTTTTCTTTATTTCATCAAACAATTACTATAGCATAAACATGAAGATCACATAAACAAAAGAACACAGAATATAGGCTCTTAGCTAGGGAAAAACCCCTCCTAGGGGAAAACCTAGTCAAAATATCTTCTTATAAATTAGATCAAAGTGAGACATCCAAGACCCATGACCACATAAGAACTTCCACCTATAGATTCCAATTTAAACCTTCCATTATGTTGAACAAATTCATCATCGAGATATCACCAATTAGAGAAGTACCAAGGCAGAATTTCCACATATTCCATCTCAAGAAGAAACTCTTCTTTCATTTCATACTTTTTCCCTCCACTTCATATTTCTTCTTTTGTGAAATTTCAGACCAAAAATGCATCCATTTGTGTTTCCAAATGAGCTCATATCATCTTTTAGTTATATTTTCTAGAGGGGTGCAAACAAACATGTCCATTGGGGTAAGGCCGACTTGGCATATAAAGGGGTTTTTGACCCAAAATTACATAATCAACATTATTTTTCCTTTTTCCTTTCAAGAGGTACAAATAGAACTTTGACTCTTTGACTCAACAAAACCTAGAAGCATGAAGGACAGGCTTATCTAATAACAATAATAATTATTATTTTGAGCATGAAACCCATGCTTGAAAATAATTTTTCTTTTTCTCTTTCTTTTTCTTATTTTTTATTTTTACATAAAATACATAGAGGTACAATTACGAAGATTGAAAATAGTTATATCTTTCAACACTCCCTCTTAAATAGGGAGGTATTCATAATTGTACAAACGGTACAAGGATGACCTCAAGTTGAAATGTTCTAAGAAGAGTATCACAATCAACTTATACAATGCTAGAGATCTCTATAACATCTAGGCTAATTGCCAAGGAATCAACCCATCAAGGGATCTAGGTACCATCTAGGCTACCTACCAAGGTACCAACCTAACAGGGATCTAGTTACCATATAGGCTACTTGCCAAGGTACCAACCCAACAGGTATCTAGATGCCATCTAGGATACCTACCAAGACACCAACCCTAACATGAATCTAGGTATGGTCTAGGCTACCTACCAATATACCAACCCAACAGGGATCCAGGTGTCATCTAGGCTACCTTCCAATACACCAACTCAACAAGGATCTAGGTTTCATCTAGGCTACCTTCCAAGACACCAACTCAACAAGGATCCAGGTGTCATTTAGGCTACCTTCCAAGACACCAACTTAACATGGATCTAGGCGTCATCTAGGATGCCTACCAAGACACCAATTCAACAGGGATCTAGATGTCATCTAGGCTACCTGTTATCACAAAATCAGGTACTGAAGGCTGCCAATCAGCAAGACTCTGTGTAACTGTTTCAAACCAAGCTTTTAACTAAGGCTTAGCCTCCTTAGTCTGAGAGGGCTCTCTCATAGGTTACTGATATTGAACAAGATGACTAACTCTTACAAGACACATGAAAAATGTACTGGCTGGACAGAATTGCTTCCCAATGGGCTTATGGAGTCACTAATATCTCAGTAAACAATAACACTATCCTTTCATAGAAATCAGGGCACTTTACATCTAATGTTCAAACATAACTTACATGAAACACAGTTTGCCTAGGCATACAGGAAGTCAGAGCATGATTCATGAGTTCTGAGTGATTATGCATTAACCAAACTGTAAAAGAACATTAAAGAGAACAAACCATCATACATTTGAACAATAAGATCTATTGTGAATCCTGAGAAGAAACAACAGTCATTTGCATTACTGAAATCTGCTATACATAAACCAAAACAGTCTTCTCCAAAAACATCCAACCCCCATTACATCCAAGTTTGATCTATATATAGGGATACATTCTTAACCACCTTGAGCTTCCTCCTCCAGCATGAGGGGAGCTCGAAGACTGCTATTAACTACTCCTATCTACTGTTTAACTAATTCATTAAATACATTAAGTGCTGAACTGTAATTACAAAGAGTCCTAATTTAATCAAAACTCAAATTCTGTCCTCCTCGTAGCATGATTCCTTCTTGATTCTTGACACCTGTCTTCTTTCTGTTTTGGCCGAGATAGCTTAGAGGAGAATGCAATGAACAAGCTGGCTTTGGATACTGGATGCGATGATGGTTCATTAATCATCAAGATAAGTCCCCTGTTTTCCCGGTCCTTGTCTCCCATCATTCTTCACAAATTAAGTAACATGTTCCCAGCCCTTTAATTCCTCAAAAACTATGAGCATCACCATATTCCCCAATGTGCTGGAAGCCTTGTTGATTGAACAGGTGTATAAACCAAAATCTCCGTATGCATTTCCTATCAGAACCCTAACAACCGGTAATAAAGTACCTTTATCAAAGCTTTCACTAAAGACAAAATATTTCACCTTTTCAAAAAGGCACACTTGTCATTCTCTGAATAGCTAGGATAGCCTCAAGTGGTCTCCCTTATGTTCCTTAGGCGTTTCCTTCAAAAATTTGCTGATCTCATCATTAAACTGTTTGTTTTCATCATAAAACAGCACCTACAGCAGTTTCGTAGCGCGCTACGAAACTGCTGTTTTTGCTAAAACAGAGTATATTTACATTAAGGCGTCTTTTGCTTGAACTTATGACTCTTTAGAATTCTTCTACAGGTGTTAGAGACTTAAATGACTTCAAAATAATGGAGCTTAAACAAAATTGACCAAAACTAAGAATGGCACCTTTTTCTTCAAATCAGTGAGCTAGTTGACCTAGCTGTATCTTCAAATTTGCAACCTCCTTCTTTAAGGCTTTGTTTTCAGCTCTCAGGCTCATGTTCATTTTTCTGATGAGTTTAGCTTGCTTGAGGGCTGGAACCGTCCATGTATACACATCAGCCACTGAATCTACCTGACCCACTAGGTTTTTGCTACCTTTTAACACAGCTCTTCGATAGTTGGCATATCTAACTGCAAGCTCCTTAGTAACATTCTTCACCTAGGCAAATTCATCTTTTGCTGCTCCCGCTTGGTTCTTTATGGCTATAACATTTCCTCCTTGGGTAATAATAACCTTTCTGTTCTTGTCTTTATGCTTGACTGCCTCCACTGTTTTGGTCAATACTTCAATTACCTCTGTTCTGGGCATCTTTACAACTATCTCTCCTTTATGCACTTTCTCAGCTTCTCTAACTTGTTTCCTTGTAACCGGCCTTCGTGGTTTGAACATAAACTCCTCACTAGGTTCATCAAACCTTAGTCTCTTCGAAGCTTTTGATTTCTTAGTGCTCTCAGGTGATGATTGAGTCAAATCAATATGCATAGGTTCAATATGCACCGGTTCTACCAGCTCAAACTCAATGGCCTCAAGCAAATCACTTAAGCTGGCCTTTGATATTGGACTTTCCTCAACAGCTACTGATTTGCCCTTCTCTTTGCTTAATTGACTCCTGGTCTTTACTCTTGATACCTTTTCAGACCCACTTGATCCAGGTGCATCTTTCTTGTGCTTAACCCTTTCTTTTAATGATGGCTGAGATGTCTCTTTAATAACCAAGGGCTTTACTGGTTTTTTCAACTGAGACCTGGTTTTCTTTTTATCCTTAGCCTCCTTTCTAAGCTCAGCTATTGTAGGCTCCTCCACTGATTCTTCTCTTTCTCTAACCGGCTGTGGGGTGAGGCCTGTCTTACTCTGAAAACCAGCCATATAGATGAAAGAATTCCAATCCCTACCAATTTTCTGAAGACCATCCAGCACTAACAGTTTGACTAGACCATGGTGAAATAATGATGTCTCACAATCATCCTTCCTCAATTGGACTTTGTCACACATCTTGCTGAGGCTACGAAACAAGTAAAATGGGATATCTATAGATGCTTTACCCGTAAAATGCAGCAACAACTTAAAATGATAGGAATAAACCTTAGTATATCTGCCCTCACAGGTTAAATACTTTTGAATACAGTTAAGAAGCATGGCATAGTGCTCCTTAACATAACTTCTAGGCACAGCCTTGGTTAGATCTTCATTCACATAGGCTTCTTTCAAGAACTCTTTGCAGGGTTTCATATCAAATTTGAAGTTTTTAAACCACTCCTGCCCTCCTCTCGGAATCTCAGTTACATTAGCAATAGCCTCTGGAGATACTTGGAATTCTAACATAGACACTTTAGAATTTAAACCTGTAAAGTTCAAGGCAAACTCTTTTGTTACCTGAGTGTGGCCACCCTTCAGTTTTTCACAGAAACTCCAGCAACCAGCATCTTTGAAAGCCTTTCTTACACCTTCATCTCTCAATGCAAGGTCCAATCCTTCAGGCTCTACCCTCTGACATCTTCCAGACCGATGCTCCTTCTTCTCCATTCCACTTTTGAAATCTTTCGCACAGAGAAACACCACCAGCCTCAAATCAAATGGCAAATTCAAATTTTAGAACGCAGGCTCGCTTGCAATTAGGCTCTCTTGAAGAAGAAACTCGGGCTCATTTGCAATTCAATTGTCTTATCCTCCAAGCGGGTCAGTTTATGCATCATTAACAAACATCATAACACAACCATGCATGAAAAAACCGTTTGAATGATTTTTATGTGCGTGGCTATGAACCTATTGGTGGAGTTGTTAGCGCTTGGAATTCACCTAGGCTGAGATAGACAAACTCTCAAGGCTACATCAAACCATTTCACCTCGTAGCTAGCCCTACGAGGTATGAGAAGGCTCTCTCGGGTCAGATTCGATAGATCTTTCAATATGATTAGGCTGACCAATTAATAATAAAGATTTTAGTCTAGTAAATTGATAAGGGGGTTGATTTAATGATTTTTGGGGTTTTTGGTGGCAATTGGTGGAAGTGCAATTCAAGGTGCGGGGATTGAGCACAGTTTTCACAGGGGGATCTAAGGGGCAAGGTAGGAATGAGTGCTGATGCCTTAATCTGAGATGGATGATCAAAGATGATAGAGGAGGAGCTAAAGAGGGCAAACACACAATTCGAATCCTCTCTAGACAGTAGAAAACATTAATATTGAACAAACTAAAAAACTGAGCATGTCAAAACATGAGTTCAAACTTTACCACTTCATCTGTCCAATTTAGAAGCATAAGAGAGATGTGAAACACATAAAAAAACTTACAAGAACATGTAGAGAACACACCATCAACACATCAATCCACAAGAATCCTCAAAGATGTCTGTAAAACCCTGGCTTTCCTTGCCTTCAATTGCAGAAATAGATGCACAATATACAATAAAGCTTCCTTACACAAGAGTCCAACCATCAAAATGAGAAGGAGAGAGCATAATATAGACCATCTAGACCATCTAACTCCTTTCCCCACCTCTAGGGGTCGAGCTCAGCTTTCTAGGAGCAGTTTGAACAAATTCTAAACTAAGAACTAGAAAATAGGCAGCCAAACAACTTGCCTCTATTACTTAGCTAACTCATCCATGCATTAATTTTTCACTTTTTACATCATGGAAGCTTCTAGAAGGGTAAAGAAAGATAAAATCTACCAAAGTGCCATGAAAATATTACATTTATCCATCATCTACAAGTAAAAATAGTCAACCATAGTCAAAACAGTGTTTTTTGACCAAAAATGTGAATTCTGGCAAATCTGGAAGTTCTGGTCGCGCCCCTGGAAGTTCTGGTCGCGCCCCTTCACAGCTGCTTTTGAGTGGGTTCCACTGGTCCAAATCAGGTTCAAGATGGCTCATTGGAAAGCTTGGCCTGTCTACTTTCCATCCCAAGTGGAATTTCTGAATTTGGTGTTGATTTGACCCCTCAAAAACCATTTCTCCCAAGGTCACTTTCTGCAACTCAAAAAGTGGGCAGAAAGTCATTTTTTTGATGTATTTTGAGCTTTTGGAGGCTCAAAACTCAAAACCAGGCTTCTCCCAAGCATTGGTAATTTTTATTTTTGCATGCCCTTTCCAAAAATGCCAAGTTTTCAAAATTCCGAGCAGTCCTCCAAAACCTGTAATTTTACCAAAAATTTCCAAAATGCTCCAAAATTCTCAAAATTTTCACATTTTGATGCTAGATCAAGGCTGATCAGTACCATGATGAGTGAGGGAGGCTTCAGCCAAGATACGGAGCGGATTTGTCCTTTTCCTCCTCTTCCGGGCCTCCGATAGCTTTCTTTGGAGAATTTTCATTCTCGCCTTGCAAACATGTAACCTCTATGATGATCACCTTTGCCACCCTTACGAGGCCTCTGCTGTGTCTCAACCTCTGTAGAAGAAGACCGGTCATCACCTTGCTCATTAGTTTCAGTGGTTGACAAGATGTTATTGAGCAAGGTGGAACAAGATTAGGCAAAGATGACTGTTGCCCTGCCTGCAAAATGCTGAGAAGTATGCTGTTTTCAAGGGGAAACATCATGAGGGATATGTTAGGGGAGGGAATTTACATATAGGAAAGGGAAAAATATATATAAGCAGGGAATTTTGAAGGAAAACATCACATAATGCTAAACATGTCATTCCATCTTTCATCATTTGCAAATCAATACTTTGTTTAGGGAAACTGTGTTATGATCACCAAGGGAAAGGACAATATAAATTTTCATGATGGAGGGAATGAGAGCATTGATCATAGGGATATAAGGTAACATCAATAATGAAAAATCAACAGGCTGCTCTTTTAATTTTGTCTTTGAATGTACTTTACTCTGTTTTTCCAACATTTTAAAATGACTTTGGATGCTAAGGGAAAAAGAGGTTTTGCTTGTATTGATCATAGGGGAGGGGAAGGGTTTATATGACAGATTTTGAAAGGGAAAAGAGATGAATGGCATGAAAGGGATTTAGGGAGATAGATGGAGAAAGGAAATTAGATTTTGGGACTAGGAAATACATTAACAATCCTTTGCCAACCATACTCTATAACAGCAGGTCTTTAAACAATACTTGCAGCTTCATGAATGCTTTTTGTCATAGGGGAAATAAAGCTTCATTTACATGTTGACAAAAGGGAAGAGGGATTTCAATTGCACTGGGATTTTTAGGGAAAGGATAAGCAATTGAATCAAGGTTTTTATGAGGGGAAAGGTAAGGGAAAACAGAGTTTAGGGATAGGGAGATAAATACCATGTCACTTTGCAAACCCTAGCACAACAAAACTGCTCTTTTGATAACTATGCAGCTGTATATTTAATGAATTTTTGTCATGAGCACCATACAGCTACTAATCTTTGACATTTACACAGCAAGAGGTCATTTTTCTTTTGTTTTTATAAGGCTATGCAAGTTACATTTTTCACTGTTTTTTGTGTGATATTCATAAGCATGCCTTGCTATCATTTTTTCTTTTTGTTTTTATATTGTTTCTTTTCATTCTGCTGTGTATTTACATATGTAAATTTGCTGTATATACTAGTGTAGGGTTTGAACATGACACATGGGGGGAAACTAGGGTTTTGAAATGGTTTAGAAGGGGTTAGGGTTTCATAGGATTGGGGGTAGGGTTTGAGCTTTTCTTGCAAATGAGATTAATGAAAATGACATGTTAACATATGTAATTGAACTTTGGGAAAATGAATGGAGGGACTAGGAAAAAGTTGCCTTGAAAAACAACAAACAGTCAAACATATGCATGCAAAACATCAAGCCAATTCAACCTATCTTCTATGGATTCTTGGCATAAAATCATCATCATAATCTTCTTTTGTAACCTCAACACCATCACACAACACGTGGAATAGGCATACCTTTAAAAATTTGAGTGAATGAATTTGAGAGTTTGGGAGAGTTTCAAGGCGGGCAGACTTTTTGGTCGCGCACGCCCTCAGAATGGTCGCGCCCCTTCGTTTGGTCGTGCCCGTGTTATTTAACACTGCGCTTTGGCCTCCGTTTGGTCGCGCGCACCCAGGTGGTCACGCACCTGTCCAGAATGGTCGCGCACCACTTCTAACTTTGGAACTTGCAGAAACTTGCCCGAATTGCCTCCTTTTGCCTCTAACACAAATTTTTTGACTTTCAAATGCACAATAAGAGTGAATTGAGAGGGAAATTAGCTTTTATAGGGTCACTTTAAAAAAAAAATTAACTTTAGAACCCACATTCTAATGTTTTCAACTTGCTTTGCTTTTTAACACTGTTTAGAGTCTTTTTGTCCTGAAATGAGCTCTCTTGATGCGTTTGACTCCGTTCTTTTTGCAGGTTGACCGCCTGAGGGACTGTAGTGAAGGAACCAGGGTTATTGCCGGCACTTTTACAAATTTTTGAGAATTTCTTTATTTTTTCAAATTCCACATGGCCTTGGACTTAAAAACAGGGTTTTTAAATCCAAGGCATAAAATGAACTGTAGCTGAAGAAAATGATAATGAAACATATGTACAAAACTCCTTCCGGCTTGCTGGGCACTTGCTGACCATGACTCATGACCTTGAAAAGATTTTGACTCAAAACCCTAGACCTAAGACCATGGGACCTCAAGACAAAAACAAAAACAAGTATGACTCAATTACATTGTTGTATGACCTGATCCAGCAAAGCCAAGAAGGGAACAAAGACCAGCTCCTCCATTCAGTGTTATGGCATGCCTAGCGGGATGCAAGACTGACACTGATGAGACAACTACAAATGCACATGCAAAGAGCTATTGATCACTGATGGAGGGCTCAAGACCGACACTAACATTGGCTCCAATGGGGATGACAGCTCCTTGGAGGTGCCAAGAACCTCAGACCTCTTGGGAGAGCAGACCAGTGCTTTATTCATTGGGCAATGGAGTCATAAACTCAAGCTGAAATGCATGACTGAAAACTGACACAAACTAACTTAACAACAAGACTAAAAATTGACTCATAAAGGACTCATGACTCAACTAAAAACTGACTCGATACTTAAACACAACCGATAAACTGAAAATGATGCTCAAAGTGGAGCTTATTCAACACAACCTACCCTAACAGTTTCATTCATTAGCGGATCAAGTGAAATGAAACAACCAGTGCAACCAAGTAAGTATCTCGTCTGCTGTTTGAAACCTCCACACATGTTTGTTTATGAGCAACAAGAGAGAACTACTGAAAGGCAACTCTGATGGCAACTGAGAAACAGATCCGTTGAATGATATGAACTCTCTATCCGCCTCCAAAAACACTACATAAGGATCTTGAAATTCAAGCTCACTGGAACTTAGCTCATCCAATGGATTACTTCTCTTTTCCTCATACCATGCATGCAAACTTTGATCTGAGCCTTGTGACGAGACCCCTGCTGAAAATGATGAAGAAACTGGCTGCCGGATCAAATTCATATCAGCACATTTTTCAAGCTCACACATAGTAAATGGAGAAAGACTTTGACTGCAAAACTCATCCAAAACATCAGCTATTGGATCATGAAAAACTTGAAAAGACTGCTGCAACCCATTTTCTATTGGTTCCAATGTGACTACATGATTTCCTACATGCTGCTCATTCTGTTCTTTAGGGACAATATGAAAATTCTGCCTTATAAACTGAAATGCCTCGAAACAAAAAGGTATAGAATCTTCCTGCATCATCACATCATGTATTTCATCTTCCACAACTTCATCTATAATCTGACCTTCATCCTCAACATTAAGACTGAGTGACTGTTGATTTGTTATAGGCTTTTCATTTGAAGATGTACTATGCAATCGATCCTTCAAAAACTGAAATGATTCAAAACAGAATGGTACGGAGTCACCTTGAATCATTAAATCATCTGCAATTTGACAATCAATGGCTTTCGAGGGTTGCAAATCTGAATATGAGAAGTCTTGAACAAAGTTTTCATCGCGCTCAAGAGGATCCAAATCAAGACTGGTCAACAACGGATTTGTGATTGCATGGAAGTTGTCTCTGATGAACTGACATGAATCAAAACAAAAAGGCAAAGATCCTTCACTTACTTCAAAATTTGCTGCACTTTCCTCGTCACTGTCATAGCTGATATATGATGGCTGATCATTGTATTCGAGCTGCTGAAAATGAACTTCTTCCTCCCACAAACGAGCTGCTGATTTGTCTGCAAGATTAGCTTCTGTTTGGAGAACATAATCATCATCATACTGATCATACTGTGGCAAATCATCGGTATAAAACACGTCATCAAGCATACATGTCATATCAACAGTTCTTTTTTCTCCAAGATGATCTACAAAACAATCACTATAAGTGCTATGACAACTAGGATGGGAAACAAAATGTTTTGGATCAGCAACTTGTTCTTCTTCAATCAGCGAGCCATGAAAATTATAATCATTCCTTGTGTTGATTCTTTGCATCATCTCCTCCACTGCACTTACCAAAACGTCAAGCTTTACCTCTAGAGATTCGGCTGGATCTATGCTTTTCATCTCTTCTTCTTTCATCCTTGCCCGTCGGATCAGCAGATGCGCTTCTACACTTACTGCACAATTTTGCATCTCGTGAAGTGTTGCAATATCCTTTTCCCTCAGCTGAAACTCCATCTCCGGATCAAAGGCACCCGGATAGTGCAAGAGAGTAGATCTAGGAGTAGGCCTTATATCAGCTGGCATTGAATAATAAACTTGATTAAATCTGGCCGAAAACTGTTGTACTGTCTCCCCTGGCAATCTTTTCAGCTGGTTATACTCTTCTACAATCAAGGAAAGGTTTTGCCCGATCATCCACCTATCGAGAAAAACTTTGACGAACTGCTGGAAATCTGAGATGCTTGCATCAGGCAGGGTTTTGAACCAACTCTTAACTTCAGCTTGCAAGGAAAGAGCAAAAAGCCTCATACTAACATCTTCATCATCAACTTCAAAAAGGTCAAGAAATAACTCAAAATTCTGCACATGTTACTCAGCGTTGACATTCTTACATTCATCGTCAAACCTCGGCAAGTATAGATCATAATTTTTGGGGAAAGGATGAAGAAAAGAAGGTAAAACAAGAGGCTTATACCGATCTGGAATTCTACAAGGTATAGGGGTATTTACAGCAGATATAAAATCGATCTTGGTCTCTTGGGGCTCATCAATTTGAAGATGATCATTACAAAATTCGGAAAAAGGATCTTGATCAAGCTCAAAGGCATGCAAATCTTTGGTATTCACAATCTTCAAAGGGAAAGAGTCAACTGTAGGCCTGGGATCTCTTCTCAAATACAATATGCTTTGCAAAGCTTTCGTTACATTCTTGGGAAAAGAGAAGAAATAATTTACGACAAAGAACAAAATATCTTGGATGAAATTCCAACTTGAGTACCTGATCTTGCCATATTCTCCTTTCATGTTTCTGCTGGTCGGGATCATCCTCCAGTGGAGTCTTTGGATCTGATCACGAAAATATTTTAGAGTCGCCAAGTGAATGATTTCAGCCTTGCCAGTGTCTGATCGTTGTTCACCATCAACAATCAGATCTGAACTTGATATATGTACTGGGGTAAAGTGTCAATGAAGCGCTATGTTCACAAATCCCACGGAGATAGACTGAAGCAGCGTTTATCTACTTGCGCTGATGTAAAACAAGAGCGTTTTCGAAGGCTTCTGGCGTAACTTCAGGCTCCGTCTAAGACTTATGAAATAACACGACAATGAGCAAACGATTAATATGTTCTTCCCCAGTATGGTCGCCAATATGTTAGCGCTTGGAATTCACCTAGGCTGAGATAGACAAACTCTCAAGGCTACATCAAACCATTTCACCTCATAGCTAGCCCTACGAGGTATGAGAAGGCTCTCTCGGGTCAGATTCGATAGATCTTTCAATATGATTAGGCTGACCAATTAATAATAAATATTTTAGGCTAGTAAATTGATAAGGGGGTTGATTTAATGATTTTTGGGGTTTTTGGTGGCAATTGGTGGAAGTGCAATTCAAGGTGCGGGGATTGAGCACAGTTTTCACAGGGGGATCTAAGGGGCAAGGTAGGAATGAGTGCTGATGCCTTAATCTGAGATGGATGATCAGAGATGATAGAGGAGGAGCTAAAGAGGGCAAACACACAATTCGAATCCTCTCTAGACAGTAGAAAACATTAATATTGAACAAACTAAAAAGCTGAGCATGTCAAAACATGAGTTCAAACTTTACCACTTCATCTGTCCAATTTAGAAGCATACGAGAGATGTGAAACACATAAACAAACTTACAAGAACATGTAGAGAACACACCATCAACACATCAATCCACAAGAATCCTCAAAGATGTCTGTAAAACCCTGGCTTTCCTTGCTTTCAATTGCAGAAATAGATGCACAATATACAATAAAGCTTCCTTACACAAGAGTCCAACCATCAAAATGAGAAGGAGAGAGCATAATATAGACCATATAGACCATCTAACTCCTTTCCCCACCTCTAGGGGTCGAGCTCAGCTTTCTAGGAGCAGTTTGAACAAATTCTAAACTAAGAACTAGAAAATAGGCAGCCAAACAACTTGCCTCTATTACTTAGCTAACTCATCCATGCATTAATTTTTCACTTTTTACATCATGGAAGCTTCTAGAAGGGTAAAGAAAGATAAAATCTACCAAATTGCCATGAAAATATTACATTTATCCATCATCTACAAGTAAAAATAGTCAACCATAGTCAAAACAGTGTTTTTTGACCAAAATGTGAATTCTGACAAATCTGGAAGTTCTGGTCGCGCCCCTGGAAGTTCTGGTCGCGCCCCTTCACAGCTGTTTTTGAGTGGGTTCCACTGGTCCAAATCAGGTGCAAGATGGCTCATTGGAAAGCTTGGCCTGTATACTTTCCATCCCAAGTGGAATTTCTGAATTTGGTGTTGATTTGACCCCTCAAAAACCATTTCTCCCAAGGTCACTTTCTGCAACTCAAAAAGTGGGCAGAAAGTCATTTTTTTGATGTATTTTGAGCTTTTGGAGGCTCAAAACTCAAAACCAGGCTTCTCCCAAGCATTGGTAATTTTTCTTTTTGCATGCCCTTTCCAAAAATGCCAAGTTTTCAAAATTCCGAGCAGTCCTCCAAAACCTGTAATTTTACCAAAAATTTCCAAAATGCTCCAAAATTCTCAAAATTTTCACATTTTGATGCTAGATCAAGGCTGATCAGTACCATGATGAGTGAGGGAGGCTTCAGCCAAGATACGGAGTGGATTTGTCCTTTTCCTCCTCTTCCGGGCCTCCGATAGCTTTCTTTGGAGAATTTTCATTCTCGCCTTGCAAACATGTAACCTCTATGATGATCACCTTTGCCACCCTTACGAGGCCTCTGCTGTGTCTCAACCTCTGTAGAAGAAGACCGGTCATCACCTTGCTCATTAGTTTCAGTGGTTGACAAGATGTTATTGAGCAAGGTGGAATAAGATTAGGCAAAGATGACTGCTGCCCTGCCTGCAAAATGCTGAGAAGTATGTTGTTTTCAAGGGGAAACATCATGAGGGATATGTTAGGGGAGGGAATTTACATATAGGAAAGGGAAAAATATATATAAGCAGGGAATTTTGAAGGAAAACATCACATAATGCTAAACATGTCATTCCATCTTTCATCATTTGCAAATCAATACTTTGTTTAGGGAAACTGTGTTATGATCACCAAGGGAAAGGACAATATAAATTTTCATGATGGAGGGAATGAGAGCATTGATCATAGGGATATAAGGTAACATCAATAATGAACAATCAACAGGCTGCTCTTTTAATTTTGTCTTTGAATGTACTTTACTCTGTTTTTCCAACATTTTAAAATGACTTTGGATGCTAAGGGAAAAAGAGGTTTTGCTTGTATTGATCATAGGGGAGGGGAAGGGTTTATATGATAGATTTTGAAAGGGAAAAGAGATGAATGGCATGAAAGGGATTTAGGGAGATAGATGGAGAAAGGAAATTAGATTTTGGGACTAGGAAATACATTAACAATCCTTTGCCAACCATACTCTATAACAGCAGGTCTTTAAACAATACTTGCAGCTTCATGAATGCTTTTTGTCATAGGGGAAATAAAGCTTCATTTACATGTTGACAAAAGGGAAGAGGGATTTCAATTGCACTGGGATTTTTAGGGAAAGGATAAGCAATTGAATCAAGGTTTTTATGAGGGGAAAGGTAAGGGAAAACAGAGTTTAGGGATAGGGAGATAAATACCATGTCACTTTGCAAACCCTAGCACAGCAAAACTGCTCTTTTGATAACTATGCAGCTGTATATTTAATGAATTTTTGTCATGAGCACCATACAGCTACTAATCTTTGACATTTACACAGCAAGAGGTCATTTTTCTTTTGTTTTTATAAGGCTATGCAAGTTACATTTTTCATTGTTTTTTGTGTGATATTCATAAGCATGCCTTGCTATCATTTTTTCTTTTTGTTTTTATATTGTTTCTTTTCATTCTGCTGTGTATTTACATATGTAAATTTGCTGTATATACTAGTGTAGGGTTTGAACATGACACATGGGGGGAAACTAGGGTTTTGAAATGGTTTAGAAGGGGTTAGGGTTTCATAGGATTGGGGGTAGGGTTTGAGCTTTTCTTGCAAATGAGACTAATGAAAATGACATGTTAACATATGTAATTGAACTTTGGGAAAATGAATGGAGGGACTAGGAAAAAGTTGCCTTGAAAAACAACAAACAGTCAAACATATGCATGCAAACATCAAGCCAATTCAACCTATCTTCTATGGATTCTTGGCATAAAATCATCATCATAATCTTCTTTTGTAACCTCAACACCATCACACAACACGTGGAATAGGCATACCTTTAAAAATTTGAGTGAATTTGAGTGAATTTGAGCGTTTGGGAGAGTTTCAAGGCAGGCAGACTTTTTGGTCGCGCACGCCCTCAGAATGGTCGCGCCCCTTCGTTTGGTCGCGCCCGTGTTATTTAACACTGTGCTTTGGCCTCCGTTTGGTCGCGCGCACCCAGGTGGTCGCGCACCTGTCCAGAATGGTCGCGCACCACTTCTAACCTTGGAACTTGCAGAAACTTGCCCGAATTGCCTCCTTTTGCCTCTAACACAAATTTTTTGACTTTCAAATGCACAATAAGAGTGAATTGAGAGGGAAATTAGCTTTTATAGGGTCACTTTAAAAAAAAAATTAACTTTAGAACCCACTTTCTAATGTTTTCAACTTGCTTTGCTTTTTAACACTGTTTAGAGTCTTTTTGTCCTGAAATGAGCTCTCTTGATGCGTTTGAATCCGTTCTTTTTGCAGGTTGACCGCCTGAGGGACTGTAGTGAAGGAACCAGGGTTATTGCCGGCACTTTTACAAATTTTTGAGAATATCTTTATTTTTTCAAATTCCACATGGCCTTGGACTTAAAAACAGGGTTTTTAAATCCAAGGCATAAAATGAACTGTAGCTGAAGAAAATGATAATGAAACATATGTACAAAACTCCTTCTGGCTTGCTGGGCACTTGCTGACCATGACTCATGACCTTGAAAAGATTTTGACTCAAAACCCTAGACCTAAGACCATGGGACCTCAAGACAAAAACAAAAACAAGTATGACTCAATTACATTGTTGTATGACCTGATCCAGCAAAGCCAAGAAGGGAACAAAGACCAGCTCCTCCATTCAGTGTTATGGCATGCCTAGCGGGATGCAAGGCTGACACTGATGAGACAACTACAAATGCACATGCAAAGAGCTATTGATCACTGATGGAGGGCTCAAGACCGACACTAACAGGAGTGATGGCTCATAATTGCTTGGAAAGAACGCCAACTGACAATAACCGGACGGACACAATGACTCATCCCCAGACATGACACTTTAAGAATCTGCGCTGCAAAATCCCCGAATCCGCGATTTCGTAGCGCAGATAGTTATAAATTAGCAAAATGTGCTGCGAAATGGCTGGATACTGACGCGCTGCGAAAAGGCTAAAACATCATTGCGCTGCAAAATCAACCAATAAAACTGCGCTGCGAAAATGCGGAAAGGACCAGTGACGTATACAAGATAAGACATGTCTTATACAATCATGATGGAGGATGACTAACGGTATTTGAAAATGATTCACATCAATATCCTTTAGAAACATGACCCCTAAGTAGTAAACATAGGACAACAACCATTTGACACCCATTTTTGACAATGAAATTTTTTGGACAAAATTTATGTACATGTGACTGCAGTTCTAGGTGATAACAGTGGCTCCACTTGGGATAGTGTGCTCCTGTAGTACACTAAGAACTCGTAGAACCAGTGCCTTGTCCATTTTTAAAAAAAAAAACATACACACAACTGACAAGCATTCCTTTCGAGCTTTGTGGGCCTTCTCCTCGGGCTAAAGCTTTTCTGTTCAGCTTGTCATTTATTGTCAACCAGAAACATTCAAAAACGGTTATGTACAATGCTCATGAGATTCTTAGCAGACTTTTACTGATTGTAATGCTTTAAGAACCTGCCATTTACAGGTCCTCCAGCATATGGTGTTCCATCAACTTCCTGCAGAATGTAAGTGTTGTTTCCATGGAAAGCAGAAATCTGATATGGCCCTTTCCACAAATTTTCAAATTTGCCATGTTTACCTTTCTCTTCAATTCTGGCTTCCCATTTTAGGACTTTATCATTAATTTGAAATGTGACCTCTTTGATCTTCTTGTCAAATGCTCTCTTGACTCTATTCTGGTTTTGTTGATGATCTTCAAACACCTCATTCCTTTTCTCCTGCAAAGCTATCAACTGATTAATTCTTCGTTGTATGGCATTTGGTTCCTCTTCTAATCCCTGAATTAGCTTCATAACTGGTACCCCAAGAGATGTTGGGAAAATTGCCTCTGCTCCATACACAAGTTCATAAGGAGATGTTCCAATGGACCTCTTCGTGCAAATTCGGTCAGCCCACAAGGCATACTTCAGTTTCAAATGCCAAGCCTTTTTATTATCCTGCAGCAGCTTCTTAATAATCCTCACAAGACTCTTGTTTGAACTTTCAGCCAAGCCATTCCCCTGTGGATAATAAGCAGTGGAATGACCCAGGGAAATGTGGTATTGATGACAAAAATTTATCATTCTTTTAGACTTAAAAGCCTAGGCATTGTCTGTGATAATCTTGATTGGACAACCAAACCTTGATAAAATATTATTTTCCAGAAAGGATATTATCACTGAGTCATTGGCCTGCCTGGTAGGTATCGCCTCTATCCACTTTGTAAAATAATCAGTGGCTGTGAGGATCCAGCGATGCTGTCCTGATGAAGGAGGATGGATTTCCCCTATAAAATCTAATCCCCACTGCTGGAAGGGTGCTTCAACATAAATAGGAACTAATGGCAAAGGCATGAGTTTTCTCCTTCCTTCAAATACTTGACATTCATGGCATGCTGCTATCTTTTTATAAATGTCTCTGAACATAGTCGGCCAAAAATATCCAGCTCTCAAAACTTTATTTGCAGTGGCTTTCCAATAGTGATGGCCTCCACAATCTCCCTTATGAAATTCATCAATTACCTTATCAGCCTCTTCTTCAATGAGACAATTTAATAAAATCCCTCCTGCATCCTTCCAAAATAAATTCTGCTCATACACAAAATATCTAAGAGATTTTAGTTTGGTGAACCGAGCTTTAGATTTGGAAAGGTTATCAGGGGCTCTATTGTGCTGCAATACAAATGCCACATCCCTATACCATTCTGATGTCAAAAACTTTTCATTGATTTGGACCAACTCTTCTTCATTCTCAGAAATTTCTGATATTTCTGTGCTAAAATTGATACCAATGCAGTCCAGACTTGACTGAGTTAGAAACTTTGCCAAGCCTTGACCCTTCACCAACTTGGTGGGCCTGATCTCAATGTCATATTCTAACAGCTTGGCTATCCACTTTCCTCTTTTTCCATCCAGGTCTGCTTGTGTAAGAATATCTTTTATAACAGCACTTGGCACGTATGCAACAATATGAGAGTGCAACACATAAATTCTGAAATCCTTAATTGCCTTCACCAATGCATATGCTTGCTTCTCTAAAATGTTGTATTTCAACTCAGCATTAGCCAATGTCTTACTAAAGAAAGAAATGGGTTGTTCAGTACCTTGACTTCCTTTCTGCAGCAAAACTCCAGCAATTGTATCTTCAGAAGCAAATGTGAATATCAGGAACTCCTTGGTAAAATCCGGGCTGATGAGGATTGGCGCTTGAGTGAGGGCCTTTTTAATTTCTTCAAATAATTTCTTTGCTTCAGCTATCCACTTGAAATCTGTTCCTTTCCTTAACATCTTGGTTATATGTTTGACCACTTCAGCAAAGTTAGGAATGAATCTTCTAACAAAATTAACCTTTCCAAGAAAAGATTGAACTTCTTTCTTGCTTCTTGGCAAATCCAGCCTTTGAATAGCACTGACTCTATTAGGATCAATCTTAATACCCTCTTCAGAAATAATATGCCCAAGTAACTTACCAGAGGTTAAAGCAAAGATACTTTTGGTTGGGTTTAAGGAAATACCAAACCTCCTACACTTTAACAAGATCCTTTCTAGGTGCTTTAAGTGGTCTTCTTCCCTCTTTGAAAATACTGTGATATCATCAAGATATACCACCACTGATTTATCCTTTTCTTCAGCAAAAGCAATGTCCATAGCCCTCTGGAAGGTCGCCCCTGCATTCATGAGACCAAAGGGAATATTTGCATACATAAATGTGCCCCATGGTGTAGTGAAAGTTGTCTTCTCCTGATCCTCTGGATGAACAAGGATCTGATTATACCCTGAGAAACCATCCAGCATAGACATTCTTTGGGAACCAACAATATTTTGCAAAATAAGATCCATTTTAGGAAGAGGGTAATTATCTTTCAGTGAAGCCTTGTTTAAGTTCCTGAAATCTATGCAAATTCTAATCTCCCCATTCTTTTTCCTGACAGGTACCAAGTTAGCAAGCCAATTTGAGAATCTGATTGGAACAATAATCTTTGCATCAAAAAGCTTTTTCACCTCCTTTTCAATCAGTGGCATCAGAAGGGGATTAATTCTCCTTAATTTCTGCTTAAAAGGCTTCTCATTTGGCTTAATTGGGATGGTGTGTTGTATGATTGAAGAATCATACTGCTTCAAATCAGCATAGCTCCATGCAAAAACATCAATAAACTTCTTCATCATTTCAACATATTTGACCTTCATATCAGCTGATAAGAACTTTGAAATCTTGACTAATTTAGGCACAACTGAGTCACCTAAATTACAGCTTTCTATTTCCTCTTCATTAGCTTGCAACCTTGGTGCTTTAAACACATCATTCTGATCAAATAACTTTTCAAGAGGAATGAGGCCTTTAGGGATTAAGTTATTTTGCAACTGCAACACTTCAGACTTTTCCTTTGTCTCAGCTAACATATTCTGCTGATCTATTTGATTATTTTCAAACTCCTCTTTCAACTCAAGAAAATTTCTTACCTGCTGATCATCTTCAAATACTTGCCAATTTATGATATTATCTGGGATGACTGGTCTATGGCGAACTTTCACTTCATAGCTATCAGAAGAATGTTTGGGAATAACAAAAAGACTGGCTGCTACAGCAAGAGAATCTGCAATAGAATTTTGATCTCTGTTTTTAATGCTGAAGGAATAGGATTGAAACTTTTCCAACAGCTCCAACACTAAGTTTCTGTAGGCTCTCATCCTGACATCCTTTGTTTGATATGTACCCTGTACTTGCTTAATAATTAATTCAGAATCTCCACAAACAACAATGTTCTTTGCCTTCAACTCTATCAAGGTTTCTAAGCCTAACACCAGAGACTCGTACTCAGCCATGTCATTGGTACAATCAAAGTTAAGTTTGTATGATAGAAACTTACTTTCTTCTGTTGGACTAGTAATCCAAATTCTAGCTCCTACGCCATCTTTTCCTGCTGCTCCATCAAAGTATAAGGACCAACAACCATTGATATCTCTTTCATTTCTTTGTTGTTCCTCCTGACACTGATTTTCTGCATGCTCATCTTGTGATTCTTTACCAACTGATTCATGAAACAAGATAGCTGACCCCAGACCTGTATCACATGAGTAAATAGGAAAATTCTGAGGCTTGTCCTTGCTGCTTACCATGTATGCCATCCTTGTTTCACGATACAACCTCCTTTGTTCGCCAAACACTGGGATAGTAGCATATGTCAGATCCATTTGCATGGTACCCTTGATCTTTGCAGCCCACGACCTTGAAAGAAGCATCCCAAACTTAGGTGGAATGTCTGCAACAACAATGTCCATGACAGTTGTTTTTGCTGGGATTTGTGTTAGAGCCACAACAACGTCTTTTATCAACCCAATGCAATGAACTCTCTTTGAATCAAAAGAAAATAAGTCTTTGTATGGTCTAGTTACTTCTAATCCCATTCTTTCCATAATTACCTTAGGCATGAGATTATGTGACGCCCCTGAATCCAGCATAGCATTATGTAGAGTCATATCATGGATATTGATGCTTATATAAAAAGGAGGAAACTCATCACTTTGTTCATCTTCAAGTCTTGGTCCTAAACAAATAATAGGATTATCCTCTTGCACACTTAGAATATCAGCCCCTCCTGGTGGAGAATTAAGCATTTCCACAATCTTGCTTCTATATTTGTCTACTTTCAGAATTTCATTAAATGGGACTGATATTTTAATCTTGGCAATCTCATTTTCTATGTTAAAAACAGAAGTAGACTTTTCAAGTTCCTTAGGGGGTGTAGGGCTTTGAATATCCTTTCTCTCACCAGAGGAATCACCTTTACCATCAGTCTGCTTTGTATTTTCCTTCTTATCTTCAACTGCCTTTGAAACATTCTTCTTGGGCTGTGCTTTATTTGCTGTAATAGGGACATCTCGGTTTCTGAGGTTGTACTGTTTCTGAATTTCAAATATGGCATGCTGATAACCCTTCAAGAAATCTGAAGGCTCCTCTTCTGCCTTTACCAAACTAGACTCATCATGCTCTTCTTTTGTTAAGAAAATTTCTGAGTCTTCTTCACCCAAGCAATGAATAGACTCCTCAGGTACCTCAGGTTCTTCTTCTTCATCCACCATGTTTTGCTGGAAAGGAGGTCTCACTGGAGGATCTGCTTGCTGATTTCTATTGTCCCTTGGTCTTTGCTGATTTTGAGGCCTTCTAAATTGAGGATTCCTAAACCTAGGTTCTTGTTGTGCTTGGGGAGCAGCAGTATTCCCAAGTGCTAATTGATCCATCAATTTCTCCATGGTTTTCATCATGGTTTCAAACTTTTCTTCTTGAGCAGAGGTAGAAGGTTTCTCCTCTTCCTTTATCTTAGCCTTTGCCATCTTTGACTTCTTAGCAGCTAGCATATTTACCTCAACCTTAACTGCATCATTCTGCATATCAGCAAGAGTAGCAGACTCTCTTTCTCTGAGTAAAAGAGAGAAATCTGAATCAAATGACTCAGCATACCTTAACTGTGCCAAAGCTCCAGGAGGCTTTAAATGTGCAGGAATGGAATTATATACTTTATTAAACCTCTTAGAAAAATTTTGGACAGTTTCATCTGGAGCTCTTCTTAAACTATTATATTCAGTGAGGGCTTGAACAGGATTGGTCCTATTCCCCCATTTCCTCAGAAAAAGATCTTCAAACTCAAGCCAACTATGAATGCTACCAGCTCCAAGGGCTTTAAACCATTTCCGGACTTCCCCAATAAAGGTTTGAGCAAACAGTCTTAACTTTACATCTTCATCATCCACTTCTTCCCTATCAACAAAGTCATTGAATCTATCCACATGTTCCTCAGCTGTAATGTCCTCATCTCCTCCCCATGTTGGAATCCTAGCAGCATATTTACTAGGGAGATCATGCAAAACAGCAGGGAGAGCTAGGGGAGCATACCTAGCAGGTACAGCCATAATGAAAGGAGGAGCAGGGATAACAGGTACTGTGTGACTAGGAGGACCAGAACTAGTATGAGATGTTGACTGAGGAGTATTTGGACTAGCAGAGGCAGAAGATAAAGTATGAGTACGGAAAGGGCTATTGGGACTTTGTAAGCCACTGACAAAAGAACTCCAATTTGGGAGAGGTAAACCAGTTTTTGATTTAAGCAAAACTTCAAAAGGGTCAAGCTCCTTGAGCTGTTTCAAATCCTCTTCCTCTAATAACAATTCAGAAGTAACAATTTCCCAAAA
This sequence comes from Pinus tabuliformis, assembly GCA_031772625.1. NCBI lineage: Eukaryota > Viridiplantae > Streptophyta > Pinopsida > Pinales > Pinaceae > Pinus > Pinus tabuliformis. Next base: position 858,933,700 of record CM062805.1, read on the forward strand.
CTCTTCTTTATCTTTTTGTGACACTAAAGATGAAGTATCAATGCCTTTCTTTTGTAAATCTAATATGATACCAATAAGCTCTTCTTCATTTTCAGACCTCAACAACACTTCTTGGATTTTATCATCAACAATTTTATCCTCAGGACTTCTAGCAAACTCAGGAAACAAAGACCTTGAAATATTTGAAGTACCTGGTATATCAGAAAATCTTTGTTTACTCCTTGAAATGATATTAGGATTCTCCACAGGACTAGGTGGGTTTGGGTCAGGATTACTCCTTGTATATCTTCCCCTCGAAGCCACCTTTCAAACTTTAAAATTCATGGAGTCACCAAGGTAGAATGCAGCCTCGAAAACCTTTTTGAACTCCTGCTACCTTCAGAAATTCAATCTTATAACTACGGGAATGAGTAATCTTCAGGCTCCCGGCAGACGCACCAAAATGTTATCACAAAATCAGGTACTGAAGGCTGCCAATCAGCAAGACTCTGTGTAACTGTTTCAAACCAAGCTTTTAACTAAGGCTTAGCCTCCTTAGTCTGAGAGGGCTCTCTCATAGGTTACTGATATTGAACAAGATGACTAACTCTTACAAGACACATGAAAAATGTACTGGCTGGACAGAATTGCTTCCCATTGGGCTTATGGAGTCACTAATATCTCAGTAAACAATAACACTATCCTTTCATAGAAATCAGGGCACTTTACATCTAATGTTCAAACATAACTTACATGAAACACAGTTTGCCTAGGCATACAGGAAGTCAGAGCATGATTCATGAGTTCTGAATGATTATGCATTAACCAAACTGTAAAAGAACATTAAAGAGAACAAACCATCATACATTTGAACAATAAGATCTATTGTGAATCCTGAGAAGAAACAACAGTCATTTGCATTACTGAAATCTGCTATACATAAACCAAAACAGTCTTCTCCAAAAACATCCAACCCCCATTACATCCAAGTTTGATCTATATATAGGGATACATTCTTAACCACCTTGAGCTTCCTCCTCCAGCATGAGGGGAGCTCGAAGACTGCTATTAACTACTCCTATCTATTGTTTAACTAATTCATTAAATACATTAAGTGCTGAACTATAATTACAAAGAGTCCTAATTTAATCAAAACTCAAAATCTGTCCTCCTCGTAGCATGATTCCTTCTTGATTCTTGACACCTGTCTTCTTTCTGTTTTGGCCGAGATAGCTTAGAGGAGAATGCAATGAACAAGCTGGCTTTGGATACTGGATGCGTTGATGGTTCATTAATCATCAAGATAAGTCCCCTGTTTTCCCGGTCCTTGTCTCCCATCATTCTTCACAAATTAAGTAACATGTTCCCAGCCCTTTAATTCCTCAAAAACTACGAGCATCACCATATTCCCCAATGTGCTGGAAGCCTTGTTGATTGAACAGGTGTATAAACCAAAATCTCCGTATGCATTTCCTATCAGAACCCTAACAACCGGTAATAAAGTACCTTTATCAAAGCTTTCACTAAAGACAAAATATTTCACCTTTTCAAAAAGGCACACTTGTCATTCTCTGAATAGCTAGGATAGCCTCAAGTGGTCTCCCTTATGTTCCTTAGGCGTTTCCTTCAAAAATTTGCTGATCTCATCATTAAACTGTTTGTTTTCATCATAAAACAGCACCTACAGCAGTTTCGTAGCGCACTACGAAACTGCTGTTTTTGCTAAAACAGAGTATATTTACATTAAGGCGTCTTTTGCTTGAACTTATGACTCTTTAGACTTCTTCTACAGGTGTCAGAGACTTAAATGACTTCAAAATAATGGAGCTTAAACAAAATTGACCAAAACTAAGAATGGCACCTTTTTCTTCAAATCAGTGAGCTAGTTGACCTAGCTGTATCTTCAAATTTGCAACCTCCTTCTTTAAGGCTTTGTTTTCAGCTCTCAGGCTCATGTTCATTTTTCTGATGAGTTTAGCTTGCTTGAGGGCTGGAACCGTCCATGTATACACATCAGCCACTGAATCTACCTGACCCACTAGGTTTTTGCTACCTTTTAACACAGCTCTTCGATAGTTGGCATATCTAACTGCAAGCTCCTTAGTAACATTCTTCACCTGGGAAAATTCATCTTTTGCTGCTCCCGCTTGGTTCTTTATGGCTATAACATTTCCTCCTTGGGTAATAATAACCTTTCTGTTCTTGTCTTTATGCTTGACTGCCTCCATTGTTTTGGTCAATACTTCAATTACCTTTGTTCTGGGCATCTTTACAACTATCTCTCCTTTATGCACTTTCTCAGCTTCTCTAATTTGTTTCCTTGTAACCGGCCTTCGTGGTTTGAACATAAACTCCTCACTAGGTTCATCAAACCTTAGTCTCTTCGAAGCTTTTGATTTCTTAGTGCTCTCAGGTGATGATTGAGTCAAATCAATATGCATAGGTTCAATATGCATCGGTTCTACCTGCTCAAACTCAATGGCCTCAAGCAAATCACTTAAGCTGGCCTTTGATATTGGACTTTCCTCAACAGCTACTGATTTGCCCTTCTCTTTGCTTAATTGACTCCTGGTCTTTACTCTTGATACCTTTTCAGACCCACTTGATCCAGGTGCATCTTTCTTGTGCTTAACCCTTTCTTTTAATGATGGCTGAGATGTCTCTTTAATAACCAAGGGCTTTACTGGTTTTTTCAACTGAGACCTGGTTTTCTTTTTATCCTTAGCCTCCTTTCTAAGCTCAGCTATTGTAGGCTCCTCCACTGATTCTTCTCTTTCTCTAACCGGCTGTGGGGTGAGGCCTGTCTTACTCTGAAAACCAGCCATATAGATGAAAGAATTCCAATCCCTACCAATTTTCTGAAGACCATCCAGCACTAACAGTTTGACTAGACCATGGTGAAATAATGATGTCTCACAATCATCCTTCCTCAATTGGACTTTGTCACACATCTTGCTGAGGCTACGAAACAAGTGAAATGGGATATCTATAGATGCTTTACCCGTAAAATGCAGCAACAACTTAAAATGATAGGAATAAACCTTATTATATCTGCCCTCACAGGTTAAATACTTTTGAATACAGTTAAGAAGCATGGCATAGTGCTCCTTAACATAACTTCTAGGCACAGCCTTGGTTAGATCTTCATTCACATAGGCTTCTTTCAAGAACTCTTTGCAGGGTTTCATATCAAATTTGAAGTTTTTAAACCACTCCTGCCCTCCTCTCGGAATCTCAGTTACATTAGCAATAACCTCTGGAGATACTTGGAATTCTAACATAGACACTTTAGAATTTAAACCTGTAAAGTTCAAGGCAAACTCTTTTGTTACCTGAGTGTGGCCACCCTTCAGTTTTTCACAGAAACTCCAGCAACCAGTATCTTTGAAAGCCTTTCTTACACCTTCATCTCTCAATGCAAGGTCCAATCCTTCAGGCTCTGCCCTCTGACATCTTCTAGACCGATGCTCCTTCTTCTCCATTCCGCTTTTGAAATCTTTCGCACAGAGAAACACCACTAGCCTCAACTCAAATGGCAAATTCAAATTTTAGAACGCAGGCTCGCTTGCAATCAGGCTCTCTTGAAGAAGAAACTCGGGCTCATTTGCAATTCAATTGTCTTATCCTCCAAGTGGGTCAGTTTATGTATCATTAACAAACATCATAACACAACCATGCATGACAAAACCGTTTGAATGATTTTTATGTGCGTGGCTATGAACCTATTGGTGGAGTGATGGCTCATAATTGCTTGGAAAGAACGCCAACTGACAATAACCGGATGGACACAATGACTCATCCCCAGACATGACACTTTAAGAATATGCGCTGCAAAATCCCCGAATCCGCGATTTTGTAGCGCAGATATTTATAAATTAGCAAAATGCGCTGCGAAATGGCTGGATACTGACGCGCTGCGAAAAGGCTAAAACATCATTGCGCTGCAAAATCAACCAATAAAACTGCGCTGCGAAAATGCGGAAAGGACCAGTGACGTATACAAGATAAGACATGTCTTATACAATCATGATGGAGGATGACTAACGGTATTTGAAAATGATTCACATCAATATCCTTTAGAAACATGACCCCTAAGTAGTAAACATAGGACAACAACCATTTGACACCCATTTTTGACAATGAAATTTTTTGGACAAAATTTATGTACATGTGACTGCAGTTCTAGGTGATAACACTACCTACCAAGAGACCAAACCTAAAATGGATCTCGGTATTGTCTAGGCTAGCTGCCAAGATACCAACCCTAAGTACCATTGTGCGAGCTAATTATCCTAAGGTACAACAACTCATCATCATGATCTAGTCGATGCCTCAACCTTATGGTATACATATTAGTACATCTTTCTCATCACCAAGGTAAAACTTCTAAGAACATATATTCTCAAGGAGTACTAGTCTCGAATTCTTTACCCAATCCTTCAATCCCCATTCTCTCCTCGTGGCCTTCACTAGACGTATGGTTGTTAGTTTTGGCTTGGTGCATGACACATGAAGTAGAGAATCATGCCCATCATCACTACCTCTCATTGAGGGTGGATATACACTCTCCTCCACACATAAAGGAAATATATCTAAGCTCCCTCTCAACTAGGGAGATGTGTCCAACATCAAGTACTTTGTTCTCCCAGTGGAGATCATACTTGTAGTAGTAGTAGCTACACATGCTCCTTCTTTAGCATCATCATGTCATGAGAGAACTGAACATCATGGAGCCATCCTCTAACACTTGGGACCTTAAAACTTACATACATACCTTAAAACTTGGGAGTTAAATTGTTCCCTCAAAATCCACATCCCTTTCAAAATTCAAGGCTACCTCTGAAGTCATTATTCCTTTGCTTTTTCTTCATATGGAAACTTTCAATCGTAAACATAAATATCATCAGGGTTTCTACAACTCCCTCTTTCCATCATGCTTATTTTAAAGTCATCATCAAGCACATAATTTTCTTTGTTCTATTATATCATCTTTCTCATCTTGATTTCACAATTTTAATAGCCTTTATCATGTACCTACAATTCCTTAACAACAAGTACAACCAGGAAAAATATACAAATACAAGAGTATGATGTCAATTTTGTCAATCTAGGGTTTCCACTATTTTCCAAAAGAGCGCTTCTATGGTTTTGGTTACAAACCATTAGATATCTCATGGCCTAACCCTTATAAGGTTTTTTACTTTCAGCGGGAGCATCTAGCCCTAGGGTTTTGATTTCAAGCCCTAGGTTTTCTCAATTCAACCCTTGCTACCGTTTTTACCACATACCCTAGATTATTTTGTAAACCCTAGACATCATTACCAAAGAGCTAGGGTTTCATAAGAGGGAACACAAAATAATGGTTATGGTTTTCACTATTCTATGGTTTTCCAATCTATGTCCTATATAGGGTTTATGAACCCTAAAAAGAAATCTTTCAAAAATATAAGATCTTTAAACCTTCAATTATTACCATATAAAGTATGCTTCTAAATACCCTAATGCATATTTCATTACTCTTTCTAGTAATTATGCAGACCCTTTATAATCTAGACATGCATATAACATTCATAAGAGGGAACATCTAGGGTTTCATAAGAGGGAACACACAATAATGTTATGGTTTTCACTATTCTATGGTTTTCCAATCTAAGTCCTATCTAGGGTTTATGAACCCTAAAAAAAAATCTTTCAAAAATATAAGATCTTCAAACCTTTAATTATTACCATACAAAGTATGCTTCTAAATACCCTAATGCATATTTCATTACTCTTTCTAGTAATTATGCAGACCCTTTATAATCTAGACATGCATATAACATTCAAACATACCTTATAAACAAGGACTACATACCTTTGTTTTTCTTGATTATACGGAGTTGCAACAAAGAGGTATAAAGAATTTTTTCCTGCACATGTATCAACTTCTTTTGAAGGGACAACTTCTTAGTGCAAGTATTCTCTCCATCATCTTCTTTCATGGTGAAGTGAGGCTTATTTACTTCTTTGGATACAAATATGAGAGCTTCAATTATTGACCCTTAATGTTATATAGCTGCCACAAAGATGATGCCACTGAAGTTATCAAGCCAATACTACCATTCAGGCTCTAGAAGCAATATATGATGTCACTATATAGTTCAACTTCATCATTTTTATGCTTCAGAGATAATCTCAATCTCCTTCAAATGATTACAAGTTTATTCTACAAAATTTGCTTGTATTTTTGTCTAGTCCTTTCATCAAACTTGATACAAGTCTTGTCCTCAACGATGTGCTCTAGGTATAATAGTTCAGCCTTGTGATGATCTCTCTTCATAGTTGATATATAACATAGTCTTAACCACCATCATCATAAACACATTGATCATTAAAGTCTACAACTATACATTATTGTTTGTCTTGAATCACTGTAATAAGGGTTACTATCAAGTCATATGTTCTTGTCATAAATATTATTCAAGACTCACGGTCAAAGTTATACAATTTGTATTTCATTGTCCATACGTTATAACAACATGATCTTAGATGATTTACAAAGCGATGATAACCTGAGCCATTTATGTCACTATGTGGGTTTGAGGGATATAAAGTGATTTACAAGTATGACGCAATTTTGTTGTTCATAGAGTTATTTAAAAAAAAAATGAGCAAATGGAAGAGGGTAGATGGCCTAAGGTTGTCTTCAATGATAGATTGTGCAAGAGCAAAAAAACTTGGATGTAGCAAAATAACAAATGGCTTAGTAAATGGGGTATTTGCTTTAACGCGTGTCCCATAAACAACAAAGAGATAAAATATTTTGTTATGGAAAAGTTACACAAGAGTACTTGGAATAAGGCGCTAGGAAGAAAGAAAAATTACTATATTGAAGTGTTTAATCCCACTCATAGTCATCAACCAAAAGCATACATAGAGGCCAATATCTTTTGGAAAGCCAAAATTCTTATTGCTCAGTTAAGGACTAATTCTCATAAACTCCGTTGTGAAACAGGGCGCTGGAAAAGGCCAAAGGAAGTGTGGGAGGAAAGAATATGCATTTTTTGTTCTTCCGAAAAGTGAAAACAGAAAAACATTTCATTTTAAAATGTGAGGCTTTCAAAGACAACATGAAAATTTATGCAGATAAGTTGGCAGCTAGCTCTTGGGATAATCTATTTAGCGAGGGGTTTGTTGAGAAGATGGGAGAATTTAATTTGAAGCTTCACAGTAAAAGTGCCGAATACACAAGCAGATGAAGAAGCAATTTGTCCCATAGGTTATCTTTAGGCTTGTGGACGTTAAAATAATTTCTTTCTTTCTTTCTTCTATATAGGTCAACAACGCACTGTGATCTGAGTCACCCAAGTCATAGAGAGAGATGATCCTCATCTTGTTATGGTCAAATCCATGAGACAAGATAATGATGCCTCATGCATTAATTTGTGTGGGAGTTATATATATCACAGTTGTGTGATACAGAACCCTCAGATTATTGATTCCACGAGTCATCATGCCGCATAATCCTAAGCCAACTGATAAAATTGGCAATGTTGTATTAAAATAAATAATACCCAATGGTCAGCTCTACGAAAGAGAGTTTGAACCAGGAGAATATGGCTCTGCAGAATGCTCTACATTGCTCATGTACATTACACAATATATAGTAATCATGGTTTTAAGGAAGTTAGAACAATAACCTAAGAAATAGAAACTAATTCCTATCCTGAGGTCACGTGAACCAACTCACACTATTCTAGGATATTCTCCATTATCTTTAACACTCCCCCTTAATGGAGAAGGGGTTCACAAATATGTCTAACATCTCCCTAAACATTTCAAACATAATCCTGCCAAGAGGCTTAGTGAAAATGTCTGTAACATTATCACATGTATTACAATATACCAAATGGATTTCTTTGGATTGCACTTTCTCCCTGAAGAAGTGGAATTGTGTATCAATATGTTTAGTGTTTTTGTGGAACACCAGATTATTAGCAAGTTTGATTGAACTTTGATTGTCACACCTGATTGTTGTTGTGTCTATCTGTTCTTCCCCGACATCCTGGAGAAGTCTTTGCAACCAAACTGCCTCACACATTGCTGCACACATGGCTTGATACTCTACTTCTGTTGAGGACAAGGAGACTGTGTTCTGCTTCTTGCTACTCCATGCGATCACCCCGGATCCAATGCTGAATGCATATCCTATTATGTATCTGCGATCATCTGCATTTCTAGCCCAATCTGAATCTGCAAATCTTGTCAATCTAACATCAAAATAGTCAGTGTAAATAATACCGTAATCTACAGTACCTTGTAGATACCTCAAAACACTTTTCACTACATTCTAATGGCTTTCAAGTGGCTTGGACATATATTGGCTTAGCACATTGACTGCATAAGCCAAATCTGGTCTAGTGGTGGTTAGGTAGATTAGACTCCCAAACAACTATCCGTAAAGTGTCAGATTTGCCTCCTTTGAGCCATCTTCACTCTGCAATTTGATGTTCTGTTGTAATGGTACTGTTGCAGGCTTACACTATTCCATCCTAAATCTCTCTAATAGGTCTTTGACATACTTTCCTTGGGACAGAAATGTTTTTCCTGAATCTCTCCAGATTTCAAGACCCAAATAGTATCTCAACTCACCAAGGTGTTTCATTTCGAATACCTATGACATCTGTTGCTTGATTTCATTAATAATATATGTAGCATCACCTGTAATGATCAAATCGTCTACATACAAAGAAATCATCACTGTGTGCCCTTGTTCATCTTGCATGGTGTAAAGATTAGGGTCATTTTTGCTTCTATTGTAGCCAAATTGTAGAAAAAATGAATCAATCTTTTCATACCAAGACCTGGGTGCTTGCTTTAGTCCATAAAGTGCTTTCTTCAATCTACAGACTAAATGTTCTTTCCCTTTCTAGACAAACCCTTCAGGTTTCTCTAAATAAACCTCCTCTTTTAGTTCTCCATTTAAAAATGCAGACTTTACATCTAGTTGGTGTATCATCCAATGTTTCTTAGTAGCTAAAGAAATTAACATTCTTATAGTGTTTAGTCTAGCTACAGGGGTGAAGGTTTCTTCATAGTCTATACCTTCTTTTTGTGAATACCCCTTTGCTACCAATATAGCTTTTAATTTTTCTATGGTTCCATCTGCATTAATCTTCGGTTTGTATAACCATTTACAACCTATGGTTTTTTTTCCTTCAGGAAGTTCAACTAGTTCCCAAATGTTGTTTCTGATTATTGATTCATATTCCTGTTCCATGGTTGTTTTCCATTCTATACATTCATTTTCCTCTTTATAACTAGAAGGTTCAACCACATTCATCATACTAGTTATAAAATCATTTTCCCTATATCTTGCAGGCAGTTGAGCTTTCCTACATGATCTCCTGAGAGGTGGGGTAGCTTCAAACCTTGTTTGATCATCATTCTCTTTTTCTTCCCGCTACTGCTACTACTGTTGTATCTGTTTTTGTTGTTGTGGTTCATCTTCTGCCTTTGTCTGCTGCCGATCCTGATTGTTTTCTGCTTCTTCTTCCACTAAGTACGAAATATCCCATTCCTCATTGTGCTCATCAGATTCTTCATGATCCTGTTCATGGAATTTGACATCTCTACTAACAAAAATATTGTGAGTAGAGGAATTAAATAATCTATAAGTTTTATGTTGTGAATAATACCCTATAAAGGTACATCTGATGGCTTTCGAATCTAGTTTTCTTCTATCTTCCTTTGGAATATGGGAAAATGCTTTAGATCCAAATACTCTTAAGTGTTTCACTGTAGGCTTAAATCCATATAATGCTTCATAAGGATTTTTAAACTCAATAATGTTTGTAGGACTCCTATTTTTCAAATAAACTGCAGTATTCACTGCTTCAGTCCAAAAACCATTCAAAAGATTCTTACCTTTCAACATGCTCCAAGCACATTCCACTAGTGTTTTGTTCTTTATTTCAGTTACTCCATTTTGCTGTGGAGTATGGGTTACTGTGAATTGTTGCAATATTCCATGGTCTTTAAAATACCCGATAAGCTCATCTTTCATGTATTCCCCCCTTGATCAGACCAGAGAATGTTTATTTGTTTCCCTGTTTGCCTTTCAATCATATTTTTGAACTACTTAAAGTATTCAAATGTGTGACTCTTCTTACTCAAGAAATACACCCAAGAAAATTTTGTGCAGTCATCAATAAACAGTAGAAAATATAGTGCATATCCTAATGACTTTGTTTGCATGGGTCCACACAGGTCTATATGCACTAATTCAAGTATATCCCTCTGTTTCTTTTCTACTCGAACAAGGAATTCTTCTCTATGCATTTTTCCTAATGTACACGCATCACATTCATTATGTACTTGCTTTAGCATAGGAAGATCTCTTACCATTTCCTTCTTTTGTAGTAACAACAAATCATTGTAGTTGATATGACCAAATCTCTGATGCCATATCTCTTCTGTAGTCAAACTCGCACCTGTCAAGGCTCGAACTGGTGCAAGTCTTCCATCCAACTTGTACAGACCTCTTGTTCAGATTTTTGTAGCAATTGTCTTCATGCCATCTAGTAGATATTTAATATAACAGTTAGATTTAAAAAAATCAACTTTACGATTTTGATCTATGATCATGTATACAGAAATCAAGTTCTTTGTTACACCGGGCACATACATGACATTATGAATTTTTTTTACATTACCATTAGGTAGAATGACAGAAATTTTCCCACATCCTTTGATCTGATGACTTCTATCATCACCTAGGTAAATTTGTGCTCCTTCATTGATTTCTTTAAAATATTTGAACTAATTCTTGTTCCCTATCATATGTGTTGATGCTCCTGAATCTACATGCCAGATGTCTGCATCAACATTCTCATCACGATCTGCCATGAACAATCTGAAATTCTGCACATGATTTTCATTCGCAAGATGACTTGCATGTCGTTTCTACTTTTGTTGTTCTTCATGATATTTCTTCTTTATGCACTCTCTAGCAATATGACCAAGTTTTCCGCAATAAAAACATTTAATTTTAGAGTTGTTTCTATTCAGATTCATACCTTGGGTCTGATTTGGTCTTTTCTGTGAATGTCCTCTGTTTTGCTACTGCGAATTTCCTTTCCCTTTGAAGAAGTTCTTCTTCGCCATCAGTGCAAGATCGACACTCTGGGGCTTCAGAGTCAATCTTCTTTCATCTTCTTGCATCAGTATTCCTATCAATTCTTCAAACTTCGGGATTTTCTCTCTCGCATTTATCTCAGTGATAAACATTTGGTAGTCATCGGTCACACCATTCATGATAATTGTTACAAGATCTGTATCATCAATTGTATGACCAATGTCTACCAGTTTGTTCTTCAGATCTTTGATCCTTTCTATGAAGGCAGCAACTGTTTCATTCTCCTCCATCTTCAGGGATAAGATCTTGCTCTTCAGAAACAAAAGATGATTTGTATTCTTGATCTCATACAGATCCTTCAGAATTCCACAGATATCGTTAGTTGTCTTACACTCTCTTATGTGTGGTATGATGCAGTCTTTCATTGACATCTTCAACAATGTCTTTTCTCTACCTTCTCGCTTCTCCCAATCTGGGATCGATGTTGATCTAGCCGTTGGCTTCGGCTCATCCCTATTTACAATCGTCCAAGCAATCTACACTTCTAACAGAGTCTGCATCTTTAATTTCCAATTTGCATAATTGGAACCATCGAGCTTGTTATGCTCATTCAAGCATGCTTCAAACATATTATTATAATTCATCTTGGCGATTTAGAAAAAAAAAATCGACAGGTAAACGAAGATGTTAGATTTACCCTAGATCTGTGACAAAGACAGATCACTGATCTTCAATGTTGTTTGATCTCCCAACACACCCGCAGATCATCGTGGCTTCCTTCACAGCTTCTAGACAACCTTCTGTTGTTAGCCTTTGTAGCCTTCTTCAGAATGCAACCTTCTCTCGGAGCCTTTTTGTTGTTTACACGACCGTCACAGATGTACATCAATTTTCTGAGATGTCGTCACAGGTGTACACTACTGTTATGCGACGTCGTCGCAGGCGTACACTACTATTCTGCAACATCGTCGCAGCTATACACCTGATTTCTAAGACAGTTGTGTTAAGTGTAGATTGGTCATCGTCACATTTAGTCGCACCCTAAACCTGCGACAGTTTCGGTTTAGTCACACCCTCCTCCTCTCAATGTTCAGGTTCCTCAGCCCTGACGCTCTGATACCATGATAAAAATGGAAATGTTGTATTAAAAGAAATAAAACCTACTGGTCAGCTCTACGAAAGAGAGTCTAAACCAGGAGAGTCTAGCTCTGTAGAACGCTCTACATTGCTCATGTACATTACACAATATATAGTAATCATGGTTTTAGGGAAGTTAGAACAATAACCTAAGAAATAGAAACTAATTCCTATTCTGAGGTCACGTGAACCAACTCACACTATTCTAGGATATTCTTCATTATCTTGAACACCAACCATATTGCAATTTATTGCAAGAAGATCCTTAGTGAACCAAAGTCGAATCAAAATGGGATGTCAAGAGAAAATCATCATGTCGTAGAGATAAAGATCGAGGAATAGAAATTCGTGTGAGCCAAAATAACATTAGAACAAAACATAATTTATAACCGTAGTGTGCTTCAACAGATAATGTGAACCACAGTATACCGAGCCATATTATAATGAGCAAGCCAACGAATATAGAGAGCGAGTCTCAGAGAGCTTACAGATCATCATAAGAAATGTGAATTATTATCACTACACAATGTCATACGAACCTGAGATGTTATACGGGGTGCCTCTAGATGGAGATTATATAGCAAGAATTCCTCTAATGCAAACCATCGATACAGACCATCTACACCATCATATGATGAGAACCAAATTTTTCTAGCCGTTGTGTATCAAGGTTTCATAAAGTAGAAACAATGTCAGTGTGTAAAGGTATCTCACAATTGTGTGTCATTGTACATATACAAGCCAAACTCATAAGCAAGCTTTTAGAGATGTAATTTGATGCCATAGTTTATTGATGTTGATTATCACGCTATTGTTGAAACCGAACCACACAGGACCATTAGGAATAGGCTTTGGATTTTAGAACATAACCTTTCTTGCATAGGAGCTTCACAGAAATTTGTCTTAATTCTTCTCAGAAATCATCACAGAGGATCAACTAGCTTGTAATAATGTGAATATTTGCTAGCATAAGTGATCTTCCAACCTTCATTTCAAAAACCTTAGCTTTGATACCATGCTATGAAATCGGGAGGCTTAACAATTTTACATTAGATTTCTCTTTCATATTAACTCCTTGTGAATGAGTTGACTTCTTATTAATATTTATTTTGTTTTATTTCATAAAAACAATTACTATAACATAAACATGAAGATTACATAAACAAAAGAACACAATATAGGCTCTCATAAGGGGGAAAACCCCTCTCCTAGGGGAAAACCATTCAAAATCTATTCTTATAAATCAATTTTACATTAGATTTCTCTTTCATATTAACTCCTTGTGAATTAGTTGATTTCTTATTAATAATTATTTTGTTTTATTTCATAAAATAATCACTATAACATAAACATGAAGATTACATAAACAAAAAAACACATAATATAGGCTCTCATCAGGGGAAAACCCCTCTCCTAGGGGAAAACCATTCAAAATCTATTCTTATAAATCAAATCAAAGTAATACATCCAAGACCCATGACCACAAAAGAACTTCCACCTCTAGATGCCAAGTCAAACCTTCAATTTTGCTCAACAAATCCATCATCAAGATATCAGCAACAAGAGAAGTATCAAGATAAAATTTCCACATATTCCATCCTAAGAAGAAACTCTTCTTTCATTTCAGACTTAGTCCCTCCACTTCATCTTTCTCCTTTTGCGAAATTTCAGACCAAAAACACATCTAAGTGTGTCTAAATGAGCTCATATTATCTTCTATTTATATTTTTGAGATGGGTGTGAATAAACATGTCCATTGGGGGAGGACCAACTTGTCATGTAGGTCGACTTTGAATCTATAGGGGTTTTTGACCCAAAATTACATAATAATTTTTTTTCCTTTTCCTTTCAAGAAATTCAAATAGGACTTTGAGTCTTTGACTCAACAAAACTTAGAAGCATGAATAACATGCTTATCAAAAAATAATAATAATACCTCTTTTGAGCATGAAACCCATGCTTGAAAATGTTTTTCTTTTTCTCTTTCTTTTTCCTATTACATAAAATACGTAGAGGTACAATTATGAAGACTTAACCTAGTTACATATTTTAATAGATAGAACTCGGTTTAGATGGATATAGGTTAGTTTTAGTCAAATGCTGTCACACAAAATTTGTTAAACATCTAATTATTATGATCACTTTAAATATGTCTAAATATTAATATAGTCATTTTAATTTTACATTTGCTCGGTTACCTCAATTTATTGAGATGATAGAGGTTGTTAATAACTTGAATAATGAAAAAAGATGAAATAAAAATTTTGAATGCAAAGTGACATTGTAACATTCTTGAGTGATATAAAATGTGAATAATAAGAATTCAATAAATTACAAATAGTATTCAATCTATTGAGATGATAGAGGTTGTTAATAACTTGAATAATGAAAAAAGATGAAATAAAAATTTTGAATGCAAATTGACATTGTAACAGTATTGAGTGATATAAAATGTGAATAATAATAATTCAATAAATTAAAAATACTATTCGTTGTGATTAATCTCAAAATATTTTCTTCAATTTTTCTTATTGTCACGTGTTAGTTTTGCCATCTTTTCATATCAATCATCTAAAAAGGGTGATTGAAATTATAGACCATCAAAATCCTTAACTTGAGATATTATAGTAAACATCATATCTTTTCTCTCTTACTCTCCAATATTAATAGTATATTTCTCCGAAGTCATTCATTGTGACTTATGGAGTGCTAAACCCCAAGTAAGTTTCAATGGTAGTTGTTTTCTATTACATTGTTTGAATGAAAGGTGACTAATAATTTTGAATGATGGAAAATGAGAATAATAAGAATGTAGTCAATTACAAATGGTTTATAGTTTCAAGAAGAAAACATTTCAAGTTAGCGATCATTTCCTTTCAGAAAAAAATTCAAGTATTATGTTTCTGGTTAAATTATTGTAACACGGAAATCAATGCATATCTTCAAGAATTTTTTGTGCTTACACTAAAATCAATGCATAGTATTAATCTAATTACTTTGAAATTGATGTAAGTCAAACATCTAGTTACATCAAAACATAAATCAACATCCACACTAAAATCAATGCATCTAGTGCAAGAAATCAAATACGATTAAAAATCAAAGTTTACACTGAAACCACTGCATCTTGTGCAAGCAATCAATTACGATTAGAAAACGACATTTACCCTAAAATCAATGCATCTAGTGCAAGAATCAAATAGGATTAGAAACCAACAACTACATTGAAATCAATGCATCTAGAGAAATTAATCAAATATGATTAGGAATCAACATATACATTGAAATCAATGCATCTATTTCACTGAAAAACCAAAATATTCATCGCTTTCTAAATCTAACTTTTACCTTTTGTAAAAGCCTTAATTCCTCTTCCTTTATGGTTAATATTGTTCAATATTATATAATACTATATAATATTTTTATTTGTCTTTGTGTGTATCTTCCTTCTTCCCTCTCTCTCCCCCATCCATCTCTATGTTTATCTCCCTCCTTGTCTCCTCTCTCTCCCTCATCTGTCTCTCCCCACCCCTGCACCCCCCTCTTTGTCCTTCCCTCTCCCTCCCTCTATTTATCTCTCTATGCTTCCCTCTCTCTTCCCCCGCCATCTATATCTATATCGCTTTCCATCTCTCCTTTCTTTCTCTATCTCAACTCCACAAACACACATTCTTCCTCTCTCCATATATATTTATTTCTGCCTCCCTCCCTCTTTTTATATCTCTCTTCTTCCTCTCTCCCCCCTCCATCCATATCTCTATCTCCCTCCCTCTCTCATTTATCTCTCTATCTCACCCCCCAAATATATCCACTCTCTTTCTCCTTCTATCTTATTCTCCCCATCCCCAACCCCCCCACTCTCTCTCTCCCCTTAAACCTCCCGCTCTCCTCTCCCTCACTCTCCCCATCTCTCCCTTATCGCTCCTTTTTCTCTATATATGTCTTTCTACTTACGTCCCTCTCTCTCACACCCCAACTCCTCCTCTCTCTCCCTCTCTATCTCCTTCTCTCTCTCAAGACCTATCTCTCTTCCTTTCTATTCCACCTCACTTTGTCTCTAATCCCCACCTCTCTCTCTCTCTCTCCAACTTTGTCACTATCTCCATCCCTCTCTCCTCTCTCTCCCCTCTCTACCCCCTCCATCTATGTGTCTCCATCTCTCTCTTTCCCTTCTCTCCCTCTCTCCTTCTCTCTCTCCCCCTCTTTACCCCTCCATCTATGTATCTCTCTCTCTCTCTCTCTCTCTCTCTCTCTCTCTCTCTCTTTCCCTTCTTTCCCTCTCTCTCTATCCTCTATTCTATCGTCTCTCCTTCTCTCTTCTCTCTCTCACTCTTCATCTCTCCCTTGCCAGTCCCTCTCTCTCCACCTCTACCTCTCTATGTTTTTTTATTCCTTCCCTCTCTCTTCCCCTATAACTCCATCTCTCTCTCCCTCCCTCTCTCTTCCCCTCTAACTCCATCTCTCCTCCTCTCTTTCTCTTCCTTTCTCTATCTCCTTCTCTCTCCCACCTCCCTCTCTCTCTCATACCCCATCTCTCTCTCTCTCTCTCTCTCTCTCTCTCTCTCTCTCTCTCCACACCTTCCAACTCTATCACTATATCCTTCTCTCTCCCTCTCTACCTCCCCACTTTCTCTCTTTCTGCCATCCAACTATCACTATCTCCTTCCATCTCTCCTCCTCTCTCCATCTCCCCCTCCACCTCCCCCCTTCTCTCCCTCCATCAATATGATCGAGAATTATCACTTTCTGTAATCAATAATATATGTAAATTTTAATATAATAATACTTATAATGGAGATGATTATTATTATTATTATAATATATTGGAATAACAATAATTAATACTATTGATTATTATAGCAATAATAATATATAAATAAATAACATGTTAAAGAAACTATATTATGTTAACTTTACATTATAGACAAACGATTTTCTTCCAATCAAATTTGTAGCTTTGTGCCTTATATTTTACATTTAGTATTTTACATTTTACAATACATTTTAAATTTTGTGTTACGTTTTATATTTTACATTACATTAAATTTTACAATATACATTATATTTTACATTTTACATTTATATATGTTTTAATATAAATATTAATGAAAACATATGAAGCCAAAATTTAAATTTGTTTTTTTTTTCTATATATATTTTTCCTAACATTACATTTTGCATTTTATATTTTACACTAGCCTGTATCCATCTTAACTCCAGATCTGGCAAAGCCACTAGTTATTTACCAAGTCTCAACTATGGATAGAGAAAGCATGCCTCCATTATTGTTATTATTTTCTTGGAACTAATAATAAATACAATTACACTACTTAGTGTGCATTGTTGCAATGATATAGAATTGGGAGGTATTTTTCTTGTGTATGCTTACAGGTGCATTTTGGTCAAGGCTAACACATGTTATTTGTCGAGTCTATTTGTTGATTTTTGAAGGGTGGAGTTGCAAGATTTTGTTTTGAAATTTTAAATGGCTCAAATTAACAATTTATTAGAGTTATTGAGAACTCTAATTGTGTCTATTGTTGAAGGCATGGTGAAATCAAAAACCACGTGCTCTTTGATATTCAAACATGTTTGGAACATGCACAAGAAAAGATCAAGTTTCTGCAACTCGAATCTCAGCTATAGCGAGATGAGCTATAGTAGCATAGTCATTATTATGAACTAGTTTTTATTTAGAACAATTCTCTATTTTAGTTTGAGATAGACTCCCACCAACCACCAAAACTTGATCAAATCAGTGAGTTTGATGTTGATCCCCATAAGTGCCCATTTCAGGAGAAATTTTGCATACATATTTAGAGGTTTAGGCTAAACTTCCCAAGCTGGTCTTCGGACCTTGGGAAGAATTTGTTAACACCATAAACAAAATTGATCTTGGATATGACAAGGATGTGTCCTTTCATATTCCAAACTACTCTAAGACCATTTAGTTTCAAAGTGTTGGGTTTCTTCAAAGCAATTAAATTTCACCTGCTCCTCTTCCACAACCACAAATTATCAAATGATAACATTGTGATAGAGTTGGTATTGTGAAAGATCAGTATTTTTATTTTCACCCTTGTGAGCATTGTGGTAAGAACACTCATCATTAAAACAAATGTTCCAAAAACAAGCCTCCTGTAAGAACGAAGATTCACCTTGGATGGATAGCTTCTTGGCAATGGAATTCAACAACCAAGAAGAAATTATGGTCATACTTCAGAGTCCATTCTCGAGTATTGACACATCTTGCAATTGAGAATTTTTCATCTTCTCACCTTGTATCTAACATGGGGGCAATTGATGGTCATTTATGTTCAAATTTGGGCAGCTATGGGATGAATTTCCATAGGAACCCAATTGCCCCAACAGAAACCCCAAAGAAGAATCAAAATGTTCAAAGGAAAATATTATTAATATACGGGCAAGAGTTATTAAAGAGGAATATATTTAAATATTACTTTGAGAAACAAATTGAATTTATGGTTCCCTCCTAATTCGTGTCAGCTAACCCCAATAGTCATGATCCTTCATAGATGACATCTAATATAAATTAACATCATTTGGCATTCAACTTGGACTATGAAAGAGTTCAGACTTATTGTGGCACTATTTAGTGTTCTTTCTATGGTTTGCAGTCACGACTAGCTCACACATTCTTTTATGGTTCATAATTATTTGTGGAGGCTTGCATTTGCTTTTTGTGATTCATTCATCAAGATCAGAAGGTCTCATTCTAAAGAATCATTAGATATTTCTCTCTATGACTCGCTCCATCACTCACATTGTATTCTGAGGCAACTTGTATTTGTTCTGGAGCACAAATATTTGAGGCACCACATATATAAATTTGAAGCATCGCATCCATATATGAGGCATCTCATATGTAATATAGTAACTTGCAATAGATTTTTGTGGTGGGTCATGGTATATATTTTAGTGGCACGCTACACTATGTGATCGATCTAATTGGAGGCTCACTCTATTTGTGATCGATATAATTCATGGCTCTCTCTATCTATGATTGATATTAATTGGTGGCCTGCTCTACTTTGTGGTGTTATACTTTGTGGCTCACACATCACAGTGGCATATGATTTGGCACAACAATGGCATACATTATACTATGTTCTAACTACGTTACAATAGCATACAATGCACTCTATGGTATTGTATAACATTTGTTGTGGTTCATATTCTTTATGTGGCTCACATATTTCAGTGACTTGCCAATCTCTGAGGCTTTCATTTGTATTTGTTTTTATGTATGATAATAATAGTGATGAGGGAAAAGATCCCTGAATGTGCTTCCTTTTTGGTCATGTCATATGTTGGTTGTTATACTTATGGTTACCTCTAAGGGGAGTGACCTAAGAATGTATGACAGTCACAGTGCTATATGACAGTGAGACAATGGTCTTGTTGAACGTAATTCATTGACCTTGTTAACAGTGAAGAATGATAATGACAGTGAAAGTGACAGTGACTCTTATATGGCAGTGACAATGACACATGTAAAAGTAATATTTCTCTTATGATACATATGATACAATGAACTTGCTCCATGATGAAAGTGACCTTTCTATTATAATGATAGTAACTATGCTCTCTTGATGTCAGTGATATTGCTCTTATGATATATGAAACTTGATAGTGATGATATTGATGACACTTATTGCAGTGGCATGGATGATGCTACTTGAAACAGTGATATGATATCAACTCTCTTGGACTTGTTTGATTATCGGAGATCAGATTGTTCAATTCACAAATGTAGTTGTGAACTCACTTGTGTTAGCCCTAGGAGGCCTAATGTGATTATGTATGTCATTCTTATTGTACCTTGTATCTCATCTAAACAATTGATGAATATCTAATAGAAGAAGAATCTAGTTGGACTTTCCCATTTATGGGATTTTTCCCTCATCTCTTACCTAAGTCTTAATGTCTCCATTGTGTATGTTTTTTCTTCTATTGTGCTTTACTGTTCCACTGCATTGTTGAAGTTTATTTTTCTTTCTACATAATTTCTAATGATGATATGATGTTATGGGGTGAATGTAATTTGTAAATTATGAAAAATTTTGAAAATGAAATTATCTACAACAAAGGACAATCTAGCCCTAAAAATTAACAATATACAAGCTTCAAAGATACATCAAACATTTCAGAGTTGGTTGAGAAACCAATGGTCTCCCACCTTATCAAAGCATTAGGGATCACTTCCATTAGCAGAAGTCTTCATCTTCTTTCCAAATTTAAAATTATTCCAAGAATTGCATCAAGTGTTCTAGAGTTGATCGTCATCCTTAAACCACCACCAATTGAGACCTCGAGTTCTTCCACCTTATACCATCATTTCAAAGAGAACATTCAGTAAATTGTCACCATGCGTTCTTGCAATCTTGTATTCTAGCTCTCTTCTTAGACTTATATACACCCCTTCGGATTAAGGGGGAGGATGTTAGACACCTAATATGCTAAGAGTTGGTGTGGACAAATGTGAACAACGACAAAAATCCAAGAGACCACGTGGATATGAAAACCAATGCTCATAAGTGTTATAGGCCATTTTGTCAAATCTGGTCAATAGGCCTACAAACTGGATCAGTCAACATCCATGAACACCTTGTCATCACCCCTACACAAATCCATGAGCATGACTCTTCCAAATCCCTCATTTTCTGACTTTGACTACTTCATTTTAGTGCTTTTTTGACCCAACGCATCCTTCCCTTTAGGGACCTGCGTTCAACAACCTGTTTCTCAACTATGCACCTACTCTGATCAGAGTAGATTGTCCCTTGTTTGGGGTGTGTTGATTCTAGAAATTTGGGAAAAATAAAAATAATCCCGAAGCTTCGTCTTCTAGAAATTTCCAAGAGTTGTTACAACCATTTACCTTGGATAATAACTTTGAATCCTATCTGATCCTACCTTGGAGTTTTCACCTCTTATCCCTTGATCTCATCCTCTCATTAAGAGTGGATCTCAAGCTTAGATTGGTAAACAGATAAGAATTCCTAAACTACCATCCTCTCCTATATATTTACTACCATCCACAAGCTAGAGGTTGGATTTTGGAGACTAATAATACCCTTATGTTGTTGCCTTGATCATAAGAGAGCTATCATTCCCATGCCTTAGGGTGACCTTGAGGTGTACATTGTGGCAAGCAAGGACAATTCAACTTGGGGAGATCTCTACAAGATCAACTTCCACTTTTGGTTGTAAATTCTCTCCCTTTAATATTAATACAAAGAGTATATTTTTTTCCTATATGTGTTATGTTATGTTTACATTCATATATTTCAATTCTCTGTTGATCCATTGAATAGAGTGATTGGATAATGCTACATAGGTGTCGTAGATATTTTTCTTGTGTTGATTGTTTTTGCAGGTTCTAATTATAGTGATCGAAGCTATGGTTGAATCTTACAAGCCAAGAAGAGAGAAGAGCTTGTAGTGGATCACAAGTAAGAATCTTCCCATCTTCCAATTCCTCTATGGAGAAATTTATAGTCTTTGATTTCTGTTGTTCTAGACCAGGCCACTAGGTCTAGGGAAGATATTTTTTTCCATAGTTGTAGATTATATATAACAAATTGGTGACTCTTCTAGGGATCGATTCATCCCCTTATTGGTTTCCTTGATTTTTTCCCTTGTAATACCTCTTGAGCAGACCTCCAATGTCTCACTCATTTTTAATTGACCCTAGGTAGACCTTTCATTGTGTTGCATTTTTTTTTTGTGTTGGAAACTCCCTTTTCCTTGATCAACACACCCCCTGGTCTGCTGACAGAGCATTGCATACCACCCTGGCCTTCTCTGTACTTGTGTTGTAGAGGACTAGTAGCCTCTTTGCACCTGCGTCGACCCTTGTTTCATGCAAAAAAATTCATTTTCATTCTTTGCTCTCTAATTAACTTGATTCCAGTTGGTCCTCGTTTTGTCCCTGAGTGGGTTTAGCTCTCTCAGAAACCTTCATCTTGTTTTCTTTTGGTTTTGTGTGCCTTTGATAATAATTTGTTTAGATTTTCCTTTGTTATTGTCATTAGGTCATTGGGAAATTGAATGCTTGATCATTGAGTTGCTTGAAGGAATTGTTGTTTCAATCATTGTTCTGAAAAGTGTTTTTTATCAGTGATTAGGAGAATATCTTAGTTTTCATATGAAAATTAAATGAAATTGAAAAGATAAATTTGATATATTATGCATTGCATATAGGGTTTTGTGAGTGAAATTGTAATCAGAAAAAATTGCATTAGGGGAATTGCTTAACAATCTTGTTTGTTGAATATTCTTTGATCTCTTGCCTCCCATATATAGATTTTCATTGAAAAGAAAAGTTTCATTTTATCATGTTAGCTTGAATTTTAGGATATTCAAGTGAAATTTGTGGTGAGCCTTGAAAACCAAAACTTAATTCAAGATAAACTTTAAAATTATTGAATCAACTTAAGGAGCATTTGTAACATTAACACGAACATCTAGAGGTCTAGGCTAGAGACGTGTTCCGATGTCTATAAACATAGGAGCTATCGTTTTTTTCCAGCGTTGCATTTCCGATATATCGTTCCATGTACGTAAGTGTATCAGATCGTTCTCCACATACCTCCTAGTATATTGGATGGTGCTCCACACATGAAAAGTATTTGGGAACGCTCTCATCATACAGTTATGCATTAAACAACACTAACACAGACTACACTTCCATGTACCATCAAGTATATTTTGGAAGTCCACCATAGGTTGCTATCCTTGTCATAAGTAACCGAGTCGATTGCCTTGTACACTATGATACACCGAATACAACATTTGGGTAGATTTCCTGTTCGTACGTAAATCCTTGTTTCTCCAAGGTTATATATTGCAGTTCACAGTTGCTTGGTAAACCTTTATGCCTAGTTTACCCTCTTTGATTTATTTTTTGTGTTAATTGTTGAAATTTATTAATTCAATGTGGAAGAATAAAACTCTTTACTCTGTTGTTCGTGTAGAATGAAAAATCAGTCTCCTCCTCCACCAGAGGAAACTCTTGCCAATTGTAAGAAGCATAAGAAAACGTAGACTACCAAATCTAGTACTTCAGGAGCTATTACTTCTGGTCCTCCATCTGAGATTGATCCACTAGAATCATCTTTTCTTGTGAGTAGGGAGCTCAAGATTACCTCTCCACTGGCTAGTGAATCTGACACAGTTGAAACCAAAGTACTTGAGATCTCTTTACCTGAGGTTATTGAACCTGACTATATTGAATCAGAGACAACTCAACCTGAGGTACCTCATATTTCTACTCCTATTACTACAGGACCTTCTCATTCTCTTCCTTTGTCTCAGACATAACCCCAAACTATATATCCTGGACTTAATGGTGAACCCCTTCCACCTAGTCTTGTAAGTATTGAAGAGATTCCACAGGAAGAGCCTCTCCCATTTGAGCAGCAGATCATTTTCATCAGGCTCATCCTTTTTCTTCTCCTCATACTCCATTTCAGCCTCCTTTGTCTGATTCGTTTCCTTTTAACTCACCTTTGAGCTTCCCTTGGCAATCTTCTTTGGGATAGATAACCATGACTGGTTCTGCTATGGTTTCCCATCCTGTATCTGCTACCATGGCTGAGACAAACCAAGTTGTAACCTCATCCATGTTTGTAATGACACCAGAGGCACATTTGTATGGTGGCCCATTTGTCCTGCCTAGTTACCAATCCTTGTCTGGTACCTTCTCTGGTGCAACATCTAGTCCATGGACCTCTCCCATGACATCTACATCTGGAATTATTTCTGGCACTTCTTTAATGAGCGCTACATAGACTAGTCCTATTCCTCCGTCTACACCTACAGTTCAGCGATAGATTGTCCCTTATGTTAGTGGACATGGTTATTTACAATAGCCCAATCCATCTCCTATTAGGAACCCTCCTCTTGGATGGAAGTTTCCTCTATATCATCCTCCTCTTTGAACAGGGGGGAAACCTATTGTAGGTTCATTTCCATCTCCATAAATTAGAGCTCAGCCTCAGATAAGTCTTTTTTATTCTGGAATGGTTGCTAATGTTTGGAAACCTGTTATTCCTATTCAACCCGGTTCAATTGTGTCTTCCTCTTTACTCTCTCAACCTGTTTTGCCTACATCAGAGATTTTTGTTCAACAACCCATATCTCAACCTATTCAAACTCAAATGAATGTGAGCCAACTTTTACAGGTTGTACCTTTAACTCAACCCATTCCGTTGGTATCTGACGCATCTCAAGCGATGTATACCCATCCTCTTCAAGGTAACTTATAGTCACAATAGTTTGGGTAGGCCATTCATCAAACTCAAATGGGATAGAATGTGTATCATATGGCATTATTAGACACAACCACAACCAAACCAACCTTATGTTGGGATGATGCAAAATCCCACAGGCTAACAATATCCACCGTATCAAGATATTCCTCAAATACCTTACGGTCAGCAAGTCCAAACTCAGTTGTTTCAACCTTTGCAAGGTTATCCTGGAGTTGGAAAACAAGGTTATGTGTACACTGGTTTTCAAAATCCTCCCTATCCTGGGACACAAATACCCATTGCTCAGGCTATCGCATCTCATCCGAGATATCCTCCACCAGACCTTAACAAGTAGTTGCCATTCGTAGCAACTCTCGAATTTCCAGATTTGACCAGGCTCACCAATGATTCCAATTGTTCATTCTCCTTGGTGGTCAGTTATTCCTACCAAGTTGCCTTCCAATATTCCTAAATTCAATGGAAATCCTACAGAAGACCCATCCACTCACGTAATGAATTATCATTTATGGTGTTCTTCGAACACCCTCAATGATGATTCTATTCGTTTATGTCTTTTTCAGCATACACTCATTGGTACGATAGCTAAATGGTAATTGAATTACCTCAAGCTTCCTTTGATAACTTTAGCACCTTGGCTACTACATTCCTAACACAATTCTAGTTACCCATAAGATATGGGACTAGAACAAAACTCTTAACTAATTTCAAACAGCCTAATGCCACTCACATCTCTGATCATATTCATGAGCGGTGACGTCGTCTTCATTTGGTTAAGAATTTTCTTCCTAACCAATTGTTAGCTAAATGGTTCATTAGTTCTCTATTGCCATCTATCACAGAAGACGTAGCCAAAGGCGGAGTCGTAGTCGAAGAACAAGTGATTTCTCGTGCCCAATACTTGGATCTCGTTTATACCCAATCTGACACGTTGTATGATAAGTACCAAATGCTCTATGACCTACCGATATTGTTTCCCAAAATCCTGGAAAGAATCACATGTTGTTGATGCGTGATTGGTTCTACCAACCAGCAATCGATGAGTAAACCATCTAATTCAACTCTTGTTGTCATTGCTCAAATCCATCTTGCGACTCCTTCAACTTCTACTTCTAAGATCAATGTCGTTAAATCATCTAAAAGAAAATATTTGCAACTAAGAATTAAGAAGAAATGCAAAATAAAGAAGAAGAAAGATAATGCTCTGCAGGATAAACAAAACAATCAGTCTCTTGAAGAAAAGCGGAAACCTCGTTACCCATGTTTGATCTGTAATGAGGAGAATTTAACTCGTGATTGTCCACACTGAGTGTAGGTGAATCAATTCCTTAAATCATCTGCTACCCCTGCTGTGTTAACATATCTATGTCCAAATCAAGAGACCAATATGGTTTCCCGAGACCATAATTCCTCTAACTCGGTTTTGATTCTTTCCTATACTAAGCACAAAAATGATGTTTTGGTTGCTACCCGCAGTAAAGACTATGGTAATGTGAATCCTTCGAACGGTCAAGCTACTGATCAACCTACCAGTTCGACCACATCTCCAATGGACCCTACCCCAAATGTCATACCTACTAAATTAACAATTAAACCTACCAAGGGCGTTATCCATAAATCGACATTCAACACTTGCGCAAGAGCTGCTCAAAATTATAACATGGTTTAGGATCTGATACGAGACTAGAACAAAACTCTTAACTAATTTCAAACAGCCCAATGTCACTCACATCTCTGATCATATTCATGAGTGGTGACGTCATCTTTGTTTGGTTAAGACTTTTTTTCTTGACCAATTGTTAGCTAAATGGTTCATTAAGTCTCTATTTCCATCTATCACAGAAGACGTAGCCAAAGGCAGAGTCGTAATCGAAGAACAGGTGATTTCTCGTGCCCAATACTTGGATCTCATTTATACTCAATCTGGCACATTGTATGATAAGATACCAAATGCTCTATGACCTACCGATATTGTTTCTCAAACTCTTGGTAAAGAATCACATGTTGATGGCGTGATTGGTTCTACCACCCAGCAATCGACGAGTAAACCATCTAATTCAACTCTTGTTGTCACTTCTCAAAACCCTCCTACGACTCCTTCGGCTTCTACTTCTGAGATCAATGTCATTCAATCATCGAAAGGAAAATATCTGCAACCAAGAAGTAAGAATAAATGCAAAAGAAAGAAGAAGACAGATAATTCTTTGCAAGATAAACAAAACAATCAATCTCCCGAAGAAAAGCGGAAACCTCATTACCGATGTTTGATCTGTAATGAGGAGAATTTGACTCGTGATTATCCACACTGAGTGTAGGTGAATCAATTCATTAAATCATCTGCTACCTCCGCTATGTTAACAGATCTATTTCCAAATCAGGTGACCAATATGGTTGCCCAAGACCCTGATTCCTCTAACTCGGTTTTGATGATTTCCTCTATTAAACACAAAAATGATGTTTTGGTTGCTACCCGAAGTAAGGACTACGGTAATGTGAATCTGTTAAATTATGGTATGTTCTATGCTTATAACAGTTTACTTCTTTTTATTATTATATTCCACCGATTAGAAATCACATGTACATAAAGTAAAGTGCAGATAGAACAGTAAACGATCGACAGAAAACAAGCCAAGACAAGAGACACAAGATGTGGCAGCTAACCAGGGACAAACCCCAAAATGTGTGGGGAAACCCTTTGATCAAATCTTCTTCTATCTTCAATAATTCAGTAGAGAGAAATAGTACAATAAATCTGATTCATATCAGCAGTAGCAAACCCTAGATCAGTAGCATCAGCATTAGCGGCTTCATTATCAAACTAGGGCAGACCATATCTCACAAACCGACAGTCGGATTGACTTCATTCCACCACCAAAAGTTTCGGCTTCCAGAGGAGGTTCAGATGAACCTACAGCGTAGTTCAAATGAGGAGATCTTCTAGGCCACGCAAGTCAATCTTTACTTCTGTAGTTGCAGCTTCAGTTTCAGCAGTTTCCGGTTTCAAACTAGGGCACTCGATATCTTGCAAACCGTTCGTCGGATTGACTTCATTCCACCACCAAAAGTTGCGGCTTTCAAAGGAGGTTCAGATGAACCTACAGCGCAGTTCCAAAGAGGAGATCTTCTAGGCCACGCAATTCAATCTTTACTTCTGCAGTTGCAGCTTCAGTTTCAGCAGTTTCCGGCTTCACATGTGTGAGAGAGAGAGAGACCCATTTCAGCATAGTAGAGAAGAGACTCATATTTGCGCAGTAGAGAGAGATAGATGTGATGAGATGAGTGAGTCCAAATGAGGAAAAGTCCTCTTATATTTATACACAACTTTGGTGGGTGAATAGATGCAACTGTTGGGCTTCTGAGCCTACATGAGTTGTAGGTCGGCTTGATAATAATTCCATAATCAAAATAAATTCATATCTCCATGAATACTTATCGGAATCGGATGATCTTTATATCAATCCTACACCTCTCGACGAGAGGAATCTAATAAAAATATTATCAGCCATGAATAAGATGACCCACATGAAGTTTTTCCCTAGTTTCCAATTTTAACACTCCCTCTCAACCATGGAGAACTTCATCTGCAATCTGTCTATCGGTTGTTACTATTCATCCATCAAATGTAGTGCCTTGTATAGCCTGACCCTTGCCCTGGTCTGCTCTATTTTGCCTGTTCTGCTTTGTCTTGATCTGCCCTTCACTGATCTGTATTGTTTTGTTCTGTTCTGCTCTGCTCTTACATTGTTCTGTTCTACTCTACTTTTGTCTGAATTATGAAGAAGAAGAAATGATCGAGGATGTATCATACTGACTCAAAGTCAGTGTCAGAGTATGTACCACTGGTCCTAGACCAGTCTCAACCAACCCAAAGTCAGCGTCATAGTGAGTACAACTCCAATGGTCCCAGACCAATATAATCCTCCACTGACTCAAAGTCAGTCTCAGAGTATGTACCACTGATCCCAGACCAGTGTCAACCGACCCGAAGTCAGCGTCATAGTATGGTACAACTCCTACCACTGGTCCCAGACCAGTATCATTGATCCCAGATCAATGGAGGTCATCCTAGCGTAGGGAGTACGGTAGTTACAACGATGCATCCATCGGTACTACTATGGTCCCTAACTTCATTTCCCTGCTCATTGATCAGATGAGAGGTACTTCCCATGAGTCCCAGACTGCATGGGTAGGATGCCTCGACAGGAGAACTAATCAATCTTGTCCTCACAGGAGAACACATCAATCCTGCTACAATCGCCATGGAGAACACATCAATCCAGGCCTCACAGGAGAACACATCAATCCTGCTACAATCTCCATGGAGAACACATCAATCCAGGCCTCACAGGAGAACACATCAATCCTGCTACAATCGCCATGGAGAACACATCAATCCAGGCCTCACAGGAGAACTAATCATCCTGCTACATAGGAGAGAAAATCATCATGTTCCACAAGAGAGTGAATCATCTTGTCCCACAAGAGAGCAAATCATCTTGTTCCAGTGCGCACCACCAGGGGAGGGTGAGTCACCCTGTGGTCGTATGTTGTTCCAGTAATAACCGCAAGCCCTCAAAGCTCCCAGAGCTCAATGTATGCAACATGCAGGACCCTTGTACAAGGGTTTCTTGACGACTCCAAGTCGTTTGGGAAAATCACAGATTGGATCTTTCCTCGGGGCTTTGACAAGGTGTATCGACCTGTACATCATCTTAATGCGATGGAACCTCCTTGCTCATCGACTTACCATATCCCAGATGATGTCTATCTACTGGTGCAATCGACGAATATGGGATTCCTCAATAATCGAATCCCACCTCTGGTTGTTATAGAGAATCACAGTGGTATCTAATGTAAATCCAAACAACTCACTGAAGAGCTTTCACAACCAGACTGCCTCACACGAGGTCATGCTAGCAACAATATATCCTACTTCGGCGGTGCTCAAAGCCACTGACTTTTGCTTCTTGCTCATCCAGGATATTGAAGCAGATCCCAAGGTGAAATAGCACCCATAAGTGCTCTTACGGTCCACCACACTGCCTGCCCAATCAACATCAGTATATCCAAGTAGTCTCACATCTCCGACAGTGTATCTTAATCCATGAGAGATTGTGTCCTGAAGACATCTCAGAATATTCTTGGCATCAATGCAGTGAGGCTCAACCGAATATGAGCTCATAATGCTAACTGCAAAACATATGTTCAGACGGAGGTTCACCAAGAACATCAATGTGAATGAGTTTTTGAAACTCAGAGGCATTTCCAAAGTCTGGTCCGACATCACTACCATATAACTTCTAAAAGTTAAGATCCTCGAGGTAGTCACAGGCTTGCAGTCCATCATACCGAATCTTTCCAATATATTTACCACATATTTTCCTTGAGATAGGAAAATTTCCCTTGGCTTCTTCCACACTTCAAGTCCTTGGTCCTTCATTTCAAATTCAGAAGCCATCTCCCTCTTACATTTGTGAATGAGAGGGTTTGCACCAGTTAGAAAGAGGTCATCCACATACAACAACAGTATGAGAGGCTTGTCATCTTCAACCTTAAAGTAAAGGTTAGGATCAGCTTCACTCCTAGTGAATCCCAGCTTCATCAAGTAGCTATCGATCCTCTCATACCATGCTCGGGGTGCTTGCTTCAGCCCATAGAGAGCCTTCTTCAACTTGCATACATGAGATTTTCAATCATAAATCTCAAATCCTTCAGGTTGCTCCACATAGACCTCTTCTTTGATCGAGCCATGCAAGAACGCAGTCTTGACATCCATCTGATGTAGATTCCATCCTTGTGAAGCGGCAAGGGCTATGATCGAGCGGATGGTCGTATATCTAGCAACCAGTGCAAATATCTCATCATAGTCTATACCTTCTTTTGGGAGAAACCTCGAGCAACAAAACGAGCCTTATACTTTTCTGTGCTTCCATCTGCTGCATGCTTTATCTTGTAAAGCCATTTGGAAGTAACAACAGTCTTGTCCTGGGGTCTGGGAACTACTTCCCAAACATCATTCTTTATGATAGACTCATATTCTTCGGTCATAGCATCCTTCCATACTTGATGCTTGACGGCATCTGAGAATGACGAAGGCTCATTTTGTATGATCGTGCTCATGATGGTCAGGTATCCTTGATATCTATTAGGTTTCTTACTTTCACGAAAGGTTCCTTGGGGTGCAGCATGTCCTTCAGAATCATCAAGTAACCCCTTAAGCCATGAAGGCCTCTTCCTAGAAGAGGAAGGCTCATATGGAGGAGGATCAATCGGATCCATGGGTTCTTCTACATCAGGCATTGATTCATCATCCTTTTCTTTCGGTTCCCTGGTTTCGGCTTCTTGAGAGCTCCTCAAAGTTGGAAGATTGATCACCTTGCTGAGAGCCATATCTTCGTCAAAGGTGACATCATGACTAATTATGACTTCCCTTTGACCGGCTACATAGATTCTATAGCCTTTAGTATTTTCACCATAGCCCACGAAAATTTCCTTCTTTCCAGATGCTCCCAATTTATTTCTTTTCTCTTTCGACACATGAAAGTATACAAGGCTTCCAAAAAAATTTAAAATGAGAAACATCAGGTTTCTTACCGGTGAATTTTTCTTCAGGAGTCTTGGAACCCAATGCTTGATGAGGGCATCGATTTTGTACATATACGGCAGTGTTTGTAGTTTCAGCCCATAGAAACTTTGGAAGTCTTTAATCATGTAGCATGGCCCGGAGAGCTTCCATCATCGTGTGGTTCTTCCTTCCCACCACACCATTCTGCTCAGGAGTATGTGGTGTAGTAGTCTCCCTCTTAATGCTAGCCTCAGATGTGCCTAAGTGAACCAACTGTAGTATATCAGAGGTCTTGCTTTGGCTTGAGGGGAATGGTCCCCTTTTGAGCTTTCGTTCGGCACATCCCAGACATACACCTTCTTTCTCTACTTGGAATTCGGGCATCCCTGTTGCCATCTGTCTTACATCGAGTATAGCTTTATAATGAAGGTGGGCAAACCTCCGATGCCAAAGTTTAGACTAAAGAGTTGTGTCACAATACATGACACCTAGCGGGCTTCCATTGACTTGATATAATGAATCAACACTAAACCAGAGAGTAAAGGCATCTTTAACATTATTTTTTCATATACATACCTTGCCATTATTGAAGGTTACCTTGTAGCCTCTGTCTTCCATTGCCAAGATGGACACTAGGTTCCTTTTGAGGTCAGGTGCATTTAATACACCCTAGAATTTCTAGCCTTCTTGAATGCTTGTCCTCTTCCTTGATTCCCAGCTCTCCTCTTACCTTTGCTTTTGAATTTGTCATTCCTTTGATTACCATGAGAGGGATTTTGATCATCTCACGGTGGGAGTCCTTTCTATCAGGGCATTCCCTTGCATAGTGACCTGCTTTATTGCAAATGAAACATCGTCCTTTTCTTCCACCCTTAAATCCAGCCTTTCTTTTCAATTTAGACCCAGAATTATTTCTTCTCTTAGCATGAGAAGAAAAAGCAACAAGAGGACCTTTGGGCAAGGGCATTTCCTGCTCTTCTACCCTTGTTTGTTCTTGAATGCATCTAGCCATTAATTCCTCAAAACTAGGAATTACATTATTGTTCAGAAGAGTAGTCCTGAACACATACCATTCAGATGGTAATCCTCCGATAGTTGTGAGTGCCATTTCTCTGTCAATAATGGTTTCCCTAATAGATAGGAGATCATTCTTGATCTCGGTGATTCTTAAGAAGTATGCTTGCATACTTTCATCTTTACCCTTCTTGATTTCCCTCAACTTATTTCTAAGAAACAAAACTTGATTTGCATCATTAACTTTAAATAAACTCACCAGTCTGTTGTAGATGTCTAGATCAGAGATGTATGCCACTAAGCGCTTGTCGATAGAGTCCTGGATGATCTTCTTTGTTTTGACTTCTCCATTTTTCCATTTGTTCCAGGTAGCAGCAGATGCATTTGATGAAGGCTCAACAATATTACCTCTTACATGGTCCAGCATTCCTTGATCTTCAAGGGTTAGATCGATAGACATCTTCCATCCGTGATAGTCAACTTTCTCACGGAGCTTGTCTTCGACAGGAAAGAGTGTTGAGGACCCCGTAGTTCTTTTAGGATAGCCTTGCCAATCTTCTCTTCAATGATTTCTCTTGCTCTTGCTCGGGCTTTGTCTTCACCTCAGCTCTGATACCATGTTAAATTATGGTATGTTCTATGCTTATAACAGTTTACTTATTTTTCTTATTATATTCCAACAATTAGCAATCACATGTACATAAAGTAAAGTGCAGATAGAACATTAAACGATCGACAGAAAACAAGCCAAGACAAGAGACACAAGATGTGGCGGCTAGCCAGGGACAAACCCCACAATGTGTGGGGAAACCCTTTGATCAAATCTTCTTTTATCTTCAATAATTCAGTAGAGAGAAATAGTAAAATAAATCTGATTCATATCAACAGTAGCAAACCCTAGATCAGTAGCATCAGCATTAGCGGCTTCATTATCAAACTAGGGCAGACCATATCTCACAAACCGACAGTCGGATTGACTTCATTCCACCACCAAAAGTTTTGGCTTCCAGAGGAGGTTCAGATGAACCTACAGCGCAGTTCAAATGAGGAGATCTTCTAGGCCACGCAAGTCAATATTTACTTCTGTAGTTGCAGCTTCAGTTTCAGCAGTTTCTGGCTTCAAACTAGGGCAGTCGATATCTTGCAAACCGTTCGTCGGATTGACTTCATTCCACCACCAAAAGTTGCGGCTTTCAAAGGAGGTTCAGATGAACCTACAACGTAGTTCCAAAGAGGAGATCTTCTAGGCCACGCAAGTCAATCTTTACTTCTGCAGTTGCAGCTTCAGTTTCAGCAGTTTCCAGCTTCACATGTGTGAGAGAGAGAGACCCATTTCAGCGTAGTAGAAAAGAGACTCATATCTGCGCAGTAGAGAGAGAGAAAGATGTGATGATATGAGTGAGTCCAAATGAGGAAAATTCCTCTTATATTTATACACAACGTTGGTGGGTGAATAGATGCGACTGTTGGGCTTCTGAGCCTACATGAGTTGTAGGTCAACTTGATAATAATTCCATAATCAAAATAAATTCATATCTCCATGAATACTTATCGGAATCGGATGATCTTTATATCAATCCTACACCTCTCGACGAGAGGAATCTAATAAAAATATTATCAGCCATGAATAAGATGACCCACGTGAAGTTTTTCCCTGGTTTCCAATTTTAACAGAATCCTTTGAACGGTCAGGCTATTGATCAACCTACTAGTTCGACCACATCTCCGCTGGACCCTACTCCAAATGTCATACCTACTGAATTAACAATTAAACCTACCAAGGGCGTTATCCATAAATCAACATTCAACCCTTGCACAAGAGCTACTCAAAATTATAACATGGTTTAGGATCTGGCTCTGGCTCCATCATCTATTTTGACTCCTGAGGTGTTGCAAAATTTCCCCACCCAAAAGAAGGCTTTCCTTTCAACAATTGGATGTATTGATCCTTCGGATTCCAACCTAGTAGTTTTTAACCATGAGAACCATAAACCTTGACTTCTAGCTCAATTAGCTTTCATGATCTAGGTTGTTGTTCATCGTAAGAATATCCATCGTTCCATTGTAGACGAAGAAGCCTCAACCTGTATTATGTCCATGTCCTGCTGGAAGGCTATTGGTTCTCCCTAATTAAGCTAGTCACCAACCACCTTGAAAGCTTTCAATGGAAGAACTTATAAACCATGTGGGATTTTAAATTCTCTACAGGTAGAATTAGGTGGAAAGACTATATCAGTAGAAGTCAAAGTTATCAATGGACCTCTAAATTATAATCTTATACTGGGTCGTACATTGGTCTATGCCATGGTTACGGTTGTTTCAACATATTTTAGAATGATCACTTTTCCTCATAAAGGCGATATCGTAACCATCGATCAACTCACTTTCTTTGCCACTGATTCGTTAGTTACTGGAAGAGTCCCTCTCGTAGGGGAAACCCCTCACCCATATCAACATGTTGAGGTTGGACTGATTAAGGACTTCTCTCTCATGGGAACCTTTTCGCTTCCTCATCCTTCATTACCTGAAAAATCTACTTCATTTTCTTATATTAATTTGATATCTTATTGTACTGCTCCAGTTGATCCATAGGTGGCACCAGATCAATCTAATATCGACAGTTTTGGTGACCATATGTCACTCAACCCCATTGAGCTATATTACGAATCCATCTATTCGGCTTGTGCGGCCTATTCTGATCCTTCCTCTTCAATCAATTGGGTTGATCATTCTTTAGATTATGGTACATTGTCTGATCCTTTCTCTCGTATGTTTTCCACCGATGAGAGCATCATGGAGATCATGATGTCGGATGATGCACCATGGGGCGATCATCATCATCATTCCTCCTTGTCGGATTCTTTCGAGGACAATCTTAATGAAATTTATCGACCCAATATCATTGAGTTATCTAAGAATTCTGCATCCATCTACAATGTTAATTTTCAGAACAGCTTGTCAAACATTGGAGAGATTATTCCTCTCGACATTTTAGTTAAACCCGGTATTGTTGAAAATCTACATATCAGTGCGTCTTGCTCTCCCGATGAGGTCAAGACTTATAAAGCCCTATTCCAGGAATTCACAGATGTTTTTGTCTGGTATTATGAAGAACGGTTAGGTATTGATCCAAACATTGTTGTCCATGAAAATAAAGCGTATCATGATGCTAACCAGTTCAGCAAAACCTTCATCATGTTCATCCAAGGAAGGTCATCGCTATCAAAGCCGAAGTTGAAAAATTTCTATGCGTTGGTTTCATCTACCATGTACCTTTAACTGATTGAGTGTCTAATATTGTTCCTGTCACGAAGAAATAAG
The DNA here is from genome assembly GCA_031772625.1 of Pinus tabuliformis. NCBI lineage: Eukaryota > Viridiplantae > Streptophyta > Pinopsida > Pinales > Pinaceae > Pinus > Pinus tabuliformis. Next base: position 858,969,128 of record CM062805.1, read on the forward strand.
TAACAATGTTCCTGTGTCGATTATCGGGATATCAATCGTGCTTGTCCAAAGGACAATTATCCCACCCTGTTCATCGACCAGATTTTTGATGATTATGTCGATTGTTAAATATTTTCATTTATGGATGGTTTCTCTGGCTATAATCAAATCAACATTCTCCCCGCGGATCAACATAAAAATGCATTTATTTGTCCCTACGACACATTTTCATATAGAAAAATCCCTTTCGAATAATAGAATGTTGGGGCTACGTTCCAGAGGGAAATGAATTATGATTTCCACAACATCAAGCATATTGTGTAACCTTATTTAGATGGTCTATCTACTTATTCACGACATCGGGCTGATCACCTGATGCATCTTAGGGCCATCTTTTTACGATGTAGAAATTATAACATTCGACTTAATCTGCACAAATGTATGTTTTGCGTAAATTTCAATCGTCTTCTTGGTTTTGTTGTATCAAAACAAGGAATTTGTATTGATATATTGAAAGTTCAGGCGATCATTGATCTCCCTGATCCTTCTTCCCTCCTTCATCTTCAACAACTCCGAGGGAAGGCTAACTTTCTTTGGAGGTTCGTCCCCAACTACGCCGAACTAACCAAAGGATTTACTCGCTTGTTAAAGAAAGGGGTTCCCTTCCATTGGGACAACGCTGCTCAAAAGACATTTGATGTCTTGAAATATGTACTGATTCAAGCGTCCTTATTACATCCCTCTTATTACCAATGTGATTATTTCTTGTACCTCGTCGTTGTAGTTACTACCATTTTCATGGTATTAGTTCAGGAGGATGATGTAGGAACTGAACATCCTATTTATTACTTGAGTCGGAATCTCAATGATACCAAAGTCAAGTACACCCATGTTCAAAAGTTAGTTTTTGTAGGTCCAGGTTTTCCAGAGATTTCGCCATTACATTCTATTCCACAAAACTATGGTTGTTTTGGATTTCAACCCCATTACATTCATCTTGTCACGACAGTTGTTGGGGGGAAATATTCTAAGTGGATTGTTATCCTACAAGAGTTTGATTTGGAATTCATCAAATCCAAGTCAAAGAAATAATTAGCTTTTGCTGAGCTAATTTGCTACCTTCTGATCCAAAAGGGATCCAAGAAACCCTCTAAGTCTTCAAAAATCAAAACAATCACAAAAGAAGGAGTTTTAGAAGTATCAGATTACACTATTGGGAGGAAAAAATATGAAGAAATAGTGAAAAATAGGCTTATCGGCAGTCAAAGGAGCAACACACGAGAGCCGTCGGATCTGGCCAATCAACGGTCTAGATCTGATCGGCATATCGCAAATCGACAGAGGCTATTAGAGGCTATCGGAGGCAGTTGCATAAATGTTGCAATAGCGATCAGCAGGGTCAATGAGGATTGTTGTTCAAGCACGCAGATTGACGGCCCACGTTAACCCGCCATATCGCATCGACAGATTACAACGGAAACGCTTACAATGGTCTGGGGCTCATGTGACATGCGATTGCGACAAGTCGCATCGCAAAATCGCATCGGAGCTACACAGAGGAGCGGGGATATATATATATATATATATATATATATATATATATATAGATGCGATATAGCCTGACCCAATGGTGATATAGGTGATATTCCATAAAATTTGAGATTCGCCAAACAACAGTTTCTAAGTATTTTCGCGTATTTCGTTTATTAAAAAAATACGAACAGAAGCATCGATGCGATGGAAACCGGACCCAAAAGGGTTTGTGGATGAAAATATATAATATTTCAAGTCCGCATAAAGTCATTTTTTGCGATATTTTAAGTGTCTTAACGTATTTTCCAAATACAAAGGGGAAACCATGACACATGGGCAGTTGCGATATGCGATAGCGATTGAGGGCGGACCCGATAGGAATATAGTATGGATTTACGAATATTTGAAGTCTGATGAACAGTGTCTTGGTGGATTTTTTTCTGTGTTTGAATGTATTTCTCTGTGTAAACAGAGAATGGCTATTTCAGGGATTTCAAAGGCCAGATGGACTCTTTCGTTGCAGAACAGGTGGCCACCTCCCCTAAAGACGTTATGCTATGATTGCTAACACTCAGAAGGGGGATTTGAGCGGACAGAGGCCAGGGAGCCAGAGAGCCCGAGAAGAGGAAACGAATAGACAGCGCAGATTGGCTTTAAAGCCACAGACTGCCAGAAACAGAGACAAGTAATGCTGAGACAAAGAGCAAACAAAGACAAGGATTCAGTGAGGAGAGTCTGTGTACTCAGAAAGACTTGGGGGATCCAAGTGAAGCTTGGTTGTTTTGTATCTGTTGTGTGAGACTCAAATTGATCTCACTTTTGTAAAAACTCTGCTTCTGAAGAGATAATAGAGAGGTCACCACTGAAGGCTGGACCAGGAGACGTAGCCCAGGAGTGTTGGGTGAACTCCTTATTAAACGTGTTGTGTTTATGTGTGTTTGTCTATTATATTCTTTAACTGCTTCATTGTCTATGTATTTCGCAATCTTATCGATCCATTTCACAAAGTAGCATAGGCAAATCCATGCACGAGTTTGTAATACCTTAATAATTGTCTAAGATCTCATTTTCAGATCAAGTGGTATCAGAGCTTTAGGTTTGCTAAGGTTAGACAAGCTTGTGCTCAATTGTTGAATGCTAACTAGGTCAAAGCTCAAATTAGGAGAAGGAGAACTAGTTGAGGCTAACCTAGAAATTGGAAGAGTCTATCCTAGGAGGAAAATGACAGAAGAAATTCCCTTGGAATCAGACTCTTAGTTCATGGACAGTTTCATGACCATGAGAGCCATGGTAGAAGAAATGTACCGAGAATTTAAGAAAGGTCGAGGGGAAAGCCCTTCAACATCTCAAACAGGAAAAGGAGTAGAGGAACCTCTTCTAGTTGCCCATTCAGAAGGCAAAGGGAAAGGGGAAGAACCTCCTCCATCAACACCTCCTTCTAGCCCTGAAAATAAAAAGAAGAAGACTTCTGTGATTAAATTAGATGTAAAATTTGATTTTCCAATATATGATGGAGAATTAAATGCAGAAAAGCTAGATAACTGGATTAGACAGATTGATGTATATTGCAGGGTGCAAAACATCGATTCAGAAAGGAGAAAGATTCAGCTGGCCAGCCTTCGCCTTGGAGGAACTACCCTAGTGTGGTGGGAAGGCAGGACACAAGCTGATTTGAAGAAGCATGGTAAAATTATTTCTACCTGGAGTGAATTTGTTTCTGCCATTAAAAAAAAATTCTATCCACTAGCTTATATGCAGCAAGCTATGATGAGTTGGAAAACTCTTCGCCAATTAAAGGAGCAAAGTGTACAAAGCTATACCCAGGAATTTAGAAAAAGATCTTTAATTCTAGGCATTTCTCTAGACTCACTTGAAACTTTGTTGAAGTATATAGGTGGTCCGCATAGCTATTTGAGGCACACCATTCTCATGTTTAACCCCACTAGCATAGATGAGGTATCCGTTCAGGCTACACATCTAGAGGCTAGAGGCAAGAATGTGAACCCAGAGATTGGGGGATCATCAAAACCCACTGCAAGCAAGAACAAGGAAAAGAGGAAGCAGAAATGGAAAGAGAGGAAGGAAAACCTTCATGCACTCACTGCAAGAAGGATGGACACGATGATGAACATTGCTGGTCTTTGCATCCAGCGCTGAAGCCCAAGAAGTTTGATGGAAAGAAGAAGAAGGCTACTGCTGCTATTCAAAAAGATTTGGGGTCAGACTCAGGTGATGAAACAATAGTCACAGCGATAGGTATAAAAGGTAAAAATTCTGAAGCATCTACTAGTAATTCTACACAAACTATAGATAATGAAGAAAATGAGAGGAAAAGACATGAACTTTTTCATATTAGAGTTATTTCCAAGCATCAAAAGATTGAAACTTTATTTGATAGTGGTTCACAAATAAACTTGATTTTTGAAGCAATTGTAAAGAAGTTGGGATTACTAACCACACCTCACAAGAAGCCATATCCATTAGGTTAGGTATGTGATAAAGCAAAGCTAAAAGTGACTAGACAATGTAAACTTAGGTTTTCTTTTGGGTCAAGATTTGTAGATGAGGTTGAGTTAGATATCGTTCCCTTGGATATATGTGGAATTGTTTTAGGAAGTCCTTACTTGTATGATAGAAAACCATTTTCTATAGAGCTGAAAATAAGTATCAACTCAGCAAAGATGGAATAGAATATATTGTAAGAGCTCATAAACTCAAGATGGAATAGAATATACTGTAAGAGCTCATAAACTCAAAACTAATTACATTCTCATAAACTCAGGCAGATGAAAAGAATTGTAAATTCATGCAAACAATTTTTACTGATGGTTGTAAAGGAAAAGAACCCTGATAAAACCAATATATTTGAAGGATGTGATGCTAAACAGAAAGTTGATTTAGAAAAAGTTGTTTTAGAATATGATATCCTATTTCAAGAACCTAAAAGTCTACCACCCAAAAGGGAAATTGTACATGATATTCATTTGCAGCAAGATGCTCCATTACCTAACATCGGAATGTACAGGTTATCCGCTTTAGAGAATGTAGAGATCAAGAAGCAGGTACAGGAGCTGCTCGAGAAAGAGTTCATAAGACCAAGCACATCACCATGCGGATCTCCAATCGTGTCGGTGAGAAAGAAAGATGGTTCGTGGAGGATGTGCATTGATTACAGAGCACTGAATAAAATAACGATCAAGAATCATTATCCTCTTCCTCGCATAGATGATCTATTAGATCAGTTGAAAGACGTTGTTTACTTTTCCAAGTTGGACTTGCGTAGTGGCTACCATCAGGTCAGAGTAGCAGAACAAGATGCATGAAAGACTGCTTTCAAAACAAAGCAAGGGTTGTATGAATGGCTGGTTATGCCTTTTGGCTTAACTAATGCTCCTGCCACTTTCATGAGAGTTATGAATGATGTACTCAGGCCTTTTATTAATGATTTTGTAATTATATATTTAGATGACATTCTTGTTTTCAGTAAAACATGGAAAGAACATTTGAAGCATGTAAAGCAGACTTTAGATGTCTTGAAGAGAGAAAATCTCTATGTTAAGTTATCAAAATATGAATTTGGCAAAACATCTTTAAATTATTTGGGTCATATTGTAGGGGGTGGTGAATTGAAGATAGATCCCTATAAGGTTGAAGTCATTGTGAACTGGCCTAAACCCAAATCTGCTACAGAAGTTAGAAGCTTCCTAGGAGCAGTGCAATATTGGAGAAAGTTTATTGCTAACTTTTCCTTGATTGCAACTCCCTTACATGCTTTAACAAGATTAAACAAGGTGTTTTAGTGGGGAGGCAAACAGCAGAAAGCCTTCGACATCTTGAAAGAAAAAATTAGTACAACACCAGTACTAGCATTGCCAGATCTTCAAAGACCATTTGAGATTAAAACATATGCCAGTGACTATGCGATGGGAGCAGTATTGCTGCAACATGGTAAACCCATATGTTATCACTCTGAGACATTTAATTCTGCAATAGTTAATTATTCCACATATGATAAAGAATTTTATGCATTAGTGCAGAGTGTGAAAAAGTGGAAATATTACCTATTGGGCAAGGAAACAATCATACATATTGATCATAAACCACTTCAATATTTGCACTCACAAACTAAATTGCAGCAATCAAGACACTATAGGTGGATGGGTTTTCTACAACAGTTTCATCTAGTCATCAGATATAAGAAGGGCATACACAATAAAGTTGCAGATATGTTATCAAGACCAATCATAAATGCATCTACTATACTTAAGCATAACTCAGTATTGCATGAAAGCTACATTGAACAATATGCTCAAGATATAGATTTTAAAGATGTATATACAACTTTAGGTCATGGCAAACAAGTAGAAGAATTGGATTATCATGTTAAGGACCAACTCTTGTATCATTTGGGAAAGTTATGCATTCCTCAAATTGAAGGAGTTAACATAATCCGAGAAGCACATACTTCTCTAATATCAGGTCATTTTGGTGTAAGTAAAATAGTTGCACAGCTGCAAAGATTCTTCTATTGGCCAAAAATGCATGAAACAGTTTCTAGATATATTAAAAGTTGTACCATGTGTGCTAAAAGAAAGCCCAAAAATATAAAATTAGGCCTGTACACTCCACTACCAGCTCCTTCTTGTCCTTGGGAAAGTGTTTCCATGGACTTTGTTGGGGGATTGCCAAAATCTAGAAAAGGTCATGACTATTTATATGTTATTCTGGATAGGTTCAGCAAAATGTGTATTTTAATACCTTGTAACAAGCAAATTACAGCTGAACAAACAACGAAGTTGTTCTTTCAGCATGTCTGGGTGCATTTTGGGTTACCCACTTCCGTAGTATCTGATCGAGATTCCCAATTTGTTGGGAAGTTTTGGTCAAGTCTGTGAGAATTGATAGACACCAAACCAAAGAAGAGCACAGCCTTTCATCCCAAACAGGTGGCCAAACAGAGGTGGTCAATAGGACAGTGATCCAGTTGCTCAGGGGTTATTGCAGCAAGCATCCCAAGCTTTGGGATGAACATTTATGTTATGTGCAACATTATTACAACTGTGCCAAGAATTCTTCTACATAGAGATCTCCTTTTGAGACTTGTTTTGGTTTTATACCAAGGTCTCCCTTGGATTTTGTCTTTGAAAAAGGCATAGTGGTTGATGGACACAGTGATGTGGACAAAGCAACCAAGTTCATTGAACAAATCCAAGAAATTCACTAGGCAGTGCAGGAACAGTTGGAAAAGAGCCAAGCCAAGTACAAGGCAAGGCATGATAAGCATCGAATTGAACATGGCTTCCAGGTTGGTGATCAAGTCTGGCTGTACATCAGCAAACACAGAATGCAAGGTGAAGGAAAGAAGATGAAGCCAATAAGGTATGGACCTTTCAAGATACTTGAGAAAAATTTTCGCCTTGATTCGCCAGCTTACATGCACATCTATTTAGTGGTTAATGCAGAAAATTTGAGACTGTTTAAACCTTCATTAATTCAAGATCCCGAAGAGCAAAGTCAGTTGCCTTCTATTGGTGATCTGTTGCCTGAATATCTCAATGAGTTGCAGGAAGATACAATTCCGGAAAGGAAGGTGAGAAATACGTGCAAAGGGGATATTGAGTGCCTCAGAATTGGACTCAAAGGTTCAAAACCCAGCAGTGCACGATGGATGGAAATTGGACAAGTGAGGAAGTTGTATCCTCACTTGATTGATGCTTGAAAACCAACTTTTTGTGGTCCAAAAGCTTTTTCAGTGGGAAGGCGCAATCTAAAACGAATCCAAGAAACCCTCTAAGTCTTCAAAAATCGAAACAATCGCAAAAGAAGAAGTTTTAGAAGTATTAGATTACACTATCAGGAGGCAAAAATATGAAGAAATAGTGAAAAACAGGCTTATCGACGGTCAAAGGAGCAACGCACAGTAGTCGTCGGATCAGGCCGATCAACGGTCCATTTTCGATCGACATATCGCAAATCGACGAAGGCTATCGGCGGCAGCCGCATAAATGTTGTGATAGCAATTAGCGGGGTCAATGAGGACTGTCGATCAAGCGCGTAGATCAACGGCCCACGTTAACCCGCCATATCGCATTGGAATATTATAATGGAAACGCTTACAACGGTCCGGGGCTCATGCAGCATGCGATTGCGACAAGTCACATCGCAAAATTGCATTGGAACTACACAAAGGAGTGGGGATATATATATATATATATCTATATATATATATATATATATATATATATATATATATATATATATATATAGCGATAGCCGAACCCAATGGAGATATAGGTGATATTCCATAAAATTTGAGATCCGCCAAACAACAGTTTCTACGTATTTTCATGTATTTCGTTTATTAAACAAAACACAAAGGGAAGCGTCGATGCGATGGAAACCAGACTTGAAAGGGTTTGTGGATGAAAATATATAATATTTCAAGTCCGCATAAAGCCATTTTTTGTGATATTTTAAGTGTTTTAACGTATTTTCCAAATACAAAGGGGAAACGATGACACATGGGCAGTTGTGATATGCGATAGTGATTGAGGGTGGACCCAATAGGAATATAGTGCAGATTTACGAATATTTGAAGTCCGATGAATAGTGTCTTGGTGGATTTTTTCTGTGTTTGAATGTATTTCTCTGTGTAAACAGAGAATGGTTATTTCAGGGATTTCAAAGGCCAGATGGACTCTTTTGTTGCAGAACAAGTGGCCACCTCCCCTGAAGACGTTATGTTATGAGTGCTAGCGCTCAAAAGGGGGATTCGAGGGGACAGAGGTCGGGGAGCCAGAGAGCCCGAGAAGAGGAAACGAACAGACAGCACAGATTGGCTTTAAATCCACAGACTGCCAGAACCAGAGACAAATAGTGCTGAGACAGAGAGCAAATAGAGACAGGGAGTTAGTGAGGAGAGTCTGTGTACTCAGAAAGACTTGGGGGATACAAGTGAAGCCTTGTTGTTTTGTATCTGTTGTGTGAGACTCAAATTGAGTTCACTTTTGTAAAAACTCTGCTTTTGAAGACATAATAGAGAGGTCACCACTGAAGGCTGGACCAGGAGACGTAGACCAGGAGTGTTGGGTGAACTCCTTATTAAACTTGTTGTGTTTATGTGTGTTTGTCTATTATGTTCTTTAACTGCTTCATTGTCTATGTATTTCACAATCTTATCAATCCATTGCATAAAGTAGCATAGGCAAATCCATGCACATGAGATTATAATACCTTAATAATTATCTAAGATCTCATTTTCAAATCACCTTCCCAATTCTGAAACTGAAACAACAACTAGTGATTCTATTCCAGATGAATTTTCGTTTCTGATCTCGTCATCTGATCCATGGTATGGAGATATTATCATATATCTTCAGACCTAGACTTTCTGGTCTGATACCTCACGCTCTGATCAACGACATATCTGATATCAAGCCAAACATTATATTATAATCAATGACACTCTCTATCGTTGTAGTATCGATATGGTTTTTCAAAGGTGTCTCACGCATGAGAAGGTCGTAAAAGTCTTAAATGAATGCCATTCGAGGGCATGTGGTGGTCATTTTTCTCGACACTGTACAGAAGATCTTATATGCTGGTTACTTTTGGCCTACCATATTTCACGATTGTATCCTCGCCACCCAAAAGTGTCATGCATGTCAAATATATGATCAAATGTTAAGTTATGGTATGTTCTATGCTTATAACAGTTTACTTCTTTTTCTTATTATATTCCACCGATTAGCAATCACATGTACATAAAGTAAAGTGCAGATAGAACATTAAACGATTGACAGAAAACAAGCCAAGACAAGAGACACAAGATGTGGCGGCTAGCCAGGGACAAACCCCACAATGTGTGGGGAAACCCTTTGATCAAATATTCTTTTATCTTCAATTATTCAGCAGAGAGAAATAGTACAATAAATCTGATTCATATCAGCAGTAGCAAACCCTAGACCAACAGCATCAGCATTAGAGGCTTCATTATCAAACTAGGGCAAACCATATCTCACAAACCGACCGTCAGATTGACTTCATTCCACCACCAAAAGTTTCGGCTTCCAGAGGAGGTTCAGATGAACCTACAGCATAGTTCAGATGAGGAGATCTTCTAGGCCACGCAAGTCAATCTTTACTTCTGCAGTTGCGCTTCAGTGTCAGCAGTTTCCGGCTTCAAACTAGGGCAGTCGATATCTTGCAAACCGTTCGTCGGATTGACTTCATTCCACCACCAAAAGTTGTGGCTTTTAGAGGAGGTTCAGATGAACCTACAACGCAGTTCATATGAGGAGATCTTCTAGGCCACGCAAGTCAATCTTTACTTCTGCAAATACAGCTTCAAATTCAACAGCTTCCGGCTTCACATGTGCGAGAGAGACCCATTTCAGCGCAGTAGAGAAGAGACTCATTTCTGCGCAGTAGAGAAGAGACTCATTTCTGCACGGTAGAGAGAGAGAGATATGATGAGATGAGTGAGTCCAAATGAGGAAAAGTCCTCTTATATTTATACACAACGTTGGTGGGTTAATAGATGCGACTGTTGGGCTTCTGAGCCTACATGAGTTGTAGGTCGACTTGATAATAATTCCATAATCAAAATAAATTCATATCTCCATGAATACTTATCGGAATTGGATGATCTTTATATCAATCCTACACCTCTCGACGAGAGGAATCTAATAAAAATATTATCAGCCATGAATAAGATGACCCACATGAAGTTTTTCCCTGGTTACCACTTTTAACACTCCCTCTCAACCATGGAGAACTTCATCTGCAATCTGTCTATCGGTCGTTACTATTCATCCATCAAATGCACTGCCCTGTACAGCCTGACCCTTGCCCTGCTCTGCTCTATTCTGCCCGTTCTGCTTTGTCTTGTTCTGCCCTGCATTGATCTGTAATGTTTTGCTCTATTCTGCTCTGCTCTTGCATTGTTCTGTTCTGCTCTACTTTTGTCTGAATTATGAAGAATAAGAAATGATCGAGGATGTATCATACTGACTCAAAGTCAGTCTCAAAGTATGTACCACTGGTCCCAAACCAGTCTCAACCAACCCGAAGTCAGCGTCATAGTGAGTACAACTCCACTGGTCCTAGACCAGTATCATCCTCCACTGACTCAAAGTCAGTCTCAGAGTGCGTACCACTGGTCCCAGACCAATCTCAGCCAACCCGAAGTCAGCTTCATAGTAAGTACCACTCCTACCACTGGTCCCAGACCAGTATTGCAGTCTCAGAGAGTGTACCACTGGTCCCAGACCAGTCTCAACCGACCCAAAGTTAGCGTCATAGTATGTACCACTCTCACTGGTCCCAGACCAGTACTGCACTGACACGAAGTCAGTCTCGGAGTATGTACCACTGGTCCCAGACCAGTCTCAACCGACCCGAAGTCAGCATCATAGTATGGTAAAACTCCTACCACTGGTCCCAGACCAGTATTGCAGTCTCAGAGAGTGTACCACTGGTCCCAGACCAGTCTCAACCGACCCAAAGTCAACATCATAGTATGTACCACTCTCACTGGTCCCAGACCAGTACTGCACTAACACGAAGTCAGTCTCAGAGTATGTACCACTGGTCCCAGACCAGTCTCAACCGACCCGAAGTCAGCGTCATAGTATGGTACAACTCTCACTGGTCCCAGACCAGTACTGCACTGACACGAAGTCAGTCTCGGAGTATGTACCACTGGTCCCATACCAGTCTCAACTGACCCGAATTCAGCGTCATAGTATGGTACAACTCCTACCACTGGTCCCAGACCAGTATCGCAGTCTCAGAGAGTGTACCACTGGTCCCAGACCAGTCTCAACCGACCCGAAGTCAGCGTCATAGTATGTACAACTCTCACTGGTCCCAGACCGATACTGCACTGACACGAAGTCAGTCTTGGAGTATGTACCACTGGTCCCAGACTAGTCTCAACCGACCTGAAGTCAACGTCATAGTATGGTACAACTCCTACCACTAGTCCCAGACCAGTATCATTGATCCCAGATCAATGGAGGTCATCCTAGCGTAGGGAGTACGGTAGATACAACGATGCGTCCATCGGTACTACTATGGTCCCTAACTTCATTTCCCTGCTCATTGATCAGATGAGAGGTACTTCCCATGAGTCCCAGACTGCATGGGTAGGATGCCTCGACAGAAGAACTAATCAATACTGTCCTCACAGGAGAACACATCAATCCTGCTACAATCACCGTGGAGAACACATAAATCCAGGCTGCCATGGAGAACACATCAATCCAGGCCTCACAGGAGAACTAATCATCCTGCTACACAGGAGAGCGAATCATCCTGTTCCACAAGAGAGCGAATCATCTTGTCCCACAAGAGAGCGAATCATCTTGTTCTAGTGTGCACCACCAGGGGAGGGTGAGTCACCCTGTGGTCATATGTTGATCCAGTAGGAACCGCAAGCCCTCAGAGCTCCCAGAGCGCAATGTATGCAACATGCAGGACCCTTGTACAAAGGTTTCTTGCCGACTCCAAGTCGTTTGGGAAAATCATAGATTAGATCTTTCCTCGGGGCTTTGACAAGGTGTATCAAACTGTAAATCATCTTAATGTGATGGAGCTTCCTTGCTCATCGACTTACCATATCCCAGATGATGTCTATCCGGTGGAGCAATTGACGAATATGGGATTTCTCAATAATCGAATCCCACCTCTGGTTGTTACAGAGAATCACAGTAGTATCCAATGTAAATCCAAACAGCTCACTGAAGAGCTTTCGCAACCAGACTGCCTCACATGAGGTTATGCTAGCAACAATATATCCTGCTTCGGTGGTGCTCAAAGCCACCGACTTCTGCTTCCTTCTCATCCAGGTTATCGAAGCAGATCCCAAGGTGAAACAGTACCCGGAAGTGCTCTTACGGACCACCACATTGTCTGCCCAATCAACATCAATATATCCAAGTAGTCTCACATCTCCGGAAGTGTATCTTAATCCATGAGAGATTGTGTCCTAAAGACATCTCAGAAGATTCCTGGCATCAATCCAGTGAGGCTCAACCAAATATGAGCTCACAATGCTAACTGCAAAACATATGTTCGGACGGAGGTTCACCAAGAACATCAATGCGAATGCGTTTTTGAAACTCAGAGGCATTTCCAAAGTCTGGTCCGACATCACTACCATATAACTTCTAAAAGTTAAGATCCTCGAGGTAGTCACAGGCTTGCAGTCCATCATACTGAATCTTTCCAATATATTTACCACATATTTTCCTTGAGATAGGAAAATTTCCCTTGGCTTCTGCCACACTTCAAGTCCTTGGTCCTTCATTTCAAATTCAGAAGCCATCTCCCTCTTACATTTGTGAATGAGAGGGTTTGCACCTATTAGAAAGAGGTCATCCACATACAACACCAGTATGAGAGGCTTGTCATCTTCAACCTTAAAGTAAAGGTTAGGCTCAGCTTCACTCCTAGTGAATCCCAGCTTCATCAAGTAGCTATCGATCCTCTCATACCATGCTCAGGGTGCTTGCTTCAGCCCATAGAGAGCCTTCTTCAACCTGCATACATGAGATTTTCAATCATAAATCTCAAATCCTTTAGGTTGCTCCACATAGACCTCTTCTTTGATAGAACCATGCAAGAACGCGGTCTTAACATCCATCTGATGTAGGTTCCATCCTTGTGAAGCCACAAGGGCTATGATCAAGTAGATGGTCGTATATCTGGAAACATGTGAAAATATCATAGTCTATACCTCCCTTCTGGGATAAACCACGAGCAACAAAATGAACCTTATACTTTTCCATACTTCCATTTGCTACATGCTTTATCTTGTAAAGCCATAAGTAACAATTGTCTTGTCCAGGGTCTGGGAACTACTTTCCAGACATCATTCTCCATAATAGACTCATATTCTATGGTCATAGCATCCTTCCATAGTTAATGCTTGATGACATCTGAGAATGATGAAGGTTCATTTTGTATGATCGTTCTCATGATGGTCAGGTGTCCCTGATACCTGTTAAGTTTCTTACTTTGATGGAAGGTTCCTCAGGGTGCAGCATGTCCTTCAGCATCATCAAGTATCCCCCTAAGCCATGAAGGCCTCTTCCTAGAAGGGGAAGGCTCATGTGGATGAGGATCAATCGGATCCATGGGTTCTTCTACATCAGGCATTGATTCATCATCCTTTTCTTTCGGTTCCCTGGTGTCGGCTTCTTGAGAGCTACTCAAAGTCAGCAGATTGTCCACCTTGCTGAGAGCCATATCTTTGTCAAAGGTGACATCATGACTAATCATGACTTCCCTTTGACCGGTGGTGAACATTTCTTCAGGAGTTTAGGAACCAAATGCTTGATGAGGGCATCGATTTTGTACATATACGGCAATGATTGTAGTTTCAGCCCATAGAAACTTTGGAAGTCTTTGATCATGTAGCATGGCCCGGACAGCTTCCATCATCGTGTGGTTCTTCCTTCCCACCACACCATTCTGCTCAGGAGTATGTGGTGTAGTAGTCTCCCTCTTAATGCCAACCTCAGGTATGCCTGAGTAAACCAATTGTAATATATCGGAGGTCTTTCTTTGGCTTGAGGGAAATGGTCCCCTTTTGAGCTTTCCTTTGGCACATCCCGGACATACACCTTCTTTCTCTACTTGGAATTCGGGCATCCCTGTTACCATCTGTCTTACATCGGGTATAGCTTTGTAATGAAGGTGGGCAAACCTCTGATGTCAAAGTTCGGACTAAAGAGTTGTGTCACAAGACATGACACCTAGCAGACTTCCATCGACCTGATATAATGAATCAACACTAAACCCAAGAGTAAAGGCATCTTTAACATTATTTTTCCATATACATACCTTGCCATTGTTGAAGGTTACCCTGTAGCCTCTGTCTTCCATTGCCAAGATGGACACTAGGTTCCTTTTGAGGTCAGGTGCATTTAATACATCCTAGAATTTCTAGCCTTCTTGAATGCTTGTCCTCTTCCTTGATTCCCAACTCTCCTCTTACCTTTGTTGTTGAATTTGTCATTCCTTTGATTGCCATCAAAGGGATTTCGAGTTGCACCACTGCATACTGTACCATGCTTCTCTAATCATGATTATCATCATGTTGCCCATGTCCATGATTTTATCCATCATAATGCTCACGATCTCATACATAGTGACTTGCTTTATCGCAAATGTAACATCGTCATTTTCTTCTAGCCTTAGGTCTAGCCTTTCCTTTTGATTTAGTCCCGGAATTATTTATTTTCTTTGCATGAGAAGAAAAGGCAGCAGGAGGACCTTTAGGCATGGCCATTCTTGCACTTCTTCCCTTGTTTCTTCTTGAATGCATCTAGCCATTAATTCCTCGAAACCAGGAATTACATTATAGTTCAAAAGAGTAGTCCTGAACACATACCATTCAAATGGCAATCCTCCAAGAGTTGTGAGTGCCATTTCTCTGTCAGTAATAGTTTCCCCAATAGATAGGAGATCGTTCTTGATCTCAGTGATTCTTAAGAAGTATGCTTGCATACTTTCATCTTTACCCTTCTTGATTTCCCTCAGCTTATTTCTAAGAAACAAAACTTGATTTGCATCATTAACTTTAAATAAACTCACCAGTCTATCGTAGATTTCCTTGGAGGTGTCCAGTTCAGAGATGTAGGCCACCAAGTGCTTGTCGATAGAGTCTCGGATGATCTTCTATTGTTTTGACTTCTCCATTTTTTCATTTGTTCCAGGCAGCATCGGATGCATTTGATGGAGGCTCAACAATATTGCCTCTCACATGATCCAACACTCCTTGATTCTCAAGGGTTAGATCGATAGACATCTTCCATCCGTGATAGTCAGCTTTCTCACGGAGCTTGTCTTCAGCGGGAAAGAGTGTTGAGGGCCCCATAGTTCTTTTAGGATAGCCTTGACAATATTATCTTCGATGATTGCTCTTGCTCTTGCTCGGGCTTTGTCTTCACCTCAGCTCTGATACCATGTTAAGTTATGGTATGTTCTATGCTTATAACAGTTTACTTCTTTTTCTTATTATATTCCACCGATTAGCAATCACATGTACATAAAGTAAGGTGCAGATAGAACATTAAACGATCGACTGAAAACAAGCCAAGACAAGAGACACAAGATGTGGCAGCTAGCCAGGGACAAACCCCACAATGTGTGGGGAAACCCTTTGATCAAATCTTCTTTTATCTTCAATAATTCAATAGAGAGAAATAGTACAATAAATCTGATTCATATCAGCAGTAGCAAACCCTAGATCAGCAACATCAGCTTTAGCGGCTTCATTATCAAACTAGGGCAGACCATATCTCACAAACCGACCGTCAAATTGACTTCATTCCACCACCAAAAGTTTCAGCTTCCAGAGGAGGTTCAGATGAACCTACAGTGCAGTTCAGATGAGGAGATCTTCTAGGCCACGCAAGTCAATCTTTATTTCTGCAGTTGCAGCTTCAGTTTCAGCAGTTTCGGGCTTCAAACTAGGGCAGTCGATATCTTGCAAACCATTCGTCGGATTGACTTCATTCCACCACCAAAAGTTGCGGCATTTAGAGGAGGTTCAGATGAACCTACAGCGCAATTTAGATGAGGAGATCTTCTAGGCCATGCAAGTCAATCTTCACTTTTGCAGTTACAGCTTCAAATTCAACAGCTTCCGGCTTCACATGTGTGAGAGAGAGACCCATTTCAGCGCAGTAGAGAAGAGACTCATTTCTGCGCAGTAGAGAGAGAGAGAGATGTGATGAGATGAGTGGGTCCAAATGAGGAAAAGTCCTCTTATATTTATACACAACGTTGGTGAGTGAATAGATGCGACTGTTGGGCTTCTGAGCCTACATGAGTTGTAGGTCGGCTTGATAATAATTCCATAATCAAAATAAATTCATATCTCCATGAATACTTATCGGAATCGGATGATCTTTATATCAATCCTACACCTCTCGACGAGAGGAATCTAATAAAAATATTATCAGCCATGAATAAGATGACCCACATGAAGTTTTGCCCTGGTTGCCAATTTTATCATCGAAAGATCTGTGCTCTTCCTTCTCCTTTGTATCATGTTATTTGCTGGATTGGTCCTTTTATGAAATGGAGCATTGATTTCATGACATGTAACCCTCATTCAGTCGGGGGGCATGGCTATATTATCATAGTGGATGACTATTTTACCAAGTGGGGCGAGGCGACGCCTACATACAATAATATTGACAAAACTGTTGCTCTATTTTTCTTCAACCGTGTTATTGCATGGTTTGGTATTCCACAAGCTGTAGTTACGGACCATGGAAAACATTTCCGCAATCGCAAGATGTCTGAACTGACTACCAAGTTAGGACTTTTCCATGAGAGTTCCACTTGTTATTACCCTCAGGAAAATGGGCAAGTTGAGGTAATCAATAAAGTTCTCAAAATGATGCTTCAACGTATGATAGGGGTCCATAAATCGAAATGACATCTTATTCTTTATGCGGTCTTGTGGGCGTACCGAACCTCTATTAGGACTACTACCGGGTTCACACCATTTCAATTGGTTATGGTCTGAAAGCAATCCTTCCGATTGAATGTGAAATTCCATTCCTCAAACTTTTTGTCGAACTCCTCCTTGCCACTTCCGCGCAAGAGGAACATCTCTTACATCTTACGCGCTTAGATGAAACTCGGCGTGATGTTGCGGTGGCTAATGAAGCCTATAATAAATGTATCAAGGTGCAATATGGCAAGAGTGTCAAGCCTTGTATCTTCTCAGAAGGAGACCTTGTTTTTTTATACGATCAAGAGTCTAATAAATTATGATCAGGGAAGTTTGAGCCAATGTGGCTTGGTCCATATATTGTCATACATGTTCTTACTAAAGGGACCTATGAGCTAGTTTATTTCAATGGATTTCCCTTGGCACAGCCTAGGAATGGGTTGTACCTTAAGAAATATTATGCTTCAATTTTTTCATAATGCACTGTGTACACATTGTAGATAGGTGTGATTGAGTGTGTTTATAGTGAGTTCCCTTCAAAGTTTCCTAGGTTTCCATTAATCTTCTTTACATTTGGTTTCCAGATGTCGGCATCCCTCAAATCATATGTTGGTTATCCTGATGGTACTAGTCGTAGTACTCGAAACCTTTCCTCCACAACTTAGGCGATATATGCTCCAAATGGTGATTTAGTGAGTTTACAAGGTATTTTCATCAGTCTCTCTACAAATAACATTGTTGAGTATAGCACAATGATCGATCTATTGTCTGATGTTATTTCCCATGGTATCAATTGTATAGTTATCAGACTCGAGTCACAGCTTGTACTACAATTGACTAATGTCTATTCGGTTAGAAGTCCAACTATGTTTCACAAGTTCATGACGGTTCGCCTTCTAGAGAGATATTTTGATTTCATCCTGTATCAACATATTTCTAGAAATCTAAATACATTGACAAATGCATTGGCTAATCATGTTTTAGATAAACATTTGTGACACTTGTAAATTAATTCAATACACATCACATCATATTGAAAGGAATAATAGAACCATAAGAAACACTGAAGATAATTATATACATATATCAAAGTTTTGGTTGTACAAAATTTGTGCTCGAGACACATGTGGCCACATGGCCTAAAATATACATGCAATCAAAATATGCCTATAAGCCTCCTAGTAGACTAATCATAGTGCTCATGGTAGCATGCCGCTACGTGAGCTATCTTGCACAGTAGCCAACTGATATGGCCAGGCACACCAATAGCTTATCGTGGTCTCATAGGGAGCTTGTTGACCCTAGTCTCAGCTATGCCATGGGTCAACCCCTCCACGTGATGCTCAACCTCTGCTAGGGTCTCGACTACATTGAGATCTTGTAGTACCTCTTGCCCTACTACAACAACCTCTATTGTTGTTGGTGCCTGATGTCAGTGTCTTGCACGAGGAAGATAAGAAGAACCCACAGGTCGAACAGGTCCAATATCTACATGTGTACAACCAGTAGTTTAGTCTCGAATACATCAAAAATAAAATAAAAATTGTACAACTTAAAAATACAAAAATGGTCATAATGTTTTACCTATGGCACCCCATCGCTCGCCATCAGGAAGCACGAGCTTCGGGTCTCTATGGAAATCCATATCTACATATGGATAATCTTCTATCATAATGAGTTGCATGCGCAACCATTTGAAGAAGACAAGTGTGAAGCTCATCGACAACGAACCTGCATATCTAGACATGAGATCTACCCATCTCCTCATCTGTGGGATTCTCAGATCTGCGGGCTCGAGTGCAATATTTTGTGGCCTAAGTAATGGAATTTGCTCTAAAGCAAAAGAAATCAAAATTGAACCATAGCCAAAATTCTTTATTCGTCCATCTTTTTCCTTAGTTAGATGCTCTTTCATGTGAAACAATACCCCCTCACTCCAGTTGAATACTGTCGGTTCCAAACATTCTAGATCATATTGCATATGTGACTTATTCACCACATGAAGAGATGCACCGCTAGCCAATCTGAGAATAATGAACAAGATTGTTCTTAAAGGCAAATAGACTACATCTTTGATGTTGATTTTTCCATCCTTAGTTGATTGAGATCTCGGTCGACAATGTGCACTGACATAATCTTTGATTTTCTTTCCACCACTCCTTGAATCAGACAAAGAGAAAGGGGCACCTCGCCTTGATAGACCAATCAAGAAATGTATATCCTTTACCTGTATTTCCAGTGCATGTGCACCAAGTATGAATTCTTGCGCTTGAACATCCCATGCATGGACAAGATACCTCAATAATTCTATATGCTGCCTCATACCAGGAAGCCAGAAGAATTTTAAGAGTCCATAATCTCTTAAAGCCTGGCTTGTGGTAGGATCATTAGTTGTAGTCATATATTGTTCTTCATGTTCTCTTTCCCTCCATATCAAGGCCATTTTGTTCCAATAGACACCTGAAACATCACAAGGAGGATCATTAAGCTGAATTTCATGCAAAAAAAAAGAAAATTTTGAGGCAAAGAAGCAAAACAAAGTTGGAGATTGCACCCAACGCACTGTCCTAAGAGCAAACAATGTGTTGTAGTGTTGCCCCTAGTGTATTTCTCTTTGGATCAATGCACCTTTCAACCTTCTAGGGGTGCGTTGGACTTAGGGCGAGAAATTAGAGCCCTAGAGCCCTCAAAAACATGAAAAATGTGCATGAAATCACAAAATGGAACCATCAAAGGAAAGAGAAAGGTTCTAGCTCCTACTTGGAAGTGACGGCGCTCGAAATGATCCAATGGATTGGTCATAATCAGTTGCAAAAGATTGGGAGAAAAACACCTAGAACTCACTCTCTAAGAGGTAAATGTGAAATGGTAAAAATGAGTTACTTTTTTCCTATCTTATGGTCATTTTCATCATTAATTTATTAATGTTTTGACCTAAATATGACTCAATTTTATCATGAAACAAGTATTTTTGATCTTTTGGTGGTGTTTTGAGCAAGATGACAGTTGCTTTAACAGATTTGATGATGTCCTAGTGAAACAATTCATTTTGACTAAGGAGCATACTTTTATTGATTTTTCGGGCTCTGTAGACCTATGAAAAAGGAACCCCCTAGAATCTTCTTTCATTTCTTTTCAAACTCCCTAAACATGAAAAGATTACTTAGCACTTGTATTTTCAAACTCATTAAAGTAAATGAAAGGACGTCTACTCAGTATAAGTTTAACCATTTTCTGGTCTAAGCTAGGCTATCTACGAAAAAAGAATACCTTAGTCGAACATGGCTAAGAGGTTCTCTTGAGTTTTTTTTGCCTTTTCGAACTCAAGAGACTATCTACGAAAAGGAACCTTTGGAGTTTTATTTTTCACCTCATTTTCAAACTCTATAAACATGAAAAAGATGTCAAGTTAGACCTTCGCTAGACTCGTAAAAACATCAAACAACGATGGACTCGTCGAACATGACAGGACCGAACCACTCGTCGAACTTACAGATCAAGCATATGTTATCCTCCTCAAGCTTGTTAAAAAATAAAGAGGTACTAACCAACAATGGTTGGGGAAATTGGGAAATGGGATACTCCACCTATAAATGGCAGCGAAATGCTCTTGAACACGACACTCTTCCACTTCATCTTCGTGGCTACTGGATTGGGAAATTTGCTTGTCTTTTGGTTCATCACACCATTTCAAAGCCTCCATTTTCGGTTTTGGGTCAATCTTGCCAACTCCATTTAGTGTCATCGTTGGGTTCAAGAGAAGTCATTCAGTTGATATATACTACGATACTCTTAAGCCTTCATTCCATGTATGTCGTTCCTGAACTAGTTCTACATCAAAGGCATTCTGTCTCAAATCATGATACTTGTTTCATGTCGTTGATGGGGGATACATCAAGGCCCTCCTTCGATGGATTGCTCCATGTCGACATCAGCTCATTATCTAGGAAGTTGACTTAGAAACTCCTTCTTCAGTACCTTGGGACTTGTATACATCAATGGCAAGTTTCTTCGCTCTCGACGACAAGTTTACATCATTGGCCTTCGACTAAACGATTATGTGTGGTGTTTGAATTCAGCTCATTCATTCACACCATACATATTATACTATTGTACCTTGAGAGCCATTAACATCATCAATGGTTTCTCTCGTGTTTTTTAACATCTTACATCATTGACCAATAATCAGACAATGTCTTCCATGTTCGACTTCAACTCCTTTATTCACATGGTTAGATTTGTACATTGTGTTAGTGTCAGTCTTCCCAGCCTTCCTCCAGTGATCAAATATGCTCTTACAAAGTGGTCTCAGTGTTTCCAAGTCAAATTTTGTCATTTCAAAGAGTTTTCAAGCAAAATTTGGTCACTAGGCATTAGGTCTAGGGTTTGCCTTAACTCCTTCTAAAGTTGTCAAAATGTTGGTCCATGTCACCATTCAGCTGAGTCTATCATCATTCATAGGGTTTTCATTGTCATGTCAGTGTCTAATGAGTCATTTTACATCTTGTTCATGCTTCAGTTGTGCCTTGGCAAGGTCATTTCCCTCTCCTAGGGTTTTGAAAGCCAATTTCTCTTGGATGGTCAAATCACCGACAAAACTTGTTTCCTGATGTTCATACACCTTCCCCTATCCTTAAAGTACCTTATCAAACACTTCCCATCCCTTAGATCCGCCAAATTCCTCATTTTTGCACAAACTCTAGTTTCTAGCTACAATCTGGCAATTTTCTAGGTTTGGCCTGTGTTTTGCCCTTTTGGACCCCTTCCCCTCACTCAATCTCTGAGATTCCACTTTCCCCTGCTTCCTAACATCCCTCCCTACTTCCAAAAATTGCCCCAAGAATTTAGAAACCCCCTATCCCCTTCATTTCGCTCCATTTCGACAAAATTCCTTGTTTCACACATCGGGACAAGTCGCACTCAAATGATGTTCCAGAGCAATAAAAGATGCATTTTGGAAAACTGAGAGAGGTTTTTGTCCACAACATGCCAAAGAAGAAAAACCTCCTTCATGTTTTGCACAGGTGTCATGGTTTTAGAGAAATGTCAAAATTACAATCGCCGAATCCAAGGCGGTTGGCCGAGGCACAAAAAAGGAGAAAGAGGCCCGATTCCCTCCATATCTTGGCTGAGGCTTCACTCAAAGATCATGGCACTCAATTGCCTAGCCACAGCTCAAATCCCAAAATTTTTTGAGAATTTTGGGTAATTTTGGCATTTTTTGGAAATTTACAGGTTTTGGCTCCTCAACGGGTTTCACCCCCGGTGAGACCCTTTGTCATGGCAGCTCCTTTTTGCAAAAACTCAGCATTTCTAGATTTGTCATGCAAAATTACATATGCCCATGGATGGACTTGAGTTTTTATGGAGTTTTGGGCCTCCAAAAGGTCAAAATACATGCAAAATTTGACTTTCTGCCCTTTTTTTGAGTTGCAGAAAGAAGTCTTGGGAGAATTGAGTTTTGACTGGGCAAATGACCTCCAAATTCAAAAATTCTAGTTGGGTTGGAAAGTAGACTCGCAGACCTTTCCAACGAGCTATCCTGCACCTGATTCTGACACTGGGAAGTGCCTCAAACAGAGCTCCCAATGTGCGCGACCCGTTGAGCAGGGGTGCGCGACCCGTTGAGCAGACTTTGCCAGATTTCACTGTACAGCTCGGAAAAGCACAGTTTGACTTGGTTTGACTTTTTGGGGTTGAAGATGATTATCTTTGATGTAATTATTGTAACTCTAAGACACTTTTACTCTTGTTTAACACTTCTATAAGATTCATTCATGTCAAGGGTAAATATTTAATGAATGGATTGGTTTCCTAGCTTATAGAGGCAAGTTGTTTTGACTGCCTAGATTTTAGTGCTCAGTTTAGAATTAGTTGAAACAGCTCCTAGAAGGATGAGCTCGACCCCTAGAGGCAAGGGAAGAGGTTGGCTTGCCTATATTATGTATTTTCTTAATCATTTTCAGGGGTTGGAAGGTTGGACTCTTGAGGGAGAAGCTATCACTGTATTATTTCACTTATATCTCTGCAATTTTTGGCTAAGGAAGACCAGGGTTTTGCAGTCATCTTTGGGATTCTTGTGGATTCATGTGTTGATGGTGTGTTTCTCCATGTTATTGTAAGCTTTGTTATGTGATTCATTTCCTTTCTATACTGCTGCATATTAAACAAATGAAGTGTTAAAGTAAGAATTCATGCTTGCCATGCTCTGCTTTTAAATTTGTTTAATTTCTATGTTTTCTACTGTCTAAAGAGAATTCAAATTCATTGTTTGCTCTCTTTAGCCTTCTTATCCTTCTTTCCTAAACATCCACTTCAGCTAAAGACATCAATATAGGCTCCTACCTCACCCCAAAGACCTCCCTGCAGAAACTGTGTCCAATCCCCGCACCCTAAATTGCAGCTCCTCAATTTGCCACCAAAAACCCCAAAAACCCCCAAATCAACCTTCAAATCAGTTTACTAGCCTAATATCAGTGTTACCGTGTTGGTCATCTCATCCCATTGAAGATCTACCGAGATTGACCGGAGAGAGCCTTCTCCTGCCCCGTAGGGCTAGCTACGAGGCTGAACGGTTTGATGTAGCCTTGAGGTTTACCTTTCTCAGCCTGAGGTGAAATTTCAAGCGCTAACACATTGGATGATTGAGTGGACAAGATAGAAGACCTCAGATCTAGTTCCATCCATACGGGTTGTGATTTCAGGATTAATGCAAGATTACAAAGCATGATGGCTATGATCATACAGACAGTCATCCAATCATGGATCCACCCTTTGTCATCAGTGGACATGTCTTCATGATCATTGTAAATGTAATGTTAGCGTATCTTCTGAGTATGGGTATGTCTCCCTCAACAAAGATATCATGATGTAAATGTATTATAACAAATGATGTTTCACCTAGTTGTTCTTGATCTGAACTTGTCACAAGGTCAAGCACTTTAGTCATCAATTTCCATTTCTGACTTTGAGCTTTAGGGGGCAATATGTTATAGGTCGTTTTGTCACATCTAGTCAATAGGCCTACAAACTGAATCAATCAACGGCCATGAACACCTTGTCATCATCCCTACACAAAGCCCTAAGTATGACTTTCCCAAATCCCTGAGTTTATGACTTTGACTGCTTCATTTCAGTGCTTTTAAATCCCAGTGCACCTTGGCCCATTAGGGACCCGCGTTCATCAATAGGTTACTCAGTTTTGCACATGCTTTGGTCAGAGCCGGTTGTCCCTTGTTTGGGGTGCATTGATTCTAGAAATTTGGGAGAAATAAAAAGAATCCTGAAGCTTACTCTTCCATAAGCTTCCAAGAATTGTTACAACCATTTACCATGGATAAGAACTTTGAATCTTTTCTGATCCTACCTTGGAGTTTTCACCTCTTATCCCTTGAGCTCATCCTCCCATCAAAAGTGGATCTCAAACCTAAATTGGAAAGTGGATAAGAATTCTTAAACTACCATCCTCTCATATATATTTATTGTCATCCACAAGCTAGAGGTTGACAAGGAAGGACATGTCAACTTGGAGAGATCTCTACAAGATAAACTTCCCTTTTGGTTGTAAACTCTCTCCCTTTCATATTAATACAAGGAGTATATCATTTTCTTATGTGTTATGTTTACATTCATATATTTCAATTATGTTGATCCATTGAATAGAGTGATTGGATAATGTTACATAGATGTCATAGATCTTTGGCTTGTGTTGATTGTTTGTGCAAATTCTAAATATAGCGATCAGAATTATGGTTGGAGCTTACAAGCCAAGAGGAGAGAAGATCTTGTGGTGGATCACAAGTAAGCATCTTTCCATTTTCCAATTTTTTTAAGGAGAACTTTATAATATTTTATTTTTGTTGTTCTAGACCAGGCCACTAGGTCTAGAGAAGATACTTTTGTCTGCAGTCGTAGATTTCGTATAACAATAAGAATATGTATTTATATGTACATCTTAGTGAACAATATGCATCTCATGAGTTATTTTACCTATGCCTATCAATTTATGTGTGAGTTTAACAATCACAATATAAAAAAAGTTGAATTTAAAAAAGGTTTACATCTAACATCTAACACCAACACATCTTCCCTATATTGAGTTGTAGAGCATCTCTCGATACAATTACATTATATTTTACATTTTACATTTATATATGTTTTAATTTGAGTATTAATTAAAACATATGAAGCCAACATTTTTTTTCAATTTTTTTTTATAATAATTTTTACGTAGCGTTTAAAAAAAGTTGACATACCTCCATTACACCTCAACATCTCCCCCATACTAGGTCGTAGAGTGTCTCTCAATGCAATTAAGGTTTGATTGATCCATGTTACAAACTACACATTCGTTTAACCTCACCATTTATACACTCATGCATACTAGTGCTTAGAACATTTTTTGAAATATTTTGCCATTTTCATAAAATGATTGATAGATGACATTGATGTTGATTTGGGGTAGCATTGGATGTGCTCTAGCTACGAAATTTGGTGGAGAGGTTGGAGCACATGAGATCTTCAATACCCAGAAAGGGTTTGGAAAAATTCTAAACAGTTTAGGAGATACAAAAATAATTAATATTTTTAATGGAGTCTCTAAGTCTAAACTTAGGGAAAATAAAATATTAATGTGTATTAATATGAAACTGTGTTAGAATGGTCCAAAAGACGTGGATCAAGCCAGATCTAATCTTAGCTGTTGATTAGGGACATAATCTCGACCATTGATTTGTCAACGAGAAAATTATAAGAGGAGGTTTGAAGGTCACTTGGAGTACACACCAAATGATCAGTGATTCTATTCTCTAGGGCGATGTTTGCTAAGAGAGGTAGAATCAATGATAGGGAGAGCAGCTGAGGGGCATTGAGTACAGAGAAACAGAGAAGGCAGGGATTGTGCCAGGAGAGCAGCACAACAACTAAGGAGAGTGACACAGAGCCAGCAAGGGCTCACGCAGGGCCACGCAGAGGCAGCCAAGTGCTGCACTGAGCACTAGAGGGGCCAGCGTAGCAAATGCAGAGGATCCCAGAGCTGACGCGGGGCCTCCTGGGGCTGACACAGGCCAAGGAAGGCTGACGCAGGCCAAGGAAGGCTGACGCAAGGCCAATGCTAGGCTAGGAGAGGCTGACGCAGTCCAGATTCGGCAGACGGAGTTACAAAGCAGTTTTGTGCTAAGGAACTGCCAAAAGGATTTTTCGGGATTTCAACCAAGAGATTTCTCTCAAATTGTGAGGTATAACTACTAAGGAAATTTTCTGTTGGGTAGGCCAAGTTTGGCACCTAGATTGTACTCTGATATTGCTTAATAAGAAAACCCTCAAATAGCTGCAACAATTTTCCCGCATTGGGCTTTTCTGGGGACATTGGTCCAAAAATAATGGTGTCATGTGGTGTGTTTGTTCTTGTTTCTTTTAGTTGCTGATCTGTAATATGTTGAGGATGCACTGGTGTTTATTTTTAGTATTTACTTTTTAAATAACTTGTTAAAGAAAAATAACAAGTAGGTAGGAATAAATTAGAAAAAGTGCATAAAGGGTTTCTAAACTAAGTAAATTTAGAAACTTCAACATGGTATCAGAGCGTGATTGCAAATCACAGGAGGACTATAGGACATCAACTGAGCGGAGCAATAGCAGCAGAAAACCGCTATCCCGAGGTGACAAAAGTTGTTTCTAACAGTGCAGCAGCCAATGAGAGTGACGTAGAGCCAGCTAGGTTTCACGCAGAGGCAGCCGAGAGTTGCGCAGAGCCTCAGAGAGGCCAGCGTTGCTGACACAGAGGGCCAGAGGGCTGACGCAGGGCTTCCCAGGGCTGACGCAGGGCTTCCGTGGTGACGCAAGGCCAGCGTGATGCAGAGAGGGGCTGACACAATCCACAGATAGGCAGTTGCTGGGGTTTAGAACGCTGTAGGAATATTGCAGAGTGGAGCTGGTGAGGTACTGTACTCAGAATAATACCTGATAGAGTAGGGCCAAAGGAGTTGCTACCGAGGGTTTCTAGCCTAGGAACCCATACCAGTGGTGCGGTTGCACAAGACAATCAAAGTACGGGGCATCTCACAGCGGTAAAAGGATTTCCAAGAGGGAAATCAGGACTCAGAGGGAGTCCAGAAGAGAACTTCCAGACGAGAAGTAGAGACTCAGAGGAGTCGAACAAAGAACTTCCAGACGGGAAGTAGACTCAGCAGGAGTTGAACAGAGAACTTCTAGAAGGGAAGTAGACTCAGCAGAAGTCGAACCAAGAACTTCCAGGCCGGAAGTAGAGATACTTGGAGGAGTCGATAGAGAAGAGCATAGAGATGGCCACGAATGGGCTGAGGGATCAGGACAAGCTGGATGGGGTGTCCAACTTTGTCATCTGGAAGGCCATGATCCTGTCTGTTCTGTGTGCCATTAGTGCTCATGTGCCACATGAGCAAAAGTGGGGAGACATCGAGCTGTAGTCAGGCGGACTACAGGTGATGAGGGGCAGGATCCTCAAGGCACCTAGCCTCTTGGATTAGACCTTGTTACGGGAGCCCCAGAGAGGAGTAGTAGGACTAGCTAAGTCGGGTAGAGACGGATGCGGATGGAGCGGCAGAGAGAGCTACAGTGCAAGAATCCCGAGATAGCGCAAGGTTAGCAGGCTACAACAGTGCGAGAGGCACAAGAGTGTTGCACCAGTATAGGACGACACTGAGAGGTGTGCAACGGTGGGAGATGCAGGGAGTTGTTGCAGCAGTGCAAAGGTCAGAGAGGGAGCACTTGTCAGCGACAGAGGGAGCTTCAACATCAGTAGGTGTCTCTAGCCCAACAGAGAGGTCAGATTGAGAGATCAGTCACTTCTTAATCACTGAGTTGCAGTGCAACAGTGGGCACCACCGATGCAACATGATGAGAGGAGGTGCAGTGCGGACGCAGTGCCGGCAGAAAGGACCAGCAACAAGACGGATGCAAAGGGAGTTGTCGTACAGATGCAACAATGGTAGTGGCAGAACCATGGGCAGCAGTACAGGATGCAGCAATGCAGAGGATGTTGTGCAGGAAGGCCTAGCATCAGCACAGGTATCGATGTCGGATGATCAGAGTAATACACAGTGAGAAGTATTGCTAGAGCACAGTCCTCGCTAAGAGGGAGTATTGATTTGGAGTAGCATCAAATGTGCTCTAGCCACAAAATTTGGTGGAGGGGTTGGGGCACATGCGATCTCCAATACCCAGAAAGAGTTTAGGCAAATTCTAAACAGTTTAGGAGATATTAAAATAATTAATATTTTTAATGGAGTCCCTAAGTCTAAACTTAAGAGAAATAAAATATTAATGTGTATTAATATGAAACTGTGTTAGAATGGTCCAAAAGACATGGATCAAGCTAGATCTAATCTTAGTCGTTGATTAGGGACTTAATGTCGGTCGTTGATTTGTCAACAAGAAAAGCATAAGAAGAGGCTTAAGGGTCACTTGGAATACACACCAGATGATCAATCATTTTATTCTCTAGAGCAGGGTTTGCTAAGAGAGGTAGAATCAGTGATCGGGAGAGTAGTTGAGAGGCATTGAGTACAGAGAAACAGAGAAGGCAGAGATTGTGTCGGGAGAGCAGCGCAACAACCAAGGAGAGTGACACAGAGTCAGCAAGGGCTCACGCAGGGCGACGCAAAGGCAGTCAAGTGCTGCGCAGAGCACCAGAGGGGTTAGCGTAGCTGACGTAGAGGCTCCCAGAGCTGATGCAGGGCCTCCTGGGGCTGACACAGGGCCAGCACTAGGCTAGGAGAGGATGACACAATCCAAATTGGGCAGACGTGGTCATAGAGCAGTTTTGTGCTGAGGAACTGCCGAAACGATTTTTCGGGCTTTCAGCCAGGAGATTTCTCTCAAATTGTGAGGTATAGCTACTAAGGAAATTCTCTGTTGGGTAGGCTAGTTTCGGCACCCAAATTGTACTCTGATATTTCTTAATAAGAAAACCCTCAGATAGATGCACTGGTTTTCCCGCATTGGGTTTTCCGGGGACATTGGTAAAAAATAATGGTGTCATGTGGTGTGTTTGTTCTTGTTTCTTTTAGTTGCTAATCTGTAATATGTTGAGGATGCACTGGTGTTTATTTTCAGTATTTACTTTGTAAATAACTTGTTAAAGAAAAATAACAAGTAGGTAGGAAAAAAAAATCAGAAAAAGTGCATGAAGGGTTTCTAAACTAAGTAAATTTAGAAACTTCAACAATTGATGTCAAATAGCAATTTATATTTGAAGGCATTACCAATTCTTCCTAAATTGGTCCTTGGAGTAGATGTAATTTTCCCGCCAATGGAGTAAAAAAATTCTTATCCATGTTAGTTCATGAAAACTTTGCATATATGATGCTTAGTAAATTATCCAAGGCAACAAATGCATTACATCCATTACATTGAATTGTATATCTGGGAGAAATCAAATAATTGATAATCACTAGAAAGATTTGCATTGCCATTTCATACACATGATTTTTATTCAGTCGCTAGAATAAGGAATAATGCCATGTGATTTAAATACTCAACATTGCCATTTAACATGTTTGAATTATGGTGATGAGATTTATATGAAATGTTTCAATCACACTTAATTTGTGCGGTTCCAAATGATTAAAGGGCTTCTCAGAGCATTTGTTTGGAATATTTATCTCAAGCAATTATACTTCCAATGGAATGAATAATGATCACAACCTATGCTAAGCAAGTACATGGTTTTCACACACACACTTTTTGACCAGGAAACCCCCTAAGAGATTAGGTTAGAGAAGTGTTGCGGCTTCTATAAATAACCGCAGAATCTGTTGTTAGGCA
This sequence comes from Pinus tabuliformis, assembly GCA_031772625.1. Taxonomy (NCBI): domain Eukaryota; kingdom Viridiplantae; phylum Streptophyta; class Pinopsida; order Pinales; family Pinaceae; genus Pinus; species Pinus tabuliformis. The sequence goes on from CM062805.1 coordinate 858,998,919, forward strand.
AGTAAAACTACGGCTTGAGATTCATACACGCAAAGAAAGCCCATCATTTCAAGAGGCTACTCATTGAGCTTAAGGTTCACCTTGTTGTAGGTCCATTTTATCCCTGTTGGTACCCATTCAAGCAATATCGCACTAAACAAAATTCAACATGGACATCAGTTCCATGTACCTTGAGTGTATCAGAAGCCCCCTAAGGTCAAATCATGAAACCAACCATTCGTTCGCCTAAATGTTATAGTGCAGCAAACATTTTGGAAGATTACCCTCTCGCACTGGCCTCGCGCATCAAGCATGCCCATTCTACAAGCCATTTATTACTCAAAAAACCATAATGTTAACTTGCATCACTTGAACAAATATTTATTCTTTAATCATGAGACTGCATGAATTTATCCCTTATCATACAACAAATTCATTGATTAAGATATATGGTTGTGCTCTGGAGAATTCATTAATCTGCACCAATGATTAATTGAACAATCAACACTGCAAACAAGTCATCGCCATACCACAACCCTAAGAAAGAATCATCATCTAATCTAAGTAACACTCTCACTCATACTCAACAACAAACATTAGATTGAAATCAAATGTAGGGAAAGTCCCCTTAGGCTAGGAAATCACAAACCTAAACCTAAAAGTGAGGGGTAAGGCTATCGAGGTGAAAATGACAGTTTGCCTACTAGTTTCCTTAGGTTATCCCCTTGGCAAGGTCAAGACTTTTTCTCAAGGGAGAATCCGAGAGATAAGTGGTTAGCAGTGTCCTTGGCCTATTTGTGGTTAGTAGTTGGACATTAATAAAATTATCTTATACCTTCCACTATTTTTGGACTAAGTGTTTTTCTGATGGCAATGGTAAAAGGCCAACGTATTATATGCTTGAACTGATATGGTGCTGCATCAGAACCCATGACTGTAACCTGACTGGGTTCAGGTCATTAGGGGGTGCAGCAGAAAAGTCAACAGTTGACTTTGCTGCTGGACCCTCCAATGACCAGAACCTACAATTGGGTTGAGGGTGGCCAATCAGAACCGTTAATCAGAGGAAAATCTTCCTTTTTTATCAATAATGAATTTTGAGATTTTGAATATTTTCCAAAAGAAATGCAATTTACATTTCGTGCAATAGTAACACGTCTTGAACTTCCAAGCAAAAGCCAACAAACCATCAAATGCAAGGTTGCACTGAAGTGGAGTTTACAGTGCATCAGCTCAACCATAGTAGTTGGATCCATGGAAGGCAGCCTATATGAGACCCACCATGCCTGCTAGAAAGTTTTTAAAGGCATGTCTTTGATGGTTCTTTCCCATCTCGATTATCCACATGAAAGCATTGTTTTGAGTCTTTTCCCACAGGCTCTAATCAAAACAGAACTATCCAAGCTTTGCAAATTGTTCTCAAGTATCTTTACAAAATGTTGAATGCTGTGCAAAACAAGTAATTTTCATAGGACACATTTTATACAGAAAAAGTTGAAGGGTTGAGTTTCATTGAAACATTGAAACATTTCAAATGCACATATAAAGATGTTACCTGTTCAGCTCTGAGCAAGCATGAGAAACATGTAAGCAATATTCAATGTAAGGCATAAAGCCAAAAATTTAAGATAGTTACCAACAGTAAATGAACAAGCTTTGGAAATGTTATGCATCAAATCAATCAGAATCCTTACATGGTTAAGCAGGCACCAAATAGAATCATGATAACTGGCTGGAGTGCCATGTTTGTTACTGTCCAACTCAAATGCAAGTTTATTGGTAGGAATAACAAACCAAAACCAGTTATAACAAAATTTCAAATTTGTGCAGCTTCTACTGTCTGCAAGATTTTATTAGTTTCTATTTCAAGTATGTAGATGCAATCCAGAGGAAAACATAAGATATAAGAGATGTCGTCACTTCTAAACTCCTTGCCCCTTTAATTACAGGTGGCAACACTGATGCCATAAGGAACGAACCCAACACCCAAGAACCAAGAAATGCACCGAGTCTGTATGAGTGCAAAAACTGAAAAGTCAGCAACATGAATGACAGCAGTTCACTAAGGCAATTGTTGAACGATGACATAGCTTTGCAACCAAAAAGCATGGAATACTCACCCATATAAGCAAGCCCTTAAACGGTTCTTGAGCCTTGAATATATAAAATAGATACTTGCCATGAGTGAAATAGCAACCTACAAAAGCACAGATAACAGTAACTCATCAATTATTATCAGATGTACTTAGTTACATAGACCTGCATTTGTTGACATCTTGTAATATTATAAACTCATCAATTATTATCAGATGTACTTAGCTACATAGACCTGCATTTGTTGACATCTTGTAATATTATAAACTCTGACAGATCATAAGCTTACTTATCAAAAATAATAAGAACGTTGCAAAATTGCTATAAAAGAATGCAAACAGCAAAGGAGGAAAAATTGCCATGCTTAGGTGGCTTTCTAGTTTATAATATAGTCTGTGTGCCACAATACCTATAAATGGCAGCAATTTAGGGATGGTCTATGGCACAGGGTCCCTCAAAATTGGAGATTTACTTGCATCATCTAAATAGAAAGCATCATTGATTGTTTGTCTTTCACATGTATAGTACTTGATGGTAATATTAATGAAAATAAACCATCAAAAAATTATTGTGATTCTATATCTAAAAAACTAGTGGCTAGCCATATCAAAATCCGCAACTTTTTGTTGATAGGTGATTGTCATTGATGTCAACCCAAGCAGCACCAGGAGATGCCCTGTTTTCGTTGATGAATATGACGTGGTAATTCACGATTTTTCAAGTCAAAATCATTCTATTTGGATTTTCCTTGGAAAGATGTTTCCGGTGGTATGTGGCACGCCACGTATTTCTTCATGGTTTGAGAGATATTTTCATTTGAAGTTGGAAATCCCCATTAGTGGGCTAAAACCCAAAGGGTTTGTGACATGGCACATATTCATTGGTTGATTGACATTAAAAATCTAATAAAGGTTATTTATTTTACTTAGTGGACAAGTTATTAAGGATGTTCCCGTTCACCATTTAAAAAGAGGAAGAACCCATATACATTCCCCTCAAGGCCAGCAGTCTTCCTAACTTAGAACATAAGGCATGTATTACTTAAATTTTATTATCCTAAAGCCCTCATGAAACCCCTACTAAAATTTCAACGGCTAGCTTATGGAGGCCCTCTTTTGAACCCCTCCTAGACATATAAAATGAGGACTATTCCTCTCTTCTAAACAATGAACTTAAATGCATAATATAGCAAGAGAGAACTCTGAACTTTTTCGGCCACCCTGAGCATCTAACGCAGGTATTTTAGGAAGGGATAGGGTCTGGTCTTTTTTTCGGTTAGGAGTTTCGATACTTGAAGGTCTGTCCTATTGCAAAAGAAGCAAAGGCTTTAAAGAAGACAGCCCTCATCTAGGGCACAGCAAGATCTATCCTCGGCCCTGTTTATAAACCTGTGACAAGTATCTTTCATTCGGACCTGTGGTGGAGGTTTACAATTCAGGTCAGGTGTTTATTTTATTGTATAAATTCCATAGTATATGACTGTTTTGGATTCGTTTGGGAAACTGCTCTAGTGCAGGTGGAGGACGGCCCTCTAGGGCACAAAAACACAGAACAGCAAGGTAGATTTTGTCTATATCTTGTGAATCAGTCATTCGAAAACAGTTACCTATCTTTTAAAAATTACCTCAGTCCTGTTAAAGAATTAGGTCTGTTGGGTTGTATTTTTGGATTCATTTTGGTTATGTACAGGTATAGACTTGTTGTAGTTCTTGGCCCTCTTTTAGAGCACAACTTGTAGATTGGAATCAAGTCTGTTTTGTATTGCAGTCTTGCTTTTGGCTTGTAATCGCTTGTCTTGTTTTGCCTTAAGTTCTGTCTTGGTTTGGATCCATTAGTAATGTTTACAAGGTCTATATCAATTGATTTTAGTCTCCCTTTTGAGGATATGTTTGGCATTAGTATCGGCTCCCTTCCTTACAGTTCTTTGGATTTGTTTATGTAAAGTATTATTGAAGGTAGCCTTTTTCGACTCTCTTTTAGGGCATATGTTGTAGATTGGCTTTTAAATTTTCTTTGTATTGCAACTTGTCTTGTTTTAGATCTGCTTGTTTTATGTGTCTACAGGAGCAAGTCTCATTGCAATCTGTGTCACTAATCTAGGGCAGAAGTCTCGGGATAATTTTTGTCTTTGTGCTCTATTACAATTTTGTTTGGGATCCGGGATTCACACTATATTTTCTCAATGCAGGACACCAGCTCTATGATGAATATTTGATACTTGAAGATCTGAAACAAGAAAATATTTGACTTGTTGATGAGCAGCAATATTGTTGAAAAGTCACCTACAGCAGTTCCAAAATAACACAGTGAGCACTGGTATATGACTTCAAATTTTTACTTTGCAAGGCATCCAATCATCAAAGGCAGTACAAAAGAGAGGCATTCTTATTGAAGGCAGAACAAAGTACCACAAGCAGTGAAGTAGTGAAGGCAGAGCAAAGTACTACAACAATGAAACAGTGAAGACATGTTAATTTTAGTTAACAATGGTATGTTCTATCTTTAGCACAATTACTTCAATGTTCCTTTAGCAGCCCAATGACAATTTCCAATTTAGATTTCCAATAGCAATCACATTGACAGTAAAAGTAGATAGAACATAAAACAATATGCAGAAGACGAGCCAAGACAAGAGAACACCAAATTTGGCGGATGCCAAGGAAAAACCCTAAGATGGGGAAAACCCTTTGATCAAATCTTCTTATTATTATACCAAATGTTCAGCAGAGATAGAGAGAGTACAAAAGTCAATTTGACTTACCAAATTCAAAGTCAATACAGCCCTGTCAAAATCTGCAGTCAAATCAGCCCTAAACAGAAAGTCAAAGATGGTCAAAGCAGCAATAGGATGTCCTCAAAACAGCTCGGTCTTTCCCAGTCAAACTTGGCCTGATCAAGAGGTCAAAGGCAGCCCAAAACAGTGAAAAAGTCAATAGTCAAACTTGGTCAAACTGCTGTCCTGAAATCTTCTGTCAACCTGCGATTTGGTCTGCAGTCAACGTGCTCAGAATACCTCAGTTTCTGTGCCAAAATATGTGGCCTGCCCAAACAGATAATCTCCCAAAAAATCAAAGTCAAACTCTCCTTGGAAGGTCAAAGTCAACACTGGTCAACGCTGGTCAAACTACAGAATTTTCTGAGATTTTCGACCCTGCAATTTAGTTCTGAAATTCATCCTCCTTGTTCTAAAAGAATGTTCAATGAATTAATTCACATGGAGCAAACAGCTCAATGATAATACAAAGATATTTACAAGAATAGAAACATCAGGTTTCTATGTAGAATATAGAACAAACAGTTTCATCTAAGAAACTGCTAAAAGAATAAAAATAGAAACATCTAAGAGACTGAGCATTACTAAATAGAGATATATTCTAATACCCTCCCTTAATGCTCAATCTATTTACAACACCAATAGACCCGCGAAATTTTACAAATTTATCAGGACCAAGAGGCTTGGTGAAAATATCGGCGGGCTGCTCTGTTGTGGGAACATAGTGCAACTGAACTAAGCCGTTTTCAACCAGCTGTCGAATGTAGTGGCAGTGAGTTTCCACATGCTTTGTTCGTTCATGAAAGACTGGATTCTTGGCAAGTTTGAGCACTCCCTGATTATCACAAAACAAAGAAGTAGGCTCTGTCTGAAAAACATGCATATCTGCAAGCATACGACGAAGCCAAACTGCCTCACAGGCTGCCTTAACTGCTCCCCGATACTCTGCTTCTGTTGAGGAGAGAGCCACTACCTGTTGCTTCTTACTAGTCCAAGTAACAGCTCCAGATCCTAGACTAAACACATACCCAGTTGTAGATTTACGGTCATCAACCGAACCGGCCCAGTCAGAGTCAGTGTAGCCACTGAGAATAGGATTGGAGCTGCGAGTATATAAGAGGCCATAATCAGAAGTACCACGCACATATCGTAGCACCCGCTTTGCTGCGATCCAATGATCAGCTTTAGGAGCTGACATAAAGCGAGAAATGTAGCTTACTGCAAAACTGATGTCAGGTCTGGTAGCAGCAAGATAGATGAGACTGCCCACTAATTGCCTGAATAAAGTTTCATCCACAAGAGGAGAGGATGACTGTGCTGAAAGTTTGAGCCCTGGTTCCATAGGAGTCGTGGCCGGTTTGCAATCCTGCATTCTGAACCTTTCCACAAGATTTTTGGCATACTTGGACTGAGAAAGAAAGATCTGATTTTCAGTCTGCCACACTTCAACCCCCAGACAGTAATGAAGAAGTCCCAAGTTTGTCATCTCAAAAGTTCTGCATAGATCTTGTTTGATCCCATGGATCAAATGTGCAGAGCTGCCAGTAATGATAAGATCATCCACATAGACAACTACAAACAAGATATCATCACCAGTATGCTTGATATACAGGTTTGCATCAGATGGACTCCGCTGAAAACCCTGATCTGTCAGGTACTGATCAATTTTCATGTACCAAGCCCGAGGAGCTTGTTTCAATCCATAGATTGCTTTAACTAACCGACACACTTTCTGTTCTTGACCAGCAACCTTGAATCCTGGAGGCTGCGTCATGTAGACTTCTTCTTGGAGATCACCATTTAGGAAAGCACTTTTTACATCCATCTGATGAACTTTCCAATTGAACTGAGCTGCTAGGGCAAGAACAAGCCGTATGGTACTCATCTTGGCTGTAGGAGCAAAAGTCTCCTCATAGTCGATGCCTTCCTTCTGTGAAAATCCTCGAGCCACAAGCCGAGCTTTATACTTGTCTAAGGTTCCATCAGCTTTGTATTTGACTTTATACACCCATTTGCAGCCTATGGGTTTTTTGTCTGCAGGAAGATCAGAAAGTGTCCATGTGTGATTCTTCTGAAGACTCTGAAATTCTGCTTCCATAGCCTGTTCCCACTCAGATGTACCCTTAGCCTCTGAATATGTTTGAGGCTCAAAAGTACTGTGAAGGTTAGCCATAAGAGCAAAATTGACTGTAGACTGTTGTCTGTTCTTATGCCTAGAAGTTCTACCTTCAAGGAGCTCATCATCCCGGAGATCACCTATGGTTTTAGCCCACCATTTAGGCCGAAGAGAAGAAGAACCAATATTAGGATTAGAGGAACCAATATCAGGAGGAAGAGAAGCAGGCTCAAGAGCAATAGGAACAGCAAGAGGGGGATTAGCTTTTGGAGGAAGCTCAGATAGAGTAGTATCAAATCCTGATGCTACATCATCCCTCCCATCAGATGGACTGACTGGAAGAAGAACACTGTGAGGCGGATCTTCAGAGCGCTGCTCAGAAGAAGAAGACTGAAAGAATCCTCTGTCTTCATCAAATACTACATCTCGACTGAAGCTAAGTCGACCAGTGGCTATATCTATCAGCCTATAAGCCTTGTGATGATCACTGTAACCTGTCATCATGAGTTTCTGACTTTTGGAATCCAACTTAGATCGCTTAGCAGATGGAATCCAAACATATGCAACTGAGCCAAAAACTTTGAGATGACTGATCTTAGGCTTACGACCAGACCACACTTCTTCAGGAGTCTTCCCTTTAACAGCCTGAGTAGGGGATCTGTTAAGAAGGTAAACAGCAGTAAATACTGCTTCAGCCCAGAATTTGTTTGGAACACTCCGGTGTTGTAACATGGAACGAGCCATTTCAACAACCGTGCGGTTGCGACGCTCGACAACACTGTTCTACTGGGGAGTGTAAGGTGTGGTTAATTGACGTTTGATGCCATGAATATCACAGAAGTTGGCAAAAGCTGAGGAACAAAATTCCCCCCCATTGTCAGTCCTAAGGGTTATGATATTACAACCAGATTCGTTTTCAACTAAAGTTTTAAACTTCTGAAAGGTACTAAGAGCATCAGATTTATTTTTAAAAAAATACACCCACATCTTTCTACTGAAGTCATCTACAATAAGTAAAAAGTATTTGCAAGCAGTGATAGAAGCTGTATTCATAGGACCACAAATATCAGCATGAAGTAACTGAAGTACCTGGGATGCGCGCCAAGATTCTCCATTTTTGAATGACGACCGATGTTGCTTTCCCGCTTGACAGGCGCTGCATACCCCCAACTGCTGAGTCTGAATATCAGGTAATCCTGACACAAGTCCCTCCCGAGAGAGCTGAGAGAGATACTGCATATTGAGATGCCCATATCGCTGATGCCATAGAGTACTGATGGGAGAGACACGAGCTGCTAGAGCCACTTCTGGAAAGTCACCGGTGTCAAGTAGCCTGTATAGACCATGGTCCTCGAGGCCAGTAGCAACTGTCAGACTGGTCTCCCTGTCAATGATGGAACACTTGTGTTCACTGAACACAACATCGAGCTGAGGAGAATTCCTCATAATCTCACTGACAGAGAGCAGATTAATCTCCATACCAGGAACATAGTATACATTTAGAAATATGAGCGTGCGTCCACCAGACTGAATTTGAACTGTACCCCTGCCAGCAACAGTGTACTTTTCACCTCCACCAAATACTACTGAATCACTGAAAGGTGAGAAGTCAATAAACCAGTCACGCCTGTGAGAGAAGTGGCGTGATGCACCAGAATCAATGTACCATGCAGAGGAAGGAACATGTTCTGAAGACCTTTTAGCCATAAAGGCGTAAAAGGCAGAATCTGTCTGCTCGGAATGTTCTGCAACATTCGCTGTCTGATGTGGCCCTCCCTGTTTCTTTTGTTCAGAAGCAATCCTCTGCCTGCAATCTTTCTTCATGTGACCGAACTTGTGACAGTAATTACACTGTACACTTTTCTTCCTGTTAGGATCAAAAGACTGAGATGATCCTTTCTGCTGAAAAGACTGAGAGGACTGATATTTTGCAGCAAATGCATTTTTCGAGGGCACTGATGAAGTACCACTACCAAACTGCTGTTTCCACCTATCTTGCTGCAGAAGTTTGGTACATAAATCTGAAAACTTCAGATCAACATTTGTGGTTGTAATGTTGAGTGTTTCAATGAAGTGTTCATAAGATTTTGGTAGACTCTTCAGAGTAATGACTACCATATCTTCTTCCTCCATGGTCCGACCAATGGCTTCGAGCTGATCTCGAATGTCTTTAATTTTGTTGAGATGTTCTTGTAAAGACATATGTTCATCCATCATGATGGAGAACAACTGATTTTTGAGAAAAAAAGCTCTGCTTTTATCAGATGTCTCATGCAATTCTTTCAACTGTTGCCAGATTTCAGCAGCTGTCTTGCCAGAAGGGATCTGTGGTAACTGATCATCAGCGACAGAGAGCTTGAGAAGCATAACAGCCTCTCGATTTCGATCATCAAATTTATCTTGATCGGTCCCGGCTGTACCTGGACGAAGCTCTTTGCCCAAAATGAGTTGATCAAGACGCCTGTACTCAAAAATGGTCAACATTCTTTGTTTCCAAATGTTATAGTTGCTGCCATTAAAGCGTTGATTTCCTTCTAACATCAGATTGGTAAGTGTGGCCATTTTCACAAAGAAAATACAGAAGTATGACACACAAGAACAATGTAGCTGACTGTTTATCCTGGTGTAAATTAAAGAACAGACTTTGTCCTGCTAAAAAAAATTTTACCCAGCAAAGATATCTCTCCAGTCTAAAACAATGGTAATACTGCTAGCACAAAATATATATATTTCTGAGAATACAGTTTCCCACAGGAGCATGCAAGTCTACCACACTTGTATAGCTTGAAAAGAAGGCTGTCAGGATACCAAAAAAAATTCCGCTGATAAAAAATTCCGGCAACTAGAACCACAAATACCTCAGATAAAAAATTCAGGCAAGCACCACTGATTGGTAACGCTGAATTCTGCTGATAAAAAATTCCGGCAACCAGAACCACAAATACTATGAAAAAAAAAAGTTCCGGCAAACACCACGGATTGGTAATACGAATATCTAAACAGACTCAGAGATATACTTCACGTCACGTCTCAGCTGTTAAACGACTCAGAGATATACTTCTCAGCTATATACGGCTCAGCTATAGATCCACAGGTGAATATATCTACGGGTTTCAACTGATAGATTGGTTTCAACTGTATATATGAACCCGTATTATGTCTGTATATACCCGTATGTATAAACCCGTATTATGGACTGTATATAATAACTGTATATACGGGTTTCAAACGCCACGGGTTTCAAATACGGGTCGAAAATATATAATCACACCAAACTATATATCCACAGGTTTCAAAATGCGTATCCCGTGGAGCTACGCCGTCTTAGCTCAGCTGGTAGAGCGCGTGGCTTTTAACCACGTGGTCGAAAATATATATCCACGGCAAAATATATATCCACGGGTTTCAGATGTGTATTCACGGGTTTCAATTAATATCCACGAGTTTCAAAGAATACACACGTATCCACGGGTTTGACAGTTTTGAAAATAAAACCACAAATTTGCCCGCAGATCGAAAAACCACGAGTCTGACTTTCAAACAAACAAATGAGTTTTGAGAGAAAACACCTGGATCACGAATGCTGAGAAATTCCACGGTGTGGTCGAGTAGCCGCCAGGTGAAGAAGAAGATAGCTGGATCCACGATTCCAAGCAAAAACTGGCCAGCCAAAAAAATCCCGCTCCCACGAAAACAGTCACCGCCACAAAGTTATTTCTTTAATAAAATGATCATGCAAGAGAAGAATCCATTTCTGTATCGAGATGGACGACTGTAAGCTTTTATCATAGCGAGCAAAGCCGAGGCTAAGACTCAGTGAAGGCTGCCTGGCTTACAGAGGGCTCGACCTTAGAAAGGACTCAAGAGATTACGATGCAAAGAGAATTACTGTTCAAGAAGAATCTCTTAACCTTGCTCTGATACCATAAAAGAATGTTCAATGAATTAATTCACATGGAGCAAACAGCTCAATGATAATACGAAGATATTTACAAGAATAGAAACATCAGGTTTCTATGTAGAATATAGAACAAACAGTTTCATCTAAGAAACTGCTAAAAGAATAAAAATAGAAACATCTAAGAGACTGAGCATTACTAAATAGAGATATATTCTAATATGTTCCACACGTGTGAGAGAGAGAGCATGTCCAATGTTGTACGAACCAATGAGAGGAGAGAATGTGTGAGTGATGAGGATGCCAAACGAGGTGAAAGGTCACTCGCTAAGTCACTGGACACGTCCTCCAAGGTCCCATGTCCCGTATTTTACGTGTCGGACACGTAAACGGCCCTAAAACATGTCGAAAACGTTTTTCATCGTGTCCTATAAAATGTAAAACGTATTCACCGGTTTTCGTCGTGTCCTGCATCTGGAAAACGCGTATTCCATTGATAGAAAACGTTGCCTGCATAAGCTGCAATTTCTTTTTAAAAAAACAAATAATTTTTGAGTGGGGCAGCTTAATGATCAAGTTTAAGCCCTAGTATTGATATTGTATTCATGGTAATGTTAAATTCTTAAAGTAAAAGGATGAATCCTTTTACTTAAATTTTTAACATTACCATGAAATGACTCAGGATGTTTGAGAGTGGTTCCGGCCTCATTGGATTTCATATGGAGAAAGTAGAATTTTAGATTTCATTCAAAATGCAGCAGACTTATCAGTTTTTCAGGATTTCAGGATTGGGAGATTGTAATGTTTCCAGGTGATACCACCTGCCTGGGCTACCCCTGCCACCAGTAGAGGACGTGGTCTACCTCCTATAGCTCCTACTTCTAGTTCTTCAGCTTCTAGAGCATAGCAAACTCCACTGCCAACTCCACCAGCACCAACATCTACATCTAGAGGGAAAGGGAAAGCTGTGGCATTTTCTCACAAGAGGGGCAGAGGAAATCAATAGGATTAGACTTTAGTTATTTTGTTATGTGCTTGTAAGTTGTACATGAACAATGAACATTGAATATTCAAGAATCAAGACCAAGCATATCACATTCTAATTTCTAAATAGTAAATTTTGATTCTATTTATTTTTTTAAAGTGAACTATGAACTTTGAGAAGTAATTATATTTTAATTTGATTAGATAAGCTGCAACCTGCAATTTAATATGGATAAAAAACTATATTTCGGTATATATATAAAAACTATATTTCGGTATATATATATATATATATCTATATATATATATATATATATATATATATATATATATATATATATATATATTAAATATATATAAAACGTGTCCCCCGTGTCCTGTTTCTAGGTCGCTACGTTTCATATTGAATACTTGTATTTACGTGTCCTCTGTGTCTCGTGTCCTCGTGTCATGTGACTTAGGTCACTTGTATTTATACAAATTGTTGAGGGTGAAGTGACACATCCATTGAGCTTTCAGAGCCTAGATGATGATGTGGCTGACCTTGACAATTTGCACATGTGTGGGCATAAATTCAAAATCACATTTCTACTTGTCCAAATGAGATGATCTTTATATGAATTTTGATCCTCTCAAAAAGAGGAATTTAATGCAATCATCATCTCCATCAAATGAGTTGTCCCAAGGTGGATTTTGGCCCTAGTTTCCAATTTTAACATTCCCTTTCAAATAGGGAGAATTTCACCTGCCAATTATCGATCACCATGCCATCCTGTCGTCATGTACCATCTATGTGTCTCATATCATCTCTGCTTTGCTGAATGTTGATATGAATAATGAAGAAGAATTGATCGAGAGTGAGTCACAAGACCTTACCACTCTCCACTGACAAATGTCAGTCTTGATCCTAGATCAAGTTGTTGAACACCATGCATCCTAGGCATAGGGAGTACGGCAGTACATGATGTGTCCATCAGAAGTGATATGGTCCCTATCCATGTTTGCCAACTCATTGGCCCAATGAGAGGTACTTCCCATGACTCAATATCAATGTGCTTGGAGCGGTCATGGAACACAAGATTCTCCAAAAGGTGAATTCCACTTTGGTTGTCACAGAAGATCACGGTGGTATCTAGCGCGTGCTCAAATAGGTCACTAAAGAGCTTCTTCAACCAAACAGCTCACAACAGGCCATACTAGCTGCAATGTGTTCGGCCTCGGGGTGCTTAGAGCAACCAAGTTTTGCTTCTCGCTCATCCAAGAAATTGAAACAGACCCTAATGAGAAGCAACATCCAGACGTGCTCTTACGATCCACCACACTGCCAGCCCAGTCAGCGTCAGTATATCCATGTAGCCTTAAATTCCCGGCAGTGTATCTCAGTCCATAGTTGATTGTGCCACGAAGATATCTCAAAAGATTCTTAGCAGCAATCCAATGTATGTGATAAGACTCAACCATAAATTGGCTCAATGTATTCACAACGAAGCATATGTCAGGATGGGAGTTTACCAAGAACATCAGGGCCCCCACAAGTTGTCAATATTTAGAAGGGTTTTCCAATTCAGGCCCAACAACACTTCCACATAGCTTCTTGAAGTTGAGTTCCATCGGGTAGACACAAACTTGCAATCCACCATCCCACATCTTTCGAGCAACTTCACAATGCATTTTCCTTGAGAAAGGAAAATCTCACCTAGCTTTTGCCAGACTTCTAGGCCTAGGAAGTAATGCATCAGACCTAGGTCCTTCATCTCGAACTTGGAAGCCAACTCCCTCTTGCATTGATAAATGAGAGGGTTTGCTCCTGTCAAAAAGAGATCATCCACATAAAGGACCAAAATGAGAGGCATGTCCTTTTCAACCTTGAAGTATAGGGTAGGATCAACATCGCTCCTTGTAAATCCCAACTTCATAAGATAGCTAGCAATCCTCTCATACCAAGCCCTAGGGGCTTGCTTTAACCCATAGAGGGCTTTCTTCAACCTGTACACATGTGTCCTTCGATCTTGTAATTCGAACCCCTCAAGTTGTTCTATGTAGACTTCCTCCTTAAGTGAGCCATGTAAGAAAGTAGTCTTAATGTCCATTTCGTTTAGGCTCCATCTTTCAGAGGCAACGAGAGCAATAATAGATCCGATAGTGGTATATCAGGCAACTGGGGCAAATATCTCATCATAGTCCACTCCTTTCTTTTGAGAGAAGCCTCGACCAACAAACTTGGCCTTATACTTTCTAGCACTTCCATCAGCTCCATGCTTGATTCTGTAAATCCATTTAGAAGTAACCACATAAGTGTCCTTGGGTCTAGGAACCACGCCCCAAACATCATTCTTCATGATAGATTCATATTCTTCATTCATCGCATCCTTTTAGACTTGGTGCTTTACGACTTCTTCAAACGTACATGGCTCAGATTGAACAATAGTACTCATAGCAACTAAGAACCCTTGCTCCCTGTTTGCTTCTTGTTTTCACCGAATGTCCCTCTTGGAGTAATATGTCTCTCACCGAATGTCCCTCTTGGAGAAATATGTCTCTCAGCATCTTCGAGAGTATCTTTGAGCCATAAAGGTCTTTTCCTTGAGGAAGAGGGATCACTAGGTGGTGGATCAATGGGATCCATTGGGCCTTCAACATCAGGCATAGGTTCATCTGAAAGAGGTTCATCCTGTTTTTCCGCAACATCATTATTATTGTCCTTCCTTGGAATGGGGAGATCTCGGGCCTTCCCAAGGGCAGTATCTTCATCGAAAGTGACATCATGGCTAACTTCCACATCTCTTTGTCCAGGCACATAGATTCTATATGCCTTTCAATTTTCACAATAGCCCACAAATATAGCTTTCTTCCCAGATGCTTCCAACTTGTTTCTTTTCTCTTTAGGCACATGAAAATACATGAGACAACCAAATATTCTAAAATGAGAAACATCAGGTTTCTTACCAGTGAAAACTTCTTCGGGTGTCTTGAAATCTAGTGCTTGATGTGGGCTCCTATTTTGAACATACACGGCAGTGTTGGCAACTTCTCCCCATAAGAACTTCAGTAGACCTTGATCATGGAGCATGGCACGGGTGGCTTCCATGATTGTTCGATTCTTCCTTTCAACAACACCATTTTGCTCAGGAGTATATGGAACAATTGTCTCCCTCTTAATGCCAACCTCTCTGCAAAAGTCATTGAATTCATCTGATTCATATTCGGTTCCGTTGATCTTTTTCCCTGTTTGATTTTCCACAAAAGCTTTGAAAGAACAGAACCATTTGAACACTTCATCCTTCTTCTTCAAGAAGTAGATCCATGTTTTGCAGGAAAATTCATCTACAAAAATTGCATAGCATAAGTATCCTCCCAATGATGTTACACGCAACATACTAGATAGGTCAGAATGGACCAATTGAAGAATATCGTAAGTTTGATTTTGACTTGAAGGGAATGGTCCCCTTGTAAGTATCCCAGCTACACAACCCTGACAAACTCCTTCATGGTTCATATTGAACTCAGGCATACCTGTGACCATCTTCCTTATCCCAGGTAAGGCTTTGTATTGAAGGTGAGCAAATCTTCGATGCCATAATTCAGATTGAAGAGAAGTATCACAAGTCAAGGCTCCCAAAGGACTTCCTCCAACTTGATAGAGACCTTCAACCCTAAATCCAAGTGTAAAAGCATCTTTAGGGTTTCTTTGCCAAATACATACCTTTCCATCAATGAATGCTACCTTGAAGCCCTTATCTTCCATTGCGGAAATAGACACCAGGTTCTTTTTTAAATCAGGCACATACAAAACTTCTTGTAGATGAATGGTTTGACCTTGATTCAAGTGAAGAGTGATAGTACCTATTCGTTTCACAGGATAGGTGGCATTATTTGCAAGTATGATTTCCAAATTAGTCTTCTTTTTAACCAAATTTGAGAGGGCCTCCTTGTACCCAGTGAAGTGCCTTGAGGCTCTACTATCAATCAACCAATGATCCAAAGTATCCGGAGCAGAAGCAATAAATAAAGTGGAAATAAGATAAAATTATTTTTGTTTTCCTACAACATTACTTTCCTCATACCTGGAATTTCTTGTCCTTTTGGGAGGTCGACCATTTCCATCTCGAGCAGTGGGAGCATTCATTTTTCCTTTATTGTTGAACTTGATGTTCCTTTGATTTCCATTGCCTTTGTAGTTGTTGTGGTTGTTGTTGTCATCATCCCTTGGAGTATCCTTCTCATGAGGACACTCTCTAGCATAATGGCCAAACCTATCGCAATTGTAGCACCTTCCTTTTTTTCCTTCTTTGAATCCCTGCTTGAATCCTTAACTGTTAGGCCCCTATAATACTAGTGTATTCCCTTCTTATTATTGCCATTGTAGCCCCTTATTGTTATTGTTGTGCCCATGTTGTCCCCATATTGTTATTATTGTGCCCTTACATTATTATTGTTATGTCGGCTTTGACTATATTGTGACCCCTTAGACTCCTATATATAGAAAGGAGGTCTTGTCATTTGTATCATCCAAGAATTGTTCATTTGCGTAATGTAAAAGAGGTTGCCCCCTCAAATAGGCTGATTTTGAAGTCGTTGCTCTATCATTTCTTCTATTTTGTGAGCTGGTTGCATAACAATTGGTATCAAAGCTTTGGATTCTAGGGTTTCGCTGCTTCAAACAGGTCATCGTGGCATTTTCACTATAACTTTTTTTCTACGAAGTCTCAAAAGCTAAAATTAAAACCCATTTGAGCCAAAATCTTGATTCACCTCGGTACAAATTTCAAATCTTGTCTCGCTATATTTTCAGACATATAATCCAAGGAAGTTAGGGTTTTGGCAGGCTCTCGAATTATATTTCAAAGAGATGACCTTGGGAAAATCGTCATAACTCTCTCTGAGCATTAGATTGAAATTTTGTAAAAAGGTACAGAAAGAGGACGGACTGTAGTTTTCTGTGTATCGGTTTTAGGTCCGAAGGTCGAAACAGTGACACATGGCACTTCGTACAAGTTCGCTCTACTGAATCAGTCTATAATCAAGTCATCGTGGGAGATTTGGAATAACTCTTTCTTGGAGAATCCAATCTTGATCAGACTTGTGGGGTTGGAACGAGGACTCAGAGGGCTACCACAGGACGAAATTTCAGACCTTGGAGATCCGCAATTATAGAGATACAACTGATTCAATATCGAGCTCCTACAAAGCCAAAAAAAGTGTGTAGTCTTTTTAAAAGTTTGCATAAATTTGGTTTGAAAAATTAGTTTGAAAGAATTCAAAGGACATAGTGAAGCATAATTATCATTAATTGATGCCCCAAAGAAAGAAAATGGAAACATCTAGTAAGCAACCTGAAAGCTCTAGCATGACTCATGAAGAAGAGGAAGAAATATAACATGATATATCAAAATTACAAGGCCAAGTGCAACAAATTTCACTCTCACAAAAAGTAACAGAAGCTAAGATGGATGGTTTAAATAAAGGCATGCAAGCTAAGATGGATGGTTTAAAGAATGGCGTGGAAGCTAAGATGGATGGCATGGAAGCTAAGATGGATGATATAGAAGCAAAACTTAAAGGCAACATGGAAGATTTCAAGATAGATTTGACAAATTTGCTTCAAGAAATGCTTACGAATGGCAAAAGGGTAGTAAAGGAAACTCATGATGAGAACAAAAGAAATGTTAATTATGATTTCATAGACTCTAACGTTGGATTGAAGACCCAACATGTTCCAAAGATCGATATGAGGAAGTTTGATGGCAAGGATCTCGTAACATGGATACTACAAATGGAGCAATATTTCGATCTCCATAATGTGCAAAACACACAAAAAGTACGCATTGCAACTTTATATTTGGAACCCAATCAGTTTGTATGGTATCGATGGCTTTTCTCTCGTAAACAAATTGTCACTTGGGCGATTTTTACGGAAGAAATGATAGCACATTATGAGGATACAAAAAAACAACACCTTTTTTAGCCAATGATAAATTTCAAACAAAAAGGTTCAATGGTGGAGCACATTGAGGAATTCCAAAGATTGAATATAAGGGTAAAAGATATTCCAGAGGAGCATAGGATTGATGTGTTCATAGGGACATTAAAGGATAGCATCCAACATGAGTTTCGCATTTGGGAACCTGATTCATTGGAGAAGGCATTTAGGCTGGCAAGAAAAATTAAAAACAAAATTATGGCAACAAGGAAGCCTACCAATCACAACTATAAAGATGGAAGTGTTATTGCCCCTAGCCTTCCACAAGGTTGACAACACAACAATTGGAAGAAAAAAGAGCAAAAGAGCTTTGTTACAGTTGTGATAGCAAATACACTAAATCTCATAAGTGTGCTGTGAAGAAATTATTTTACATAGATTGTGAAGAGGAAAAAGAAAAGGAACAAGAAACATGAAAAGAAGAGAATACATACCAGGGACAAAGCCTAGATAAAGAAAAAATGAATCCGACCATCTCTTGTAATGCATTGGCCGGAATAACCACTCCTCAAACTACCAAGATAGAAAGGCATATCAAGAAGAAAAACGTAATAGTGTTGATTGATTCGGGCAGTACCCATAATTTTATTCATTGTAAGATAGCGAAGGAATTGAATTGCTTCCGATATCCAGCACCAAAATGTCAAGTGATCATTGCAAATGGAAGAACCATAAATTGCTCTGGAAAGTGCCATAATATCAGGCTATCCATTGGAGAATATGTGTTGAATAGTCCAATGCTTTCCATTCCAATGGGCGGTGTTGATGTTGTACTAAGAGTCCAATGGCTACAATCATTGGGTACAATAACTTTTAATTTTCAAGAACTTTATAAGAAGTTTTTTCCAGAAGGAAAGAAAGTTGAATTAAGGGGTATCGCAGGGAAGCCGGGAAACATAATTAGCTCTAACAACATGACAAAGCTTCTAGAGAAAGAACGTGGCGTAACTGCACAATTATGTTCACTAGAGGTTCCCACGTCAAAATCATCTATTTCTCCAGATCTCCAAAAAGTCTTGGACAATCATTCCAAGATATTTGAGACTCCCAAAGGCCTCCCACCTATTCGTGATCATGATCATGCTGTTCATTTGATTCTAGGAAGTGTTCCTCCAAACATCAGACCTTACAGATATCCCTATGCCCAAAAGAGTGAAATTGAACGTATGGTTGCAAAAATGCTAGAGGCTAGTATAATTCAACCTAGTCAAAGTTCTTTTTCTGCTCCAGTAGTATTGGTGCACAAGAAGGATGGATCATGGCGCATGTGTCCGGATTATAAGGAGCTCAACAAGCTCACTATTAAAGATAAATTTCCCATTCCTGTCATTGATGAATTATTGGATGAATTGCATGGAGCAATTTACTTCACCAAGTTGGACCTTCGTTCAGGATATCATCAAATCAGAATGAAGACTGAAGACATTCCGAAAACAACATTTAGAACTCATGAGGGTCATTATGAATTTTTGGTCATGCCTTTTGGCCTTACCAATGCACCTTCTACATTTCAAGGTTTGATGAATTCCATTTTCAAACCCTTACTTAGAAAATTTGTGTTAGTATTTTTTGATGATATACTAATCTACAGCAAGTCTTGGAAGGATCATGTTCAACATGTTGATAGAGTGCTCAAACTATTGGAGGAGAAACAATTATATAAAAAAACCTCCAAATGTTTCTTTGGAGTACAAGAGGTGGAATATTTGGGTCATATTGTATCTCATGAAGGTGTTAAGGTAGACCCTAGCAAAATTAAAGCCATTAAGGAATGGAAAATCCCCACATCCATAAAGCATCTGCAAGGATTTCTCGGGTTGATAGGGTATTATCGCAAGTTTGTTAAGAATTATGGGAGATTAGCAGCACCTCTAACAACATTACTGAAGAAAGATGCATTTTCTTGGACTCCAGAAACAATGAAAGCTTTTGAACAACTTAAAGAGATAATGTGCCAAGCACCGGTCTTAGCTACGCCAGACTTCACAAAAACTTTTATTGTGGAATGTGATGCCTCACGAAATGGAATTGGTGTTTTAATGCAAGAAGAAAAACCCATTACTTTCGAAAGTCGTCCAATCAAAGGAAAGTATTTACACAAAGTTATTTATGAAGAGGAAATGTTGGCAATACTACATGCACTTAAGAAATGGCGACCTTACCTAATGGGAAGACACTTCAAGGTAAAAACAGATCATGATAGTCATAAATACTTTTTAGAACAAAGATTATCTGTTGGGTTATGACTTTGAAATCATCTACAAAAAAGGGAAGCAAAATGTTGTTGTAGATGTGCTCTCAAGAAAGGATGAGGATGTGGAAGCATTGCTTTGCACCATTTCTGTTATCCAACTGGATTAGATAAACAAAGTAAGGGATGAATGGAAGAATGACAAAGAATTGTGGGCACTCCTTCAAAAGTTACAACCAGACCCCAGTACATCTGATACATTTAGCTGGAAAAAAGATTCATTATGGTACAAAGATCGCTTATACCTTTGTAAGAATTCCCAACTCAAACAAAAGATTCTTATGGAATTGCACCTCTCCCTTAGGAGGGCTCTCAAGATTTTTAAAAACTGTTAATTTTAGGTATGTTCTATGCTTAGAGCAATTTATTTCAATTTTCACAGTTAGCTCAATATCTTTACAAGATTAGCAATCACATCAGCATTAAAGTAAATTGCAAATAGAACATACACATAAATCGCAGAAGACAAACCAAGACAAGAGGACACAAGATGTGGCGCTAGCCAAGGACAAACCCCAATGTGGGGAAACCCTTGATCAATTCTTCTTATATGTTCTTCAATAGTTCAGCAGAGAGAGAGAGAGAGAGAGAGAGAGAGAGATACATTTACAACAGAAGTCAACATTTTAACTTATCTAGATAAGAGCATAGATCATCTCTAAGAAGATGATACATGAGATCAGTTGAAGACATGCTGCTTCAACTGATTCTCCAAGGTGACTCCTTTACCTATCATCGTGTTGCATCTCGTTGTCATGTTGCACCTCATTGTGCTACACCATGTTGCACCCCTCATCACAATGTTGCATCTTATCATGCTTCATCAATCATGACAGTACCCATCACTGTACTGCATCATGTACCATCATGTGCCATTGTTGCACCTTGTTTTGCCACCATGTGCTTGTTGCACCTTGCTTACCATACTGCTGTCCCAATTGTTATTGCAACACCATGTCTTACTGCTGTCCCAATTGCTATTGCAGCACCATATCTTGTTGTTGTCCCAATTGTTATTGCAGCACCATGTCTTGTTGTTGTCCCAATAGCACTATGTCTTGTTGCTATCCCAATTGCTATTGCAACACCATGTCTTGCTGTTGTCCCAATTGCTATTGCAGCACCATGTCTTGCTGTTGTCCCAATTGCTATTGCAACACTATGTCTTGCTGCTGTCCCATGTGCCATGGTTGAACCATGTTGTCCATGCTTGTTGTCCCATTGTTTGCTTGTTGTACCTTGCATGCTTGTTGTCCCTTACATGTTGCACCTTTATTACAATGTTGTCACACCTTATTATATCATGTTGCTGCACTTACATCAGTTCACGGTTAGGGGATTCTCTGATTGCCACATCGCTGAACTGGTAAGGGTATTCTAACAGTTGTTTGGACAACCTTCACAACTTCTATCCCAAGGCTATGATCACCCTTCCCCAGCATTCCTAAACCACACGTTGGCTTGTTATACCCCAACAGTCACAACTAGCCTTTACTCCCTCCTTATTAGCCTTAGCATAGACCTGTAGGTGTATAAGGGACTGTGGCTTGCTACAACAATCATATCCCTTGTTGCGGTTAGAGCTTTCATTCTTCCATAGACTGCATAGGGCAACGTTAGGGCTTCTCCAAAGGGCAGCGTTAGGGCTTCTCCATAGGGCAGCGTCAGTGTTGAAGTTTCTAAGCCTACCAATTAGAAACCCTCCATGCACTTTATCTGATTTATTCCTACCTACTTGTTCCGTTACTTAACAAGTTATTTACAATGTAAATACTGAAAATAAACACTAGTGCATGCTCAACATATTACAAATCAACAACTGAAAGAAACAAAAACAATCACACCAAATGACACCGTTATTTTTGGACCAATGTCCCTGAAAAAACCCAATGTGGGAAAACGAGTGCAACTAACTGAGGGTTTTCTTATTAAGCAATATCAGAGTACAATCTAGGTGCTAAATCCAGCCTGCCCAACAGAGAATTTCCTTGGCAGTAATACCTCTCAGTTTGACACAAATTTCCCGGCTGAAACCCTGGATACTCCTTCCGGAAGCTTCTCAACTTTAATCTACCCCAAAAACCCCAGCGTTTGCCCTTTCTGGACTGCGTCAGCCCCTATCTGCCCAGCACTAGCCCTGCGTCACCCTGAATGGGTCTGCATCAATCTTCTAAACCTCTGCGTCAGCAACATTGGCCTCTCTGAGGCTCTGCACAGCTCCCGGTTGCCTTTGCGTGGCCCTGCGTGAGCCCTGGCTGGCTCTGCGTCCCTCTCTCTGGCTACTGCGATGTTCTTCCGGCACTATCTCTGCCTCTCTGTACTCAATGCCCCTCAGCTGCAACTCCCAATCACTAATTCTATCTCTCTTAGCAAACTCCGCTATAGAGAATATAATGACTGATCACTCTAGTGTGTTCTCCAAGTGACCCTTAAGCCTCCTCTTATACTTTTCCTGTTGACATATCAACGACTAGAATTAAGTCCTTAATCAACGGCTAGGATTAGATCTGGCTTGATCTATGTCTTTTGGACCATTCTAACACAGTTTCATATTAATACACATTAATATTTTATTTTCCCTAAGTTTGAACTTAGGGACTCCATTAAAAATATTAATTATCTTAATATCTCCTGAACTGTTTAGAATCTGCCCAAACCCTTTCTGGGTATTGGAGATCTCATGTGCCCCAACCTCTCCACCAAATTTCGTGGCTAGAGCACATCCGATGCTACCCCAAATCAACACTCCCTCTTAGCGAGGATTGTGCTCTAGCACTACTCCTCACTAAGTATTACTCTGATCATCCGGCATCGGTACCTGTACTGATGCTAGGCCTTCCTACCCAACATCCTCTGCACTGCTGCATCATGTATTGCTGCCCATAGTTCTGCCACTGCCACTACTGCATCTGTACGACAACTCCCTTTGCATTTGTGCTACTGCTGGTCATTTCTCCCAACACTGCATCCGCACTGCACCTCCTCTCATCATGCTGCATCGTGTTGCCCACTATTGCACTGCAACTCAGTTACTAAGAAGTAAGTAACTGATCTCCCATCGCTGACCTGCCTGTTGGGTTAGAGACCCTCCTGATGCTGAAGCTCCCTCTGCCGTTGACAAGTGCTCCCTCCCTGACCTCTGGGCTGCTGCAATAACTCCCTGCATCTCGCACCGTTGCACACCTCTCTGTGCTATCCTTCACTGGTGCAACACTCCCATGCCTCTCGCACTGCTGCATCCTGCTAGCCTCACGCTATCTTGGGACTCCTGCAATGTAGCTCTCTCTGCCGCTTCATTTGCATCCATCTCTACCCGACTTAGCCAATCTTGCTACTCTTCGGGGCTCCCGTAGCAAGGTCTAATCCAAGAGTCTGGGTACCTCGAGGATCCTGCCCCTCACCGCCTGTAGTCCGCCTGACTACAGTTCGATGTCTCCCCACTTCTTCTCAAGTGGCGCAAGTGGCGCATGTGCACTAATGGCACAATCATCGTCTGTCAAAACTTCCTTCTCTGCCCTTGCTGGCGTTGCCTTAGTCTCGGAAGACTCTCCCTTACTCTTCTTCCTTGGATACTGGGTCGCATAATGACCCAGCGCCCCACAGTGGAAGCACTTGATCTCGAAGAGATCTTTCTTCTTCCGCTTTTCCTGGTTTCCCTCAGATGCTAGGGCAACATCTTCCTCCTCCTACTTGACTTTGATCCCCTTGCTATTGTGACTTGTCTTCGACTATCCTCTGATATCTTCCTGGCGAAGAGCTACCCACATCTCATCCCAAAGTGGAAGTGTCCCTCTGCAGTATACTCCGGACAAATACCTCCCAGTCTTCTGAGACAACATTCAGGGTTGTCCTCACCATCAACTCCTGATCTGGCGTGGCTTCTATTACAGTCAACTGATCTCGAATCTCATTCAGTAACATCCTTCTCTGCACAGAAGTATGCTGGTACAATTTCTTGAGGGCCTCCCACATCTCATATGTCGTTTCCTTCTCAGCAATGTGTGGTACTACATGGTCCTTGACCCCGTCAAGGATGATGCCCTTGGCCATCGCCATTGCCTCCTCGTACTTGTCGCTATTATTGGGGTCGACCAGGATAGCTATAACCTTCAAGGCGAAGTTCCTGACACGATTTCTGTCAAGTACGGATAAGATTTTGGCCTTCCAAACTACGAAGTTCGACGCTTCGTCCAGTCTATCCTGGTCTCTTACTCCGTGTAATGCCATGATGCTCTTCTACTTCCCTCATGGAAGTTCTCTGTTCGACTCCTCCGAGTCTCTACTTTCCATCTGGAAGTTCTCTTCCGAACTCCCTCTCAGTCCTGATTTACCTCCTGGGAATCCTTTTGTCGCTGTCGAGATGCCCCCTACTCTGATCGTCTTGTGCAACCGCACCACAGATTATGGTTCCTCTGCTAGAAACCCTCGGTAGCAACACCCTCCTCTTGGCCTTGCTCTGTCAAGTACTGTTCTGACTACATTACCTCACTAGCTCCACACTGCAATATTCCCACAGTCTTCTAAACCCCAACAACGTGAAGGTGAGAGCTCCTAGGCTCTGCACAATCCCGGCACCAGCAACCCGACCTCCTTAGCCAACTGCGTCAGCCCTCCCAACTTCTGCGTGGCTTTGCGTGAGGCTCCCTTTACCTTCCTTAGCCTCTACGCTGTCTCTTCCCAGCTCACCCTTGACAACGCAAGCACTACGTCACCCTTGCCTTGTTGCTGCTCTACTAGAAACAACTTCTGTCACCTCGAGACAACTGTTTTCTGCTGCTATTGCTGCGCTCGGTTGATGTCCTCAGTCCTCTTGTGATCTGCAACTTGGCTCTAATACCATGTTGAAGTTTCTAAGCCTACCAGTTAGAAACCCTCCCTACCAGTTAGAAACCCTCCATGCACTTTATCTGATTTATTCCTACCTACTTGTTCAGTTACTTAACAAGTTATTTACAATGTAAATACTGAAAATAAACACTAGTGCATGCTCAACATATTACAAATCAACAAGTGAAAGAAACAGAAACAATCACACCAAATGACATTGTTATTTTTAGACTAATGTCCCCGGAAAAACCCAATGTGGGAAAACTGGTGCAGCTATCTGAGGGTTTTCTTATTAAGCAATATCAGAGTACAATCCGGGTGCCAAATCCGGCCTACCCAACAGAGAATTTCCTTGGCAGTAATACCTCTCAGTTTGAGACAGATTTTTCGGCTAAAACCCCGAATAATCCTTCCGGCAGCTTCTCAGCTCCAATCTGCCCCAGAAACCCTAGTGTCTTCCCTTTCTGGACTGCGTCAGCCCCTATCTGCCCAGCGTTGGCCCTATGTCACCCTGAATGGGTCTGCGTCAGCCTTAGGAGGCCCTGCGTCAGCCTTCTAGCCCTCTGCATTAGCAACGCTAGCCTCTTTGAGGCTCTGCGCATCTCCTGGTTGCCTCTGCGTGGCCCTGCGTGAGCCCTGGCTAGCTCTGCGTCCCTTTCTCTGGCTACTGCGTTGCTCTTCCGGCATCATCTCTGCCTCTCTGTTTCTCTGTACTTAATGTCCCTCAGCTGCAACTCCCGATCACTAATTTTATCTCTCTTAGCAAACTCCGCTTTAGAGAATAGAATGACTGATCACTCTAGTGTGTTCTCCAAGTGACGCTCAAACCTCCTCTTATACTTTTCCTGTTGACATATCAACAGCCGAGATTAAGTCCCTAATCAACAGCTAGGATTAGATCCGGCTTGATCCATGTCTTTTCGACCATTCTAACACAGATTCATATTAATACACATTAATATTTTATTTTCCCTAAGTTTGGACTTAGGGACTCCATTAAAAATATTAATTATTTTAATATCTCCTGAATTGTTTAGAATCTGCCCAAACCCTTTCTGGGTATTGGAGATCTCATGTGCCCCAACCTCTCCACCAAATTTCGTGGCTAGAGCACATTCGATGCTACCCCAAATCAACAGTTAGGGCTTCTCCAAAGGGCAGCGTTAGGGCTTCTCCATAGGGCAGCGTTAGCTCTTCTCCAAAGGGCAATGTTAGGGCTTCTCCATAGGGTAGCGTTAGCTCTTCTCCATAGGGCAGCATTAGCGCTTCTCCAAAGGGAAGCGTTAGAGCTACTTCCTCCTAGATTTCTCTCACACAAAAACCCAAGACAAGTGGAGAGAAATCAAGAGAGAAGTTGTGGGTAAAATGATTCTCAAGTCATCTCCTTTTATACTAAAATGTTGAGCACATGAGGGGTTTATTTGGTTGCTGGCCGACCTTGATGAATTGTCTTATAACACAAATAAATTTATAACTCCATGAATA
This sequence comes from Pinus tabuliformis, assembly GCA_031772625.1. Classification (NCBI taxonomy): domain Eukaryota; kingdom Viridiplantae; phylum Streptophyta; class Pinopsida; order Pinales; family Pinaceae; genus Pinus; species Pinus tabuliformis. The sequence goes on from CM062805.1 coordinate 859,025,306, forward strand.
CTTATCGGAATCGAATGATCTTTAGATCAATCCTACACCTCTCGATGAGAGGGATCCAAGAAAAATGTTAGCTGCCATAAATAAGATGACCCACAAGGAGTTTGGTCCTAGTTTCCAATTTTAACACTCCCTCTCAACTAGGGAGAAATCCATCCACTGATCTTTGCCATCAGTGCCCTGCACTGCTCTGCTGAACCATGAAGAAGAGGAATTGATCGAGAATGTCTCATACCATTCTCTACTGACCTGAAGTCAGTTTTATTGATCCCAGATCAATATCACAAGAGAGTGTCTCAAACCACTCATACTGATCCCAAATCAATGGAGGTCATCCTAGCATAGGGAATATGGTAGATATAATGATGCGTCTATCGGTAGTACTACTATGGTCCCTAACCCCATTTCCGTGCTCATTGATCAAATGAGAGGTACTTCCCATGAGTCCTAGACTACATGGGTAGGATGCCTCGACAGGAGAACCAATCATCGTGTCCCTAAGTCGCCTCGGGGTATCACAGGGAAAGGTTGAGCCATTCACCCTATACACAGCGCACCATCAAGGGAGGGTGAGTCGCCCTATATGGTCGCGTGTTGCTCCAGTAGTACCCCAAGCCCCCCGGAGCTCCCAGAGCTCAATGCATGCAACATGCAGGACCCTCATAAGAGGGTCTCTCAACGACTCCAAGTCATTCAAGAAAGTCACAAATTTGACCTTTCCCTAGGGCTTTGACAGAATGTCTGCGACCTGTACATCAGTCTCAATGCGATAGAGCCTCCTCGCTCATCGACGTCTCATATCCCTAATAAGGTAGTATTTGATGTTTATCTGTTGGAGCAATCATAGAATACGAGATTCCTCAATAATCGAATCCCCCCCCCCCTGGTTGACACAGAAGATCATGGTGGTATCCATCATGTGTACAAACAGCTCACTGAAGAGCCTCCATAACCAGGCAGCTTCATACGAGATCATACTCGTAGCTATATATTCGGTCTCGACGGTACTTAAAGCAACCATCTTCAGTGTCCTGCTCATACAGGATATCGAGCAGAACCCAAAGAGAATTAGCACTCAAAAGTGCTCTTGCGATCCTCCACACTGCCTACCAGGATTTGAATAATCATGCAACTTCACATTTCCGGCAGTGTATCTCAATTCATGAGAGATTGTGCCCCGAAGATATCTCAAAAGATTCTTGGCACCAATAGTGAGGCTCAACCATATATGATCTCATCATGCTAACTGCAAAACATATGTCCGGACGGAAGTTTACCAAGAACATCAATGCGAATGAGTTTATGAAACTCAGAGGCATTTCCCAAATCTGGTCCGACATCACTACCATATAACTTCTTGAAAGTTAAGATCCTCGAGGTAGTCACGGGCTTGCAGTTTACCGTTCCACATCCGGAATCCAACTCCCTCTTACTTCTGCAAATGAGAGGGTCTGCACCTGTCAGAAATAGGTCGTCCTCAGAAGGTGCCAGTATGAGAGGTCTATCATCCACAACCTTCGAGCAATGGTTTGGATTGGCTTCAATCCTAATGAATCTCATCTTCATCAAATAGCTATCAATCCTCTCATACTAAGCTCGAGGTGTTTTGCTTCAAGCCATAGAGGGCTTTCTGCCACCTGCACACATGAGATTCTCGATCATGAATCTCAAACCCCTCGGGTTGTTCCAAACCTGTGGACCTGCTACATGAGGGGAATGGTCCCCTTGTAAGATTTTCCTTCGATACATCTCAGACATGTACTTTCATGCTCTTTTTGAATTCAAGCATCCCTGTCACCATCTGACTCACAGACCTCCGGTGCTATGTGTCAATGGACATGGTCCCTAGTGGACCATCCTGCAACTTGATACAAATTTCCAACCTTGAACTCAAATATAAAGGCATCTTTGAAATTTTCATTTTCAAACACGTACCTTTCCATCGATGAATTCCACCCTATAGCCTTTAATTTCCATTGCCGAAATGGACACCAAGTTCTTCTTGCGATCAAGTACATAAAAGAGATTCTGTAAATGAATCGAGTTACCATCATTTAATTGAGGGGTAACATTTCCTACACCCTTTCCAGGATAGGTGGCATCGGCTCCAAGTATAACCCCATGATTGTTTCCATCTCTGCCAAATTAGAGAGAGAACCCTTCTATCTGTTGAAGTGCTTTGGAGCACTACAATCAATAAGCCAGATTCCCAAAGAATCTGAAGGAGAGGGCCAATACAAGATAATGCTTCTTTATCTTATCAAAACAACATTTGATTCTTCATACCTGGGGTTCCTTGCTTTCTTTGAAGATTCGGCTGTTCCGTACATTACTTGTCATTTCTCTGATCATTGAAGATGTCCCTCGAATGATTGTTATCATCATCAAGTGATGTGTCCCTGCCATTCGTACACTCCTTCACATACTGGCCGAACTTATTGCAACCAAGGCATTTGCCTTTTATTTCACCCTTAGATACGAACTTCCCATTGAAGTGATATTTAGGTAGGCCATCAAAAGCTTCCACTGCGCCATTCTGATAATGTTCTCTGCTTCGATTTCACCCTCGGTGAATTTGATGAGGGATGAGGAATCCACTGATCCTTTTGTTTTTTCCCAACTGTCTTCGGTGATTTCTATTTCACTCTTGCTTGGGCTTTGTCTTTACCTCAGCTTTGATACCATGTTAATTTTAGGTATGTTCTATGCTTAGAGCACTTTATTTCAATTTTCACAGTGAGCTCAATATCTTTTCCAGATTAGCAATCACATCAACATTAAAGTAAATTGTAGATAGGACATAAACATAAATCGTAGAAGACAAGCCAAGACAAGAGGACACAAGATGTGGCGCTAGCCAGGGACAAACCCCAATGTGGGGAAGCCCTTGATCAATTCTTCTTATATGTTCTTCAATAGTTCAGCACAGAGAGAGAGAGAGAGTACATTTACAACAGAATTCAACACTTTGACTTATCTAGATAAGTGCATAGATCATCTCTAAGAAGATGATACATGAGATCAATTGAAGACATTCTGCTTCAACTGATTCTCCAAGGTGACTCCTTCACCTATCATCGTGTTGCGTCTCGTCATCATGTTGCACCACACTGTGCTACACCATGCTCACAATGCTGCATCTTATCATGCTTCATCAATCATGACAGTACCCATCACTATACTGTATCATGTACCATCATGTGCCATTATTGCACCTTGTTTTGCCACCATGTGCTTGCTGCACCTTCCTTACCATACTGCTGTCCCAATTGCTATTGCAGCACCATGTCTTGTTGCTGTCCCAATAGCACCATGTCTCGCTTATGTCCCAATTGCTATTGCAGCACCATGTCTTACTACTGTCCCAATTGCTATTGCAGTACTATGTCTTGATGTTGTCCCATGTGCCATGGTTGAACCATGTTGTCCATGCTTGTTGTCCCATTGTTTGTTTGTTGTACCTTGCATGCTTGGTGTCCCTTGCATGCTTATTGTCCCTTACATGTTGCACCTTTATTACAATGTTGTCACACCTTATTATATCATGTTGTTGCACTTACATTAGTTCACTGTTAGGGGATTCCTTGATTTCCACATTGCTGGACTAGTAAAGGTATTCTAACACTTGTTTGGACAACCTTCACAACTTCTGTCCAAAGGCTATGATCACCATTCCCCAACATTCCTAAACCACACATTGGCTTGTTATACCCCAGCAGTCACAACTAGCCCTTACTCCCTCCTTATTAGCCTTAACGTAGACCTGTAGGTGTCTAAGGGCCTGTGGCTTGCTACAGCAAGCCTATCCCTTGCTGCGATTAGAGCTTTCCTTCTTCGATAGACTGCGTAGGGCAGCGTTAGGGCTTCTCCAAAGGGCATCGTTAAGGCTTCTCCATAGGGGCAGCATTAGCTCTTCTCCATGGGCAGCATTAGCTCTTCTCCATAGGGCAGCGTTAGGGCTTCTCCAAAGGGCAGCATTAGGGATTCTCCATAGGGCAGCCCTAGCTCTTCTCCAAAGGGCAGCGTTAGGGCTTCTCCATAAGGCAGCGCTAGCTCTTCTCCAAAGGGCAGCGTTAGGGCTTCTCCATAGGGCAGCGTTAGCTCTTCTCCATAGGGCAGCGTTAGGGCTTCTCCAAAGGGCAGCGTTAGGGCTACTTTCTCCTAGATTTCTCTCACACTAAAACCCAATACAAGTGCAGAGGAATCAAGAGAGAAGTTGTATGTAAAATGACTCTCAAGTCATCTCCTTTTATATGAAAACGTTGAGCACATGAGGGGTTTGGTTGCTGGTCAACCTTGACTAATTGTCTTATAACACAAATAAATTTATAACTCCATGAATACTTATCAGAATCAGATGATCTTTACATCAATCCTACACCTCTCGATGAGAGGGATCCAAAAAAAATATCAGCTTCCATAAATAAGATGACCCACATGGAGTTTGGCCCTAGTTGCCAATTTTAACAAAAACTTACCACAGGGTTAAGAAGGAATTTTTTGGGATGGTCTTAAATATGATATTCAAAAGTTTGTGGCAGAATGTTTGGTTTGCCAACAAAATAAAGTTGAAACAGTTAAGACCCCTGGTCTATTATAACCCTTATCCATTCCAAGTCAACGTTGGGAAGAGGTTTCAATGGATTTTATCACAGGTTTACCCAAGTTCGAAGGAAAGAGTGTCATCATGGTGGTAGTTGATAGACTTACCAAGTATGCACACTTTTGTGCATTATCTCATCCCTTTAAAGCCAGTACAGTTGCTACTGGATTTATGGAAGCACTTCAAAAGCTACATGGAAACCCATTTTCACTGGAAATTTTTGGACAAAATTATTTTCTTGTATGGGTACTCAATTAGCTCATAGCTCATTATATCATCCTCAATCTGATGGGAAAATTGAGATAGTGAACAAATGTTTGGAAGGATATCTTCATTGCTTTGTATCTGATAAACAGACACAATGGGTCAAATGGTTGCCTCTGGCTGAATGGTGATATAACACTTCCTTCTATACTGCAACAAAAATGACCCCATTTATGGCACTTTATGAATATCATCCACCGTCCATCACATCATATTTAAGAGAAAATCCTAAGGTTCAAGCAGTGGAAGATCACATCAAGCATCAACAAGTTCTCCAACTCTTAAAGGATAACCTCACTTTGGCAGAGAATGGAATGAAACAATAGGTAGATCAACATCGCAGCGAAAAAAATTTTGATGTAGGTGACTGGGTATTTCTACGGCTACAACCATACAAACAAATGTCCCTCAAGCAAGCTAAGAAGGATAATAAATTATCACCAAAGTATTATGGTCCATACAAGGTGTTGCAAAAGATTGGTACTATGGCATACAAATTGGAGCTTCCTGCAGTTTCCCGAGTGCACGCAGTTTTCCATGTTTCATGCTTAAAGAAGGTTATAGGTGACAAGCTCCCAGTTCAAACAATATTTCTAGAACTTGACGAGGAAGGAAAAATCATATTGGAACCTGAAGCAATCACAGAAATAAGAACTCGACAACTATGAAATCAATCAATTTCAGAGTATCTCATCAAGTGGAAGAACTTACCCGTTGAAGATTCCACATGGGAGGATGAGAATTTTATACAGAAGCATCTAGAACTACTCAAGCATTGAGGACAACACTTTTCTGAAGGAGAGGGCCATGTTAGACCCCTATAATACTAGTGTATTCCCTTATTATTATTGTCATTGTAGCCCCTTATTGTTATTGTGCCCATGTTGTCCCCATATTGTTATTATTGTGCCCCATAGAAGCCCACTATTGTTATTATTGTGCCCTTACATTATTATTGTTATGTCGGCTTTGACTATATTGTGACCCCTTAGACTCCTATATATAGAAAGGAGTCTAAGGGGTCACAATATAGTCAAAGTCGACATAACAATAATAATGTACCTAACATAAGCCGACATAACAATAATAATGTACCTAATAATAAGCCGACATAACATTAACATTATCTCTTTGGACCGACATTGTTCTTCCTCTTAGCATGAGCGGAGAAAGAAGTAGGTTCATTTCCATTTGAAGGCTTGTCTCTCTCCATCATCCTTGTCTCTTCTTGAGTGCATCTAGCCAATAATTCATCGAAACTAGGAATCCTGTCATTGTTGAGAATGGTGGTGTTAAATACATCCCATGCTCTTGTAAGACCTCCGAGAGAGATGCGAGTGAGCTCCTCGTCAGCGACAACTTCTCCAATAGATAAATCATTCTTGATTTCTGTAATCCTCATGAAGTAGGATTGGATAGACTCACCTTTATCCATCTTGATATCCTTCAACTTGTTCCTAAGGAAGAGGATTTGATTTGCAGTGTTCACTTTGAACATCCCAACCAGCGTATCATACATTTCCTTAGATGCTTCAAAATCAGAAATATAAGCAACCAAATGCTTTTTAATAGTCTATAATGATTCTTTTAGCTTTGACCTCACCTTTCATGTATTTTGTTTTTACAGCAACAAGTGCATTTGAAGGAGGCTCCACCACTCTTCCCTTCACATAGTCCATGGCAACATGCTCTTCCAAAGTCAAGTCTAAACTCTAAAGTCATCTTCCATGCATGATAGTCAAATTTGTCTTTGAGCTTATCTTCGGATTTGAAGTAAGATGTAGAAGCCATTAAAGCTAGATCAATAGTCTTTACCAACAGATCTCTCTTAGTGATTGCTTTTCTCTCTCTTGCTTGGGCTTTGTATTCATTTGTGCTCTGATACGATGTTAATTTTAGTTAACAATGGTATGTTCTATGCTTAGCACAATTACTTCAATGTTCCTTTCGTAGCCCAACAACAATTTCCAATAGCAATCACATTAACCATTAATCACATTGACAGTAAAAGTAGATAGAACATATAACAATATATAGAAGACAAGAGACAAGAGAACACTAGATTTGGCAGATGCTAGGGAAAAACCCCTAGATGGGGAAAACCCTTTGATCAAATCTTCTTATTATTATATCAAATGTTCAACAGAGAGAGAAAGTACAAAAGTCAAATTGACTTGCCAAAATTCAAAATCAAAATAGCCCTGTCAAAATCTGCAATCAAATTAGCCTTAACCAAAAAGTCAAAGATGGTCAAAGTAGCAATAGGATGTCCTCAAAACAGCTCGGTCTTCCCCAGTCAAACTCGGCCCGATCAGGAGGTCAAAGGAAGCCCAAAATAGTGTGAAAGTCAATAGTCAAACTTGGTCAAACTTTTGTCCTCAAATTTGCGGTCAACCTGCAATTTGGTCTGCGGTCAAAGTGCTCAGAATACCTCGGTTTCTGTGCCAAAATATGTGGCCTGCCCAAACAAATAATCTCCCAAAAGATCGAAGTCAAACTCTCCTTGGAAGTTTAAAGTCAATGTTGATAAATGCTGATCAAACTACAGAATTTTCTGAGATTTTCGGCCCTGCAATTTAGTTATGAAATTCATCCTCCTTGTTCCACACGTGTGAGAGAGAATGCCCAATGTTGTAGTATGAACTAATGAGAGAAGGAGAGAGAATGTGTGAGTGATGAAGATGCCAAATGAGGTGAAAGGTCACTTGCATTTATACGCGTCGTTGAGGGTGAAGTGACACATCCATTGGGTTTTCTAAGCCTACATGATGATGTGGCCAACCTTGAAAACTTGCACGTGTGGGCATAAATTCAAAATCACACTTTTGCTTGTCCAAATGAGATGATCTTTATATCAATTTTGATCCTCTTGAAAAGAGGAATTTAATGCAATCATCATCTCCATGAAATGAGTTGTCCCAAGGTGGAATTTGGCCCTAGTTGCCAATTTTAACAAGACAGATCAAGAGGCCATTGATTCATCATCAACAACAACAATATCTCATTTGTAAAATTCAAGACTTGTAAAGAGTTTGTACAGTTGTATAGGAACTGAAGAAGTCACTTTTCTTTTGGTACGAGGGTTTGGTTTGCAGTTTGGGACAAGGGTTTAGGTCCTAGGGTGTTTGGACTGTTAAAGAAAAATCATTGAACATCATTGTAAAGTGGATCATTGTCCCTGGTACGGGAGTACACAATTTTTGTGTTTATTTTTGTCTTTTTAGGGTGGTAGGATGGTGTTAGGAAGGTGGTTGAAGTCACCTTCAGTTTGGTGCCTGAAAACACTTCAGGGTGTTAAGGTGGTGCTAGGGCAAGTTGGTGCTTGTTAAGGTGTTGGTGCCTCCATTCAGCTGATAAAAACTAGGGCGTTGGGGCGTCCTTCTAGTTGGTGCTAGAGAAGAATGTTTTTCTGTAGTTCTAGCGAGTTGTAGCTTTCTTTTCAATTGGCGCTGAAGATTTAAAGAACTTATTAGAAAAGTGTTTGTTGGCTTTTGACCCGGAGGAGGTTTTCTTTGTGTTCATTGTCTACTATTTATTTATTGTTTTTAATACTGCTAAAGAATAACTAATGCTATGTAAAGATTAATAATACATTGATTAAAACTAGGGCGTTAGGGCGTCCTTCCAGTGGCTTCTAGACAAGAATGTTTTCCTAGAGTTCTAGCGAGTTGTAGCTTTCTTTTCAGTTGGAACTGAAGATTTAAAGAACTTATTAGAAAAGTGTTCAATGGTTTTTGACCCGGAGGGGGTTTTCTTTGTGTTCGTTGTCTACTGTTTATTTATTGTTTTTAATACTGCTAAAGAATAACTAATGCTCAAAAAAAGATTAATAATATACTAATAAAAACTAGGGCGTTCGGGGGTCCTTCCAGTGGGTGCTAGAGAAGAATGTTTTTCAAGAGTTCTAGCGCATTGCAACTTTCTTTTCAGTTGGAGCTGAAGATTTAAAGAACTTATTAGAAAAGTGTTCGGTGGTTTTTGACCCGGAGGGGGTTTTCCACCTAAAAGTATTTGTGTTCATTCTCTGTTGTTTATTGTTAAATTATGGTATGTTCTATGCTTAGAGCAGTTTACTTCAATTCTTCTTATTAGCCACTGATTAGCAATCACATATACATAAAGTAAAGTGCAGATAGAACATTAAACGATCGACAAAAAACAAACCAAGACAAGAGACACAAGATGTGGCGGCTAGCCAGGGACAAACCCCAATATGAGGAAACCCTTTGATCAAATCTTCTTTTATCTTCAATAGTTCAGCAAAGAGAAATAGTACAAAATCAGAATTCTGTAATTTTATATCAGCAGCAGCAAACCCTATATCAGCAAAGTCAAACTTAGTCAAATGAGATGAAATTGACCTCCAATATGCTTGGTCAATTTCCTAGTCATCTAGTTCTTGAACACCCTGAAGAAGCAGCCCATAAACAGCCCCAGAAACACAGTCAAACTGCTGCCCCAAACTAGGGCAGTCAACGTTGGTCAAACCAGAGGTCAAATTGCCTCGGTTTGCATGCCAAATTCTGCGGCCTGCCTAGGAGAGGCAGCCACACCAAAACCGCACTCTTCTAAGGTCAACGCTTGGTCAACATTGGTCAAAGAGACCTTCTGCAGCCCCGGTCAAACTCAGTCAACGCAATCAACTATTTCTGTGTCCTTTTTCCTGCGTCCTCCTTCAGTGTGCGTCCTCTTACTTCCCACGTGAGAGAGACCCTCTTCCTTGTGTGTACCCAATATGCAAGGAGAGAGAGAAGAATGTTAGAGATGAGATGAGTTGAAAATGAATCAACCTCACTTGTATTTATATGATTTGCTTGGTATGTGTGCCACACATTTAGCTGTTAGCTGACTTTGACAATTTGTCAAGTAACTACAAATAAATTCATATTTGCATAAATACTTGTCGGAATCGGATGATCTTTAGATCAATCCTACACCTCTCGACAAGAGGAACCTAGGAAAAATATCAGCTGCAAAAAATAGGATGACCCACATGGAGTTTGACTCTAGTTGCCAATTTTAACATTTATTTACTATTTTTAATACTACTAAAGAATAACTAATTCTATGAAAAGATTCATAATATACTAATTGATAAGAAATATTGATTCACTCTCGTTTCAATATTTCCAACAATTGGTATCAAAGCAGGTTCCTTCAATAGCAGTTTAACAACCAAAAGGAAATCATGAAGTGGCATATGTTGGAATTTCTAAGTCTAACTGTTAGAAACCCTTCATGTACTTTTTTGATTTATTTCTGCCTACTTGTTCTGATTAATTAACAAGTTATTTACCATGTAAATATTGAAAATAAATACAAGTACATGCTCAACACATTACATATCATCAACTGAAGGAAACAAAACAAGCACACAAGTGACATCGTTGTTTTTGGACCAATGTCCCCGGAAAAACACAATGCGGGAAAACCGGTGCAGCTATCTGAGGGTTTTAATTATTAAGCAGTTTCAGAATACAATCTGGGTGCCAAAATCAGCTCACCCAATAGAGAATAATCTCGGCAGTAGTACCTCTCAGTCGGAGACAGATGTTCCAGCTGAAACCCCGGATAAACACTCCGACAGCTCCCAGCTCCAATCTGCCCCACGAAAACCTCAACATCAGCCTCTAGAGTCTGCGTCAGCCCTTTCTGGCCCAGCGTTTTCCCAGCGTCATCCTAGCTCACCCTGGGTAAGCCTCTGGAGGCACTGCGTCAACCCTTAGAGCCTTAGCGTCACCCACGCTGGCTCTCTAAGGCACTGTGCAGCTCCTGGCTGCCTCTGCGTGAGCCCTCGCTGGCTCTGCACCTCTCTCTCCCGGCTTCTACGCTGATCCTCCTAGTGCTATCTCTGCTTCTCTGCTTTTGTATTCACTACCCCTCAGCTACAACTCTGATCACTCTTTCGACTTCCTCAGCAAACCCTGCCCCAGAAAATCAAAATCTTGATCAACTCAGTGTCTTCTCCAAGTGACCCTCAAACCTTCTCTTATACTTTTCTCATTGACAATTCAACGGCCAAGATTAAGTCCCTAATCAATGGCTAAGATTAACTCTGGCTTGATCCATGACTTTTGGACCCTTCTAACACAGTTTTATATTAATTCACATTAATATTTTATTTTCCCTAAGTTTAGACTTAGGGACTCCATTAAAACTATTAATTATTTTAATATCTCCCAAACTGTTTAGAATCTGCCCAAACCATTTCTGAGTATTGGAGATCTCATGTGCTTTAGCCTCTCCAATTTTTGTGGCTAAAGCACATCCGATGCTACCCCAAATCAACACTCTCTCTTAGCGAGGACTGTGATGTAGTAATACTCCTCACTAAGCATCACCCTGATTATCCGACATCAGTCCCTGTGTTGATGCTAAACCTGCTACCCATGGCCCTCCCATTGCCACTGCTGCATCTGTACAGTAGCTCCCTCTGCATCCGTGTTGTTGCCCATGGCCCTGCCACTGCCACTGTTGCATCTACACTGCAACCCCTCTCATCATGCTGCATCATGTTGCCCATAGCACTGCCACTGCTAACTGTTGCACTACAACTCAGTTACTGAGAAGTAACTAACTGATCTCCCAACTCTAACATCTCCATTAGGCTAGAAACACTCCCGACGCTGAAGCTCCCTCTGTCACTGACAAGTGCTCCCTCTCTGACCTCTGCGTTGCTGCAACAACTCTATGCATCTCGCACTGCTGCCTCACGTTGTCCTGGGACTCCTGCATTGTAGCTCCCTCTGTTGCTCCATTTGCATTTGTCTCTATCGACATCCGTCAATCCTGCTACTCCTTTTTGAGGCTCTCGTAGCAAGGTATAATCCAAGAGGTTGGGTACCTCGAGGATCCTGCCCCTCATCGCCTGTAGTCTGTCTGACTACAGCTCGATGTCTCCTCACTTCCTCTCAAGTGGCACATGAGCACTCATAGCACAGTCATCATCTATCTCCACTTCTTTCTCCACCCTTGTTGATGCAGCGTTGGTCTCAGAAGCCTCTCCCTTGGTCTTCTTCCTCGGACACTAGCTCGCATAATGACCTAGTTCCCCACAGTGGAAGCATTTGACCTTGGAGAGGTCCTTCTTCTTTCATTTCTCCTGCTTTCCCTCAGTTGCTAGGGCATCATCCTCCTCTTCCTCTTGTTGATTCTGATCCCCTTGCCGCTACTTCCCGCCTTGCTGATTTCTTCTTGGCAAAGAGCCGCTCACATTTCCTCCCAATCCGGAAGGGTCGCCTTGCCCAGTATGCTCTGGACAAACACCTCCCAGTCTTCAGAGACTGCGTTCAGGGTTGTTCTCACCATCAATTCTTGATTCGGCGTGGCCTCTATGGAAGTCAGTTGATCCCAGATCTCCTTCAATCGACCGAAGAAGGTGTCGACCTGTTCTCCCTTCTGCATCTGGTATGACTGCAACTGATTTTCTAGTAGCATCCTTCTCTGCACAGAAGCATGCTGGTACAATTTCTTTAGGGCCTCCCACATCTCATTTGTCGTGTCCTTTTCGGCAATATGTGGTACTACATGGTCCTTGACCCCGTCGAGGATGATGCTCTTGGCCCTCACCATTGCCTCCTCGTACTTGTTGTTCTCAGCTGGGTCAATTGGGATCGTTATCGTCTTTAAGGTGAAGTGCTTGACACGATTCCTATCTAGAATGGACAAGATTCTGGCCTTCCAGACTATTTAGTTTGATGCTCCGTCCAGTCTGCCCTGGTCTCTTACCCCGTTCATTGCCATCTCACTGCTCCTCTACTTCCCTTCTGGAAGTTCTCGGTGTGACTCCCTTTGAGCTTCGATTTCCCTCTTGGAAACCCTTCTACCAACGTCGAGATGCCCCCACTCCGATTGTTAGTGCAGCTGCACCACTGATCCGGATTTCTTGGCTAGAAATCCTCGGCAGCGACTCCCTCCTCCTTGGTCTTTCCCTGTTAGGTACTATTCTGACTATAGTACCCCACCAACTTCACTCTGCAACTTACCCATAGCCTCCTAAGCCCCAGCAAATTGAAGGTTAGAGCTTCTAGGCTCTGCGCAATCCCGACACTAGCAAAATCCGCACCTCTTGGCCATGGGCGTCAATCCTTCCTGACTGAGAAAGATGACCAGGCACTGCGTAGGTCGAGTCTTCTCCCCTTTACCACTGCGTTGATCCTCTTCCTAGCTCAAACTTGATGACGCAGGCACTGCGTCACCCCTTCCTTGCTACTTCTCTGCTAGGAACAACTTCTGTCACTCGGGACAACTGTTTTCTGCTGTCGCTGCTCTACTCAGCTAATCTCCTCAGTTCTCCTGTGATCTGCAACCACCCTCTGATACCATGTTGGAATTTCTAAGTCTAACTGTTAGAAACCCTTCATGTACTTTTCTGATTTATTTCTGCCTACTTGTTTGATTAATTACCAAGTTATTTACCATGTAAATATTGAAAATAAATAAAGCACATGCTCAACACAGTACAGATCATCAACTGAAAGATACAAAACAAGCACACAAGTGACACCGTTGTTTTTGGACATGTCCTCGGAAAAACCCAATGCGGGAAAACTGGTGCAGTTATCTGAGGGTTTTAATTATTAAGCAGTTTCAGAATACAATCTGGGTGCCAAAACCAGATCATCCAACAGAGAATAATATCGACAGTAGTACCTCTCAGTTGGAGACAGATGTTCCGGCTGAAACCCCGGATAAACACTCCGACAGTTCCCAGCTCCAATCTGCCCCACGAAAACCCCAGCGTCAGCCCTTAGGGAATACGTCAACCCTTTCTGGCCCAACATCACCCTAGCTCGCCCTGTGTCAGCCTCTAGAGGCACTGTGTCAGCCCTTAGAGCCTCCGCGTCACCCATGTTGGCTCTCTGAGGCACTGCGCAGCTCCTGGTTGGCTCTGCGTGAGCCTTGGCTGGCTCTGCGTGAACCTTTGGCTGGCTTTGCATCTCTCTCTTGGCTTCTATACTGATCCTCTTGGTGTTATCTCTACCTCTCTGCTTCTGTATTCACTGCCCCTCAACTGCAACTCTGATCACTCTTTCAACTTCCTCAGCAAACCCTGCCCTAGAAAATCGAAATCTTGATCAACTCAGTGTCTTCTCCAAGTGACCCTCAAGCCTCCTCTTATACTTTTCTCGTTGACAATTCAACGGCCGAGATTAAGTCCCTAATCAACAGCTAAGATTAATTCTGGCTTGATCCATGACTTTTGGACCCTTCTAACACAGTTTTATATTAATTCACATTAATTTTTCCCTAAGTTTAGACTTAGCGACTCCATTAAAAATATTAATTATTTTAATATCTCCCAAACTGTTTAGAATCTGCCCAAACCATTTCTAGGTATTGGAGATCTCATGTGCTTTAGCTTCTCCACCAATTTTCGTGGCTAGAGCACAAATCAACAACATAAGCCAACAATCCCTGTACTAAATGGAAACAACTATGCATTCTGGGTTGGGAATATGAAGTCATATCCTTCAAGCACAAGGGCTTTATGTTTGGAATGTTGTATTGACCGAATAGAAGGAGTCGTCAACTCGTCCCTCAGATCATGATGAACAAAGGCTTTACGAAACCTAGGCTAAGGCTAAAAATGCTCTCCAAACTGGTGTGACAGATTTTGTATATGTGAAAATAATGCACTGTAAATCAGCAAAAGAAATTTGGGACAGGCTTCAAAATACATACGAAGGAGAAAAAGTAAAGGAGGCCAAGCTCCAAACCCACTGAGGACAATTTGAACAGTTGAGAATGAATGAAGAGGAGAACATTTCAGCCTTTTTCCTCCATGTTGATGAAATAGTGAATGCTTTAGAAGCATTGGGAGAACTTGTGGATAACAAGGTAGTTGTTCGAAAAGTTCTAAGATCTCTTCTAGATAGGTTTGATGCTAAAGTCTTTGTGTTAGAGGAAAGGGAAGATTTGGAAAAACTCTCCATGGACCAGTTGCATGGAATACTGATGGCATATGAAATGAGGAAAGAACCAGATGGTCCATCTAATCGAGAAGCAGCATTCACAGCATCCAAGAAGACCGAGAAAAACAAACAGGAATCAAGACCAAGCTCTAGTTGTTGCGAAGAAGAAGAAGAATACTCAGATGAAGAAATAGCTAACTTTGCAAGAAAGCTGAAAAAGGGAACAGGTAGGTTCAAAGATAAACTTCCTTTTATGTGTTTCGATTGTGGTGAGATTGGTCACTTTGTAGCTAAATGTCCTCATAAAGGGAAGAAGGGTCAAAGAAGATTCAACAAGCAAGGCAAGAAGAAAAGCTTTAAGAAAATATTTCTCTCTAAAGAAGATAGCTCCTCATCTGAAGAAGGAAGTGACAAGTAATGAACAAAATAACATAGGAAGAGTGTTATTCATGGCTAAGGATGATAGGAAAGAAGCTCCTAAAGAAGAAGAAGAAGATAAGATGGACGAAATCACATTTCAGAATGAAATGATCAAAGTTGTAAAAGATCTTAAGGCTGAAAGAGGAAACATCAAATTTTTGAAAAACGGACTGAAAATAGCAAAAGAACATTCCAAGAGCCTTTATGAGAAGAATGAAGAATCAAAGGAAGTCATTATTGTTAGTTTTTGTAGCATCGGATGTATTCTAGCCACAAAATTTGGTGGAGAGGCTAGAATACATGAGATCTCTAGGACCCAGAAATCGTTTCTGGAAATTCCACCTAGAAGTGACTTAATTAGATTATTAACCAATTTCTTAATGTTTCCTAACTCTAAACTTAAGAAAACTGGTTAATTAATCAATATTAATTAAGTCAAGGTGAGAATCATCTAGAAACTCACATGGATCAATTCCAAGATGATCCTAGCCATCGATTAAGTTTTAATCTTGGTCATTGGTGCTCCAACAGTGGATTATAAGAGGAAGTCGATGGGCACTTGGAGAACACACTTGGGAACACCAGAAATTCGATTTCCTTGGCAAATCAATTTCCTAGCAGCAGTCAGCTGTTGGAGAGCCAAAGATTGCAAGCAGTGAGTGGGGGCCAAGGACAGTGAGTTTAGAGGAGTTTTTCCAGATCCAGAGAGGCAGCAGCAAGTGACAGAAGTGATCCACGCAAAAGCAACGCAGAGGCTAACGCAAAACAATTCGATTTAGCTCAGGAGGAGGTCGATTCAGTTTCCAGAGGCCGGGAAAGTCTTCCAGAGGGCCAGAGAGTCACTTCCAGCAGCAGAGACAGGCTAGACGGCTTTCTCAGAGGTAGTATCGAGCCACACGTGTGAGAGACAACACAGAAGGGTTCACATTGGGGTTTGGATGACCAATTTTCTGTAGAAATCAGTGTTGGGATTGCTTGTGGTGTGAGAGAATTTTCTCTCTAATTATTTTTGTCAGATACTTGTTTATTGGATTGCCAGTTGGGCATCCATATATTGTACTCAAATTTTCATTGTTGCATAATAAAATAAAACCCTCATCGGGTGCACCGATTTTCCCGCATTGGGTTTTTCTGGGGACTTTATCCAAAAATTACGGTGTGAATTTTATTGTGTATTTTCTCAATTTTCAGCACTATTATTTCCGCAATTTTTATTTGTGAAGGTTGTAGTGTGTTTATTTCGATGTTGTCATAGCAATAAACAGAATAATTAATTTATCAATTAGAAGAAATAATACCAATTGATGCAATATGATTCTGGTTTTCAGAGTTTCACAATTATCAGGCTTTAAAAAACAATTGGAAGAAGCCAGAAAAACTAAAGAATCTCTTAGAAGAGAACTTGAAGAAAGCAACAAGGAATGAAAAGAGTTAGAATCATAAATAGTTTATTTACAGAAGGAAGGAGAGAAAAGAGGCAGTGTTCAGCAAAACTTTGCAAACGGCTCTAGAGCATTAGATGAGCTTCTCAACAGTCAAAGGGCATATATTAACAAGAATGGTCTAGGCTACAGAGAAAAAATTAAAAGGGTTCAAGCTACTCCATGACAAAAAAAGTAAATGGATAGAAAACCTATGCAAAAACTGCTAAAGGATCTATCAAGCAAGGAAGCTTCCCAGCAGAACCAAAAGTTCAAGATATACAAAATCAGCAAGAAGGCCCTTGGAGAACGGTTCCACGAAGAAGGTTTCCTCCCAGGTATCAACCCATCTTTCATGGTTTTTGTTATTCATGTGGAAAGTTTGGACATAAAGTTGTAAATTGTCATGCTTATGGTTGGAACGAAAGCAACTTTGGAAGACCCTTTAGGAATGGTTATCCCAGAAATTCGCAGGAAAATTACAAGAAAAATTACAACAGGTTTGATTACTTAAGAAATGAAGTAGAATGCTATAAATGCAACAATTTTGGACATTTGGCTAAAGATTGCAGGTTTACTGCTCCCCCAAGGGAATCACAACAGAATCAGAATGAACAAGTCTGGAAGAAGAAAAAATGAAAGATGTGCTCTTGCTCTAAAGGCTCAAAGCAAAAAAGAATGTATGGTACGTTGATAGTGGTTGCTCAACGCATATGACCGAAGACAGAAATAAATTTATATCTTTGAAAGAAGGAAAAGATGGAACAATGTCTTTAGGAAATGATGGATTTGCAATTGTTATAGGAACATGTACAATCAAGCTTCGAAACAAGGATGCTACAACAAAATATGTCCTTCTTATTGAAAATATGAATCATAGTTTGTTGAGCGAGTCAAATGTGTGATCAAGGACACACATTGCTCTTTGACTCAAAGAAATGTGAAATAAGAAGATAGAAATCCGACCCACTGGTGGCCACTGCAACTAGGACTCCAAACGACATATACACATTGGATGAGGTTGTTAAAGGTTGTTTCTTGGCAAAAGAAGATGAGAGTTGGCTCTGGCATAGACGAATGGGACATATAAACTTTGATAACCTTGTCAGAATCAACAAAAAGGAAGTTGTGAGAGAAATGTCGTTGATTTTGAAACCAACCAACACTATATGTAAACATTGCAGGCATGGAAAACAGACAAGAGTTGAATTCAAGACAAAAGAATATTCCACATCAAAACCATTGGAATTGATACACATTGATTTGTGTGGACCAATGCAGACTAAAGGATTGGATGGTGAGTTGTATTTCATGTTAATGGTTGATGATTATACCAGGATGACAACAATTAGCTTTTTAAAGAAAAAGTCTGAAGCATTTCAATGCTTCAAAATCTTCAAGGAAATGGTTGAAAATGGAACTGACTTGAAGTTCAAATGTTTGCAATCGGATAACAATGGAGAATTCACAACCAAAGCATTCAGCATTTCTGTGAAGAACATGGAATAAAAAGGCAGTTCTCAATAACTAGGACACCACAAGTTAATGGAGTTGTCGAAAGGAAGAATAGAATTGTAGAAGAAATGGCCAAAACCATGCTGAATGATTCAAAATTGGATAACAAGTTATGGGTTCAGGTAATTGATACAATTGTGTACATATTGAACAGAGGATTACTTAGGAGCAATTGTGATAAGACCCCATATGAACTATGGCGAGGAAGACTAGAAAATGTCAAACATTTCTGTGTATTTCAAAGCAAATGTTACATCAAAAGAGAAGACCAGAAAACAAGAAAGCTTGATTCTCAGGTAGATGAAGGCATATTTGTTGGGTATTCACACAAAATAAAAGCATATAAATGTTACAATCATAGGCTCAACCGAATAGTTGAAAGTGTCAATGTAACATTTGACGAAGTTCGTGGATCAAAGAATGAACAAGGAAACTCATCTTCAAACAAATCTGAGATACGAGAGACTGAATTAGAAAAGGTCAAAGAGGAAGCCCCAGAGCAAGCACAATCGAATAAGGAAACAACTACCAACTAGGAAGAGACAAGAGATGAACAACAAGCACCCTCAAAGACCCCTAAAGAATGGTATCAAAAGAATCATCCTTCAAATTAGATCATTGGGGATCTCAATGAAGGCATAGGAACCAGAAGAAACTGACAACTTCATGCGCCACAACAAGCCCATCTTGCTCTCTTGGCCACATTTGAGCCGAACAACTTTGAAGAAGCCAGTCATGATGAACATTGGGTAGCTACTATGAATGAAGAATTGGATCAAATTGAGAAAAATGATACTTGGGAATTGGTTCCACGACCTAAGGATAAAAATGTCATTGGCACAAAATGGATTTTCAAGAAGCTGAATGAGGATGGACAGGTCACCAAGAACAAAGCAAGGTTGGTCTGCAAAGGATATGCACAGGTTGAAGGAATCGATTTCGAAGAGACATTTGCTCCCATTGCCAGAATGGAAGCTATCAAGATGTTCTTGGCTTATGCATGTTCGAGGAAGATCAAAGTATATCAAATGGACGTGAAATCAACCTTTCTGAATGGAGAGTTAGAAGAAGAGGTATACATAGAACAACCCGAAGGATTTTTGCTAACAGATAAAAAGGACTATGTTTGTAGATTAAATAAGGCTTTGTATGGTCTCAAACAGGCTCCTAGGACTTGGTATGCCTATCTTGATAAGTACTTGCAGAAACAAGGATTCAAGAGAGGAAGTGTCGATAGCAACCTTTATGTAAGGATTGAACATGATAGCTTAACGATTATTGAAGTATATGTGGATGATATAATCTTTGGGAGCGATGATGACAGGTTAAAGAAGAAGTTTGCAGCATATATGCAGAGTGAGTTTGAGATGTCGTTACTTGGTGAGTTAACATTTTTCTTGGGACTTCAGATATCTCAAGAAGACAAGGGAATATTCGATTGTCAAGCCAAATATATCAAGGAATTATTGAAGAGGTTGTAGATGGAGGATTGCAAGCCAGTGAGCACCCCAATGGTGACAGGTTGCAAGTTGACCATAGATGACTCATCCAAGGATGTGGATCAAAGAATGTATAGATCTATGAATGGCAATCTCTTGTATGTAATAGCTTCCAGGTCAGATGTGATGCAGGCGGTTGGAGAGGTAGCACGATTCCAAGCAACACCAAAAGAATCCCATGTCATTGCAATAAAAAGAATCTTTTGATATCTCAAGGGAACAACAAAATATGGATTATGGTATCCTAAAGGAAATGAGTTAACTATTGCAGCTTATACAGATGTAGATTGGGCAAGAAGTGTTGATGATCATAAAATCACTAGTGGAGCAGCTTTCTATCTAGGTGGTTGTCTTGTTTCGTGGTTGAGAAAGAAGCAATCTTCAGTCTCCTTATCCACAACAGAAGCAGAATACATAACAGCAGCAGCTTGTTGTACATAGATCCTCTAGAGGAAACAAACCTTGCAGGATCTTCAAGTGAAGTTTGATAAGCCCATTCCAATATTCTGCGATAACACCAACGCCATAAGTATCTCCAAGAATCCTGTGATGCATTCAAAAACAAAACGCATTCTAATCAAGTGCCATTTTGTTAGAGAACAAGTTGCAGAGAAGAACATCAAAGTTGAATATATTGGGACAAAGGAGCAAATAACTGACATCTTCACTAAACCATCGCCATGTGAGACATTTAAGTATCTTCGCTGAAAACTTGGGATTCTCCCAAGTTCCCATTAGAGTGTTCTTTTATCCTAGCAAGCAGATAGGGGGAGTAGAGGTAGGCAAGTTTGCGGGAGCAAGGAGGTTGTCAAGGGGAGTCACCCTTTGCCATTGATGTGAAAGGGGGAGAGAGAGCATTAGGAAGGTTAGAAGCATAATGTTAGGGGGAACCATGATCACAGGGGAAGTACATGTGTTGCCATCAATGCCAAAGGGGGAGATTATTGATAGGTGGCTATCATTGATGTCAACCCAAGCAACACCAAGAGATACCCTGCTTTTGTTGATAAACGTGGCGTGGTAATTCACGACTTTTCAAGTCAAAATCATTCTAGTTAGATTCTCCTCATAAAGATGTTTCCGGTGGTATGTGGCACGCCACGTATCTCTTCACGGTTTGAGAGATATTTGTGTTTGAAGTTGAAAACCCTCATTAGTGGGCTAAAATCCCAAGGGGTTGTGACATGGCACACATTCATTGGTTGATGGACATTAAAAATCTAATACAAGGGTTATTTATTCTACTTACTGGACAAGTCATCTTAAGGATGGTCTCATTCACCATTTAAAAAGAGGAAGAACCCATATACATTCCCCTCAAGGCCAGCGGTCTTCCTAACTTAGAACATACGACATGTATTACTTCAATTTTAATATCCTAAAGTCCTCATGAAACCCCTACTATAATTTGAATGGCAAGCTTATGTAGCCCCTCTTTTGAACCCCTCCTAGATATATAAAAGGAGGACTATTCCTCTCTTATAAACAATGAACTT